>JAUDYJ010000002.1:258838738-260048738 GCA_030761175.1 Masticophis lateralis | reverse complement strand
ATCCCCAAAATATAGCAATTTAACATTGAAACATAGTTCTTAATTCAAATAAAACTACAATACAGTTTCAATCATTTCCCACAATTCTATCTCTTTAACCATATCATTTAAATAAAAACCAGTTTGAGTAATTCTTATTTGTAATTCATAGTCCTATATTATTTCAATCTTTTCTTTTTTTACTTAGATAGATATATTATCAAAAACATTGAAAATATTAAAATATTAAAGTTATAGAAAATATTCAAATTATTGCAATTGTTATAGGTATTTAAACAATATCCCAGTTTTTATAGTCAACAATTATTCTCAAATAATACTATGTATCATCTTAATAAACACTGATTCATTATGTCCATTGATATATTTTCTTTTAACATAGACTTACTTCTCATATATTATAACTTCCATCCATATTTCAGTTTAGTATCTGTAACATATTCTTCTCATATTTCTATTAACCATTATTAATCTTAATATAGTTATTTTGTAATTCAAAATCCTGGACTTTTCTATCTTACCTCATATTCCCCAATTCTTTCATTGTTAATCCCAGTGTAATCATCTTTATAACTATCGTTATTCACAATATCGTCTCTAAAAACCTCCTTTTTATTATTACTATCCACCTGTACATTACTTATTCATATTTAATCACATTGTCTTTGTCTTCTTTATTTTCAGCCGTTGTGTCTTGTTTCTTCATTTTCTTGTCTGCTTGTGTATACTTCATTTCAGCTTCAATGTCCTCAAATTTTGTCCTACATGTATCATTTTAGTTATTTTTCTTACTTCCATTCCTAGTCAAATACATCAATTTGTTCTTTCTCTAATTCCTGCACCATTTTATTCTTTTTAAATTGATGTTATCCCATTTATAAGAGTTCCATTGTGGTTCCCCTTTTCTTTTCTCCCCCCCCCCCAAAGTCAAGCCATCTACAAAGAAATCATCGTCCACAAATTCTCACCGTTGTTAACTGTAAAGTTCACCATTTTCCAAAACAAAACCAAGTTGCAATGTTCTTTTTTACTCCAGAAGGTGTATCTCTGCAATCCACAATTTCCAATTGTTTGACAAGTATCCATTTTGTTTGTTACATAACAGTCTTACTTGGCTTCTCTTTTTCTTTTTAGTTTTAAAAGTATCAAATCTTTTTTAAAGTCCAGCCCAAAATAAACTCTTTCCAGTCCTTTGACCATGTCTCAATGTTTAATGTTTCCAATTAGTTTTATTCAAAAATCAATTTTCTATTGGGTCTTTGTCTCTTTAAAATTAAGTTTCAAAATCTTCTTTGCCCCCATGCTCCTTAGCCACTATTTTATCGCTAGGGGTCTTGTAGTTAAAAGATGTTTCCCTTGATGTTATTACAAGCCTGGGTTGGCTGTCACTCACCCGGTTTCCAAAACTCCATTCCGTTCCACTTTCCTCCTGCTCATTACTTGATCCGGTTGTCCGAGCTTTGTGGCAGCCACCAAGTCACAGAGAGTTCCCTCCGACCTTTGAGGAAGTTGCCTGTTCCTCTTGGTCGTCCGAGGTGCCTCTCTTTCTTCCCCATCCCTGCAGAATGGTTCTGGTCTGAAGACCCATCGGTGGCGGTTCATCAGCCGGGGTTTTTGCAGGGCTCATTGGAGCCTGCTAATTCCCCGGCTGTCTCACCACAACGCCAAACCAAAAGTCCTCCACCCCTTCCCAATTATTCATGTGCCTATGATTCCAGGTCATATGTTCAAAATAACATTTTCTCCTAGAGGTTTGATGGTCAATTTTCATTGGTATCTTCAACAGAAATATTTTCCATTCACCAAAAACCAAACATTAATTTGTTTGGAGTTAAACCTTTAAAATATTTTTTTTCATTGTAATTACAGTGAAAGCATTGATCAGTGCAAGAAAAAATTTTTCTAAAAGAAAAAATCTGAATGCCTAAACCTTCAGAAGCAAAATAAAGGCTTCAGATAGCAATCAGGAACATTAGTATTAAAATAATAAGCTATGAGAGAAGCATTACATTTTTAAAGTTTACTGTTTTTTTAAAAAAAATCTTCTAGAAAAACTGGAATTTAAAAGAGCAGTAGAATAGTGGAAATCTGCTCGGTTTTATTCACAATAAAGTATATAACATGAGTGTCAACAAATGATTCGCCTGGTTAATCAATCTGGGCTTAGAATTGAGCTGATTTAGATTTGGAATTTCACCAGAATTATAGTCCAAATCAAAAAGTTGAAAAAAAGTTCCATAAGAACTGTCAAATCACTTACACATTATTATCAAAAAAGTTGGATGGACCATCCATGAATCACTTGTAGGCAAGCTTGAATCCATGAATCACTTGTAGGCAAGCTTGGCTCAAAAGAGCAGCGATTCCCCTTAGACTCATATACTGCACTCTTTAAGAAAGGGGTCTCCAACCTTGGCAACTTTAAGACTTGTGGATGTCAACTCCCAGAGTTCCTCAGCCAGCAAAGCTTGAAGTCCACAAGTCTTAAAGTTGCCAAAGTTAGAGACCCCTGCTCTAAGAAGTTTACAGAATCATCATATTGTCTCCAACAATCTGGGTGTTGAGGCCTGCCAACGGTCTGCACAGATTGTGGCTTATCTTGATGACAAGGAGGTGGTGTGGTGTTGCACCAGCAGCCTGTGTAGCCGGTGCTTGAGTCGGACAGTGAGGAGGCTGAAGAGGATATGGTGCCAGAGGCAGAGACTCAGCCATGGCCTGCAGAACCTCCAGAAGCTCCTTCAAGTGAAGAGAGTGAAGTAGAGGAGCCTCTTCTAAATGGTTGAGCACGCAGGGCTGCCAAAAGGCAGGAGTGGCTACTCAGGAGGAGGTCTCCTCGAGAGTAAGGCTTGGGGCTAATTGGCCACACCCTTAGCCTACTTAAATTTGCACACAGCTGGCAAATGGAAACAACATTTGGTCCTACCCAGAGCATTGAGAGTGAGTTTTTTGTTACAGCTTGGTTTCTGGGCTGATTGCCAATCCTTGTCGGACTTTGTTTAATCTCTGTAATTCATAACAGGCTGATAAGGACATTTGTGGTTAAAGCCTGCAATTTGAAAGGAGTCTGTTTGTATTAAACCGAGTTTTTAGAGCTGTGTGTGTGTGCTACACTTCTTGGGACCCTTAGCTGGGGCAGAACACTGGGTTCTCATTTTATTGACCTCGGAAGGATGGAAGGCTGAGTCAACCTTGAGTTGGTCAGAATTGAATTCTTGGCAGAGTCAGCCTGCAATTCTGCATTCTAACCACTGTGACACAACAGCCCAATAAAGAAGCTTTATTCCATGGGAGAACTGCACAAATAGCATCTATCAAAGCAATAGAGTTGGATTCCATTTTGTTTTTATTTTGCTTCATAAATATATTCATGTATCTGGCTAAAGTAGCTAAGGTTACAATCCTTTTCCCACTTACCTAATCAGTTTCACTGAACTGCATGAAATGTTAGTACATGTCCTGGAAAAGGAATAAAGTTCTCTTCGCACCTTCTCTGAAGTGGTGCTTGTTTTCTTACCTTATTTTTGTGTTAGTGTATAACAGTAGCCCTCTGTTTCAAAAGGCCATGGAATAAATTTCTCTGTTGTTGACTTTTACTTTATAGGTAGTTTCTGAATAATTATAATTTAGGTCCCTTACATCCAGTGGTGGGATTCAAATAATTTAACAACCGGTTCCCTGCCCTAATGACCGAATGGGTGGGCGTGGCCATGTTAGGCATGGCCAGGGGGTGTGACAGGCAGCAATCAATACACTCTTCTTCCCATAAGTCATCTCTTAAGTCTTAGCTAAACCTTAAGGACTTATCATTCATTCCTAGTCAGCAAACATCTTTTAAGGGCTATCAGAAATCACTATATAAGTATTTTAACCTTGATCAAATAAGTCAATTCTGTACTCCCTCTCCACAGTTTTAACAAGTTTTAATCCCTTAAAATAATGATTTTGGGCTTGATTTATTTTGTTCTTCTCCTCCCAGAAAATCTACTAAAGGACATTTAAAATTACTATTATTACAAACAAGCCAGTACAAAAAGTGGGATGATGCTATCATTACAAATAAGCTCTGAAGTACTATATTATTATAGAGTCATGTATGAATGCACCATTGGTCAAACTAATCAAGTTATTATGTTGATTTGTCCTCTGTAAGCGTTGGTTTTAAGATTGACATAGAAAGCTTATCTGCATTATCTCCAGCAAATTTTCCAAAGTTTTACAGATCTCTTTTGAAAATTCAGTAAGAAGAATTATACAAATCACTCTTATGAATTAATACTTGCATGTCCTTTTTAAATATCAATTTGATTACCCTGTTTTCCCCAGAATAGTTTCATGCTCTCTACATGGGGCTCCCTTTGAGGAGCACCCGGAGGCTCCAATTGGTTCAGAATGCAGCTGTGTGAGTGGTTATGGGAGCTCCTGTGTAACACCTCTCTTGTGCGAACTGCACTGGCTCCCAGTAGTCTTCTGGGTGCGTTTCAAAGTGCTAGTCACCATCTTCAAAGCACTCCATGGCTTAGGACCGGGATACCTACAGGACCGCCTTCTACCACTGAATATCTCCCACTGTCCGATCCACTCTCACAAAGAGGGCCTCCTCAAGGTGCCGTCGGCCAAACAATGTCGGCTGATGACCCCCAGGGGGAGAGGGCAGCTCCTGGCCTAAGGAATGAACTGCCTCCAGATATATGAAGGATCCCCGACCTTCGCGCCTTCCGGCGGACTCTGAAGACTCTTTTGTTCATCAAGCCAGCCTGACCGAATAGATAAATTTTAAATGGGTTTTAATTGGTTTTAAAGGGGGTTTTGCTAGGGTTTAATAACGGCCAAACTGCTTTAAATTATTTTAATAGTTTTAATTTTTGTGTTGGGTTTGTTTTAATATGGCTGTATTCAGCCCTGAGTCCTTCGGGAGAAGGGCAGTATAGAAATGTAATAAAATCAAAATCAAACAAATTTTTATATCCAATGTGTTATCTTTTGCATATCAGGGAGAAAGCAGTAGTGCATGTGTATATGCATGTTTGTAAAATAAAGGTAGATGCTTTAGCCTGATAAAAATATAAACCCACCTTGCTACTTTAAATGAATTCAAATCTCCAGGAACAATTGGATTACAGATAAGCACTAGAAGGACCACTTGACTAAAGTGACACCAGTACTGCTGATTGCAATCTTTGAAATCTCTTACAATATGACAGCCCTACTGGACTTCTGATGAGAAGGTTGAAGAAAAACTGAAGACAAGAGCATATGCAGTAGTAACAATAGTTTTGCTATATGTGATTCCAGCAGTTGTGAAGCCACTCCATTCTAGTTGAAGCAGATTCAGTAAGCAGATCTCTGACTCTGAAGTCCAGCCCTCTAGACCTAATCACAGGCATTGATAAGGATTCTGTCAACGTTCCGACTGATGAACCCAACCAAAGCAAGCATGGCCGAGATGATCCAATCTCTTAATGCAAAACTTTATTGAGTACATCATTTTGGCACAGATGAGGGCAAAACCAGATCTGGCTGATTCCCACACAAACCCACATAATCGAAGTGTAGATTCTCCCTCCCTCTATTAGACCAGGTCACATTGTCCAATTGAGTCTCATTGTATTGTTATGAGAAAGTCTTTGGTTCTGGCAAACACCTGCCAAAGTGTCCTTGGTTCTCACAACTGTCTTCTTGATATCTGGAGCCTACATTCCATCTCCCCCTTCCCTCCCCCCTGCTTTGTTGGCAAGCTGAGAAGCAATAATGGTTGCAACAGCAAAAGCGCACTTTGAAACTTGACAGATTCCACAATAGACAGAATTCTGTGGATGATTGCCAAGAAGCAATCTTAAAAATAAACAACAACAAAGAAAAACCCAATGCTGAAGAGTAAACTATCACAGTTGTGTATTGGGTAGAGATGTCTGATTTACTGGCCCCAGTCTCTGAGAACAAATTATTTTGAGGCCTCAACTTTGATGTGTATATCCTGTTGCTCTGAATTCAACCTTAGCATATGTCCTGTCTTTTCCTTTGAGTTTGTCATTTGCTGATTGGATTCAGGGTTTCAACCAGTGCCAAGTCTGTGATTATGTTTACAGCTGTTATCCAATTACGCTGACAAAAGGGGCCCTTTTCCTGTAGGAAGGTTCTGCCTGAGCTTTGCCTATCACTAGGCTGTAACACAGGGGTGAAATTCAGCAGGTTCTGACAGGTTCTAGAGAACCGGTAGCAGAAATTTTGATTAGTTCAGTGAACAGCCAAACAACACCTCTGGCTGGCTCCAGAGTGGGGTGGGCAAGGAGATTTTGCAATATTCTTCCCCCAGGAGTGGAGTGGGAATGGAGATTTTGAAGTATCCTTCCCCTGCCATGCCCACCAAGCCACGCCCACAGAACCGGTAGTAAAAAATTTGAATTTGAATTTCACCATTCCTGTGGCAGATATTCAGCTTGCCATCTTGTGGACTAGTAGACAGCAGTGTCAGTACCAAAAGTAGAAAACTGATGAGGTACCAAAAAATTTAATAAGAGTGACATAGGTCTTCTCTTCATAGCCTTCATATTCAAGACACAGAAGAAAGAAAACTTGGGAAACACTATAAGATAGACGAGAGACGAGAGACGAGAGACGAGAGACGGGTGGGTGGGTAGGTGGATGGAATACACATACCTGTGTATTCCACCTACTAGAATGTTTATTGCCAAGCAACAAGCCTGTGAACACTTAGAAAGGAATACTACCATTTACCAGGAATTACACTGGATTTGTCCTGAACAAATTATGTCAAAATATCTTTTTTACAATCAGAGACTAATTTAACAGATCAGAGTTAAATTTGACCACAGTTGGGACCAGATTTTCCATTGCTAAGCAAGTCGGTTGTTAATGAGTTGTCTCATTAAAACCTTTTCTGTTGCTGCTGTTAAGTGAACTGTTGTTAAGAACTGTTGTTAAGAACTGCAATTCTTAAGTGTATCATGCAGTCTTTAAGCAAATCCGGTTTCCTCCATTGACTTTGCTTGTCGGAAGCCATCTGCGGAGGTCACAAATAGCGATCACACAATCCCAGGATTATAATTGTCAAATGCCTGAATTTTAATCAAGTGACTATGGGGATGCTGGGACAGTTGTAAGTGCGAGGAATGGTCATAAGTCACTTTTTTCAGTGTTGTTAAACTTCAAACAATTGTTAGAGGAATGGTTTAAGATGAAGACTACCTGTAATCTATAGCAGATGGTATTGGAGTTCAGTGAATTTGCAATTAGCTGAATAACTGCACTCTGCAGCTGATTCCTTAAAAATCTGAAGAGATGTGCTTCACAGTATTCAGCATTTCTTAGACTGTTATTGGGCGACTGTCTATTCTGTACAGTTCTGGCAATCACAATTTTAAAAGGCATGATAAAGCTAAAGCAGTATCAGACTGGAAGAGAATCTGGAAACCAAGACTTCTGAAAAATGGTTCAAAGAGCTGGGACATATATAGCTTGCAAAAAATATCAGGCAATCTATAAAGAACCTAACATTTTGTCACATGTGAGAGTTTGGGGATCTGTTGTGCACTGAAGCTGACAAGCACTAACATGTTGTACTTAAAAGGAAGGAGATTCAACCTAAGTACGAAGAGGACCTTTCTAATGACAAGAAATGTTAAGCATTGGAGCCATTTTCTTAAACCTGTGATATGTTCCTCAGCAGTAAAAGCTTTTCAAATGAGGGTTGGATGGCCACTTTTTAGTGATAGGTTTGTAGAACACTATATGAGGCAGCTTGGTGGACTAGATAATTTATGAAGTTCCTTTCAACTCGTACATTCTTAGTCTATAATTCATTCCTTGCAGTGACGAAATTACACAGATTAAAAGACACTCCATATGATATCTTACGTTCTTCTTACAAAATTGTTGATTTGCCCAGCAGAACTGCAAACACAACGTAACTTCTTGGTTACGTTGGTGAAAAGTTTTGTAGTTTTTTAATTGACCAAGTTTCGGTAGGATACATGCAGAGTTACAAAGCCTATTCAGGTTCTGTTCTTTCTTCCTATCAATGATTGGCGTATGGAATGAACTTGTCATTGTGCCACAGAATTACCTTATCTCATGTCATATTTGAAGGGTTAGGTGGCATTTTTCTCAGCCTTCCTGTCATAACCTATTAAGGTGTCGACATTAAAACAGAAATTTCTGCTGTTAACCATGGACTTTATGGTAGACAAAAACAATTCATTCTTGGACATCCACAAATAAGTGCAAGTCTCAAATATGGTACAATATTTGAGGAAGAATGGACAATGTATATCACATATATTGTACAAATAAGGCAAGTTTCTTATTTTGCAAAACAGTTATCTGTTTTGTATATGTAGCATTCCCCCCCCCCCATATACAGAAAAATTATATGCAGTGTTTACTATAAATGTGATGTGTAGAAATTTAGTATTCATTATATATCATAATATCATTATATTTGTATTATCATGATTTGGCAGTATATCAGAGCTACTGGAGATGATTCTCATCCTTAGAAAACACAATGTAGATATACTAGCATGGGGATCTGATAAGCAAACCTGAGGGTGATTGGTGGCTTGAGGGAACTCCCTGTTTCTTTAACTTTTTAACATCTTCATTTTAACCTTATTTTAGTTCTGCTTTTCTTATGTTTTTAACTATGTGTGTCTTAATTTAAACCACCCAGATTCACTAAGGTGTAGAATTTGATAAATGAATAAGCAAATAATTCATGAAGTAGGGCCACGTTATTTTACTTTAAATATTCTTGTCCCATTTTTGTGAATTTAAGATAAGTAAGTTAGTTAAGATAATTCGGAATCAACAAATAAAACAAATATTATAACCTAAAGTCATACATAAAGCATCAGGGAAAATATAAAAATTATAAAGGGGGGGGGGGGAATGGCAGAGATGCCAAACTGGTAAAATATTTGGTTGTCTAAGACAAAAAACAATGGACAGCAACACTGAAACTTCTGCAATGAGATAAAATCCATAAAATTTTAGAACATTTCAACCATGTGTTTATAGATATGATGTTAACAACAACAGGGTACCCTCTAAAACTTTTTGGAGTTTACCAGTCATCCTTATCATTTTATTATTATTGTTCCTCACATAGCCAGATGTTCAGACTGGATTTGGCATTTTTGTCCACCTATCAAGTCCTTCCCAAGGACCTCGTACAGTCAAATGTTGATGTTAAAGGTATCATCAGATGTAAGATTGTTCTTACAGCTAAAGCTGCCTTTTGCAATTGACTAATGCTAATTTTGTCAATGCTGATGGTATTCAAGTGTGTTCAAGTTGTCTTGATATTGAACCCAAAGTGCCTATTATTGTTGGTACCAGTGGTGAAATGCAAATTTTTTTACTACTGGTTCTATGGGCGTGGCTCGGTGGGCATGTTGTGGCGTGGTGGGCGTGGTGTGGTGGGCATGGCAGGGGAAGAATACTGCAAAATCCCCATTCCCACCCCACTCTAGGGCTAGCCAGAGGTGGTATTTGCTGGTTCTCTGAACTACTCAAAATTTCCGCTACCAGTTCTGCGAACTGCTCAAAATTTCCGCTACCAGTTCTCCAGAACCTGTCAGAACCTGCTGGATTTCACCCCTGGATGGCACTATTTTTGCTTTCTTTTGCCTCATTCTATTTCTCTTTTCAGGTCTTGGCATTTTATTGTCTTTCTCTTCTATTCTGTTTCATCATGGTTGCTGCTGTTGTTTTAAATTTTTAAGGGAATAGAAAGCTGCAAAAGTAAAGCATTTTCCTCAAGCATAACCTGTAACCTCTTTGGATTCCACATTGACCCTAAAGACTTTTTAGAACTTAAATATGGTAGCAGTTCGTAGTTGAGGAAGTACCTACTGCCCTGATAAAAGATAAAGGCAAGCTAATAGGCGAGAACCTGAAAGTAAAAAAAATGTAGTTTGAGGTGACTTAAAATATCTCTGTTACAATTCTTTTAACCCACAAGCTTTATGTCTTTCATATGAAAGACATAAATATATGTCTTTCATATGATGAAAGACATATATTTAAAATAATTTAAAGATATTAATAAATTCTAATCTTTTAAAAATAATGAAATCAGTATTTAGTAATAGTTGTGCTAGAACAGCAACTTAAGCTTTTTTTTTTAAGAAAAGTATCCAGACTTATTCCCATGATATTAGAATACTATTTTTAGCAATATCTAGCACAATTCTGTGCCACAATTCAAGTTATCTGAGCACATCACTTATCTTTCCAAATAATGGGAAGTAACTGTTCTATTTTATTCTGCACTATTCAGAATCCAATTGAAGGACTGGGGTACACACTGTTGGATTCAGAGAAACTGAAACACATTCAGAAACAGCAACAATCAAAGGACTCGACGTGACCTTTATCTCTAAAAGGACAGGGCCCTTTGAGGATATGATAGTAACTCTTTACATGTTTGAAGATGGCCAAGTTCTCTTTCCCATTATGTCAGAGAGCAGAGCATGACTTAATGGCTCTCTGTTATGGAGAGATTCTGATGGAGTATTTTGTATAAAATTCTAAGGACGGTTATGTATCATAACTGATAAATGTTCAGGTGCCTAAACCTGTCTGTATTCTCATAAGCAATACCAACTTTAGGTGCTGGAAAAAGAGTTCCTACTTAAAAAACATTCAAGGACTTTTCAGCATCAAGTAATTAATGCTGTCAAGTTCCCTGCAGAGTGAAATGTTACACAACTCCAAGCAGCATTATTCTGAATTATATTAATTCAGAACAATTGATATTAGTGAAGGTTATAAACGCTTGTGTGTATTTAAAACACCAGTAGCAAAGTTTTCAGATCAGTTTCTTACAATAACCTTTTCCATCTTAGTTCTCTCCGGTTTGAGATGTGCTGGATGGGTTCCAAGTCTCATATTTCCAGTAAGCCTTTCGCTTACTAAGTATTTCAGAACCTGGCATCACACGCATCTAAAAGTGATCAGGTTGGAGAATTCCTTCCTTGCCCAGATCACAACTTTACATTTCAAATCTGAAATATATTAATAAATGTCACACAAAGGGGAATCACACAATCCTAATAAGGAATACCTGAACAATAATGGTAAGATGTCCTATGGTCTGTGATACAGGTTTTTTTTAAAACTTTATGTCTTTCCATTATTATCATCCACATTTCATAAAATTTCAAATGAGGCGGATATGCCATAGGCGGATTTTGCCATTTAAAAATTATTTTATTTTATTATTTTATTTTTGGTATCTGCAAAGATAATAGTAGTTTCCCCACCCCATCCCCAAACATAAATTCATTGCTCTGTAAGTATAGTGAGTTATTTTTACAAATACTGAATTTAGGATATTTATATGATGAGGGATGTAATAAGCTGCTTGGCTCCAAAAATGAACAACAAAGTAATTATCTCATTCTCAGCTATATCTCTGGTATAACTAAAGACTACCCTACATTATATAGCAGGAGCCTCCAACTTTGGCAAGTTTAAGACTTGTGGACTTCAACTCCCAGAATTCTTCTCTGAGAGTTGAAGTCCACAAGTCTTAAAGTTGCCAAGGTTGGAGACCCCTGTTCTATAGGCTTCTAAAGATGCCTACTTGTAAAACAACAGGTGACTTATCAAAGTTCATGGTCATTTATCAAAGCTTATGGTGAAGTTGAGCAGGTTCACTCTTTTGGAAATAATGCACACTTTCAATAGTTCCTAATCTGCATTCAAAGATTCCTTGGAACCGAAATGGTTATAATGAGGTGCCATGAGATAACGTCAAGCCCTGTCACAGGAAAGCAAAGATTCATGAGGTGGCTAATTAAAATGAATGGGTGTGGAGGATATTTGCTTAAAACTGCAAGATGAGCTGATGAACTCAAAACTCATAGGCCATCAAAAGAGTATATTGCTATTTTCACAATTGCTTAATAACACAGATCAGCAGAAATTTTATTTCCAGATATTATGTGTTATATTTTATGGCAAACTCTCCTGAGACAATTCATAATATATTTAAGACGTTAAAATAAATCAGCTGTGTACCATTAAATCCCCAAGCCATCAGAAATATTAACATGTTTAGAATATTTTTGTACAGTAGGTTTTAAAAAAAACCACAAAATATTATAAAAAGTAAATCAGTAACAAGGCAGTTTTGACATTTCTTGCTGTGAATCTGTAACAAAACATTCATGGGTTATAACTGCATTACAAATATTTACTGTTTTCTTTTTTCCAGACTGAAAGTTTGTGATAAACAACAGCAGTTCTCTGAGAATCTGTTTAGTCAGAATTTCAGTATCATTCCCTACTGATCAAATTCATATTTGAGTGCATATGGCCTGGCACAACAATTTGAAAACATACAGTTTTCACTCTAGAATTTTGTGTATTACATTTTTCCTTGGCTGTGATTGTCTACTTAAAAGAGTTAGAAGAATTCTCATTCTATACCCATGTAAAGACAGATATTTACTTGTACTGAAATGATAACATGAAAAAAATAAACATTTGGCAAATTTTTCCATGTGACCAAACACAAATCTTTTTTTCTTTTGTATAAGTGAATCATTGTGGATGATTTCTTCAAATTGGTTTACTCTTTCTGAATTCAACCTATGGGCAGAAATTATTTCAGAAGACCAGCAACTATTTTTTTCTTTACTTCTTCTGTATCTCTTAACAGAAACTATAATAAATTCCAAAGCATCTACAGATAGTCCTTGAGTTATAACCACTTATTCAGCAACTATCCAAAATTACAATAGTACTGAACTAGAGAAATTTACAAGTGGTCCATGAAATTGTGTCTGTTGCAGCATTCCCTTGGTCATGTGATTGCAATCTGGGTGTTTAATCTTGCAGTTATGATGTTGAAGTGAGCCATAATCATATCATCACGATTTTTGACATTCCCTTCCCACTGGCAAAACCCATTGGCAAGAAGTCAGAAATCCTTCCCCATCCCACTGTTTTTTCACCTGCCTATCCTAACTTATTAGTACCTACTCACTGCACCTCTTCTTTACCCACCCACAATCCAAAACACCTACCTGTAGAAACTTACCTACACTCTAATGTACCCACCCACACTCTGGAATGCATGCCCACAACACCTGTCAGCCCTCTTGTGGCCAATGTTCCTTAGAAATTAATTTCAGGTCTTTCTGTATTTATGAGCTTACCAGTGAACTGTATTTATGGTAACCTTATCAGATGTTTACTGCCTGAAAAATCCATTTTTAAAATTTATTTTTTTCCGTTTTGGTTGCTTAATTACTTGCTTGGAAGGGGAGCATAATACAGTGCCTTGTTCAGTTCTAACAATATCAAATATAAAGATGATCAAATATTTCTGAATAAAGGCAAATATTTTTCTATGGAAGGTGACAGTAGAATCTGATTTGCTAAATTATTAAGCAGCATTCATATGCAAAAGAGTACTTGTTCCATTTTTACATCTTATTAAAGTCACAGTTTATAATGTGATTTATTTATTTTTTTTTGCTAGTTGATAAAGAAGAACTAAAGAAAAGAGAATACAAATAGATCCAGTGCTCAGGCAATCACCAGATTAGCCGCAGATTTCAAATGCCCTTGTAGATTAATCTTATCCATGCTTACTTGGCAGTTTGAGTTGACTTGTCTAAATGTAATAGGATTTAACTTTTTACATAAGCATCTGGTCACTCAGTAATATTTTATAAACTACATACTTTCAAAATATTGGTGAGGTTAGAACAAGCTTCCAATTATGTCTTTTGGGAATGGCAAGGTATTTGTGCCTTTCCTAAAATGAAAAGCTCTAAAAACCAAGAGTCACTAAATTACTGCTGACCTACTGTTCTAAGCTCTCCAGCCTTCTGAAATAAAACACAGAAGTTCTATGAACATTAAATTCTATAAAACACCCCAAAGAATTCCCACTAGATCAAAAACTGTTGTGAGAGCTTTCAACCATCTCTTCAGTTTCATCCTAAATTCTGGTGAGCCTCCTGGTTTTCTTTTTTCAACTGCAGCATCTCAGAGTACTTGAGATAAACCTGGGAGAAGGTTTAGGACACTCAGAGAAACTCTGTGAGCTGAGAATTGAGAGGAATACAAAGGGGAAGACCTAGCTGTGCAGAATGAACTATCAGAGGAACATAGTTGAGGAACAACTGCCATAGTCCTTAATGAGTTCCTTAGGCCCAATTCATAGCCACTTCAGGACATTATTTAGCATGTGATTAAGGTGTGCTTCACTTGGAGACCAAATGACTTTTCCAGTTAGTTGCTGTGCAGAATTTGAGTTTCCGCAATGAGGAACTAAGAAGGAAAGAAAACATTTTCAAATGCAGTAGTTTTGAATGCATACCCAGTCATCCTATCTACTTCCCAGTGGTGAAATCCAAATTTTTTTACTAGCTGTGGGCATGGCTTGGTGAGCATGGTATGGCTTGGTGGGTGTGGCTTGGTGGATGTGGTGGGCATGGCAGGGAAAAGACACTGCAAAATCTCCATTCCCACCCCACTCTGGGCCCACCCAGAGGTGGTATTTCCTGGTACTCCGAACTACTTAAAATTTCTGCTACTGGTTCTCCGAACTGCTCAAAATTTCTGCTACCAGTTCTCCAGAACCTATCAGAACTTGCTGGATTTCACTCCTGCTACTTCCTACCTTGACACTGTCTCTTTGCATCTCACTAGTTGTGTCTCCAATATTTGTTATCCCTCAGTATTTGCAAGAGGTTTACAGAGGAGAAGCTGGCTGCCTTACCCCTAAGTCCCTTAAGATTCACATCTTCCATATTCTCTTGAATACAAACAAAATCCAATTTCCTGCCTGCCCACAAGCTCTGACAAACATTTCCCCAGCCATTAAACAATCGAAGTCTTCTAAAGGGTAGCTAAGGAAGCTAAAAGCAGAGACAATAGAAATCTGTCAGGAGGCTGGAGCTTCTAATTTGCTTAGTAGCACAGGAAGATTCCCATAAGTCCTTCCCTCCCTCTTCACTTTCTAATTATATGCATGCATGTATGAGTCGTGAAGAGGTATGCCAAGTTAAGATGGCATCCTGTGCACACCTATTAGGAGTAAGTCCTACACAGCTGCGTGAGAATTAAGGAAATTTATAATTGCACTGCTTAGCTGCATTACACATAACCACGGTGTGAATACATGTACATGACAAGTTTGCAAAAGCAGGTGGACTGGAGGATAAGAACATAGGAGCTTAAGTGGATTCCACCAGGCGTTCACAGTAGAAAACATCCATGCCATCAATTTTCCATTCCTAAGCTGAATTCTAAATGACAAAAAAAATGGTGATTCTCATGCATAATTGTCAATCACACAATATTGAACTGTCACACCCAGCCTAGATATGTATCCCTTTGTATATGCATGTTATTTTTACTTTATTGTTTATTATTCACCTTATTTATTATGTTTCACTTTATTGCTAACTTTCCATCACTTAGAATTTTCTTCTTGAACAGAGTTTCAGGATTTTTTGAAATAGCCTGAAAAAAATTGAAATTCCCCGATTTGCTGAAAAAATCTCAATTTTATCCTGAAATCCTAAAGCAAGCTTATTTTGTTGATGTTCATTAGAGCTACACAGATCTATTGTTGTCTTTTTACTGGAAAGTAAAAAGGGGTGGGGTTTTGGTCATATAGAGCCTGGTGGAGCAGTGGACTAAAGCACTGTTAAATAGCACTTAGCTGCCAGCTGCCTGCAATTACTGCGGGTTCAAATCTCACCAGGCTCAAGGTTGACTCAGCCTTCCATCCTTCCGAGGTAGGTAAAATGAGGACCCCGATTGTGGGGGCAATAAACTGACTTTGTATAAAAAAGAACACCGCTGGAGGGGGGGGCAAAAGCCCTACTAAGCAGGTATATACAAAAGTATGAAGGCTATTGCTTAACGCATTGTAAGCCACCCTGAGTCTCTGGAGAAGGGCAGCATATAAATCGAATAAATAAATAAATAAATAAATAAATAAATAAATAAATAAATAAATAAATAAATAAATAAATAAGATATTGCTGCTATCTTGGCTGTTTTTTAATCTCCTCTGAGACAGGTGTCCCTGCTCTGCAGCTATGTTATGAAGTCAACAGACTTACTGTTCCACCCAGTACAGCAGCCCCCTTGACTTGCTTGCTTGTAGTAAGACAGATCAGCTAATCAAGGCAATTTCAAATATAAGGATAGAGTTGGAAAGGATCTTGGAGATCTGGTAGTCCAACCCCCTGCTTAGGCAGGAAACCCTACACCACTTCAGACAAATGGTTATCCAACATCTTCTTAAAAACTTCCAGTGTTGCAAGATTCACAACTTCTGGAGGCAAGTTGTTCCACTGATTCATTGTTCTCACTGTCAGGAAATTTTGATCCTGCCTTTACAAATCACTGAAGCTGAATTAGTGTGTATGTATGCCAAACACACAGAATCAATTCTTAGAGGAAAAGCTTTTCTCAGATGAATTTATTTCCCAAATATTTTTAAAAGTATAACTGAAAACATATTGTAATCTATGGACAAAATGTTATTTTTTGTGTGCTTTTTGTACTCTGTGTGTGTGTGTGTGTGTGTGTGTGTGTGTGCTTTTCGTACTGTGTGTATGTGTGTGTGTGCTTTTTGTACTCTGTGTGTGTGTGTGTGCTTTTTGTACTCTGTGTGTGTGTGTGTGTGTGTGTGTGTGTGTGTGTGTTTTACAAGTCAATGAAATCAGGAGTGGACTATTTATGATTGAATGTGTTCAGAAAACACAGTTATTATTTTAGGAGATAGTATGACCTGGGCCTTCACACTTCACACTTCTTGCTGTGCTACTCGGCATAGTAGCACAGCAATTGTATTTTCTTAAGACATCTGTAGGTTTTAGTGTAATGCATAAACTCACCCTCTCTGTACTGTTTAGAAGAATATTAATTTGGAACAGAACAGCCTTTAAAATAAATATAAAAACCAACATGAAACTGAACACATGTCTCTAGTTGACAGAGTTTCATAAATATTACACAACAAATGCAGGTAGAATGGGGTTTGGGGGGGGGGGTGATCACAGTGAGCTGCAAAGTGGCATCCATAGGGGTAAAGGGGAATTCATAATCATGACAAAAGCCCTGTTCCTTTTGTACACTTGTTTGTCTGATGCAAACAGGAAGATCCTCCAGTTGTCTTTGAAGGTGTTATACCAATGGTGAAATCTATATTTTTTTACCACCGGTTCTGTGGGCATGGCTTGGTGGGCATAGTGTGGCTTGGTGGGCGTAGTTTGGTGGGCGTGGCAGGGGATGGATACTGCAAAACCTCCATTCCCACCCCACTATTTCACCCCTGTGTTATACCGCCCAGAAAGTCAATCAAACCACTACAGATTTGAAACCTGGGAAACCTATTAGAAGAGGTTAAGTTAAGCCCTGTTGCTCTCCCAAGTGAACTCTCTTGCCTTGGCTATGAACTCAAACTATTAAAAAGCATGACCTGATAGAAAACCTGGAGCCCAGTATTATAAAGATCTGCTAGCTGCAGGACTTAGGTAGGTGACAGGAGGTTAGAGCAGCTTTGTGCTGTCTAAAGCTCCAAATAATGCTGTACCAAGGAGACGTTATTCCTGATTTTAAGTGCAAAGACTTTTAAGGTCTTATCTATAGCTTTGTTGCTGATTACAAGGTATATAGAAAAGGAAAACCTTATTTTTAAAATCAGCCAAGGTCAAGTCAAATCATGGTTAAGTATTATTTGATAGGTAGATATTTCAAGCTAATTACAAGGACAGAACTTAACTGTCCTATTTATCTCAAATTCTTTAGAAAAATCATCCATCAATGTTGGATTTATCTATGTTCAGTTGTTTATAAGACACAGTAGTCCTTTCCATCAGAAGCAGGGGTGGGTTCTACTTACCTTTACTACCAGTTTGCAATGGGATTGCGCATGCGCAACCGAAGCAAGTATGCACGCCTTGCTTCTGCGCATGTGATCACCAATGACAACATCTGGGGTGGTTTCTTGCAAACCGGTGCAATCCGGGGGCAACCCACCACTGATCAGAAGGGGTTTTTTTTTTTTTCAATAATGTTGCTAAGTGCCATATTGATTTTAAAATGTCTGTTCATACGCAAAGTTGGGCAGGTGGTTCCTGTAACATCGTATGAAAGGCACAACTTATAGACAGGCAATAAATGTTGCTGTGTAGCATGCCTTCCTTGAAATCTCTGGAGCAAACATTCTCTCTGATTCTTGAATGCCGAGTAGACCCAATTGTGCAATTATTTATTCAGCAGTTCTGTGGCTGTTTCTTTATTTCAGTACATAGAACACAACCTAAGGTGACAGTGAAAAGTCTTTCCAGTTGAGCAAGTTGTTCATGATAAATTGCTCTTAAAACAAGCACTTGAGAAATTTAGGTCATTTTTTAGTCCCACCACTGTTCTTTCTATTTATGTTTGTCAAAAAACAACTATATGCCTTAAAAAAATTCCTTTTGGTCTCAGAACTAAAGCTCACTGCATTTTTAAAGCATCTTGATTAATAATTTAATTGGTTAAATAAAAAGAAAAGTTAATTGAAAGAAAAATCATTTCAATTTTTCTTTCTAAATTGCAATGCTTATGGCCTAGGAAAAAAAGCCAATGAGAGCTCATAATGTAATAGAAAACATTTTATAGATAACAATAAAAAATCTTTATTAACACTGAATTTAATAGAAGACTTAATGGAAAATTGTGCAGATGGGAATACACTGAATGCATTTATAGTATTTACTTACGACTTAAAGCTTAAATATTCCCAAAATGCAGTTTTTAAATTGATTTATATTTTACAGCATATTAAGAAGTATTTATTTTCAGAAATCTTGATTAGTTTAATGGGTTTACTCTCAGGTAATAATGTATAACATTACTTCTTTAATTATTTATATGAATTGGTTAAGTAAATTCTTGGGCTTCATGTTGGATTTTTTAAATTAAAATATTCAGGATTGGGAGAAATAGGTATAGCTGGCTTGGGATATTTTTTTCAAGAAATGCTACTTCTAAGTCAAGATGCTAGTTCAAACCTTTACTTTGTAGAATTTTAAGTGTCGTTTTAAACATTTTTTTTCCTTCCTAGCATTTTCACAAAAGTAGGTGGTCTGCTTTTTTCAGATCAACTGAGTATTGATTCATTGCTTGCAACAGGAAGTGACTGAGTGGACTTGTCACCAGAGCTTGATATTGTAAATCGAGAGACTGTGGCCCAAAGTCACCCAGCCAGCTTTCATGCCTAAGGCAGAACATCATCTCGTAGTCTCCTGGTTTCTAACCTGCTGTATACATTTTTCAGTAATTTGGGTCTTAGATTCAAGTTGAGAGCCTTGTATTTAGCTATTTTTGTCAAGTACAAAAATATTCTGACCTCCTTTTCTACTTTTGAAATATCATAGATTATCTATACTTTACTTTTAAAGCACCAGAAACATATGGTAACTACATCTCAATGCATTGTGAGCCGCCCTGAGTCTTCGGAGAGGGCGGTATACGAATTGAATGAATGAATGAATGAATGAATGAATGAATCTCAAAGGCTTCCTCCTTTCCTTTCCTTTCCTTTCCTTTCCTTTCCTTTCCTTTCCTTTCCTTTCCCTTTTCTTTTCTTTTCTTTTCTTTTCCTCTCCTCTCCTCTCCTCTCCTCTCCTCTCCTCTCTTCCTTTCCTTTTTCCTTTCCTGCCTTCCTTCCACAAGAGTCTTGAGACATGCAATTAGGCCTTAACCTTCATAAATTCGGGACCTGAAATTAATATTACATTTTTTTCTCAGGAAGCCTTTGAACCTTAGAAATGACTACTCATACATGACTGTTTGTCATTTTGCTTCCATTATTGTTGTGCTATTATTTTTATATTGATGTGTTGTTTGTGATTGTGTTTCATTACTAAGATATTCAGTATTGTTATTGATTTGCTGGTGAACTCCGCCCAGGTAACCAAGGCAGCAATTTTAGAATTGTGTTACATTGCAATCCTATGGCTGATCATCAACAGTTTGGCTGCTATGTTCTGTACCCGCTATAACTTCTGAATTTTCTTCATAAACAGCCTGCCCCCCTTAAGAGATGTTAGAGTAATCTAGGTACTGATTAAGGCATGAGTGACCATTGCCAGGAATCACAATGAAGATTTCAACAAAACATAAACAATCTGTTTCTAACACCAAAGCAGTTTGACAGACTTTGAACCTAAAATAACAAATGCAATAAATGCAGTTGTGTGGCAATCTTAAGAAAAAAGGTAAGAATGAACTATTGTTTATCAAAAATTCAGTCCTCTTATGCAGGAGTCAAAACTTTGGTATTGTCATTCATAAATAAACCCCATTTTAATCCTCATTTGTTTTCCACTTGTAACTCAAGAGATTGAAAAGCAGCTCTTATGAGTTCACCAGCTGTTTTAAATTTAAATTTACTATGCAATATATTCATGCAATTTCATGCAAATCTCACCCCTCCTCCAAATTAAAAAATATAGACTTAGATCATTATAACAGCAATCAAAATGCTAAACACTATGCAGGATTATGCAGAAATACGCATAATTGGACTTTTTTTAAAAAAGATGGTTATGTCAGAATAGCATCTTGAATCCTTAGCAAACTGATTAAAATTCCCTGATTGACAGCTAGCAATTCTGTCAATGACTTGATAAGCAAGGCACATTTTATCCTCACAAGAATCTAGAAAATCAGCTCTGCAGATAAGAAATTATTCTTCTGCTTCATTTTAATAGGAACACCTAAGTCTACATCCTGTTCATTAAGTTTTATTTATTTTTATTCTGCCTTTATTATTTTTACAAATAACTCAAGGTAGAAAACATATCCAACACACCTTTCTCTTCCTATTTTTCTTACAACAACAGAAGTCCAAAAGTCATCCAGATGGTTTTCATGGCTATGACAGGACTTGAATTCAGTCTCCAACCATTTCTATACCATTGGTAAGAAAGCTGTGTGGATATGTCTATAGAATTACCAGAAATCCAGCTGAGTTCAAGGACATCTTTACCAGTCCAAGAAAGACTGAAATTGGAATAGTGTGCTAAATAATTGCAGGGAAGGAATTACAGTATCAGAGTGGATGGCATTATGAGAAATAAACCTATAAATAACTTTGAACAGTGATGGTTATATGGTAGAAGATAAGGCACTTCAGGACTGCTGAGACTATACCATGGGTGATTTCATGGTAATGATAGACACCTTACGAGCAAGACATTCATTTACCAGCAGGTAAACTGATGATGTTGTTTCTGTCATTTTATGTAGCCTCAAGGTACAGCTTTCCTTTATATTTTTGTGTGAGGCAGGTGGTTTTAAATAAAGCTCTTGGCTTCAGCAACACGCCATTTTTATTTTCTGAAAATGAACGTAGGACCTATCTGGGTCTCTGCAGCATTTCAAGAAATAATAATGCTTCGCAATTTCAGTCATCATAGATAAAATCTCTATTGATGATTGTAATTTCAAAAATATTTTTAAAATATTTTAATATTTTAAAAAATTGATCTTTACTTGTTTACTTTGACTAAGAATCTTTTCTAAAAAATTGCAGAAAACACAAGTTTTACATTTACATTTTGCTAACAAACTTTCTATTGCCATCCATTCTCCACTTTGGCAACACAACATGAACGAAGTAGGCACTTTATCTAATTTAATCCAGCAGCATTTAAAATGTAAATTTGGGTTAAAATGTAAATGTAAATTATTGCATCATTTTGCCTGCATTTCCTACATTGGATGAGAGTATATCTTTCTCCTTCTGTCCTGGCAATTTTTTACAGAGGCACAATTGAGAGCGTTTTAACAAATTGCATTATTGTTTGGTTTGGTGGCAGCAGTGCCTCAGATAGAAAGTCTGTACAGAGAGCGTTAAGGACAGCCGAGAAGATTACAGGACGCTTGCTTCCTGTTATTCAGGATACTGCTTATAAGCACTATGTGCTTAGAGCTCAAAGCATTGTTAGAGACCCCACACACCCACTTCACAGTCTGTTTCTGTTGCTCCCCTCTGGGAAGGGTTTCAAGTATTTCTAGCAGGACTACCAAATTCTGTAACAGTTTTGTTTCCTATGCCATCTGTCTGGTAAATCCGCAGGGTTCATTTTTCTTGCCATATACAGTACATGTATACATCTGGACTAGATTATGCTGTTTCTATGTCATATAATATATGTGGGTTGGTGCATAATTTAATATTTATTTATTTATTCTATCATGGTTATGAAGTGTATATTGGAGGTGGTGACCCTTTGAGAGCTTGAGAGATTTCATTTTATTTCATTTTATGCCAATTAGTATACATTCCAAGTGACAAAGTTTTATAAACTTAAAGTTAAAAAGGTTAAAATACTGTGTGATAGTTTATTGACTGGTTGAGGTTTATGATAATACGTCAACTATTCAATAAGATATTGAATAGATATCAATAGAAATAAATGATCCTATTTGACTTGGACTTACCAACAGAAAGCACCACAAATCAACAGTATAAAAATATATGGACAATTATGAAATCATCAATACAAACTTTATCTATGATGACTGAAATGAGCTTTAAAATGTTTCTTTGTTATTGATACAACTTTTCATAGAATTAGGCAAATATTCAATTCATATTCAATTCATGTAATTCAAGTAGGTTTCTATCAATGTAATGATTATAAATTTCTGAATGAAATGTAAGCTGTTCAGAGTGTTAAACTGAATCATGTGTCATTGTGTCATAGAATCAACTTGAAAATTTCAGATAAGATTTAAAGTGCTTGAATGTTGACATATCCTTTTAATTCAAAAAACCATATCAATTGATTTCATTTGAAATTCTGAATTAAATAAACGTAGCTTTTCCAATTGATTCAGAAATTTGAACTGAAACTAGACTTATTCATATACCCTTACCTTATGAAGCCTTGCTTCATGGAATCTGAGGGTCCCTTAATGAACAGAAATGATTCCTTCCTGCATTGCATGGCATTAGTTGAGATCACTTGGATGGATTACCTGAGATCATAGGGGAGAAATCTATATTCTGATAGCTTGATTATATATCCAAGAATAATGCCATAATAACTTGATTATCCTATCCAAGAATAATGCCAGAAAGAAGTCATGGTGTTGCTTCCTTCCAGTAATCTTGATCCTGCAACATTAATGGGCAATATGAATCCATAGAAGCTCACATTCAACTGTGGAAGTATCTAGATCCAGAAAGGAAACCTTCCCTTTTTTCCCCTCAGAAATATGTCCTCTGATGCTTTTTTCTAAAGGGGGCAAAGTCCCACTGGCAAGTCACAATTCTAATACTAAATATTTATATTTTGTTTTTAATATAAGTTTAACATTTTTATAAAACAAAGATAAAAAAGTAACTAAAATGAATAGTCAAAGAGAAAAAATAGAAAAGAAAGAGATAAGAGACAGAATTGGGAAAAATAAAAATTATAAAAAGAAACAAAAACATAAAAGAAAAATGTAATCTCTGACTTCCTTTACAAAAGATATAGTAAAATATAAATTCAGCCCTTCCTTTACCAATGAACAATAGCTTCCATTTTCTAGATAATCAATACATTTTACTAATCTTTTCAAAGGAAATTTATTATCAAAATTCAAAAAAGGAGAATGGAAAAAATACTCACTTTCCCTTTGACATATTTCTGCAACTTACTATTTGCAATTTAAAAACTTTATGCATTGGATTGGCTCTAAAATATGCCACAATAGCATATAAACATCTAGAATATTTTAATTTGATATGAAAAACCTTTATTCAAGCATAAAAATTGCAGGACCCAATTTCTGATGGACCTATATCTTCATATACAAAAAAATTACTTACTCTTATCTCTACTTAAAATCATGCCCATTAATGTATCTTTAAGAAAGCCTACCAACACTTTAGTGTCACCAATGACAATATGAATGTACATGTGTGAATATGTTTTTGTGTGCCATTAACCTGATCTGATATGTCTAAAATAAATCCTCTAGGAATTAGCACTTCATGGGCCATGAATTTCAAAATTGAAAAACTACCTCTGGGAAAAATAGAATTAGAGAAATAGACTGCTGAAAAGCTTTTTGACAATTAGCAAGTTGTCTCCTTTACTCATTTTTCTTTAATTCAAAAGTAGGTTAAGCATTTATCTCAAAAATCTTAGGCAGTCAAATAGGTATGATTCAGCAATGAGTGGATAAGTCTTGTTATTGAATTGCAACACTAATTAGTATTTTAACATGGTCTTCAGTGGATTTTTGTGAATTTTGATTCATTTATATGTAATATGGCAACTCAGAAATACTACCTATAGAGAGAGAGCCATAATCTGTAAAATCCATTTTAGCGTATAAATTGAGGAATGAGGGAAGACTTTATGAAATGGCTGCAAGAAGATTGGAATAAGGTTGAGAACATTACTATATTATATTACTAAGGTAGCTGCTGTGAATAACAAAGTCCAGGCTATATAGGAACCACAAAACACCAATAATGGGAAACAGATTTGCATGTAGATGGAAAGGGATTCAGACAGAATGACTACCAGATATCGTCCTAAAATTAATGTGAGAAACTGGTGTTACCTAAAATAGGCAATGGAAAATCTGTTCTCATAACAAAATTGCATCGCTCTCCTGACCTCTCAGTAGCTTTTATTACTATCAATATGGTATTATTTTGTACCACTTTGTTATATGGGATTTTGGGGTATTCTTTGGCAGTAGTTTCTGAATTGTATGTGGCAGGGAGTGCTAGAGGATTACTGTCCATCACTTAGGTTGTTGTCCTTCTTTTCTCCTATGCTGTTTTATCTGTACATCAAATCATTGAAGGAAGTCATGTAGACCTTTGGAATTCAGCTATGTCAATATATTGATTACATTCAGTCCAACTAATAACATAATAATTCCAAGAAAAAAAATCAGATGAGAAATTAACTTAATAATGGACTGAATAAGAAATTAAATGGACTTTGACAAAGAAAAATCTGTATTCTGTAATTGAGATAAAGCTTGGTCTAGATTTCCTAGAAGCACTTTCATACTCTGGGAGTAGGATCCCAGCTATTGCGGACTTGCAGGCATTTGCACAATTACAGGTAGAATTCTCCATACCCTGATGGTATGACAACCTACTTAAGATGCACTGTAAGATGCACTGTACATGAGGATACTCTTGAAACAGTTCCAGGATCTGCAAGGAGATTCCTGACTTGCATTATTGTACAACTCTTAAAAACTATATTCTGAGTCCATTCTTATATAAAATTGGGCATACATGTCTTCTTGATATAATTTTGCCATTATGCATATTCTCTAAGTATACTTTCTCAGTCTGATATTGCAACAAAATATCTCTTTTCCAATTTTGGGACAAATTTGTCCATATTTGTATAACAGTGTATCAGAATATACTTTAGTGAGTTGTGATATTTAAACATTTATTTATTCTAGAAAGGCTCCTAGTAGAAAGAAGTGAATTTTTCATCCATGATTTTCTGATCAGTGCTGCCCATTTCTTTTGAGTACTTTTTGAATCTTCTTACATGACCACCACATATGACAAAATGTTCTTTTTATATCACATTTTCAATATTTACAGTATTATTTTACGACTTATTTAATTTTGAAATTATGGATGGAAGTACATACTATCTTAAAACATGTACGTTTTCAACTTGGGACAATACTTGGACTTTAATTGTATTGGTTATATTTTGTTTTTTCTATCTATGGAAGGAAGGAAGGAAGGAAGGTGTGTGGGTTGGTTTTCTGAAACACAGATATATATTATTTTGCAAAATCATTTCTCATAAATGAATAGGATATTTTTGTGTAGATTTTACTTAGAAGAAGACAGATGCTAATGTGTTCCACTCAAACTTGTTTGTTTATTCCACAGTAGAGCCATTTTTGTGAATCCTGAAAATTGTTCCAACAGAACAGATATTGTTCCATATCAGATTGTTCTGATATGCCTATCCTTTCTTCTTACTTGAAATCTTAGAATTAATTTTTGATATCCACATTTTTAAAGAAACAGATAACAGATGACAAGAGAAGTCTCAGTCCAAGTTCTTGAGGAACCATATTAGCCAATATAGAAATGAGAAAGTGAATGGGCACAGCAAATGAACAAGAAGTCTGAGCTAATACAAGGGAAATTTCTATGTTGCTATGTTCTATAAATACAATGGAGATTTCTTTTCCCCCCAAATGTAACCTTTATTTGTTCTGTCACTAGAAGCACTAATTTTACAGATCAAACAAATTTGACAATAAAAAAACTAGTACACTATCAGTGTTGTCTTTTAAATTTGTCTTTACTTTGATGTGTTATTAATGCCACACAGAGGATGCTCGTATTTTGCACATAAGAAGTACAGCTTCATTTTTAATAGAATGTTCTTTCTTTTGCACTTATATCTTGGTGTCATAGTATTAGAAGAGATACAATACATGCTCTCAACAGAAGTATCTTCTATTTCTAAATAATAAAGTGGCTAATAGGCTGCAGTCTTTAAGACAATTATTCTATTGTCACTGTAATTCCCATTTAAGTTATTGAGACATCTATATCTGTAAATTTTCAAGATTAAGTCAGGGTCATTTTAGTAGCAGAATACCAATCAATGATTTCTACAAATGTTAATTGCAGGTGACTTCTTAAAAACAATTACTTCTTGAAAAATAAAGAAGGGCAGACAGATGGAAGAAGGGTTTTCTAAATTAAGTTGCAACATACAAGAAAATTTTGTTCTTAAATCTTTTGCTTCCTAAGTACTGCATTATATCAACCTTTCTCAACTTGCTGCAGTCTAAGTAATCCAGACATTTATTTTCAGAATGTCCTACTAATGGCATGTTGACTGAAAATTCTGGGCTAGTCAGATAGTTTATTTAACTGTGGCTCACTTTTGTTATTTGCTTCTCTCCTCCTTTTCCAGCACAAATGAAAGGAGCTCCAAAGGTTTAATGTAGTAAAGAGATAATGCTCCCTTTATCATTGTCAGAGAGGAAAAACCATATGTTTTTCCTTTTCTTTCATGAAATGTTTATTTTATTTATACAATCACAAAGTGATTTGCCTTATGAACTGGTTTAAGGTTCTTTTGGGTTGCATAGCATAAATTTGATTTAATGGACATTTTTCTTTAGAACAATTATCTGCCAGTACAGTTACAATAATTAATGCTGTAAATTAATTAATGGAAATTTAGCAATGGAAATGCCATCTTACAAATAATTATGTCGCTCAGAGGTGACAAAAACAGAATACTAAAAATGAGCATTAGTTTAACAAGGTTATTCTTAAACAACATAAACTATTAGAAATGGAATCTTCTAGAAAATAAACTGAAAATTATGGATGAAAGAATTTATTTTATTTTATTTTTCCAAGCCTGAATAAATTGTACAAAAGAACTTGGAGAAGAGAAAAAAACAGAAAAAGTTAGCAAAGAAAATTGCTTTCTTTGACCCCTGAATTCTTAAATTTCTCTTCCAAATTATCACATTGTTCCTTATTATGTATTTTGAAGTTTTCTAAAGTTTGCACAACATTTTTTGTAGGTGTGCCTTCGAGTCAGCATTGCCTTCTGGTGACTATGTGGACTAGCCCCTGCAGTTTGCTTGGCAAGGTTTTTCAGAAGTGGTTTGCTATTGTCTGCTTCCTAGGTCTGACAGAGAATGACTGGCCCAAAGTCTGGTTTCATGCTTAAAGTGGGATTAGAACTCAGGGTTTCTCAGTTTCTACCCTGATGCCTCATCACATCAATCTGGATCACTTGCATAACATTGCTTGGTCTGAAAAGAAACAATTTGATGAGTATGTAAGGTATAATAGCTCTTGCATCTATTTTTAAAATATTGGCCACCAAGATTACGAAATGCTTTCATACCCTGCATATGACACTGTCCCAAGCCTAAAACATTTATTTTATTTTCTATAGATTGAGAGTATAGATAGCTAGTGGCCTTAGTGAATGGCCCTCCAGTATAGGAGCCCTGCCTACCACATTTCAAAGACAGTACAAGACATATCAGTTTGACTACTCATCTCTCCATCTGAAACTAAAATACCTTTAGAGGTTACAAGGGCAACACTGCTGCTGTGGAGAAGGAAGCTTCAGGTATATCGTATTAGTACCACAAGTGGAGTATGAAGAAATAAAAGCTGTCAGTAAGAAATCTCAAGTGCATAGCCTGAATGTCACAACCAGGGTTATAAAGACAAAGGTTTATCATGTTGCTTACATAATGGTTTGCTAATTAGAGCTTAATTCCCATCAGAGTAGCCTATTCTCCTTGTCCTAATGACCACATACCATTATTAAAGAAAATATCTCCTCTCTGCTCTGCATGTATGTCTGTTGTGTGTATTAAGTGCATCTTCAAAGCTTTTCAATTATACATCTATCCTTTTAGCATTCAGAACCTTATGCAGGAATTGCATAACGTTTGTATCACAATTTTTATCTTTTTTACTGTTTTAAATTTAAGTGCATACTACAATTAGCTAAATGTTGTTTTTATACAATGGAACTTCCAAGTATGTTAAAGATAGTAATCAACAAAAGTATAGAATAATGCATTGCTCAGTGGTTCTTTTAAAACTAATGAATATCTGACCATATACTTTGTCTTTAGAAGGAGTGTATAAACTTTCTGTATGCTCAATAAATCTATACCAAACTTCTGAAAAATCGTCTTTGGCTATTCTCTCATTCTCCCCATCCCTCCCTCCCTCTTTCTTCCCTCTCTTCCCCTCTCTCATTTTGTTGTTGCTGCTTTAGGCCAACTCATCTATTTGCCAGCATCCCTGAATTCAGGCTGGCCTTGAAAGATTATTCCCTGCCTTCTATAAGCAAGTTGTCTACTAACCACTGATGAAAGGTTTTGTTAAATTTAATGCAGAATGTATCTCTCAGTTGCCATCTAATGGCCAGCCACACCTTTTCAACTCAGATCTGGTAGCACGATCCAATCTAGAAATGGTAGGTCCAATCTAGAAAGCCAATCTGAAATTTTCTGCATGAAAAGCATGTACTCTGAACTATACCATGTCAAGAGTAAGAAGCTCAATAATATATTCATAAAAGCAGGTATTAATGACTTTTTAAACTTCATTTCCAGAGACAGACCAATTCTTTCTTATGTTCTGG
The DNA here is from genome assembly GCA_030761175.1 of Masticophis lateralis. Classification (NCBI taxonomy): domain Eukaryota; kingdom Metazoa; phylum Chordata; class Lepidosauria; order Squamata; family Colubridae; genus Masticophis; species Masticophis lateralis. Next base: position 260,019,540 of record JAUDYJ010000002.1, on the reverse strand, counting down.
CTTCCTCACTTCTTAGATGCACTATGATTTCCTCAGTCTTTCATTATTCCCTCTGTCTTTCCTGCTGTCCCCCCAGTTGTTTTGGAATTCCACCCCAATGGCTTCAGCTAGTGAGGCAAGTACTAATCAAAAATGTAGTCTAAAACATCCAGAAGATTTTAGGATATGTGTGCCTCCCTTAACCCACTACCCTTCTCTGTTTTGGAGGTAAATTAGAACATAAATTAAAGGTAATAGAAAACTAGTTAAGAGCTGGACAAAAATAATAAATGGGTCAGAACTAATTATATGGGATAATTAGAGTCAATTTGGTCTAGTGGTTAAGGCACCATGTTAGGAGACCCTGAGTTCAGGTTTTGCCTAGTCATGAAAGCCAGCTAAGTGTCTCTGAGACAATCACACTCTCTCAGTCCAAACCACCTCACAGGATTGTTGTGGGGAAAATAGGAGAAGGAAAGTTGGATATGTTTGCCACTTTAGATTATTTGTAAAAATAATAAAGGTGGGGTATAAATGAGAACAAATTATATATTATCAGCACTTAATTCATTTACTGCCAACTAAAAAAACCAACAATTACTCATTATATATATTATATATACATATATATATGTGTGTGTGTGTGTGTACAGGTAATATCTCGGGTTTCTTCCCGTGTAATTGTAAACATATCTTTAGAAGAATGTTTACAATTACACGGGAAGAAACCCGAGATATTACCTGTACACACATATATACCCGTGAAAACTTACATATACAAATAAAGATAGATAGATAGATAGATAGATAGATAGATAGATATAGAGATAAAGATAGATATATAGATATATAGATATAGATATATAGATATATTATATAAATATATATATTTATCTATATATATAGCTCTTGCTTAATAATATTAATTTTCCCCTCAAATAATTACTTATTAATTTGAGAAATTGACATCTTATGTCTGCGGATAACAATCGCTGTTGAAAACAAAAGAATTAATCTGAGCTGCAAATGCGTCTGAAAAGCTTTGGAAATTAATTCCTACTTGGATGGCAATGTTTGCCTGAGAATTTAACTCTTTGTTCAGAATGAAAAAAGGCTTATCTTTCTTTTATTATTCCTACTCCCATGGTCTCTTCTCCATCCCCATCTACTTTTTTTCCCCTTTTCCTCTTCTTGTCTTTCTCAGTGCAGCAACCCTTTCCTCCTACCCTATCTCTATTGAGTATTTTTCTTCCTCTCTTCTGTTGCTTGTTCTGGAAGGAAAGAGTGGAAGAAGTTCATGTTTGCTTGTGTATTTTCTACACGTGACATTAATTTATATATTTGAGACAGAATGGATGAGCCATGCAAATAAGAATATCACTGAATCTTGTAAAAAGTGTGTTATTTCATAGGATTCATTTTACTTAACAGTAATTAATTCAATTAATGAAGAACTCAGAGAGATTGGTGATAGGTGCATCATTTGTAGACTTGAAAGAGGCTAGGGACATATCATCGGAGAAAATTTATCTATGTGATCGCTAAGAGTTGACAACAACTTGATGGTATATAATTGATCCATCAATCAATTTTAGGCTCTGCTTCTGGTAGATACACATGCATACAAACTCACAAATGCACACATGGATTTCTGAGCTGAGTTCCCAAAAAATTGTAGAGCATTGCATCTAATATAACATTATGTCCATGTATGTGTCCAATAGTTTCCTAAATATTGTATACACAGCAAAAAAAAATCATTTTTTAAAATCTCAATCTCAATGTAATACTCATGGCGTATATGTATGTGTGTTTCTATGTGTTCTTGAGTTTATTTTGTTATTTATAACAGCAGAATATATGCAAGTTCTGGTCAACACAACTTAAAAAGGACATTATAAAGCTAGAAGGAATACAAAATATATAACCAAATTAGAGAGACGAAGTTCTTCTCTTGGTAGGAAAAACTACAGAACCAATAGAAGAGAATATTTGCACTTCAGGATTCTTGGTGCTCTATGAGCTTGGTGATTTTCTTGCAGATTTTTCACTACCAAACTAGTTAACATCATCTGATGATGTTACCGAGTTTGGTAATGAAATGTTGCAAGAAAACCAACAAGACTAGAGCTTCAAGGATCCGACAGAATTTACAGTAATTGGAACTCCCTTGCATGGAATAAATGAGGGCATTGGAAGGTATGACAAAAAATATAAAAAATCAAGATAGATAATTTGAGTAGTGAGAGTCATGTTTTCACAAAGTGAAATGTTCAACAAATGCAAGGATATTCATGTAGAAAAAGGACTATACATGAAATCTGGATTCAACAGGAATCTTTTTATGTGATGCATTACCTAAACTCATGTATAAATATAACCGAGCTAACAATCATTGATCAGAAAAAGTTTGGGGATGATTACTGAATCCACATTTATTACAAGAAAAAATGGATATTTTAATCTTCCATATTGTATATAAAGTTAATTGGCTTTGAAATGAAAAACTGAGTCATTTGCTATCCTCTTTCTTCCAGATATTTTATTTTGAGGCAGTTCTCCAATGATGGAACAGCTCTTTGGAATAGTCAGATTCTACTAGCATTCAATTATAACAACCATCCATAAGAGCCACTGCTTGTGTTTATGCTTGTGAATAAAGCTTTTTCTTGTATTTATTTAAAACATGAATTTCAAACACACTTTTCCTTATAGGGTCCCTTGGTGTTCTCTAAACTTGTTTGCTTGCACACATTTTATTTCTCAAATTAAAGGACTCCACAGTTCAGCCCTCAGTTTCATATATTCTATTCTATTGAAAGCTTTTCCTTCGAACAGAGAAAACTAATTTATATTGTATGAACTGACAGCACGGTCAAAGATTTCTAAAAGTTTAAAATAGCCAGCGAGAAATTATAAAAATATACATTTTATAGTATCCACAAACAACCCAGAACTTACTACAAAATGTTTTAAATAAATTAAGTTCAAATTATTCTGTACCAATGCTACAATGTTCTATCCAAACATATCTGCATTAGAGTCATTTTAGGATACTAAGATATATAATCTTTACCTCACATTTAGTGCTCATAAGAATTAGCATCAATAAATAGAATCAGCATTCTCTTTATATAGTTGAATAAAGTAACCTTAATGAAAGATATACTGTTTATTCTGTAATTTGCTAAAATGCTACTTGGTCTATATAGCTTTTAAATAAATATGGAAGATCCTGCTAATCTGTTAACAGTTGATCTCAGAAGGTCACCACTATTTAATTTTTTTTCCCTTCTCTCTTCCATATGCCTGAGAGGAAAATTAATATATTATGCACAGCAACAAATACAGTGGTTGAAAGGACAAGGGCAGGCATTCCAAGGTTAAAGATGGGATTTCCAAAAGCCTTATTATTCAACACCTTGGATAGCTCCCAGTTAAAGATTCTAATATTTCTCCCCTCTAACAGACCTCCATGCAAACTAATGCTGTGTGTCTTAAAAGATATTACTCTCTGGTTTGCAAGCAGCAGATAAATTAATAACGACAAAATCCATTCTATCCAAAAATTATTATTCAAAATCCCAGTTGCCCTCAATCCATGCTCTTCGCCTTCCGTGCAAAATCCTAATTTTCTATCAAGCTGATAATAGCCTGTACCCAAAGTATTGAGAAAGACAGCTAAACATGGATGTATTATCATACAAAAGCAATTTTATGCACAGATCAGCATAAGCTATTCAATGGTGCATGATTCAATCAAGACTGTCTTTCCAAATTTCTCACAAAGCAGTGGGACTCGGGCATAGAGCTTTGATTTTTCAGAGCAAAAACAGCATTTCTAAACTAAAGAAAAATAAAATCTTAATCTGATTTCATGGGATATTGGTGCCTTCTTTTGTCATGTATTAGAAAAAAAAGGTTCAAAGATTAATGAAGAACTCAAGAGATATGTTGTTTAAATATTACATTTATTAGATAACCATAACCTCTTGATGTGGCTGATAACCACAATTCACTTAAACCCTGATCCCCAGACTGATGACTATAACCACTGGCATTTTCTTCGGTGCCCACCATTACTGCCAGGCAACTGATCTAACTTCTTTTAATTAAAAATAAGAAGCTAGCATATCAAAAAGCAAAATATTCTTCTCAAGGATAGCATCTTTTTTTCCCAACAATACTTCTGAGTCCGAGAGGCATTCTTAAAAAATAATGTAGTTAGATATGACAGATATGAGAATGATAGCTAGAGACCCAAATTTTGGAAGAGTGTTCACCTTTCCAGAAAACAGAGTATGCTGAGGAGCTATACAACATCTTGAAAAGCGGTTATGATCAATTATCTTACCAATTTTACCTCATGGTAATTTTTTAAAAAATTGGTTATCTGTAGCATCACAGCCATTTTGTTACAGTGTCCCAAATATGTTGTGTGTCTACCAACTTATGCTGGTTAGAGAGTCACGTCTTTCACACTGGCCTATATATGTGGAGGCTAATTGTATGTGTAAAATTGTACTCTATAAAACAGAATACTGTAGATGCTTGCCTATATATGCTGAAGAAGATTGGATTATTTGTACAATTTACTGTTGCACTCTAGCCCATTCTTGCTTTTTTTTAAGCAGAAAACCTATTTTGATATAAAGAAATAAGTGACTAAATATATAAAATAAACAGTCAGTTAATGTTCTAGGTGTTTACCCATGTAAAACTTTTCAGATATTACATTTAACATATGTATTTGAGGTATACAGATCAACCCCAATCCAAACAAAATGATTAACTTAATTCAAATAACCAGTCTAATTATTTTAATCTATTCAGAAAACTGAGTCAATTCCATTTGATTTTTTGAATTGATTAGGGGAGAAATGACTTAAATGGCTTTGAATCAATCCCTAATGCAAACATTAAATGCACCAAAGTGGCTTCTCCCCAATTTTCTGTGCTTAGAAAAGAGCATTTTGTCAAGGTCAATCACATTGTTTCTAATTTTGGCATCACCCAAAGAGTTACATGTAAATATTTTTTTTCTCACCTTTCAAAAGTGTGTATATTTGTTTGTCCTCTTTGGTCAGCTGGAAGGGAAATGATTACTTGCTACAACAATGAATGAAAGGAAGGGATATGTACAGTTTTTAGACATTAGTGGTTCTTGGTTTGTTGAAAAACAGCACCTATCAACTTTCAACAGATTCCACACAAAAAGTGTGCCAGCAACCACCGTCTTTTCACTTCAGAGAATGAATACTTTTTGCAGAAGATAAAGTAAGGAACAGTCCTATTATTGGAAAATGGGAATGACAGTAAAGTCATATTTCACATTGCTTGCTTTTTCTGTGAAAGGTTTTTTTTTTACTGCAAAGTCTAATATCAGTATTGGATGAATGAATGGAATGGATTAAAAATATGTATAAAAATATATTGTAAAAAAATCAGTGAACTATTTTTACTTGTTAAGGAAAAAAAAGGAGATTTTTACAACTCCAACCTGTCTATCCTTCAAAACCGAAGGTCATAAGAAATAATATTATACATTGGTCACATTAGCAGACCGAGACTAGTGCAACCTGTGTCAAATACTATCTCAGGAATGAAGCTCCTAGGATGACCTTGGAGAAGTCATCACCTGTCAGGTTAATCAACTTTGTGGGCTTCTTGTGAAAGTAATATGGTGGGAAGCAATAGATACCCTTGATTCAGTTCTTGAATTGAAGGCAAGATAGCAAGTGAAATAAATACATGGGATTTTTTAAAAAAGAGGTATTGTTTTTTCCCCCTTAAAGCAAGGCTAGGTGAATCAGATTATCTGTTTAAGCAACATATTCTGAAGCTGATAGGAAGAAAATATTAGCTTCTTGTCAGGTGTTTAAGAATAGTCTGTTCCACTGGGACTGAAAGCCATGCAAATGAGCCAGCTTGCCAGTTCAAATCCCAAAGGTTATGGTAGCATTCTGAAAGCCACTGTCATCTCTGCTTAAAGACTTGAATCAGAATCAGAGAAATTCAGGTTCAAGTCTCCATTCAGCAAGGAATCCAGTGGTTATATTCCCCCAACTTGCTCAACCAAATCAGCTAACAATTCAATTTTCTGCTTTTACATGGTCTATGCTTGGTTAATGATAAAGTTGATTGTGAAATTTATTTGTTTGTAGATTAGGGGCTATACGTGAACCTAACCTGTTCAGTTACATTCATGGGATCAATGTAATCCCATGTAAACCCAGGAATGAATAAATAAATGAATAAACTTAGTTCCCAAGTAAAGCCATTTGTGTGGGGGAAAAGCCACTACTGTACGATTTGGGGCCAAACAAATATTCAGTATCCGACATCAGAGAATTACCATGGACAGGAAATGACAGAGAACCATCTTCATTTCCATCACCTTAATGTCTCAGAGGAAAGATGAGATCTAATTTTAAAATAACCAAATAAGTGTGCCCAGGAGCGTATTTAAATTTATGGACAAGACTGGCATGTGTTTTCCAAATGGAAATTGATTCGTTTTTTGCAGGAAGACAGAAGAAACGGAAAAGGGAGGAAGAAGCTCTGTAATTTCTACAGCCGTCATCCTCGCTTCTAATTTCTTAGATGGTCTTCCTTGAGACAGGAATGACTTCTGGTGAAGAAAACTTTGCTAGGGAAGAAGACTAAAGTAGCTCTCTAAGATTAAAAATAAAAATAGGATGTGCCTTTAAGCAGAAGTCCCGGCATTTTTTTTTCCACAATTCTCGTCAGCAGCAGATATCAAATTATTGGAGTGGGCTGAAGAGAGACAGACAATGCTGACTAAGGCGACAGACAGAAACATTGCATCCTATCCCTCCTCCTCCTCCTCTCTCCTCTTGAGTTATCAACTCAGAGAGTGCAACACACTTCTAGATTTGACATCCGGAGATATTGTACAGCACCGAACATCCGGCTGGCACTTTCAAAACGAGCAATAAATACGCCCCTTGCAGTTGGGACAGAGTTGGCCCACGCCTGCTCAACCTCACCAGTTGCAAACCGGCTCTCTTTTCCTGCCGCCCAACCAAGCGCCCCTCACCTGAAGTCGCTGTACGGATGGATGATCCAGAATCCTGCAGTTTTAACCCTTTCCTGCTCCTTCTCCACCGCTCTCTGGCTGCCGAACATGCGGAGGGAGAATTTGTTGACCCCGGGCTGCAGCATGGACGTGAACTGCCGCTGCATGAAGCCGTACTGGCGCTGGGCGCCTTCGGCGTTGTCGAAGCCCCCCGCCGGGTCTTCGGCGCCGCCGTTGCCTTCCACTTTGAAACAGACCGAATTGCCATGCTCCTTAAGGCTCCCGCCGGCGCTCGGGCTGCTCAGCGCTTTCTCCGCTGCCGTCTTTGCCTGGGAACAGGCGTTGGTGCTGGGACTGCCTTCGTCCCGGCTGCCGGGCGAGGCACCCGGCTTGTTGCCCTCCATGGCAAGGTCCGGCGCCCAGGAGAGCGCTCCAGCCTGTCCGGCTCCACTTGAGCCGCCGGCGGCAGAAAAAGAGAGAGAGAGCCAGCTAGGCGAGCCGGGCTCCCTCTGAACAGTGAGAGGAGGAGGAGGCGGCGGCGCTGCTGGCTGGTCCTACCCGCCCTTCAGCAGCGCTTCACTGCCCTGTGCCGCTCCTGGCATTGGCCAAGCCGGCAAGAGCCGCTTCTCGCTCTGGCACCGACCGAGAGGGGCGGAGAGAGAGAAAAAAAAGAGACACAGAGCGAAAAGCCGGATTTTACCGCTCCGCGCCCTCTGCTGGTGGAACGCTCCGCCCCGCCCCGCCTGGCTCCGCCCCTTCGGCCCCCTTCCCTCGTCTCGACATTGAGCGACCCGGTGGAGCCCTTGAGAGACGTGCGGGGGGGTGGGGGTGGACGGGCTTTTTCCTTTGATTTAGAGCTTCGTCTATGAGTTTTCACACTCGGTCTCTCGCTTAAAGAGAAAGAGTTACGGATGCAGGGGTCTCCAACCTTGACTACTTTAAGCCAGGTGGACTTCAACTCCCAGAATTCCCCAGCCAGCTATGGGGAATTGTGGGAGTTGTAGTCCACCAGGCTTAAAGTGACCAAGGTTGGAGACCTGCAGGAAGATGTCCCCCACTCCTGCTCAAGGGACCGACTTGCCAAGCGGTCCCTTTCAAAAGAGGGCGGCAGATTCAGAAGGTGGTGTTAGGCTGCGCGCTGCAACGGGGCACAGCTGCCTTTTGCAAAGGCAGGTTGGCTGATTCATAGGTGCTAATTCGTGCACACACGCACACACACCCATAACGTCGAGTTGTAACTGCTGGTGAGATGGAGCCCTTACAGAGGTGTTGAAAACACTGGGGGCTGGAGAGAAACCTGGTTTTAGTTGCTGGCAATGCTTCTCAACAATTGGCAATTTGAAGATGTGCATGGACCGGAACCCTTGAGATTTCCCCAGCTATCACTGGGCATCTTCAAGCTGCTAAGAAACACTGCCTGAAAGAGAAAGAACTAGAAATATCTGTTAAGAAAGTCAATGACAAGTTTTCCCAGAAAAAAATCTTAAGGCAGAGATCCGTTGTATCTGGGACACATTTGCCTTTTCTTCATGGCTGATGTTGAAGGAATGTCTAGACACTCTCATATTTACAAAATTCCTGCATCAACAAGATGACTTCCAAGGTCCTTTGCCAATTGTGCAGTTTCATATCACTCTGGTCATCTCAGGTGCAGTGCTTCTGCTTGAGGTCTTCAAGGTCACAATAATTGGAAAACTCCAAAAGAAATCTTCCAGTTCTTTTGATTCAGTGGTGAAATCCAAGATTTTTTACTATTGGTTCTGTGGGCGTGGCTTAGGCGTGGTGTGGCTTGGTGGGCATGGCAGGGGAAGGATATTGCAAAATCTCTATTCCCACCCCACTCTGAGGCCAGCCAGAGGTGGTATTTGCCAGTTTTGCAAACTGGTACCGATTCTCCAGAACCTGTTAGAACCTGCTGGATTTCATCCCTGTTTTGATGGTTTACAGGGGGTGTTCTTTCATTTATTGTGATCTTGAGCATCACAAGCAGAAGAATAGGAAGCATGTTTAACATTGTGTATCCTTTTTAAAGTTCTGCTTCACCTTACTGGTGAGATACCCAGAATCACTCAAATTCCTATGACTGAATATGGATTTAAACCATCTGGCAGCAACTAGCCAATCTTCCTATTGCCAACTAATTAAGAAGACTCAGACACTGAAGCTAGAAAAAATTTTAAGAGTGGGAAGATGAAAAAGCATTCTGGAAAAAGTCAAAGGAAACCCCTTATTATATTTTTCCCCACCCCAAAAATGTGGTGTAGTTTTCAGAAGTCAATGGAGTCTTTACTATAACTCTCCTGTAATTTAAACCATCATGATGTATTTCGTACAACTTGGCATCAGTGGTAGGTTTCAAAATTTTTTACTACCGGTTCTGTGGATGTGGCTTGCTGGGCATGGCATGGCTTGCTGGGCGGGTCAGGGGAAAGATACTGTAAAATCTCCATTCCCACCCCAATCCAAAGGAAAGTTACTGCAAAATCCCCATTTCCTCCCAATCATCTGGGACTTGGGAGGCAGAGAATAGATGGGGGTGGAGCCAATCAGAATTTTTACTACCGGTTCTCCGAACTACTCAAAATTTCCGCTACAGGTTCTCCAAAACTGGTCAGAACCTGCTGAAACCCACCTCTGCTTGGCATATAGAGTGGGAAAATTGGAGAGGGGTCAGGCCAGGTTTTGCTTTTAGAAGAAAAAGAGCCACACAGCTTCAAAAGATGGGCATCCTCAAGCTATGATGAAAAAAAAAATCAAGATAGTGACTACAACAGTGAGATCAAAGTTCCATAACACACATGATTTATGCAACATATTAATGATTTGTGCAACACACACGAAAAGAAGATAGAAGCTTTGTTTGCAGTCTGGTGGTACCTATCATGACTTTTTATCATGCCCTCCTGTGGGCATCCCTGCTTCGCAAAGTAGCTTTGAAGTAAGTGCTTTTTTTTTTTACTATTCTTTCAGAATTTTAAATAAGTCTTATTTCTATTCTACCTTTTTTTTTTTTTTTGTAAAGAAGAGCACTTTTTTTTTCTTTCTAAAAATCCTGTAAATTATATCCACAGAGATTTACCCAAAACCATCCTGGAAATTGTGTAATTTAGTGAGGATTTGAGCATAGCTTTGCCCAGTTCTGATCCTCTAATCCAACAAATGATAGGCAAACAGAAAACCTGTGAGCAGCACTATTTTACAATAATCTGCCAGAACATTGCGTACGTCTCTCATTGCAATTTCTTTTGCTATGCTATGAAGGAGCAAAATCAGGATGCTAACAAACTCTGCCAGGTTCCAAAACTCACAGTCATATTTCCTTTTCTCCTCATTTGCTTTTCAAGAATGACGTTACAACAGTATACATAGAAAACAGTGGTGAAATCCAAATTTTTTTACTACTGGTTCTTTGGGCATGACTTGGTGGGCATAGTGTGGTTTGCTGGGCGTGGCATGGTGGGCATGGCAGAGGAAGGATACTGCAAAATCTCCATTCCCACCCCCCTCCAGGGAAGGATACTGTAAAATCTCCATTCCCACCCTACTCCAGGGGAAAGAGACTGCAAAATCTCCATTTCCACCCCACTCCAGGGAAGGATACTGCAAACTCTCCATTCCCAGCCCACTCCAGGGAAGGATACTGCAAACTCTCCATTCCCAGCCCACTCCAGGGGGAAGGATACTGCAAAAACTCCATTCCCACCCCACTCTGGGGCCAGCCAGAGGTAATATTTGCCAGTTCTCTGAACTGCTCAAAATTTCCGCTACCAGTTCTCCAGAATCTGTAAGAACCTGCTGGATTTCACCCCTGATAGAAAAGAAGATACAGCAAAACCCAACTCTATTGCATAATGCATATCCCATTCTGAAAAGTGTCATTTAAAAATAATTGCTAACATATGAACATTTGTGTCTGAGTGCTATTGATCTTTAGCAAAAGTTAAAGAACTGTTACAAACCATACAATATTCAGATTTTGCTATATCGGGTCATAGTCTTTCATGATTTTCTGTTTTCCATTGTATCTGTTTAAAATGACTGTTGCTTTAAATCTATAGGCTCCATAATGGGAGATTTTGCTCTTAGACTATTTCTGAAAAGAAGAAAAGAGATGCTTCATGATGTGTATATCCACATGCTTTACAAGTATTATCTGTGCAGTTCTGTTAAAAGGGTTAGACGTGATATAATTTTGGAACACATCACTGAAACCTATTTTAGAAGCCTGGTTACAAAACATTCTGTCTCACTCGAGTTTGCAGTGATTGTGCTATGTTTTGTATGAGCCTAGGAATAACAGTGCTGAATCATTAGGATTATAGGGAGACACAGAGAGAGACACATATTCCTAATTCCATATGACACGTGGAGATTCCTTCTTCAATACTAATCTGTGCTTGTGCCATTTAATGTTACTAATTGCTTCAGGGTGAGTAAGGACAGCTGGAAAATGACAGTTGTTCCTTAAGCAGAGATCATCTACTTTAATGTTCAATGGAAAGGTTGAAATAATTGTAATTGCCACAGTCATGAAGCCATGCTGTACCCACGTAGGAATGTGCCTGGGAAAAATATATTAAGCTGTCCAGGGTGGATTTTACCTACCTCCAAAGCAGGGGTGAAATCCAGCAGGTTCTGACAAGTTCTGGAGAACCAGTAGCAGAAATTTTGAGTAGTTCAGAGAACCGGCAAATACCATCTCTGGCTGGCCCCAGAGTGGGGTGGGAATGGAGATTTTGCAGTATCCTTCCCCTGCCATGCCCACCAAGCCACGCCCACAGAACCAGTAGTAAAAAAATTTGGATTTCACCACTGCTCCAAAGGAAAAGTATATTTTATATGTCTGAAAATATCTAGTTTATTACAAATACAACTGATTTTAAAATGATTGTTCAAGCTTTAAAGATGATTCAGACTTGTATCAAACTTATGCAATCAGCAATGAGCCCCACTGCCACTCATTAAAGTAGCTATGTCTTTTTTCAGGATTTTATGAGTCTGGAAGAAGATGCAGTTGCTTTTATAGTTGGATTAGGCATTGCATTAAACCAGATTTACAAATAAATCTGAAAAAGGATCTAGTTGCTTTAAAAAAATATTCTATATTTTTTGCTGCATCTTCTGACCAAAATTCCATTTTTACTTATATTATTTTATTTTGTTTAAATTTAATTTATTACTCTAGTTATTTGTTGCTTACCCTCTTTCTGAAACTAAGGATCTTGTATACATATTCTAAATATTTTGGAAATAGACAGATTTTGATATTATTATTATTATTATTATTATTATTATTATTATTATTATTATTATTATTACTACTACTACTACTACTACTACTACTACTACTACTATTATTATTATGGCTGGGAAGAACATCCCTTCCCCCCATGCCTCCAAATAGCAGGAGCAACTATTAATATCAAGCAGTAGCTATGTATTTAGTCTGTAAGTTACATCTTGAAGCTCACTTTCTACTCTTAATGGTGTTTCATAAAGAGGTTGGCAACTATGGATTATGGATTAAAATGCTAATTGAATCAAGAAACTTGGTTGATTGTAGGATCATAAAGAATGATGTGCAAATACTTTCTAAATGAAGCTCACTAGATTTATTTATTTATTTATTTATTTATTTATTTATTTATTTATTTATTTATTTATTTATTAAATTTATATACCGCCCTACTCCCAGATGGGACTCAGGGCGGTGAACAGCCAGAATAAGATACAATAAATACAAAAGTTAAAAAATCATTAAAACAAATTAAATAATTTGGCTCAACAGTTTAAAAATCCAATTATAATTATAAAAATTTAAAAACCCAAAATAAAGGAGGTTAAGCCAGCCCAGTTGTTCAAATAAAAATGTTTTCAAGGCGCGGCGAAAAGTACCCAGGTCATGTAAGCTCCTTATCTCAGGGGGGAACTCGTTCCAGATGGTAGGTGCCCCCACAGAGAAGGCTCTCCCCCTGGGGGCCACCAGTCGACACTGTTTGACCGACAGCACCCTAAGGAGACCCTCTCTATGGGAGCAGACTGGTCGGTGAGAGGCTATTTGTGGCAGGAGGCGATCCCGAAGATACCCTGGTCCTAAGCCATGGAGCGCTTTGAAGATGGTAACCAAAACCTTGAACCGCACCCAGAAGACCACTGGAAGCCAGTGCAGCTCGCGCAGGAGGGGAGTCACATGGGAGCGCCACGTCGCTCCCATCACCACCCGTGCGGCTGCATTCTGGACCAGTTGGAGCCTCCGGGTGCTCCTCAAGGGGAGCCCCATGTAGAGAGCATTACAGTAGTCCAGGCAGTGCCCTCACAGTGACGAGGGCATGAGTGACCGTGCGTAACGCATCCCGATCTAGAAAGGGACGCAACTGGCGAATCAGGCGAACCTGATAAAAACTCCTCCCGGCCACAGCCGTCATATGCCCTTCTAAAGACAGCCGTGAGTCCAGGAGGACGCCCAAGTTGCGAACCCCATCCGTGGGGGCTAATGACTCGCCCCCAATAGTCAGAGATGGCACCAACTGACTATATCGGGATATCGGAAACCACAGCCACTCGGTCTTGGAAGGGTTGAGCCTGAGTCTGTTCCTCCCCATCCAGATCCGTACGGCCTCCAGGCACCGGGACATCACTTCGAGGGCATCATTGGGGTGGTCTGGGGTGGAGATGTACAGCTGAGTGTCATCAGCATACTGATGGTACTTCACCCCCAAACCATGGATGATCTCACCCAGCGGCTTCATATAAATGTTGAACAGAAGGGGCGAGAGGACCGATCCTTGCGGCACCCCACATACAAGGGGCCTGGGGGCGACCTCTGCCCCCCTGACAACACAGACTGCGACCGGTTGGAGAGAAAGGAGAACCACCGCAACACAGTGCCCCCCACTCCCAGCCCCTCCAACCGGTGCAGCCTGATACCATGGTCGATGGTATCAAAAGCCGCTGAGAGGTCTAATAGGACCAGGACAGAGGAGCAACCCCTTTCCCGAGCCCTTCAGAGATCATCTACCAATGTGACCAATGCCGTCTCCGTGCTGTACCCGGACCTGAAGCCCAACTGGAATGGATCTAGATAGGTCGATTCATCCAGGTACTGAGGCAGTTGTCGCGCCACCACACTCTCAACAACTTCGCAACAAAGCGAAGGTTGGAGACAGGACGATAATTTACCAACATTGCCGGGTCCAGGGAAGGCTTCTTGAGGAGGGGTCTCACCACCGCTTCCTTCAAAGTGGCGGGAAAGACACCCTCACTCAAAGAAGCATTTATAATCCCCTGGAGCCAGCCTCGTGCCACCTCCCGGGAGGCCAGCACCAAGCAGGAGGGACACGGATCCAATAAACATGTGGCTGCGCTCAGACTGCTCAGTATCCTGTCCATTTTTTCTGGAGTCACAGAGTCAAACTCTTCCCATATAATAGTCTCAAGACCTGCCCCAGTCACCTCCCCTGGATCTACCCATTTGGGGTTAGAGTCCAGCTGTTCCCGAATCTGGGCGGTTTTGTCATACAGATATTGAACAAAATCCTCAGCTCTACCCTCCAAGGGGTCCTCCCGCGCCCCTTGTTGTAGCAAGAAGCGGGTCACCCTAAACAGGGCGGCTGGGCGATGATCTGATGACACAATAAGAGCAGAAAAGTAACTCCTCCGCTTTTATTGCCACTAGGTAAGTCTTAATATGAGCTCTTACCAGTGTCCGGTCAGATTCAGAACGACTGACCCTCCAACTGCTCTCTAGGCGTCTTTTCTGGCTTTTCATCTCCCTCAGCTCCTCAGTATACCAAGGAGCCAGGTGAGATCGGTGCCGGGTCAGAGGCCGCAAAGGCACGACTCGGTTCAAAGCCCCGGCGGCCGCCTCATCCCAGGCGGCCACCAAGTCTTCGGCCGAGCCGTGTGCCAGAGACTCGGGAAATGGCCCAAGCTCCGTCTGGAACCTATCAGGATCCATCAGGCGCCTGGGGCGGAACCACCTCACTGGTTCCGCCTCCCTGCAGCGAGGTGCGGTGGTTCGAAGCTCTAGATGATGTAGGATCAGTTACTGTCTTTTAATCCAAGCTTCTGCATAAAGTTGTTCTGAAGAAAAATGGGAAGAAATATTTTTGAGTTCCTGGAGAAAAAGTTAAGTATGAGAAACAAATACATATTGAATTGCATTTTACAGCAGGAATTATGACACAGAAAGGGTATTTTTTAATATTTCTATTTGCCACTATACTGGATGTGTATAACAAAGCTAAATTTTCATACTTTAAAAATAAAAGGTTATTTCTACAACAAAAAAGCAATATTACTTAGATTTATATACTGCTGCATAGTGCTTTACAGCCCTCTCTAAGTGGTTTACAGAGTCAGCATATTGCCCCCAACCATCTGGATCCTCATTTTATCAACCTCGGAAGGAAGGAAGGCTGAGTCAACCTTGAGCCTGGTGAGATTCAAATTGCCAAATTGCAGGCAGCTGGCAGTCAGCAGAAGTAGCCTGCAGTATTGCATTCTAACCACTGCGCCACCATGGCTCAATATCTTATTAGTTACCTTGGTCCAATCCTTCTTTGGTGACTAGGTGCCTCCTAGGTAAGAAGAAGTTGGGGACGCTTTGCAGGCCTGCTGTGAAGTGTATTACCAATGTTTGTTAGACAAAGTTGTTTGATTTCGCTTAGAATTGGATTCCAACTGGGTCTGTTATCCTAAGTATATAGATGGGGTCAGGGGTAAAATCCAGCAGGTTCTGACAGGTTCTGGAGAACCGGTAGCGGAAATTTTGAGCAGTTCGGAGAACTGGCAAATACCACCTCTGGCTGGCCCCAGAGTGGGGTGGGAATGGGGGTTTTGCAGTATCTTCCTCTGGAATGGGATGGGAATCGAGATTTTTTTTTTAATTTGATTTATATGCCGCCCTTCTCCAGAGACTCAGGGCGGCTTACAATGCGTTAAGCAATAGCCTTCATACTTTTGTATATTTATATTTATACAAAGTCAGCTTATTGCCCCCAACAAACTGGGTCCTCAATTTACCCACCTTATAAAGGATGGAAGGCTGAGTCGACCTTGAGCCTGCCTGGGATTGAACTCGCAAGTAATTACAGCAGCTGGATCTTAAATGCTGCCTTTGTAGGAGGCATTACTCCCCTACGCTACTCAGGCTCTTCTAGACTCTTTTCTATACTCTTTTGCAGTATTCTTCCCCTGGAGTGTGGTGGGAATGGAGATTTTGCAGTATCCTTCCCCTGCCACGCCCACCAAGCCACACCATGCCCACCAACCCACACCCACAGACCATTTATGCCTTAGTCACTTCCTGGTTAGATTTCAGCTTTGTGCTTTACATGGAGCTTTGTGCTTTACATTTGAAGATCATTCAGAAGTTACGATTGGTTCACAATGCGATGGTGTACACAGTGCTGGATGCTTTTAGGTCAGGGATGACTTCTACTTACCTATACTACCAGTTCGCATCGTGCCTGCACGCATGTGCTCGCATCACTCACATGCGTGCACACACTTCTGCACATGCACAGAAGCTTCTGCAGACCGCCTAAGATGATATCCAAATCAGTGGGCGGAGCATCCCGCCGGTTTTATTACCGGTTCTTACAAACCGGTCCGAACCGGGTGCAACCCGCCACTGGTTACCACCTTTAAAGCCTTCATGACATAGGACCAGGTTACTTTTTGCTGCCAATTAATCTAGACTTTGCAGCCCAACTGATCCATAGTACTTGCCGATATTGAATTAGAGTATGAAAAATGATGAATAAAAATGACAGTCGATCAAAAAGTGCTATAATATCTACAGGCATCTAACCTGCCTGGTTCCATTTCAGGAAAGATATCTGTGATTTGTATTTTATTGCAGCAATAATCATTTATGCCTTCTGACCTGATGGGAAATAGCAGACTTTAAGGTACTGGACTGTAGAAATTCCAGATGTGGCAAAGATAGTAATAAAATGCATTTAAACTTGAAAAGAAGCTGCATTTTTTGTGAGCTGAAATTAAAGAACTTCTCTGAGAGCAGCTCAACAGGGAAAGCCATCTGGCTTAGACTATCCAGTTGGTTCTTGAATATAATTTACAGTGCTGGTTTTGACCTATAAAGCTTTTTACGGTTTGGCACCTGCTTGTATGCAGGTCCACCTGCTCCAACCTGAATTGGCCCAATCTACTAAATCATCTAAGGAAAAGCTACTGGTAATTATGCACAAAGGTGGAGAAATTAAACATTACCCAGAATGGAGGAATGGATTATGAAGATTAAGGTTCAGATGGCCAAATTGCCATCTATGGTTTAAAAAAAAAGACATTACCAAAGTTCATTGCTTACTCAAATTCTGTTTTGGGCTTTTTGTGTGAAACAGAAAAAAATTATTTCTGATATATGGCAGAATTTTCCAACCTTGGCAACTTTAAAACCTTGAGAGTTAAAGTCCACAAATCTTGAATTTGTCAAGGCTGGAAACTTTGATGTATGGTTTTGATGATTTGGGGAGGGGGGTGAGTAGATTATAGCAAAAACAAAATTCCTGTTGTAACCATAGAGTAAGATAACTACCTCTAAAGAAAATCAAAAGTGATTTATTTTTCTTTCTTTTCTTTCCTACATTTTCAGCTTTTTCTTTTTCTCTTGCTTTCCTTCCTTTTTTCTTTATTCTATATATTAGTTTGTGTTAGTTTTATACATCTCTATTAAAATCTTGTGTGTTTGTGTGTGTGTGTGTGAAGGCAATAATTCAAAGTTACTTGTGAACTTGGAACTAGCAGCAACAACTTCAGTCTTATCTCTTAAGTTTTATCTTGGGCAAGGTTTTTTCTTCAGTCTAATAAAATCCCAAGAGAATGTGAGATTTTGAGAATTTCAGCATTTAGTTCTTCTAGACCAGTGATGGCTAACCTTTTTGTCATCATGTGCCAAAAGCGAGGGGAGCATGAAGGATCACACACACAAGTGCCCATACCCATAATTCTATGCACACACACACCCGTGCATGTGCTCATAACCCCCCCCCCGTGCTCCCACCCCATTTTTGGCACGTGATGGCATGGTGGGCCCAATAGGCCTGTTTTTCACCCTCCCCAGGCTCCAGAGCCTTTTTGGAGGGCAAAAACAGCCTTCCCCAACCCCCCCTAGAGGCCCTCCGGAGGCCAGAAACAGCCTGTTTCCCCACTTCCAGTGGGCCTAGAAAGTCTGAAAATTTGCTGGCATGAGCACGCATGAGCACCAGAGCTGAGCTCACATGCCCACTGATATGGCTCCACGTGCCACCTGTGGCACACGTGCCATAGGTTCACCATCATGGTTGTAGACAATTGCGTGGCTTTTTCTGTTGGTTTAGTTTCTGTTTTGTCACTCTCCGTTTATTTATGACATTTCAAACGTTTACTATCTCCAGGAGTTCACACACAGAATGTTACGATGCTCCAGTACATTCAGAATGACTCTTGATGGTTTATACTGACTATAAAGAGAACAAGCTAAAACATCCTTAGTCTCATTTCAAACAGACAGAAATGAACAAATAACAACCATAAAATAAACCTTCACCCCAAAAGAAAACTAAAAGCAACATAAGTAATCAAAAAGATGATACCAAGAAAAGCTCAAGGGAAAGCCCACCAAAACAATTCCATGTTCAAAAATTTATGGATCGTCAGCAAGGAAGGGACAAGGCTACTTCCACAGGGAGGCTGGGACCAGTATCTTCTCACTGGAGGTTCTAAAACGTATATAAAATGTAGGATTTGCAACAGTTTCTCACTGGTTTGCTAGATAATTCAACTGCTTTTGTTAGAGTAAATGTCCTCCAATATAACTCAGTGTAGATATTGTCCAATTTCAAGCGAAGGTGATCTACTGTATTCCTCTTTCAACTTTCTAAAAGAAGAAATAACATGGAGTATTCAAATACACAAAGTTGCATTTTGCTTGCTGTCACCTATATAACTCTGCTCTTAGTATCCCCAGATGTCATCCATATATAATTCTGCTATCATAAACCATGTTGTAGAACAAGCAGGTACATTCAAGCTGTTCATTTGTACTTCACATCTCCATTCACCTTATGGTATAAATACATCAGGAAGGTAAGTTTACATTATATTCAAACCATAGAATTACAATGTGACCAAATACTGTCATTCTAAGCCTATTTTGAATTTTGAAGGAAACAGCCATGAATATAATTTGAAAAGAGTTCTTCAGCAGGTGGTATACTGTCTTATCTTAAAAATTAGATTCTGTCAGAGCAAACATTAAGATTAAAAATACAAAATATGAACAGCAGAAAGTCTCAGCTTACATTCATCAAAGGTAGTGCAACCGCTAGTTATAGCTCAGCCATTCCAAAGCGCATCCTATAGATTTAAGTTACATTTTCAAAATCTTCAGCTGGAGTATTATGTTTTTTTCTATACCACTATTCACTTCTAGAGAAAAAAGTGATACCATGCCCTTCCTCTAATTAAGATAAAATTAGCAGGAACAGCTGCAAATTATGCATTTAATAGATCATAGGTTTAACTTCCCTTTTGGGAGCTATATATTGCTTTGTGCACTATAACTGGAATGAGGAATTAGCATTTAGCAATATGCAATTTTCATTGGCTCAAGGGCTGCACCAAAATTTGAGTGGCAAGTTGAAGTCAAAATGTGAACAGTATGTGGGTCCAAGGACTTTTCTGGGATGTTGGTTCAGAACTTTGTATCTTTAGAGGGCTGTAAAAGCACTGTGAAGCATCAGGAAGGATTAAGTTGTTGATTGCAATCTTTCCTTTAAGGGACAGGAGGGAGTTGGGCAGTTCTATACACACACATGGATATATACAGTATATATGTATGTGTATGTGTATCTCTGTGTATATAACTGCATATGTTTAAATGCCTATGGAGATTTTTAGTCATCCAAGTCATAGTTGTCCCAAAGATGCTTTTTCAAAGGTAAGTGAACTTTGTTTTTTATTTGAAAACATTTCCTTTCTCATCCAAGAAGCTTCTTCAGTTCTGAATGATGGTGGAGAATGAAAAAGATTTATATTCCTTCAGTCATCTGGTCATTGGTATTCTTTCTGAGAGTCATTGAAGCTACTTAAAGATTTATCTGTGCCCTCAAGGTCACCTGAATGGTGCAAATGGGTGTGGCATATATAAGTTTCATCATAATTTGATGAAAGCTGTCATTTGTCCATATCTCGGTGTCATTGGTATATATTTAAGATTTCAGGCTGGTCTTTGGGATAATTAATTTAGTCAAAGAGGATGTAAAAACTTTGAAAAGTTTACATGGTAAACATCTATTGTTCTGTTGTCTGTTTAGAACTGTCTCTGTGTTTGTGTCCATTTGTGCCTATTTTGGTGGCTCTGCTTGAATCTTTGGCTCAAAATCTATATGACTGTGTTCACCTCAATGAGCCACTGTATTCTGCAGAAGCAACAAAATTTGCATTGTATGAATTAACAATGAAACCTGCCACTTTGGGTCACTTCTGGGGCCTTCTTCAGCATTTCCAGTAAGAAGGTTTATGCACATGCATAGCTGCTAAAGAAGGCAGTCAAAAATGTACAAAGTAAAGAAACAAGACAACTTCACTTTGTAGAAGTACAAGGATTTGTTATTCTAGCAAGCAGTTTCAAACTGACAGCTGCCCTTCAAAGCTTTGCAGGGCTGTCCTTATTAAATAGATTTCTCCGTTGGGAGCACAGCATCCAGAAAAGGAATTAAGAATAGTTATGAGTGAGCCTTCAGCAAAGGGGAGTCAATAACGAAAAAGCAATATTTGGGAATTCATTTCATTTGAGAAAGATGGAATTCTGAATGGGGAAAAGGATTAAATAGGAAGAAAGTTAGAAAGAAATATTTAGAAGTCATAATCAATCACAATTTCATATGTTATGTATGGAAACTCTCCAATGTTGACTGACAGCAAATGTGTCCCATTTTCACTCTTGGCCTTTATGTATTGATCCAGTTCTACAGAGGAATTATTGAGTCTGTCATCTGCATCTCTATAACTGTCTGGTTTGGTTTTGCAACCCAACAAGACAGACGCAGACTTCAGAGGATAATTAGAACTGCAGAAAAAACAATTGCTACCAACCTGCCTTCCACTGAGGACCTGTATACTGCACGAGTCAAAAAGAGGGATGTGAAAATATTTACAGACCCCTCACATCCTGGACATAAACTGTTTCAACACTTACTCTCAAAACGACGCTATAGAGCACTGCACATCAGAACAACTAGAAACAAGGACAGTTTTTCCCCAAACGCCGTCACTCTGCTAAACAAACAATTCCCTCAACACTGTCAAACTATTTACTAAGCTTGCCCTACTATTAATCTTCTCATCTTCTCATCATTCCCATCACCCATCTCCTCCTACTTATGACTGTATGACTATAACCTTGTTGCTGGTATCCTTACAATTTATATTGATATTGTTTCCTGATTGCTTATTTGTAACCTATGACTATCATTAAGTGTTGTACCTTATGATTCTTGATGAACGTATCTTTTATTTGAACGTATCTTTTATTTGATACTGAGAGCATATGCACCAAGACAAATTCCTCGTGTGTCCAATCACATTTGGCCAATAAAGAATTCTATTCTATTCTATGTATTGTTTCACCATTATTCTATACTCATACTTACAGATTTTTTAAAAAAAAATATTTGGCACACTAGAAACTACCGTATTTTGTTAACAAGAGCAATATTTTATTGTCTTAAAATAACAGAAAAAGAAAAAAACAAATGGAACAAAACACAAAGATGCATACATTATCTAAAACAATATGTAAGTAGTTAAAATAAGTAAAGAAAAAGACAACAGAAAGAGCTAGAATGCAGAGAATATGTTACTATAATACAATGACAATTTTATATATTATTTAATGCAAAGAGTGTACAAATATATACACAGATACATACAGTCTCTAAATCACTTATATAACTCTCATCCATATTTTAACCTACTGTATTTTGTTTAAATCAGCCCCATATTTTATTATACAAAATCTTTATTGTTCTTTATGATGATTCATAGAGTCAAAGCAAAGGTTTTTTAAAAGAGCAAGCCAAGAAGGTATCAATCAGTTTGACAAAATATTACTTTGCTGCATGGTAGCCAAATTTTGTGAAGCTGATTTTCTCATAGCACAGAATGGTTTTGTTAAAAAGTCATTTTTGCTGCTATGTGAGCAGGTCTATTAAATGTCAGGATATTATAGGGTCATACAACCTATGGACTTCAACCCCCAGAATTGGCTGGATCAGGTATTCATGGAGTTGAAGTCCGCAGGTCATAAAAGGGTCATAGCTGCCCACTCCTATTGCATGATATCTGGAAGTTATAGCAATTTGAGGAATCTTATTGTTGGGGCATATTCAGGGGTGGGCTTCAAAAATTTTAGCAGGGGATTCTGTGCCTGGTTGCTGTGTGGGCATGGCCATGATGGGCATGGCCTAGTTGGCCTCCTGCATCATAGCAGGTGTGGGGAGGCATTTTTGCCCTCCCTGGGCTCCAGAGGCTTTTCTTGAGCCTCCAGGAGCGCGAAAACAGCCTCCCCAGGTTCGGGAGGCCCCCTGGAGTCTGGAAACAGGCCCGTTTCCAGCCTTTCTGAACTTCCAGTAGGCCCATTTTTCAGTCTCCCCGAGCCTCCGTGCATGCCCAGTACTTACCTACATCCAAAACAGGCCGCATGGGGACTCCTGGGAGGGGTGGGGTGGCCGGGGCCAGCCAGGAGTGGGATTTGGGGGGGTTCTCCAAACTGCACAGAATCTTAGCTAGAGGTTTTCCCAAACCTCTCCGAACCCCCAGCAGCCCACCCCGGGCATATTATCTGTCAAATGGGTGGGAGACTTTTATAGATGTCATGAGCTGAGGACATCATGAGACAAGAATGTCACATGCTTTCTTAAGATGAACACAATATGAAAGAATGTGGCCTCTAAGGGAAACATGACCAAGTCTCCAGCTGTTTTACAGTGTCGTTTTGTCAGCCCAAGGCAGCAGAATGGTCAGAATTAAGGATATGTGGGAGCTGCAGTTCTGAAGATCAGTTGCTAAGAATCTGATTCAGCTTTCACATTTCATGTGTTCCAAAGTATTTGCAAGCATCCATCTGTTTTTGCATGTTGGTTAATGTCCATCTGACTATCATACAACATTTAAAAATGTTTTTTTTTTTTAAAAAAAAGCTTCTGGATAGAAAGCAGCATGGGTGCTGCAACCAATCTCTCTGCAGCAGACAGAAAAACATAAATCTTCAAGGAGTCTCTGCCCTCTCCCTTACTGTAAAGCTTTCCAGCTGTTCTAAAGCTTCAGTCCAACTGTTTTGTAGAAGTACATTATTATAGAGATTGCACTGGAAACAAATACACATTGATGAAATTCCCTTGAAAAATCACGTGCAAGGAAACAATAGAAGCTACTAAATACAATAAAGATGAATGAAATGAAGTATTTCTCCTTTTACTATGGAAACAACTTTATTATAGGCAGCTTCCACTACTGTGGCATTCGAAAGAGCTCCTGCAACTGAAACAGCTTTAAAAAAGGAGTAAATAGAGCCAGATACAGCATTTTTGTCTCTGTTATCAAAATAGCTATTGTCCTTGGTCCATCTTCCAGTTTTCTATTATTATTATTATTATTATTATTATTATTATTATTATTATTATTATTATTATTATTTTATTTCTATACCGCCCCTCTCCCGAAGGACTCGGGGCGGTGTACAGCCTGATTAAAAGCACAAGACAAACACAATTTAAAAATTAAAAATATTAAATAATTTGGCTCAAATATAAAACCCCAAATTTAAAATCCCAGATTAAAACCAATTTAAAATCTTTACATTGATACCCCGGCCTGGCGGAACAACAAGGTTTTGAGGGCACAGCGGAATACACAGAGGTCAGAGATCTTACGTAATTCTGGGGGCAGTTCATTCCAAAGCGTAGAATTCTTTCTCTGTGTAAAGCAAATCTATCTTGTTCCACATCTTTAAAATGTAATTCAGTTCTTTTTGATAGTATTTATGAGCTTATTTTATTCTTACATAGCACAAAGTGCTATGGATTCTTCTTTTTTTTAATATGCCACCCTTGTTCGAAGTCTCAGGGTGGCTTATAATGCGTTAAGCAATAGCCTTCATACTTTTTGTATATTTATACAAAGTCAGCTTATTGCCCCCACAAACTGGGTCCTCAATTTACCTACCTTAGAAAGGATGGAAGGCTGAGTCAACCTTGAGCCTGGGGAGATTCAAACTGGTGTAATTGCAGACAGCTGGATGTTAATTACGGTGCTTTAGTCTGCAGAGCTAAACCAGGCTCCTCCTCCTCCTCCTCCTCCTCCTCCTCCTCCTCCTCCTCCTCCTCCTCCTCCCACTTCTTCTCCTTCTCTTCCTTCTCTTTCTCTTCCTCATCATTCTCCAACAATCCTACCAGCCCTCAAGTCTTTCTTTGGAACTAAAGGACAGCATGAAAGCCAAGAAGTCCTGAGACCACTAGGAAAAAAATATTGTAGAAGGGCATTCAACTCAACCTTTGGCCACTTTATGGCTAGCAATAAATCAGGCAAAACCTTCCATTCAAGCTGACCAAAACTGATACATTAAAATAGAAACTTCTTAAATACCTCAGTTTCAGTATCATTTCACCTGTCCAGAAGAGTACAGAAAAGATCAACAAAAATAGTTAGAGGACTGGAAGCTAAAATATACGAAGAACAGTTTCAGGAATTGGGTGAAAAAAGGAACTAGGTGGGACATAGCAGTGTTCCAATATTTGAGGGGTTACTGCAAAGATGAGGGCGTCAACCTATTTTCCAAAGCACCAGAAGGCAAGACAAAAAGCAATGGATGGAAACTAATCAAGGAGACAAGCAACCTAGAACTAAGGAGAAATTTCCTAACAGCAAGAGCAATTAACCAGTGGAACGGCTTGCCTTCAGTAGTTGTGGGTGGTCCACCACTGGAGACTTTTAAAAAGAGACTGGACAGCCACCTGTCTGGAATAGTATAGGGTCTCCTGTTTGAGCAGTGGGGGAACTAGAAGACCTCCAAGGTCCTTTCCAACTCTGTTATTCTGTTCTATTTAAAGTTTTCCACTTAAGCCGAATTAACCAACCCTAGCTTCAGCAAGAAAAAAAAATGTACAGGAAAAAAATCAATAAGCAAAGGATGCAGTGAGAAGAAAGATGAGAGTTCATTCTGTCTCCTTAGTCCTCTGAGATTCATTTATATTAAGCTGCAGTGTAGGTTGTTTAATCCATTTGTTGAAAATGCCATGGTCGGTTTGTGTGTGTATACATATCCAATTGGTATGAAACTCCCTTTTTTCTCCTATCCATATCAGAATTATTTTCCAGTTCTGTTTGCCAGGAAGTCATTCATCTTTTTTTTTATTGCTGATTCACAGTGGTATCGTCTTAATATTTCCAGGTCCTGCAGCCCTTCATTATTTTCTCCATCTCACTGGTAAGCTTCCTCAGCCATCTGTGTAGCTCCATTTAGCATTCAAAAGTGGTTTGTGAGCTGTTCGTGTGACAAAATCTTTGATTAGCCATATTTTTTTCCTTGCTCTAATTTACTAAGACATGAGTTGAAGGATAATCATTCTCACTGCTACCACTATGTGAAAGAGAAAAATACACTGTGGGGAAAATTAAGCAATGCCTTTTTATTTTTAAAACACAGCATGCATGCCTGCTGTTTCTGTAAGTTGGGGAAAGCAGGAAGAGAATGATTTCTTGATTTTTTTCCTTTGCAACAATGACCATAGGAAGCACCTGTACTTTCCTCTTATATTTATTTATTTATTTATTTTATTTGGCTTATATGCCACCCTATCTCCAATGGACTCAGGGCAGCTCACAACAATAAAATCCACAAAAGCAGTACAAAGTTAAAATCTAGTTAAACCAACTAAAATTTAAAACCCATAAAAACCCCATCAGTCCAGGTCAGGGAACTTGAATAACCAAGTTTTAAATTCGCGGCGGAAGGTGTGAAGGTCAGGAGCCAACTGGAGCTCCAAAGGGAGTTGATTCCAGAGGGTGGGCATGCCCACAGAGAAGGCTCTACCCCTGGGGGCTGCCAGCCAGCATTGTCTAGCCAATGGCACCCTGAGCAGGCCCTCTCTATGGGCACGAACTGGGCGATGGGATGTCGTTGCTGGCTGCAGGTGGTCTGCCAAATATCCTGGGCCTAAGCCATGTAGGGCTTTATAGGTCATCACCAGCACCTTGAATCTCACCCAGAGGACAACTGGCAACCAATGCAAGTCGCGCAGGAGAGGTGTAACATGGGAGTATCAGGATTCTCCCATCACAACCCGTGCGGCTGCATTTTGTACCAGCTGAAGCCTCCGAGTGGTCCTCAAGGGCAGCCCCATGTAGAGAGCGTTACAGTAGTCAATACGTGAGGTGACTAGCGCATATGTTATATGTTCCTCTTATATGTTATATGTTGTGACTCTGTGGGAAAATGTCTGCTTTCTCCGTCTATTATTGTAACTGTGTGTGGTGTTTGCATATGTAATTAGGAAGTACATGGAGGAAGCAAGTATCCTGGTTTCTGATTAGGAGGGAAACTTAGAATGGAGACTTCTAGGGATAGCAGTGGTGGACTGAACACAGCTATGCTTTTTGCAAAGCAGACAATCATGGTGGGAATGGATCAGCATCAACATTGGATCACTCTATCAAGGAACTAGGAGTACTCATCTCTAATGATCTAAGTGTCAGAGCCTACTGTAACAGCATTGTCAATTAAGAGTTGTTAACCTAATATTGCATAGCTTCTTCTCTGGTAATATTGTACTGCTAACTAGAGCATCCAAAACTTTTGCTAGATCAATTCTCAAATACAGCTCATCTGTCTGGAATCTGCATTGCATATCGGACATTAATACAATTGAGAGAGTCCACCACTCCTCTGCTTGCAACAGACTCTTCACAAGAAGAGTCCTCCACTCCTCTGCTTGCAACAGAATACCTTATGGGACCAGGCTTGAAGTTTTGGGCTTAAACAACTTGGAACTATGCCGCCTTCTGTCTGACCTAAACATTGTATATAAAATGATCTGCTACAATATCCTACCTGTCAATGACTACTTCAGCTTCAACCACAACAATACACAAGCACACAATAGATACAAACTTAAGGTAAACTGATCCAAGCTTGATTGCAGAAAATACGACTTTAGCAACAGAGTGGTCAATGGCTGGAATATACTACCTGACTCTGTGGTTCCTTCCCCAAATCCCCACAACTTTTAACCTTAGACCAGGGGTGAAATCTACTTACCTGCCTTACCGGTTTGGAAATACATGCAGCACATGTGCTTCCGAATGACACCTGAGTGGCAATCACTACCGGCTCGCCAAACCAAAGGAAAAAATCACTACTGGATCGGGTGATCCAGTCCAATCCAGGAGCATTTCACTCCTGCCTTAGACTGTCTACTGTTGATCTCACCCCATTCCTAAGAGGTCTGAAAGGGGCATGCATAAGTGCACCAATGTGCCTACCATCCCTGTCCTAATGTTTTCCTTTTACTTGTATCAATTTCATGTATTCATAATCATATTTATACTTATTGTTATCTTATACATGCTTGACAAAATAAATAAATAAATAGAATGGATCAGAATTTATATTTGGATCAAGGAGAAGACAAGGATTGCCCACAGGTTTTCCCTACATAAAGATTGTAAAATAGAAGTCCCCAGCAGGTTTGAGAGCTCTGGGAACTGGGGGGAAATCATCCTGTCTAAGTTGGTGTTTGGCATCTTTCAAAGAGACATTTGATTCACCTTTGTTTCTTAACTACTTTAAAGGTAAAGGTTCCCCTCGCACATATGTGCTAGTCCTTCCTGACTCTAGGGGGCAGTGCTCATCTCCGTTTCAAAGCCAAAGAGTCAGCACTGTCCGAAGACATCTCCATGGTCATGTGGCCAGCATGACTAAATGCCAGAGGTGCACGGAACAGTGTTACCTTCCCACCAAAGGTGGTCTCTATTTTTCTACTTGCATTTTTTACATGCTTTCAAACTGCTAGGTTGGCAGAAGCTGGGACAAGTAACGGGAGTTCACCCCGTTACATGGCACTAGGGATTTGAACTGCTGAACTGCCGACCTTTCGATCGACAACTCAGTGTCTTAGCCACTGAGCCACCGCATCCCTTGTAACTACTTTAGGAAGCTGCTTATCATCTATGGGGATTCTCAGTCATCCAGATCATGGTTGTCCCAAGATGTTTTTTCAAAAGGCAACTGAAATTCATTTTTTTTCCCTTGAATTTCTGAACTGAAGTAGTATCTTGGATGACAAGCGAAACGTCTTCAAGGAAAAACAAAGACAGTCTAGTTGCCTTTTGAAAAAGCACATTTAGGAAAGTGTTTATTACTGACTTCTTTTAGAAACCCTCCCAAGGGCAAACTTTTCTACGTTGCTGGGAAAAAAAACCCTTCCTCCTACCCTGGATGAAAGAAGCTCTGATGTAAATTTAAGGATTAAAAAAGATTAAGAATTTGCTCTTTACTTTTAGAAAAAACAGCAAAAGTGAAATTGTAATGGAAAGTTAAGGAGCCAGATGAACTTGAAAGAATATGTCCGTGTATAAGAGAGATATGGAAAAAAAAATGCCAAAATGGATTTATAAATGGAACCTGCTGAGGTCTTAATAATTAAGGCAACATACAAATAATTAATCAGAAGAGTGACTTGGAATGGCTTCTTATCTTGGATTTACAAAAGGGACATGTGAGAGAAGACAGAGAGGAATTACTGAAGCTGTTCCTGAAAGGAGAAAATGATAAGAAATCAACTTGGAGAACATTATTTTTTTTCCCAAGTTTTATTTATTTTATTTATATAACATTCAATTTTTATCAAACCGTGTTCGGTCTGGGTACAATTATGTTTAAGTAGTCATAATACAAAATTTCATTGTGGTATTCATCACTATGATATTAATAATACACTAACATAGTAATATAATAACAATAATATTTAACATCATCTTCTTTAACAACTCTCCACTTTAATATTTTCTCTTTTTATATCTTCACCTTTCTAACTTCTGTTTCTGTTGTCTAGCCATTGATAGAATATGTCCCATATCAAATAATATTCAGTTTCTTCTTTATCCTTAATCATAAGCGTTAGTCTATCCTTTTTTGCGCATTCTAATATTTTCTTAATAACATTCCCTTTGGATGGGATCTCATCACTTTTCCATTGTTGCACAAACACAATTCTAGCTGTGGTTAGTATATGCAAGATCAAATATGTAGTATTTTTATCATATTTTTCTGGTAAAATGCACAACAAAAATATCTCTGGTTTCAGGGCTATATGTTACTTTGTCATTTTTTCCAACCATGTATGTATTTTTGCCCAATATTTTTTTGCTTTTGGACATGTCCACCACATATGATAATATGAACCAGATGATCGGTTACACTTCCAGCATTTAGACGATTTATTTTTATACATTTTTGCCAATCTTGTCGGTGCAAAATGCCATTTATAAAACATTTTATACAAATTTTCCTTATATGCAGTCAACATTGTCAATTTAATATTTCTATCCCATAGTATTTGCCACTTATTTAGTTCTATGGCATATCCAAAATTTTTAGCCCAGGCAATCATTGTCTTGGAGAACATTATTTGATGGGACTGAAGATCAAGTCTTCTGAACTGAAAGTCTACCTAGTGAATCTGTATGATCAGGGTTAAAATATACACATTATGGTTTGTGGTAGCTATTAATTTCTTCTTGACTAGGACTGAATGACAAGACTTTAATATGTTTATAAGTGGGGAGAGAATTCTTTTGGTTCATTTCTTAGAAAAAATGATAAATTTGGATTACAAAATGATTTTTTTTATTTATTATATTACAACTTTATAAATCATAACATAATTTATATATGTTAATATATAGCTCAACAGATTTTTTATGATTAGAGTTGAATGATGGTTTTTTACAATCTGATTATAAATAAGCGATGAGATATAGGAAGAAAAGATCTTTTTAACTGAAATTTTAGAGAAGGTGTTCAGTTACTGAAATAACTAAAATAATTTATATTTAATCTGGAGTGAACAAGAGTCATCTTTTATATATTGCTTTTTTCTCTTCTGCACTTTTTCCTTTGCTTTTTATATTTGCCTTAGTATCCATCTTTGCATTTTTAAATTCTAATAAAATTATTCTTAAAAAGGGGAGGGAGGCAAATAATGGTAAAGTTGGCAGCATTTTGATCCGTTCGTCTCTTCAAATAGAGATGAGTTGGGAAAATTGAAGGAGATGTTTTCTTCTACCTCTGTTCTGGTTTTTTGGCCATTGATCAGATTTGATTTAAACTTGAACTTTCTTTAGTTGACTTGTTTCCACATACCAAATATGGTCCAGTTGTGTTTAGTTGTTGGAGAATTATCCTGCTGGTAGGCAAATAGTCAAAAACTTGATCCTTTTTCTATACCTCCTTTCCAGAGTTCAATTGAATTGCAATGAATAAATGGGCTTGTTTACAATTTCATATTTGATATTTATATACTGCATTGTCTATTGTTATGTGGGTAGTTCTTTGATTGATGGATTGTTTTTATGCAGTATGCTACCCACAGTCACACCGCTTGGGCTGGGTGGCCTTATAAATCTAATCAATCAATCAATCAATGTTAAGGTATTGACATTGTAGTTCAGAACTTAGTTGTTCTGAATGTTAAGGTATTGACATTGTAGTTCAGAACTTATTTCACTTTCACTCCTTCTCTGAATTAATGGGACAATTTTAAGAGATCACTCCTTTTTTTGTGGTTTTTTAAGAATGTAATATTCAGGCTTGCTCCAAAGGAAATCAAAAATACTGTATTTCCCAATCTTATTGAAATGTAGCAATAGCAATAGACTTATATACCACTTCACTGTGCTTTACAGCCCTCTCTAAGCAGTTTACAGAGTCAGCATATTGCCCCCAACAATCTGGGTCCTCATTTTACCCACCTTGGAAGGATGGAAGGCTGAGTCAACCTTGAGCCTGGTGAGATTCGATCTGCCAAACTGCAGTCAGCTGGCAGTCAGCAGGAGTAGCCTGCAGTACTGCATTCTAACCACTGTGCCATCACAGCTTGTAATGTAACCAATTAAAGCATTCATGGATTTGTTGCTTGCACCATGAATGAAAGATTTATTTATATCTTTGTTGATGAAACTGTACCATAGAAACAGTTTATGTTCTCAGTGATACTTTCAACATATTGCATGATACAAGACTGGAAAGGTGAAGAATATTTTTGCATTTCCAAAAAAGACACATACAAACGCATTTGAAGTACATGCTTTTCCAAATTTCACAGTGCACTTTTAAGTGTTAAATATGTACTAGTTGACCTGTAATGTAAAGTGTTCCTGTTATATAGGTGGATTTAACCAGTAATACTTTGCTTTATTACCTTGGGTTATATGTGTTATAATTCTTACAGACTTACGTGAATTAGTTCTTTTAGAAGCTTCAGTAAAGCAAGCAGCTGAAAAACTTACTCTTAAGCCTGAAGTCATCAATAGAAAAGTCATGGTAGTAGTGAATAGGATAGAATTGTTTAAATAGGCTCTCCAACCTCACTTTATCTCTAGACAGGGGGTAAAAGATGGTACAAGAAACAAAGAAAGAAAAGGATAACATTAAATTGGTGAGTAAAGTGAAAACAGCACAGTAGGGTAGATAGCTATATTGGGAAGATTAGCCTGCTTGATAGTGCCACAGTAGATTGGACATTATATATTGAAGAACTTGAACAGTTTTATAAGAGATGTGCGTTTTAATGACTGCTATGGGAGGCATGGTGTTGAGGTATATCAATATGTTTTATCACAATTTATATTTATTGGTTTTCCTTTTTTAAATTAAGTGCTGCATGACACCTAGTTATTCTCTTGTGAGACAGAGGGCCATACAAACATGATGAATAAATTGAAAATAATGCAGGAATGTTTGGGATTAAAACCATGATTATTAGCAGAGAAATTTGGTTTCATAAAGCAAACAGAAAAAGGAAGAATATATTGTAGCATATGCAGCTAAACTCAAACAGTATCTGAACATTGCAAATTTATGGAAGGGCTAAAGCTAAACAGTGCATTGAGAGATCGACTAGGCTGTGAAATTCTGAAAGCAAGAGAGTCATAACAGATAGATTTAACATTTAAGAATGCATTTGAAATTGCTTTTCCCATGAAAACTACTGCAAAATATGTAATAAAGCTCCAATCAGGAATAAAAACAAATGCAAACTAACTTGCATGGCATACTGTGAGTAACAATTCAAAATTCACACTCACCAGTTCATGCAGATTTAAAAGAGAAACTTGTACAAACTACAATAAAATGAGAGATATTTACAGAGCCTGTTGCTTAGGGAAAAGCAAACCATTTCCTAAAACTAAGAACACATCACTACTTTAAAAAGAGCAAATCGTATAGCTGAAGTGTTTGATAATGAAAATGAAATAGAAATAGCTAACAAGAAAAACTATATTGTGTTTCCCCGAAAATATATTTTTTTGAACTCTGAAATAAGTGCTTGGCCTTATTGCCATGCGTCAAAAGCCCGATTTGGCTTATTATCAGGGGATGTCTTATATTGGGGAAAACGGTAGCACAGTGATGGCTAACTTTTTGCCATCACATGCCAAAAGTGGGGGGAGCATGGTGGGGTCACACACATGTGTGCCCACATCCATAATTCTATGTGCCCCGCCCCCCCCCCACTCGTGCTCTCCCCGCTTTTGGCACGCGATGGCACGGTGGGCCTGGTAAGCCCATTTTTTGCTCTCCTCAGGCTCCAGAGCCTTTCTAGGAGCCTGCAGAAGGCAAAAATGGCCTTCCCCACACACCCCCAGAGGCCCTCTGGAGATCAGAAACACTATGTTTCCTGACTTCTGGTGGGCCCAGAAGGCCCAAAAATCAGCTGGTCAGCACATGCATGAGTGCTGGAGCTGAGCTCATGTGCCCACCAATATAGCTCCATGTGCCACCTGTGGCACCCGCCATCACGGGAGTATCACGGGGGTAGCATAATCTTGCTCAGAGTAGCCTTTCAAAATAGAATGGGTGACATATAAATTGAATGAATGAACGAATGAACGAATGAACAAACAAATGAACAAACGAATGAACAAACGAACAAACGAACAAACGGATGAATGGACGAATGAATGAATGAATGAATGAATGAATGGATGAATGAATGAATGAATGATGAAATGAGACTAGCAATATGGTTCAGATCCAGACTGAAATAGCCAAACCATACCAATGTGATGCAGCTATCTTCAAAAATGGCATCAGCACCCACAACTCCCCTAAAGGTAAAATAATAATGCTGGAAAATACCAACCTTTGTTTCATAAAGCAATTTCAGTTCTGCATGCCCTATAAAAACAAGTAAAAGGTGAGCTAGGTGAGACCGACTCAAATAGCTTTCTTTCAAACATTGGTTGGAGGTCATGGGAATTATAACAGAATAACATGGACCTTGGAAGTCTTCTAGTCCAACACCTGCTCAGGCAGGAAACCCTATACCACTTCAGACAAATGGTTGTCCAATGTCTTCTTAAAAACCTCCAGTGTTGGAGCATCCAGAACTTCAGGAGAAAAGTCATTCCAGTAGTTAATTGTTGTATCCAGCAGCTAAAAGGGAAAAAAAATTTGAAGTAATTCAAAAGTTACTATTAATCCAGTGGTGAAATCCATTTTTTTTTTTACTACTGGTTCTGTGGGTGACTTGATGGTCATGGCTTGGTAGGCATGGCAGGGGAAGGATACTGCAAAATCCCCATTCCCAACCCACTCTGGTGCCAGCCAGAGGTGATATTTGCCAGTTCTTCGAACTACTCAAAATGTCCGCTACTGGTTCTGCAGAACCTGTCAGAACCTGCTGGATTTCACCCCTGTATTAATCTACTAAACTGAGCAATTCCCTGTGGCTGGAACTGAAGACATTTCAGTACCTCATCAGCGGTGAGAGGATAATATTTTAGCAAATACAAACAGAAGCTTTTTTACAAGTAGAAATCAAGGCATTTTGCATGCTATTTCACATCATAATGCACTCAAAGGGTTATATCATTGTAACAGGATTGTCTAGTAATATCAGCATTAGTGTCTGGGCAGAAAGCCATGGCCCAAATATTACAAGGCTGTTCAGAAACCCATTGCTATTCAGATGACATCACTGTCACCAGAGAAAATGGTGACTGCATCTGCAAAACCTCAAGATAGTATTGCAGAGACTGGTGGAAAATGACCTCAAAATACTCTAGGGCAAGTGTGAGCTATTTAAATCTAGTATTGCATATTAGGTTTGCGTAGAAGTACAACATCAAACAAGTGTCCAGGGGAAATTGTAGCAGTTGTGAATGTCCCAGGCCACAAGATGTATCAGAGTTGCAATCTTTTTTAGGATTAATTAATTCTGATAGATTATGTCCATGCTCTGTCCCTTCGACACTTTCTTAGCAGGAGGAAAAATGAGGAAGTGGACAAAATACGTATTTTAACCCATCCTGACCTGAAGTTGGCATATCAAGTCTCACAATATGGTTTTGGCACAGTTAGCTCAGATACCATGAAAGTTGGTGAAGTGAACAACCAGTACCTTTCCCATTGTATTCCCTCAAAATTGCACAAGAAAATTATACAGAAATAGACAAAGACTACTGAATTACATTTGAGGAGTTAATTATTTCAACCAATCCTTGTACAAAAGCTAGTTACTATCCTTATTAATTATCAGCTACTATGTTCAATGTTTCATCCAAGAAAAGGAATTCCACTAACAGCAGATTCTTGAATGGAGTATTGGGAATTTTTTTTTTCCCCATAGGTTGTCTGAGGGACCATCTCTTGCCGGTCACATCTACCCAAACCATCAGAGCAGTGGTGAAATGTAAAATTTGTTACTATCGGTTCTGTGGGAGTGGCTTGGTGGGGGGTAATGTGATTGGGTGGGTGTGGCCAACATTTTTTTTAAAAAATTACTTTTAAAAGTATTTTTTCTACAACCTCTTCGGCTAAAGAGGTTGTAGAAAAAAAATGCTTTTAAAAGCCTCTGATGATCAGGCAACTCAGCTGCGATCGTCAGAGGCTTTTAAAAGCATTTTTTTCTACAACCTCTTCATCCAAAAAGGTTGCAGAAAAAAATGCTTTTAAAAGCTTCTGACGATCCCAGCTGAGATGCCTGATCATCAGAGGCTTTTTTTTTACTTTTAAAAGCATTTTTTCGGCCAAAGAGGTTGTAGAAAAAATGTTTTTAAAGGTAAAAAAAAAAAACAGCCTCTGATGATCGCGCAGCTCAGCTGGCATGGGGAGGGCACAAGGATTTTTGCTACCAGTTTTCTGAACCACCCGCCACCATCGCTACTGGATCAGGTGATCCAGTCCGAACATGGAGCAGTTCACCCCTGCATCAGATCAGGGAGGCAGGGAATGTTGCAAGTTCCATCCCTGAAGGAAATACACCTTGTGGGACCCTTCTCTGTGGTGGCTCCCTCTCTCTGAAACATCACTTCCCCAGAGATTAGAATGTCCCCCACTCTAACCCGCTTCTGGAAGGCACTGAAGACCTGGTTCTGCCAGCAGACCTGGGGAACCCAGAGTGAGATGGAGCCCATTAAATAGCTCATGGGATCTGCTGTCACTGGAGGGTGGGGAGGTGGGGGTGATTTTGTTATATTGTACTATATTAATTTATTTTTGTAATTGATTCTTTTTGTTAGTTTTATTATTTTAAATAATAAAATAATTATATTCTGTAAGCCGCCTTGATTCGTCATGGGCGAATAGACAGCAATATAAATTCAATAAATAAATAAAGGACATGGATACAAAATAAAAATCACAATTCTACAAACAATTATGTAAGGAATGAGTGCTCATCATCTTATCCAAACTGGGAGCTCAAGGATTGAGATAGTGTTGGACATCCTTGAGTAGTAAAAACAAAGACCCTACTTTGCAGTTTGGTGGCAGGGAATACATCAACAAATTTAACAGCTTACAGCTAATTGGCCAGGTTGCCAACATATCCAAAAGTTGCCAAAAATATCCTGTGGAAATAGCCTGCCTTGTTAGAATGCATACAAGCTTTGCAAGAAAATTTATAGGCATATTTTTTAATTGTGGTGAATCCATGTTCAAAGTGCCAAGAATTTTTCCATTGACTTCAGCAATAACTATACAAATAATCTGAGAAAATTCTTTGAGAGAGCAACTAATTCCAGAACAATTAGTGAGTGACAATGGACAATTTGTAACCAAAAGCTTTCAGGCATTTTCCTGAAAAAGAAGAGAATCAGATGTGTGAGATTGACACCATAGCCCTCTGCTGCAGATGGATTGGCTGAAAAGTTTGCTCAAACTCCCAGGAGTGCTTTGTGAGCAATGTCTGAGAAAACATTCATCAAAAGCTTGCAAATTTTCAATTTATATATGTAATGTAATGCACTTTGTTACAGATGAACCATTGGACCTCCTCAAATCTAAACTGACAAATGTTTGGACAAACAAATGAAACAAGTTGGTCATCTTCTCATAATGAAACATGGAAATCCTCCATTGGACAATTTGCACAAATGAGACCATAGAGAGGACTTATGTAGACATATGTGGACTTACTGAAAATCTTTTTTTAAAAAATTTGCAACTAGTCATAGTCACCAATAAATCATCATTTTAAGAGGTTAGAAGATTTGACTCTCTCTTAACATTCTCCTTCATTTTCTCTCTTTTTTTCTCTCTCTGACATATCTATATCTCAAGATAGATAGATGGTGATAGATAGATAGATAGATAGATAGATAGATAGATAGATAGATAGATAGATAGATAGATAGATAGATGGTAGAGGGAGGGAGGGAGGGAGAGATAGAGAGAGATTGTACCTTTGATTCATAGTTGACTCCTGGAAACTGTGTGGAATAAACTCTATATTTTTTTTAAAAAAAGTGAACCTCGTTCTTAAAGTGTAGACATTATTCCTGATAACATTCAGAAATGATAAATTCACCACCCAAAGAGAACAATACATATTATTTAGGTTGATTGTTTCTCAGAATTAGGATTTTAACAAGAAACCCCCTTTTCTTTTAATAATTCATGTAATCTGATGCAATCAGTTATAATACTAAAGTTAGGATGAGGTGCATGTTGTTTTTAATAATTATTATAAGCTGCTTGGCCAAGTCCTGTTATTGGACAGCATACAAATGCTATAATGAAAGAAGAAAGTGTATGTGCATTCATTTAAAGGAAAAAGCAAATAAAACAATGGATGTTTTTCTCTGCTGTGCCTACATCTACTCTTATATCTATCAGACCTTAATTCTTGATGAATTGGCAAGAAATCTAATTGATTCCAGGGAACATGCATATAAATGAGGCCTCCTTACTTAAGAAAATTATATACTAATAATTAATGCAAGAGAGAGTAATGCTAAGCAAGTTTTCGTGCTGCAGACAAATGGATTAGCTAATAAATGAGGTGAGTGTAATTACTTAGAATATACAAAACACAGTGATATTTTTATTGTGTTTCAAGTAGGAGTTTCAGCTTGGAAAAACTGAGATTGCTCCTTGGCAAAGTAAAAGAACAGGTGCTGAATAGGCAGGTTTCCTCTTACAGAGGTTTCAAATGATTTGTTTTTCAGCCAGGAGCTCACCTTTTGTCAACACTGTTCAGGGAATCTCTCTGAGACACAATCCATTTTCTTGGCTTCCTCTCCAATGGAGGGGAGTCAATCAGAGACACAGCAGTAGAAATAGAGTTTGAGTTGGCCGAAACTTTTTCCAAAAAGCCCACACCAGGCTTTGAGTTTGCTGAATGTTTTAATAAAAATTATTAACTTTTAATTTTTAATAAATATTAAGAAATATCAACATAATGACCCCAAAATAATCATAGTAAAAGGGGGGGGGGGTTATATTTGATTACTTCCAGGTTCTCTTTTGCTGAGCTGAGCTTGGGGTACAAAAAACTGGACAATCATTAGATGGCAGTAAAGAGATACAGAAAATTCTTTGCGGTCATCTATGATTGCAAGGATTTCTTATAGCCAAATTATGGTAGCTTTGATTAACCTTTAGCTGTTGCAGTAGCCAATTCCAAGCTGCCCTTTTTGTGGAATTACTGTGACCCACACACTGAAACAGGGGTGAAATCCAGCAGGTTCTGACAGGTTCTGGAGAGCCAGTAGCTGAAATTTTGAGCAGTTTGGAGAACTGGCAAATACCACCTCTGGCTGGTCCCAGAGTGGGGTGGCAATGGAGATTTTGCAATGTCCTTCCCTGCCACGCCCACCAAGCCACGCCCATCAAGCCACACCATGCCCACTAAGCCACGCCCACAGAACCGGTAGTAAAAAAAATTGGATTTTACCACTGCACTGAAGAGTGGGGGAAGCTGACACCACTTCTGTTTGCCACTAGAAATGGCAAACTGCTCAAGGAAGAAAGTCTCACCCGGTAAGAGGCTAAGATGTGCTCCTATAATGGCCATCACTTTCAAAGTCTACACTGTCTCGGTTCACCATACATCTAGTTTGCCTAGGAATGTCCTGGTTTTGTGATCCAGGCTGGTTGTTCCTGCCAATTTACAAAAGATCCAAGAAAGTAGGGCAACACAGACTCACACAGGGGGAAGGTGGGTTTAGCCAGCTGTTACAGTTTAGCAGTCAATTGCTTGCACAAGCTAGCTGACTTGGGAAGGGAAAGGAAGGGATTTAATTTGCAGAATCTGAGCTCTCTCTCTCTGCTGGAGCGAGTGAAAGTTTAGCGATCTGAGAAAAGTCATTCTTCATTTGGAAGATGCTTTGAAAGACCACTAAAGCCCACATTAATTAGTTTTGCATGATCAATCATGGAACATGAACTTTGTCCCTTGTTAATGGGTTAAAATTATGGCAAACTTAAAATTGCTAGAGATGAAGAGCTAGTAGATGAAACATCTGAAGTGGACTCTCCATTTTTACTTGGTTCCCCCCACCCATCCCCACCCACCCAGGTTATAGTATATGTGAAGCTGCCTCTCTCGAGGCCTTTAGTTAGGTAGGATATAGACTTTATCTATCCAGTAATGAAAAATAAAGTCTGCAGTGGACATATTCGTTTTTCATTTCACATTGTATTTGACACGTGAATTATAAAAGAGTAACTTCATGAATAACCTATGAGCTTACATATGCCTTTCATTCAATTAACCATTTAAACAACTTGTTCATCTGCTTAGGAGGGAAAAAATGGCCTTTCAGAGGGAGCATGTACAGTTCATAGCAAGCTTCTGTTTTTTTCATGACTTCACTCAACAGCTGGTGGGGGAAAGAACTATGGTTTCTGTTCCAGAATCTAAGTCCTATGTGGCTAAAGATCTCTGTGGAATAGAAAAAAACTCTAGTTGTAGATAATTTTACAGAGCAGAGTCTTTGGAATGGAACAGTTTATGTAAGCCATGGTGGCGCAGTGGTTAGAATGCAGTACTGCAGGCTACTTCTGCTGATTGCAGTTTGATAGTTTGAATCTTACCAGGCTTAAGGTTGACTCAGCCTTCCATCCTTCCAAGGTGGGTAAAATGAGGACCCAGATTGTTGGGGGCAATATGCTGACTCTGTAAACTGCTTAGAGAGGGCTGTAAAGCACTGTGAAGCACATTTAAGGGCTACTGCTATTGCTATTGCTATATATGCAGGGCAGTAAGAGGAAAGAGGAGTGTCATGTCCATTCAACATTCAGCAAGAGAAGAGCTAATGATTTCTCCTCTGCAGAAAAAAAAGTCAGTTGTTCTTTCTTGTGTCTGTGGAGATTCTCAGTCATCCAGGTCATAGTTGTCTGAAAAGTGTTTTCTTTTTTCTTCAAAAGGCAACTGGACTGTTTTTTGTTTGAGGAAGAAGAAAGCATTTTTTAAAATTTTGATTTATATGCCGCCCTTCTCCGGAGACTCAGGGCGGCTTACAATGCGTTAAGCAATAGCCTTCATACTTTTGTATATTTACACAAAGTCAGCTTATTGCCCCCACAAACTGGGTCCTCAATTTATCCACCTTAGAAAGGATGGAAGGCTGAGTCAACCGTGAGCCTGGCTAGGATTGAACTAATTACAGGCAGCTGGATGTTAAATGCTGCCTTAGTAGGAGGCATTAGCCTCCTATGCCACTCAGGCTCCTTCTCATCCAAGAAGCTTCATCAGTTCTGATGGAGGGGGATGGAAGGATTGGTACTAATAGTTGAGACTGGATGTTGGGAGGTTGAAAAGATAGGTTCTGATAGGATGTTGGGGGTAGGATGAGAAATTTATATTTCTTTGTAGTCATTTGGCCGTTAGCACTCTCTGAGAGCTGTTGAGGCCACATTGAAGTTTATCTGTGTGCTCAGGGTCACCAGAATCAGGGTGCAATTGGTTGTGGAATCTTCTTGGATCTTACTTTGCTGGCACTTGAATGGGAGAATTTGTTTCATGTTTGTTTGGAATTTTCCTCTGTGCTTGTTTGCTTGTTTAGCTTATTTTACTGTAGTAAGTGGTAAAGGTGGTTCTGAAGTTGTTGTTATTTTCTTTTACACATCCTTTTATCACACTGAAGCTTCCCTGATTGACCAAATTTCTCAGTCTAAACAAACACGATGGCAGTGGCTCTTTTCATGATGTCTTCTCTTTGACAGTGGACTTTGACACTAGAGGGAACTAAAGATTACAATTAAAGGAGAAGAATGTATAAACTCAATTTACAATTACAGATTGAAGCTAAATATTGCAACCTTTTGCACTAACATTAAAGCAGTTTTCCCTGAGAACATTGTAAATGGATTTACAAATCACAGGCTACAAGAATGACATGGAAAAGATGTTAAGCTGGACATAAAAGAGCAAAAACCAAAAAACCAAAAATGGACAATGTTTTAATAAATAAAAGGACTATACAAACACAAACCAAGCAAGTGAACTGAATAATTTTCCTACATTGGATTTGCAAAAGAGACTTGTTAAGTTTTGAAGCATCTTATGAGAAGAGACAAAGAAAAAAAAACAAAAAGAAATAAAGGTTCTAAGACATATCAATGGACTAAATATTAAGATTGTTAGAACTAAAAAGAAGGAATATAAAATTGGTTTATTTCATCAAGGTTAATATAGATATGTTATTATTTTTTGCAATACTTAATATATTTTTGCTAATATCAGGACTAAAATGACAATGCTTTATAGATTTTTTTTTTACAGACAGACATGAGATATGAGAAGAAGATATCGTTTGTTGTATTTTAAGAGTAGATAATAAATTACTAAAAGATTACACCTATTATGATGAATGCAGGAAGTTACATCCTTATGTATTTTTTTCTTTTTCTTTACTATATTCTTATTTTTATTTCTTTTCCATTTCCATTTTTTCCCTTTTTTGCACCTTCTATTAGAAAAAACTGTTCTTTTTTTTGTTTATTAGGTTTTACTATTGTAATTATAATATCAATAACATCATTATATATAAAAAACTAGCATAGTCTAGGACAGTGATGGCTAACCTTTTTGCCATCGCATGCCAGGAGGAGGGGGCAGGGGAGGTTCACGCGTCTGCGTGCCCACACCCATAATTCTATGCGCCCCGCCCTGCACATGCATTTGCAACCCCTCTGCCCCTGGCATGTGATGGTCTCTCTAGGAGTCTCTGGAGGCTGGAGACAGCAAAAAATGTCACTTCCTGTCTAACCAGGGCTTGGGAAATAGGTCATTTCAGGCTTCCGGAGGGCCTCCGAGAGGGTGGGGAAGGCTGTTTTCACCCTCCCCAGATGCATAGAGAGGATCTGAAGCCAGGTGAGAAAGAAAAACGGGCCTCCCCCTTCCCTTCCCAGGCCCTCCAGAGGCAGCCTGTTTCCCTACTTCTGGTGGTCCCAGAAGGCCCGAAAATCAGCTGGCCGGTGTGCACATGCACGCCAGAGCTGAGCTAGTGTGCCCACTGATATGGCTACATGTGCCACCTGTGGCATGCGTGCCATAGGTTCGCCATCACGGCTCTAGGATTACCCAACAAAGCAGAATGATTGGAGATTTCAGTCAGATGCCAATAACTCCTTAATACAACATTTCATTAATCATTGAAATTTACAGCTAGAAGGTACAGCAATGGCAACTAACTTGAATGGTTTTAAAGAGGAGGAGACAAGAGTATGTAAGATTCATTGAGCTTTCAATGGCTTATAATAGCTATTCATCTATGTGCTATATGTTACTTCCAATATCAAGCCTGGTAATAAGACTTTTACCTGGTAATATGACTCAAGCAAGCTAGTTGTTCTGTGTTCACTTTTGCCTGTCCAGATTGGCAGCTGAAAGAGTCCCTGACCTGATCCTATGTTTTGTACATTCATGAGCATTAAATTTACAGAGCATGTAAGATGTTTATTTGTTTGTTTATTTATTGTTCACACAGTGTTGTCTGGCAGTGGTTAACACACCCAGGCATTTCTTTCAGGGTTTCTGTAAGCAAACAAAGCGTCTATTTCTTACATTTAAAAATAGCAAATATGAAGTAACTCTTCAAGAAGTTTAAATTAACCCTACTTCAAAAAATATCTGCAGATGAGGTCAAGATGGGGCAAAGCCATTATAAACCGAGCACTGCCACATTCTTCATTCTTGTACATGAAGTTGCATGCATAAATGAAAGGGGCAGAACTGGCATTGTGTGTCTGCTCCTTTGATCATTTGAACAGAAGCAATAGATCCTGCTGACATTTTTGTCCTGATAGGTTGCCGTAAGCAAACATTGACCCACACAATGGGTCATTAGGATCCAGGGGGGGAAAAACCCCTCAGAGATCATTGCTGAATGTGTAGTTTTAGAAACATGGTCTCCTTTGAGTTAAAATCTTAACTCTGAGTGGAATAGGAGCAGAGATAGCAAGCAAGAGTTGACTTTTTTTCTTTCTCTTATTGTCTTTTATGGTTGTTATTGCTAGAAAATATTTATAATTGGGTGGCAAAAGCCTTATCCGATCCAAAGAGAGGCAAGAAGAGTACATCACAAGTTGGCTCTGGTATACTGAACAGAATTTATAATAGATATTCATGAGATGCTCAGGGTAGAACCTCTTTTGTAAATTACACGAAATATGGTAAGGGGCTGTGGGAGCAGAACCCCATTCCTTTAAAATATGTGTGCCTATGAAAATAAGCCACCATCTTCTTTTTTTGTTTTTGACATCCCCTTCCAGCAATGCCTCTTTCATTTTACCTGTTGTCTTTTATCTTGGCAGATGGGTATTTATCCAAATACTGAGTTTTGGGACAGAGAATTATTTCCAAATGAAGTGCTTTAAAAAAAAACAGAAGGGATATCTGACCTGTATTGTAGCCTAAATGAAGCCAGAGGGAACCTTGGATAGAAAGTTGCTATTGTGAGTGGTACTTTGCTTTCCAACTAGCAATAGGACTTAGACTTATATATCGTTTCATAGTACTTTACAGCCCTTTCTAAGTAGTTTACAGAGTCACCATATTGCCCCCAACAATTTGGGTCCTCATTTTACCCACCTCGGAAGGATGGGAGGCTGAATCAATCTTGAGCCTGGTGAGATTTGATCTGCCAAATTGCAGACAGTCAGCAGTCAGCAGAAATACCCTGCAGTAATGCACTCCAACCACTGCACCCTTAGTCAGTTTCTCATTGGGAAAGAAAGTCAGGAGGTCAGACTGTTGGTTGAATGTCAAAGGAGACACTACAATGACATATTCCTGACATTGTATAATATCATTTGTGTATTACATTGCATTGCATCGCATTGCATATTGACTTTGACCTTTTTAAAATATCATTTAGAGAACCAGTTTGATCTAGTGGTTAGGGCACTGGACTGGAAACTAGGAGACTGTGAGTTCTAGTGCTGCCTTAACCATCAAAGTCAGCTGGGTGATTTTGGGACAGTCACTCTTTTTCAGCCCAACCCACCTCAAAGGGTTGTTGCTGAAGGAAAAGAGGAAGAGGAAGGAATATTATATGTGTTCAGTGTTCTGAGTTACTTATAAAGTAATAAATGTGTGATTTTTTTAAAAAAAATCTAATAAATAAAAAGGCAGCCAAAGTCCTGCAGAGAATCAGGATGCCTGGTTACCAGAGCTATGAGTTGCACAGTAACATTATTATGCCAGTCAAATACAGAGGTGAGGCAATCAGCACATTCTTGGAATGGCAACGAACAGAAATAGAAGCAAAGTATTTAACACACTCATTAGTGGAAGAGATGGGTATGAATGCCAATTGTCAGACAGCTGAATCTGGACTTCATAGTGGAAAGTGGATCTGAATGGTCTGCTCTGAGACAAATGAATAATTTTCCAGCCTTTAGAGTTGACAGTCACTTGCATGTGAATGATTTAAAGGAACCATCTGTCAAAAATTCCTCTTAT
Organism: Masticophis lateralis; assembly: GCA_030761175.1. Classification (NCBI taxonomy): domain Eukaryota; kingdom Metazoa; phylum Chordata; class Lepidosauria; order Squamata; family Colubridae; genus Masticophis; species Masticophis lateralis. Next base: position 259,975,044 of record JAUDYJ010000002.1, on the reverse strand, counting down.
CGAAACGCTGATGAAATAATCCAGCTTGGAAAAGCATCTACTCTTTTAAAACAAAAACAAAAAACCCTGGACAGAGATCAAGGTTATTGATCAACCCTTGACCATTTGCTGTTGGTCTTTATTTCAAATCATGGAAACAGTGGTGAGGATGGTACAGATTCCTTGATAAATACTGTAGCTGTATTGTGAATTGTTACGTAGGGCAAATTTGTCTGATGGTTTGAAAAACATTTTAATTTTTAAAAATTACTTATAAATATACATACTATCTACTAAATATACATATTATCCCCAAACCCCCAAAATTTTAACCTTAAACTGTCTACTGTTGACCTCACCCCATTCCTAAGAGGTCTGTAAGGGACGTGCATAAGTGCACCAGCGTGCCTACTATCCCTGTCCTAATATTCCCTTTTACTTACTCTTTTCATTTGTTCAAATTATGTTTATACTTTTACCTGTTATCTTATATATGCTTGACAAATAAACTTATGATATGATATGATACCCTTTACACATAAGGTATCTCAGGTACCTTCCATAAAATGAGATACAGGCTAAAACATCCACACCTGAAACTATATCAAATAGTTAAAATATCACCTGAGAATATGATTGATATTAGATTGATATTAGTGTTTAATTATTTAAGATGAATTTGGAATACGCCTACTGCTTCAGTGACTCTATCCAGTCACCTCGTTCTCTGTCTCCCTTTCTTCTTTTGCCTTCAATCTTTCCCAGCATTAGGCTCTTCTCCAGTGAGTCCTTCCTTCTCATTAGGTAGCCAAAGTATTTGAGTTTCATCTTCAGGATCTGGCCTTCTAAAGAGCAGTCAGAGTTGACTGACCGGTTTAATCGCCTTGCAGTCAAGGGACTCGCAGGAGTCTTCTCCAGCACCATAGTTCAAAAGCCTCAATTCTTTGGCGCTCAGCCTTTCTTATGGTCCAACTTTCACAGCCATACATTGCAACTGGGAAAACATAGCCTTGATTATACAACTTTTGTTGCCAGGGTGATGTCTCTGCTTTTTAGTATGCTGTCTAGATTTGCCATAGCTTTCCTCCCCAGGAGCAAACGTCTTTTAAGTTCTTGGCTGTAGATATAAGAACATAAATAAAAGTTGTTAGAATGGTTAGAATGGTGGTACAGCATCTTCAAAACAAGCAAAATTCAGTTCTGCTTTGTCCTTGATTTTATCACTTCTCTGGAAGTGGGGAGCAAGGGGTAACAAGATTTTGATAACAAGCTTGTTTTGTTACAATGCTTTATCAACATGTAGGGTTAATGAGAGATGGTAGAGAAGAGTTGTTAATTAATCGAATAGGTTTCCACCAAACTATATACCACTGAGTTCTTCTAGAAAAACATTTTATGGGTCTTATTAAAACTGGAATTCAGGAAGAAGAGAGCTCAAGTAGAGCACATTAAAGGACAAAATTGGATTTACTTATCCCTAGGGGTATTCATTGCTTGAGATTAACTAATTCAACATTTGGAGGCATGAGATAGAGATCAATTGCAAGATGTATTATTAAGGTGGCCTATAGCCTGCACAATGTGCAGGAAACCAATTGACAAACAAAAAATGCCCATTTTGCTAAACAGATGGCTTTTCAGTTGCTTCTGGCTAAGAACATGTAGATGCCTGCAGACTTCTTTTTCCTTCAATGTGCAGCTGTATCAAACAAAGAGCGCCCAAAACTTGGCAGAATTCAGTGCAGCTTTCTCTCACTTGTTCTTCCACTCTGTTGTGCCAAAGATAGCAAGTGCATTTTTGGATGGAAGCATTTTCAGTCTGTTCTCCCTGGAGAAACAACAGCTTCATTCAAGTTTATTCAAAGGGAAAAGGCAGCTGATTTTGGCTCTGTTTTCTTTATATGCAGTGACTCCACTCCACTGCTCCTACCAGCTTCTAAAATGATGATTGATTGAAGACTTTGTCTTACTTCTTGTACACACTCCAAAAACTATCAAATGTTGGGGAAGTAATGCATATTTCTTGGGTTAGTCTAGGATCTCTATGAAATTCTTGTGGGAAAATCCATTCATACCAAAATTCAACACAGTAATGAATGGAAAATGGCTGTTTACTCAGGCAATGCACAGCAGCCTCTTCCTTCCCCACATTCGGGGGAATTCTGGGAGTTGAAGTCCATTTATCTTTATGTGGTGAAGTTGAGAAACACTGTATTAGACAGCCAAAGGACATATCCCAGGTGCCTAAGCAAACAACAAGAGAATTAATAATAGCATGTACACAGGTCAAAATGTTCATTGGCCAATTCACATAGAAGAGAGAGGAAGGAGGAGGAGATGGAGAGGGAGAGAGGGAGGGGGATGGGACAACAGGTAGGGATGGAGGGAGGAAGAAAGTGAGAGAGGGAGAGAGAGGAGAGGGAGAGGGAAATCGGGAGGGGGAGAGGAAGAGAGAGAGATTCCTGATAGTAAAACCCTCAAGCACCAAAGAAAGTGGAAGGAAAAATTTGCCTGAGCATCCCCATGAGATATTCCCCAACCCAAATCTTTGCACCAAAAGAAGGCAATTAGAATACTTGGGAGAAGGAAAAGGAAATATATCAATCAAGAGGGAAAAATGAGGAAGAATGTCTAGAAGAGAGAGAAAGTGAAATTGCTTAAAAGTGTACTCAAAAATGAAGAATAGAAACACATGATTAATTTCCAGCAAAAGAGAGAACTAAGCAATGCTGAAGTGGTGATGGAGGGTTAGGAGCAAAGTTGGACTTTCCTGGGACTGGAGGTGAGATAGAGTGTAACACAGAACCAAGAAAACATTCAGGAAACAGGGAATAAGACCAGGGAATAAGAGCTTTAGGCAGGATAGAGAGACTATAGGTGGGCAGAGTTGACAGTAAGGGCAGGGTTGATGGTAAAGGGAGAGGTAAAAGCTTCCTGGCTGAAAGCAGAAAGAGTTGAAGGAAGGAGCTGAACCATGTGCAGGAAATCTCTTGAGAGTCAATGGAAGTTAAAAGGAAGTGTTCCTAAAGCTTCAATGGAAATTTGTGGTCTGCAAGAATTAATCAGGATCAGTGAACTGGATCAGAAATGATTCCTCTAGGAGGTAAAATAAATGTTCTAGGCCAGAATCGGATTCTTTGTGTTCAGGTGTGCTGGTTGAGCAACATTCTCAAGGAATCCTAGGCAAAAACAACAAGGAAATAAATACAATGCTTTTTTCCCACCCTTATTATAAATATTCTTATTTATTATATTAAAAATTACAGTCTAGTGACAATTTATGAGGATCTAGAGACATAAGCAGTAGTATACCATTTCATTTTCCCTTTTCCTATTTTGGGTTGGAAACAAATTTAAAAACCTTCAGGATGGCCATTTAATTTGAAATAAGAAAAGATTTACAACACCCTTGCCTGTCCGTTAAAGGTCCTTTATATCTGGTGCTGACTAACTGCTGCAGCAGTCCTCAAGAGACATCTTAAGGCCTATATTACAGTGATCAATAAGATCTTTTTAAATGGATGAGATCTTTCTAATTCACTTCATTTCTTAGAAACTGTGGAGGTAAGCTAAGACATCTACTCCCTTATTCTATGATGAACAATACGGTTTTATCTTCATCATCATAGTATTTTTTTCTACCTGAGCTTCCAGCTTTCAGAACAGTATTTTATATATATCAGCTATATCTAAAAATGTTCTCTATGTTATCTATCTATCTATCTATCTATCTATCTATCTATCTATCTATCTATCTATCTATCTATCTATATCTCTGGAAAAAACAATAATAGGTCTCATTACAATTTCTAGGTAAGATCCTGTGAGATTATTCTGCTTTTTCTTTCACTCAATATCCCACTTCTTTCCAATCTGAATCAGGAAAGACAAATATTTGAGTCAAAGACCTAACAGAATAAAATTGAATTCATTTATCCCTCAATATTATTTTTATCCTTCCATTCCACTTCATCCTCTTCCATTCTAGTTTCTTGACACTTATTTCTCTATACGCTATACTATTATATGAGGATGCAAAGGCTCAGTAAGACATTGGGCTTGTTGGTTGAAAAGTCGACATCCCAGGATCAAAACCTGAGTGCTGCATGATGGGGTGAGCTCCCGTTACTTGCCCCAACTTCTGCCCACCTAGCAGTTTGAAAGCATTCAAATGAGAGTGGATAAATAGGTACCATTTTGGTGGAAAGGTAACAGTGTTCCATGCACCTCAGCAGATAGTCATGCCAGCCAAATGACCAGAGAAGTATTTTCAGACAAAGCTGGCTCCCTCAGCTAAGAAATGAGATGAGCTTCCTGTCAGCCCTGGAGGCCATCTTTTTCTTTGGATCTTCAGGGCTGTCACACTTAGTGCTTAGTGGGAAACTGGGAGGGGGGATTGCATGGAGTATAGAGATATCTAGCCATAACAACATTCTTTTCTCTGGGACTCAAGGACATTCAGCCTGCACCTGGAGTGGCGTGATAGGAGGCATCTCCAGTTGGGACAGTGCATTGATTGGACATGTGATGGACATGTGGATGCAGGGGAAAGGACTTGGATTTTCCTTTGGGTGGGGAAAACCTGGAAGCTTCCAGATTCGGGTTTTCCCAGATGTGCCAATATGACATCTCTACTAAAATGGAATTTTGATGAACGTCTAGCTTCGGAGTCTTCTTTTGTTGGGGGTGTTACTTGGAATGCTGACACTTGCATCCTAGAGTCAGACATGACTGGACAGAGGAAACATTTACTATACCTTTATATTATTATATACTACTATGCACTGTTTATTTAATGATTTATTGATTTATTTTTCAAATTTCCACACTGCTCATCTCATCAAGGCAGTTTACAAACAGTTTACAATAAAATAACATGATAATATAAAAAGCATAGTTAGAAAATAATGATTAAAAAACAAGTTTAGGAGTCGCGATGGCGCAGTGGTTGGAATGCAGTACTACAGGCTATTTCTGCTGCCTGCTGGTTGCCGGCAATTTGGCAGATCAAATCTCAGTGGCTCAACATTGACTCAGCCTTCCATCCTTCCAAGGTGGGTAAAATGAGGACCCAGATTGTTGGAGGCAATAGACTGACTCTGTAAACTACTTAGGGCTGTAAAGCACTGTGAAGCGGTATATAAGTCTAAGTGCTATTGCTATCGCTATTGCTATTAAAATGAAGATGTTTAAAAGGTTAAATAGACAGAAGCAGCCTCTTCATTATAATATATAGTAAATCAATTCAATAATACAGGAGACAACTTTTGTTGCTATGGTCCTAGAAAATATAAAAAGAAAACTGAACAAAGAACAATGCATGCATTGTAAGATTTCTGTAAACTTCAGATGTTTTGAGCAAAGCAGCCTTTTAAAGTTGTTTCATAAAGCAATAGGTTAACCTGTTTCTAAATAATACATCTCTTAATTATAAAACCTCTTGTGCAGTGTTCTCAACTTCAGCGACTTTACGATATGTGCCATGCTGGCTGGAGAATTTTGAGAGTTGAAGTCTACATATCTTAAATTTGTTGAGATTGAGATTGCTCTAGTGTAGGGGTCCCCAACCTTTCGGACCTCAGGGACTACTAAATTCATAATTTTAAATCCCATGGACCACTAATATGATCTGCCTAATGACCAGTTGAGTGGTCATGTGACTGGGTGGGCGTGGCCAACTCAATGGCCGACTTGATGTCACTCACATCGAGGGGCACCTCACTGACCTCTACTCAATCCTCTCCTGCCAGCCATTCCTCACCTTCCCGTCCGGGCTCCTTAGGGCCCCAACAGGAAGCAGTTGTTGGAGCTAAGCAGTCACCACAAGAAAGAGTTGGCAAAACAGCTGGCTCAGTTCAAATGGGATCTGAGAAGGAAGCTCAGCAGAAGCACCTCACTCAGGACTATGAGCATAGGCTTTCCAAGCAGAGGGAAGACCTTCAGGAGTGCAAGGGCAGGTACCAGTGCCTGGAGACTCAGAGGGCTGAGATGGTCAGCCAGTTTCAGGCCATGATGCAGTCCCACTGGAACAAGGCCCTGTGCCTCCTTGCTACCAGCGCCACTTCCCTCCAGCCTTTGCCCAAAGGCCCACACTAGGCAGTTGAAACAGACCCCAAGTCAGAATTTCTGCCCCCTTTGACCTGCACAAAAAGACCCCGAAGTGGGAGACTTTCTGCAGCAACACAAACGATCACTGCATACAGTATATCCGGCCCAGGGGCCATAGTTTCAGGACCCCTGATTTAGTGCAATATAAAAAATGCAAATAATTTTTCTGTGGACCACCAAAATGTTCTCACTGACCACCAGTCATCCAGTTGGTGACCACTGCTCTAGTGTGTCAGTAGTCAGAAGAACATGCAAAGAAGTATTTTCTGGCTTGAGGACATGCCATGGTTATATGCCTTCCGAAGATAAATATATCACTTCCGGGGTTCAAAGCACATTGTCAATGCTGTTTTGCTCAACTTCATATCCTTTAAGACTTCCAGAGTTGCTTTTATTTTGTAATTCCAGACACAGACCTTCTAATGTAGCAGGAAGAGTGTATAATCTCAAAAGTATTACTAATAGGCAAGAAGTGGATCCCAAATTCCAATTAAAATAATCAATTCTACATAGAAAATCCTTTTGATTCAATGCTTCCAAAAGATTTGATTCTCATGAGCAAATAATTGGATCTAATAGGATTTCTCGTTGATTCAAGAAAAGCAATTTCCATGTCCAAACCAATTTAGAGATCCCCATTTGTCTTACAAGTCAAGATTCTGAGTTGAATTCCCAAATCACACAGCATTAGCTATTAGCATGTACCTTAATATATTTCACTGGGTTGTTCAGAATAAATAGAGATGGGATTATCCTTTATATCATTTCTTCCATGCAAAAAGTGAAGAAACAATCACATGTATGCTCTCATTTTAATAAGCAGAAATGCTTTTTAAGTATTTGGAATTCAAGAATACATGGGAATTAAAGGCAATACGAAGAATGTACGTATTAGAAGTCCTTATGATACATTGCAATAAAACAGACAGTAAATAATCATAAAATACAGGGCAAAAATCCAACGTGTCATTTTCAATCAAATTCATACTCGCAGCAAAATCTCAGTTTACAGACAAAATAATTCACCACCTGATTTTTTTTGTAAGCCTTTTGGAACAAACAAACAAAATCAACATTCCTGCTTTTGGATGAGCAGAGAGAAATATGTTATATGATACTTGGTTTACATTTCAGTCATTTGCGTTTGAAAAGGAAATATGTTTCCAAAGGATTTTTGGCAAGGGCATCTTAAAAAACAATTGAAATTAATTTTAAAGGAGAGAGGATAAATTCAGGAAAGGTTAGGCTTTTAATAGTAAAAATCTATTGTGGTTGGATAGCTATAATACATTCAAATAAATATATAAATAAATAAGATTTTATGACTATTTAAAATGTAACGTCTCTTTTGAGTCACATTTAATTCTTGTTGCCTATAAGGATGATAAAAATAAAGAAATGGTTTGCCGTTTCTTTCTTTCTTTGAGATTTTTTCTTAAAAAATATTCTCACACATTCCGGTAGACAGATGTTCCCTGAGGAAGGGCTCTAGTCAGGGCCGGATTTAGATGAAAAGAGGCCCTAGGCTATTCCACTTATGAGGCCCTTTCACCTCCCATTTTTAAGTTTGTAAATTACATGAGAGATAATTAAAATGAATGTAGGCCCCTCTTGATCTTGAGGCCCTAGGCTGAAACCTAGTTAGCCTATAGGAAAATCCGGCCTGGCTCTAGTCAGGGGTGAGATTCAGCCGGTTCAGACCAGTTCAGGTGAACCAGTAGCTCCGATGATCAGCTGGGAGTGAACTGGTTTGCTCCGATGGTCAGGTGGGCCTACCCGCCCCTGTGCTTTACTTACCTTTATCCTCTCAGCTGATTCGCACAGCAGAATGGATTGCTGCACCTCAGCTGTGTTACTCCCCAGGAGTAACATGGAAGGTTAGCTTTGTTAAAACTGCGCACACGTGCGAAACACATGATCACTGAACCTGTTGTTAAAGCAGCAGGATCCCACCACTGGCTCCAGCACTAATCCAATAGCTCAAAAAATGAAATCTCTGGTCCTAATAACCAACCCAGATTGGATCTTGCAACATTATTCTGGGACATGTATATTTGGTTCACTCATAATTGTTTTTAATTTCCCAGTTTAACTTGAAAAGGGACTATTTCTCAGTAGTCTCTCATATAATTACTACCCAGACCTCAAACAGCATATCTTTTGAGATCTTCCAAAGTCCTCTAGAAACAGTGAGTTGTCTCCTGTTTACAAACAGCATATGACCTACATACTAGCAACTGGGGAAAACAAATGAAGTTTTGTCCATGTTTACAAATTTCTCAAATCATTGGATTTGCCACAAGATAACATAGAATGCAAGACCAGATGAACCTTCAATCTAGTATTATAGCTGGTCTTCTATTCCTAAAATCAAATCTGTGTTTCATTTTATATACATGGACAAATGTTCAAATATTGAAATTCATGCATACATTTTCAGCTATCAGGCATCACTGAGTAGCGTAGGGGAGTAATGCCTCCTACAAAGGCAGCATTTAAGATCCAGCTGCTGCAATTACTGGCGAGTTCAATCCCAGGCAGGCTCAAGGTCGACTCAGCCTTCCATCCTTTATAAGGTGGGTAAATTGAGGACCCAGTTTGTTGGGGGCAATAAGCTGACTTTGTATAAAAATATAAATATACAAAAAGTATGAAGGCTATTGCTTAACACACTGTAAGCCGCCCTGAGTCTCCGGAGAAGGGCGGCATATAAATCAAATTAAAAAAAAAAAAAATCTACAAATAAAGGTATAAAATACTTCAGCTAAAGTAATTTCAGACAATGAAATGATGGTTTGAAATTGAAAAAGTAAAGGAAATAAAGCTAAATCTTGTTCACATCCACATCCTTCACTACATTTCTATATACCTTTTAGTTCTTGTAAACCATTTATGATGCTACCATGTCCATATACTGCTTCATGAATTAGCTTTTGTTCTTTAAATTTCTCACCTTCCCTCAGTTCCAACCAGTCCCACTTTCTTAATCCACTTTCCTCTTGACTCATTCAATCTCACTTCATATATTTCTCTTTTTTGCACGTCACTATTTTATTCAATCAGCATTCATTTGGCATGCATTTGCTATGAGATAGGTGGCAAATAAATTCAGTAAATAAATGAATAAGATAAAACCCATTTATTCTTGATTCCATCTTTATTTGTCTACACTGAGTTTTAAGTAACCCATTTCCCACAGACTCCAACTGGCCTTTATGTTTTTCTCTCTTTCTTATGTCTCACTTCCATATAATAGGATTTGATTGCTTATTTGTTCCCTATAACTATCATTAAGCATTGTACGTTATGATTCTTGATGAATGTATCTTTTCTTTTATGTACTCCAAAAGCATATACACCAAGACAAATTCCTTGTGTGTCCAATCACACCTGGCCAATAAAGAATTCTATTTGATTCTATTCTTTAACAAAATGAGGAAAAGTATACTCTTATTGTGGTGGTAAAAGATATACTCTGATAAAGCACGTGAGTTGCATTCACTACCAAACCTAAGACAGGCCCCTCCATACATGTGAAATGCTTAAAACTGCCCTTGTGAGAAAACATTCACAGCAAGCAAAACTGACCCTGAGTGGCAATAGGAGGAGGACTCAAATAGAAACTAAAGGCTTAGTAAACCAAATTTTATACTTACTCATCATATCTCAAAGAGAATATAGCTAGCATGCTGTTCTAGTAGGAAGGAATAAGGTCACCAGATGAATTTATCCAAAACATCCCAATGCCATGCTCTAATTTATTCTAAAATCAGCAAACTTAACCATTAACTTTCTTTCTCTCCATGATCTACTGAAGAGGACGTATCTGGTTGACACATCTCCTACCCAGCATAATGCTGTGCTGAATTGTCTAGATTTTGCTATAATCACTTTTTGTACCTTTTCAATAAAAGTTCTAGAATACTTTAATATAAAGGTACATACAGCTTGTTAAGCACTCCTTTAGACTGTGTGATTCTTTGCTGTTTGACCACATTATTTGCCAATATCTGTTTCTGTAGATGAACTTTATGCAATCATTTTCCTGAATGTATTTTTCACAGTCACAGCTTCTTTCACTTCATCCTTTTCATGTTTCCCATTCACTTAATTTTAGATACTTCTATGGCACATTCTGCCCTGTGCCAATTCTCTTCCTTCATCCGGCATTCTGTGCCACTGAAAAAGGAACTATGATGATGATAATGCTATCTATTCAATAGTATCTGATTCACAATGATTCCATGGACCAACAATCTCCATATTTTCTGTTCTTGTATGGCAACTCTCAGTTGTTTTGTGCTCTGGCTGGTGTCAGTGTTGAATGTTTCTAAGCACCATGATTTTGGCACCCTTGTTTCCTTTTACTGCTACCCATTCCAAGCATAACTGCTTTTTCCAGAGATTTTAATTGCATGACATGGCCAAAATAAGTAAGACAGAATTTTGTGAGTTTGCCTTCCAGCGAATTGTCTGGTTTTATATGCTCCAGTACTTGATTGTTTGTCAACTTTGCTGTCCAAAGAATACCCGGGAAATGTCTTTAACACCACAGCTCAATTGAGTTCATTTTCCCCTCCATCTATTTTTTTTCATGGTTCAACTTTCACAACTCTCTACATAATAGTGTAAACTAATCTGAATTGAGTTGCCAAGCTAATGTCCTTGTATGTCCATACTTAATTCAGGTTCATTTATCCAGCGTAACACAGTGCAATTTAATGCTCTAGGTCTGGACTGCATTCATTACTTTTATCAATCTACAATCCTAGAAAACTGAATCTATGCATTATCCTGATATGTTATATTTTTCAGTCTTGGTTTAGTATTTTGTACTGAATCAGTCATTTTGGTTTATAAACCATGTTTTATGCCTGAATATATTTATATATATTTGCATAAAGCCACTTTGGATAATTCAGTAGGCTACAGTTAACAAACCTGGTTTAATGCAGTTTAATGGAATGAGTATTTATTCCAACAGATTCTTGCATGGAGGGGAAATTGTTCCCTTTGGATATTTTCTTTACTCCACCAGCAGAAGAAAATGGTTGCACTGTATACCAGCCTAATTTGTAAACAGGAAGATATGAAAGAATCTTAGCTGGTCACATGGCTTCGCCTTTATCATTTCATTGTTATAAGGTAGCAGATACATACCTTGATATTTATTCTAAAGAATTTTGATTTGTACTAAGCCTGGGTGAATTGGTTTGCCCTAATTCTCTAAATGGATTCAAATATAATAGCAAAGTGATTTAAATTGAACTGTTTAATTAAATGAAAGTTATTCAGTTCAAATCACTGATTCAAATATAAGGGCCAGATCAATTTGAAAGGGTCAGATTGAAATTCTGATTTGGACAAAAAAAAATCTTCACCTTACTAGAAGACTTTAGTTGTATTTGAATCCATTTAACATACCAGATTGTTGAAGCATCATTGTTTTAGCTTATAGAACTGAGACCATGATAGATATTATAGTACACTTGCACATAATAACTTACACTATTTTGGTTTACTCATAAAAAGTGAAAATATGGGTGTTTAGCTTTTGTGTGATCCTACTTTGGCTTGTAAATCATGCAATCACCTTATTGCTCATTCCCCCTTCCACAAATTCTATTAAACCAGAGATAAGCTAATGATAGTATAAAATACTAAGTAAATACATGGAGCCCTTTATAGAACTGTAGTTACCCAATTATTCATTCTTTTTGTCTATTGTCTATTTTTTACAAAGACAATATTCTCTGTGTATCACAATTTGGTTCTTTTTGTCTGGATAGTAAGAATTAAATATTTATCACTGACATAAACATGTGAAAACATAATCTGCTTTAAATTTGTCCTTGTATTTGAGATAGCTGAAACAATACTTAATCTTTTGTTTGGTGTGTATGTGGGTGTAGGTATGTGTGATAGATGGTAACTTGAACTGACCCTTCTGTACCAAAAACAAGTCATAATATTTTAATACCAGTTGTGACTCAGTGTTGGAATGCAACACAAGGAAGCTGCTGAGTTTCATCTAAGAGCAGATGTTACTGATTTGCTATAGGCTAAATATAGGACATCTTTTTACTGATGATAGAAAATCCATAATTCTTTTGATATACATAGCCTCTAGATTTCAAAACACTGAAAAGAATTCATCAGCTGTACAGAAAAAAAATAATTCTGACTTAAAGTTATTCAATGACTGTGTGTGTGTGTGTGTGTGTGTGTGTGTGTATGACTTCTTCCTTCTACCAATCTGGATGGTTTCATAGTTGTGACAAACATATGCTGCATAGACAACTTGTGTATCCTTGGACCAACACAACAACACAGTGGCTGCTGGTCTTTCCTAAATTGATAAAGGCAATGTGTAGAAGGCCAAATGGATTTAGTGCCTCTGAGCGCTCCCCCTATATTTTTCTCAATTGGGGAAATTACAAGTGACTAAAACATTGGTGATTTGAAATTCTTATGAAGGAAGGGATGTGATATGTATTGTTGACAAAGTGATTTTATGAATGTTTTGAAATTTTCGTTGGAATCCCGTCCATCAAAATTACGTTTAATAAAGAGAAGATCCCTTTCTGGAATCACCAAATGCTTCCTAAGTCATCTGAATTTCTCCATCTTGTTTTATATAGAAGTCACAATCAGCATCCCAAATGATATAGCATTATATTTTCCATAAACAACTACATATTTATCAAAGGCAAAATAGTATTTTCAGCAACACATAAAGCATTTCAAAAACAGCATTTCAGCTGCAATATTATTACAAGTGCAGCTGATCAAATTTATCCTTGCCACCACGAGAAAGTACTCAGTGAAAATTGTATCAGAGATCATTCTGCTTATGTAATTTAATTTTTGTCATTGTAATGTTCACTGCAAGGTTTTGGATGGTTTTTCTTTGTTTGGAAAGCTGGTAGTTATCTAAAAATCTAAGAACAATTATGAATAATTAAGCAACTGAAAAGCTCTGGTATCAAAGGGGAAGGATCAGCTTGTCAAGAACTTTGTTTCATGGCTCAGTTTACAGCATTGACTCATCCTTACATGGCAATGGTGAGTTTTTAGCAGTGTATTCAACAGTTGTTCTACAATATTTCTTCTTCTCTTTGACATCAGTGCTGTCTTGAGGAAATGAAAGAGACTCTCAACAAATCCCCTAGATCAGGAGTCTGCAACCTTAAACACTCAAAGAGCCATTTGGACCCGTTTCCCACAGAAAAGAAAACACCGGGAGCCACAAAACCTTTCCCATGCCTGACTATTTCTTGAGCGGCCACAAAACTAGCATATGTAGTTGAATTAAAAGTTCTGTTTTCTTCTGAACCTTTCCTTTTCTTGGATTTATCCATGGTTGGCCTACCGGGGGTTGAAAAGCTCAATGACTCGTGTTCCAGCGAGTGTCACATATTGGCGGTTGTGATGCATATTTGAATGACAGGGAGCCGTAGCAGAGGTATGAAAAAGCCACATGTGGCTCCAGAGCTGCAGGTGGCTGACCCCTGCCCTAGGCAGTAGCAAAGGTTATATTTGGCATGCAATCAAGTCCCAGATTCAGTGCTGAATTTTTTTAGATCCACAATATTTTTCTGTAGAATGTTGATTTAGAAGAGAAACATGTTTGCCTGAAAACTTGGTAAACTAGTTATTTAAGAGTATACAGCATTAGGTTTGGTGGAAATCTCACTTCCTTCAGTATGCATGCATAGAAACATCCCTCCCATGCACTGCGCCCTAGCTCAGAAGTGCAAATCTCAATTGTCTCAGAAAGAGAAAACAAGCATGAATTCTTCTTGAAATTTTTACCCAGCTTCTCATGTAGCCAATACCAGAAGAGAACAGATCCTTTCAGGTTTTGTCCCTGGAATTAGAATTAATGGAATTGCCCCAATTTACAACACATCTTTGGTAGATTTTTAGCTCAAGAAAATGTAGGGCTTGATAATTTATACTTACACACCTGCTCAAATTGTCAGGAAAAGAGAAAAAGATCATGCCTGTTCCTATCTTAATTCTGCTGTCAAAGTTTTGATATCAATTTGATAGAGACATTGAGGTTGCTTTGCACTTATGCTCAACTTTGCTATGCATTTGTGGGAATCACCCCATCCACCTAGAAGAATGAAATATTTTGAGGAATATTAAAAAGACAAATTATTATATTTCCTAAAGGGAAAAATGGAGAAACATGTTCTTTTAGGGGCAGAAAGCAAACCCCCCTTAATAGCCCACAGCAGATGTCAGCACTTAAGAGATAAAGAGCTTATTGAAAGAAGACATATCTAGATATCTCTATTCATAAGCAAATACAATCACCCAAGAACCAAAACAGGATGAAAACCATTAAGCCACAATAGGAATTATCCAACACCCTTTCAGAACACAAGCCCCTTCAATGCATCATCCTCAGAGCAGTCCAAACTTCAACCTAACCTAGCTCAGACAAACACCTAGGATTTGTACATTGCCTATAGAGCCAGCTATGACTCCTACATAATTCCTACATGGCCCCATGGGAGTCTGACAATAGCCAATAGAATGCATGTTCTTCCACAGGAACAGGGAGCTCAAGTGCAAAACCCAAGAGAAGATACAAACACCCCAGACTTTCAACTCAATTTTGGTCAGTTGCATCAGAACCATAAACCTTAGTGGTTCTGCTTCATCAAAAAACCATCTTTCCAATCAGCCTCCATGTTTCCAGTGTCTTTCTCCCAGCTTGGAACTGAACCAGATGGATATTTCTTCCAACACATTCTTCCACATTCATACTTCTTTTACTTTTTATTCAGCTGTTCCAGTTCTCTATTTCTGGTAATTTAAGAAGAGGCTGGTTATTTACCTCCTAACCATGGTCTAATGCAATGTGGTAGATCTTCAGTGTTATCAGTTTTATAGTACTACATCACTTTACAAGAATGGCAAGAGAAACTCTTCAAAAACCACACTTGCCTTATGATCTATCCAAAGCAGGGCATCTTAACAGCATTATAGGCCCCAGGCAAAACACTGTACTGGGACCCCTAAGACAACTACTCACAAGAATAAAAATGTAAGTGGTCGATAAAATTAAACAGATATTTATTGTATTGGCACTTCCAACAAAATTGGTATTGAAACATTAAAAACATGTGGGCTCGTCTCATCATCTACGGGAAAAAAATTAGTGTTAATTTCTATTAATGCATGTTAGTGTTAATAAAAAATTGCAGTAAAATGTAATAAATATGTCACTGTATTTATATGATACAAGGTGCATTGAAGGGTTAACATACACAGATTAGCATGGGGCCCCTATGCTCATGGGGCCCACAGGCAAGTGCCCATGTGTTAAGGCAGCCCTGATCCAAAATCAGTAATTTTCTTAAAGTACATTGTTTCTCCCTTGAGAGGTTATTCACTGGGAAATGGTAGGTAGCTCATAAAATTATATCTTACTTATATGCAATTTCAATGGGCAAATGCATTTTGCAGCTATGCATATACTGAATTATTCAAGCTGACTTCGGCTTTTCCTTGTACAGCTTTTCTACATCATTTCCTAAGCTCCATCAAGCACAATTCTGTACTTCCGCTTTTATGACTCATTAAAGAAATATTTTTGTCAAGTCCATTAAGACAATATGTAGAATAATTATTTTCTGCCCATACCACAGATCTGCACATTAACTCTTTTTTAAGCCTGAGTGACTGTATCTTTCAAGGTATAGATTTTGTCCTATCAGACCCATGTGGTCTCAATTAACTTATTAAGGACAAAAAGGGTTCAAATAATCAATATATGTATAAATTATGGGTTGTACACTGAATACTAAATACAGTTTAGACCAGTGGTGAAATTCAATTTTTTTACTACCGGTTCTGTGGGCATGGCTTGGTAGGTGTGGTTAGGCTTGGTGGGCGTGGCAGGGGAAGGATACTACAACATCTCCATTCCCACCCCACTCTAGGGCCAGCCAGAGGTGATATTCACCGGTTCTCTGAACTATTCAAAATTTCCACTACCGGTTCTCCAGAACCTGTCAGAACCTTCTGAGTAGCATCCCTGGTTTAGACCTAGATTAGAGATTCTGAGGCTGGGGCATCTTCCAAGAGGGAAGGGGTCAAAAAAGTTAACATGACTGCTATGATTGCATGATCATGCCTTTTTTATGCATGTTGCCATGGTGCACATCAAAAAGGGACATGAAGTTAAAGTCACTATCATGATATGTTTACCCTCAACATTTCATGCCCTAATTAAATTCAAACAATTGTAAATTTTACTCAAGGACTTATTTCAAATCTCAGGCTAGAATTTATTTTTTCTTTTGAAAAATAGATTTATGTCAAGCTCAAATTTCATAGCACCGTTCTTTCTGTTTTCCCCCAAAATCCTGTGAAATTTGAAGGTCTGTTGGCTATTAGTGAATTTTTTTTAGTTTCCTATTTGACAGCCCTGGATGAAAATAGTAATAAAACTATATTATAATAATATAGTAGACTATATTATGAGTCTATTATGAGTTAAGGGTCTAAAATTTAAAACAGAATTACAGAAGTGTTTTGGAAAGCTATCTTGGAATGTGGACCTTTGAATGTGGAGCAGAACGGGGTGGGTTCTACTTACCTTTACTACCAGTTCGCAACGGGGCTGCGCAGAAGCATTTTTATGACATCAGGGTCAGTGAGCAGAGCCTCCCACCGGTTTTACTACCAGTTCTATAGAATCGGTGCGAATCTGGGGCAACCCACCACTGGAGCAGAATAACCTTTGAACTCAAACCTTTTCTAAGCTTTTCTGCAAGATCAGCATTTCTAGATTGGGACTCTTTTGGGGGTGGGGAAGCAATTATCTCCTATTCCCTTTAATAATAAAATTCTTGTTAAAATGGCAAAGAAGTGGTCCTCTGATAGTCCATTCAAGAAATGTGTAAAGCAGGACCCATACATCCAGAGAGTTGTTCTTCTAAACTGTGTGTATAGTATTACTAGTATATAATAGTAACTACTTGGGTATTTCCATTGAATCTGGCCTTCTAATAGAGTACAGAATGGGGAGAGGTAACTTATGTTGGAGATATAGCAGAAGTCAGAGATGCATGCATAATTTTGTGTGTATTTATTTATTAGGGTTTTTTTTTATTCTGCCTATTTTTTAAAATACCTCATGGCAGAGAATATACAGTACATATTCCTTCCTCCTTCTATTTTCCTTATAAAAACAACCTTTTGGGGTGAGTTGGGCTGAGACCGATTTGGCCCAAGGTTACCCAGTATAAGTGAAACTAGACTAGACTGGGAACTCAAATGAAATGTTGGAAGAACTACATACACATCATTACCAAGAAAAATATAGCTGTATATATGAAATCCTAAGGAACTGAGTATGACTCAAAGAAGACACTAGCTTTTCATGGCCAATGTGATTATTTGTTTATTTATTTGTATCCTGCTTTTATTGTTTTTACTAATAACTCAAGGCAGCCAACATCTCTAACACACCTTCCTTCTCCTGTTTTCCCTACAATAACAATCCTATGAGAAGATAAATCTATATCAACATCTACTTCTGTCCTACTATCGCAGCACCATTGAGGGTGTCCTGACATATGGCATTTTGCATGATATAGGAGCAGCTCAGTAGCAGACAAAAACGCTCTACAGAGAATCATTAAAACTGCCCAGAATATCATCAGGCTCCAACTACCAGCCCTGGACAACATCTTCGAATCTCGCTGTTTGAGGAAGTTGCATAACATTCTCAGAGCCTCTTCCTATCCTGCTTACAATCCTTTTGGACTGTTGCCTTCTGGCAGAAGAACAATTAAACTCAGACCACACGTTTTCTGAATAGTTTTTATCTCAGAGCTATAATTGTACTCAACAATGAACTAAAGGGCCACCATCAGTGAGCTGTTGGACAGCATTACTTGGTCTGTTGTGTGGATGTTTGGGTGGTTTAGGGGTGGGGAATTGTGGTTAGTGGGAGTGTGTTTGGGGATTGTTATGTGTGTTAGACCCAGTCTTTGGGTGTTAAGTGAATTTCATTGTATGGGTATACTGTGTATACATGTACAATGACAATAAAATTATTATTATGAGGTGGGCAGGACTGCAAGAGAATGACTGGCCACAAATCCATTTTCTCAAGAACCAATATTTCCAAACAGTTAATTCATTTAAAACGGAGCAGTCCTCTTCATTTATTAACTGGGGCAAGGATTATGTCTCTTTTTTAAAAAAAAAAGTCAGCAGCCACTTGCAAGGTGGACATAATGTCACATAATGGAGGTGCTGTAGTAGGAAAGGATTGGTGTAGGATTTCTACCCATTCCGCGTTTAGAATTTAATTATATTATTCCTTTCAAGTTAATAATGAATGCAATTCACTTTGTATTCTTTCGCCTTGTTCCAGTTTCTTTTCTCTCTCAGAACAAATGGACCATAAACCAAAAGGATACTTTAAGGTCGCCTATATAAAGTATCTGAAATTACTTTGTTGTTTACCTCTTCTATTTCACTTTAATGCTACATTTCTAAATCATTTCTGTCATTTTTCTCAGATAGCACTTCAGCATTGTGCAAGAAACAGAACTGAAATCAATTGAACAGTTATTACAACTTAAGTCTCATTCATTTCAGTAGGATTTGAGATTACATTTGATTCTCCTTTTGTTTTTCTTTTATTTAGAAAGGTGGTAGGAAAAGTGCCTCTAGGGTTCTGGACAGCACAGAAAATAAGTTGAAATTAATATTGCAATTGCATATATTAAAAATAGTATGCATATTGCACACTAGTGTGCCTTTCAGAGAAAATTACATATCAAAAATTAATGTATACATTGCTTGTTTTGTTTTCATTTTAAAATATTAGCAAATAAATTGGGAGGTGTTGGATAGAACTGATATATTTATTACTGACATAGATTTGGAATATGTTTATTCACAAAAGATGGAGATATCAAATCAGAAATCTTATGTCATGTTAGTTGCTGTGACCATATAGATCAATGGTCTGAGTTGGAGATAAATCTTGCAAGTTAAACTTGATTTCTAGTGACATTATTATTATTATTATTATTATTATTATTATTATCATTATTATTTAATTAATTTAATTTCTATACTGCACTTCTCCCAAAGGACTCAGGGCGGTGCACAGCCAACAATAAAATAAACCCAATACAAAATTTAAAAGCAATTTTAAAAACATATTAAACAATTTGGCCCTAATCGTTAAAAAATAAACCCCAATTAAAAATCATGTTTAGGCCAGCCCAGCTTGTTGGAACAATAGCGTCTTGAAGGCATGACAAAAAGTGCGTAGGTCAGGGATCATTCGTATCTCCAGGAGCAATTTGTTCCAGAGGGCAGGTGCCCCCACAGAGAAGGCTCTCCCCCTGAGGGCTGCCAGTCAACACTGTTTGACTGACAGCATCCTGAGGAGTCCCTCTCTGTGGGAGCGTATTGGCCGGTGGGAGACATATATCCAGAGAAGATATTTTTTTCAAGTTTGACCTAGAATTTGGGATTCTTGATGACCTTCCATCCAACTAGTAGCCAAAGTTGAGCTTGCTTAGTTTTTCAAGATCACCCAAGATTGTCTAGGCCAGTCGGTCTCAACCTTCCTAATGGTGTGACCCTTTAATACAGTTCCTCATGTTGTGGTGACCCCCAACCATAAAATTATTCCTAAAACCATTGAAAATATGTGTTTTCAGATGGTCATAAGTGACCTCTGTGAAAGGGTCATTCAACCTCCAAAGGGGTCCTGACCATAGGTTGAGAACCAGTGGTCTAGGCACTGTCATATGTATGTTGCATCATTCTGTCTGGCAACAAGTTTTCATTATCCAGCTCCATGACAGCTCAGGCAAGCATGAAGGAGTAAATTTCACAGGAGATGGAATTCTTCATTTGTTCCTCTAAAGAAAAGAGGGTTTGATTGATAAGGTCCTACCGTTAGGGATTTTGAAGATCACATTATATAAAAGAAGGAGCATGGAGGAAGTTTCCTCTTCCTCATTTAATTGGTCAGGGACAAACCATTCTGTAATGCCCAGCTCCTAAGCAATGAAGATTTTCCAAGGTAATGACCAGCCCTTAAAATTGTACTCAAAAACCAAATGGTGACCAGTGCAGCTCTTGACCAATGTACCTGTATTTCATTGGTGAATTAAAGAACGTCCATAATTGCTTAAATTTCTGCAGTGTGCACCAGTTTCAGCTTTTAATTGGCAATAGAGGAAAGATACTAGACTTGAAATATATATTGTGAGAAGGACCTTCTACAGCAAGGGGGTCAAACATAAGGCCCACAGGCTGGATCAGGCCCATGGGGTGCTTAGATCTGGCTCTCAGGGCCACCCAGCCTGAAAACAGCGAAGGACCAGTCTACGGTACCTCTGCCAGTAAAAACAGAGCTCAGGAGACCTGTATGCGGCCCTCCCAAGCTCCGTTTTCACTGGCAGAGGGTTGCGGGAAGCTGTCACAGCCGAAAACAGAGCTCAGGTGGGCCATGCACAGTCCTCATGAGCTCCATTTTTTCTGGCAGAGAGTTGCAGGAGGTCATTGCAGCCAAAACTTGCTGGCAGAGCACTCAGACACCACAGGAGCCCCCAACACAAGTGACATCAAGCTGGCCATGCTCACCCTGGCCATACACACCCCGGCCCTTCGAGGTCAAACACAACCTTGATGCGGCCCTCAATGAAATCAAGTTTGACACCCCTGTTCTACAGAAAAGTTTGTATTTGACACCTCTGACAAAGCTGTGTTGACTGGGTACTATATCCACCATGTGAGTAGACTAGGTGCAAGGCACAACAATGGGAAATGAGGGTTTTCTTGATCTCCTACCTATGGGGTTCTAGGTGTGGCTGATAGGTCGGCCATTGTATGAAATGAAATATTGACTAAATTTTCTAGGTCTGTTCTTTTCATAGTTTCAAGTTCTCATTAATGTAGTCTTCAAAGCTCAACTTTACTCTCTATGATGCTAGTGGAGTGCTACATTGTGTGTTGGTCCTGCCACATAAACGGTGAAGCAAGTGGCAGCATAAAATAAATAGCACATCAGCAATGCATTCCAGAACTTGTTGAATGATAAGCCTGCTTCAGTTCTGCCCATTTTTACCCTGATGAGATAATTAATCTCAAATTTAATTACCAAGACATCTTTGCCAAATGAATAATCAACATATGCAGCTGGCTTAATATCATCTTTTAGAAAATGGCACACAAATGAGACCATTTAGTTATTTCATACAGTCTGGCTAGAATCTGATTTGTTGATATTGAAAGATATAATTTTTGTTCCTGGTTCTTTCCTTGAAAGTTGACGTAGCCTTGTCCAAAGACAGAGCCCTCTTAAATAAGAGATATTTTTGGATATTTTTTTAAAGTTTAGGCCAAAAATATTGTCTTGGACAATATTCTTTCTCAAGTGTTCTTTTTTCTTCACAAGAAGAAAACTTTTCTATCAATTACTTCTCTGTCTTGAGACCAGACAAGTCGTCTGCAAGTTAGTTGGAACTTATGTTTATACTTTTACAATGTACTTAATAATTTCCTCACTCTGTTATATTAAAATATTCCATATCAAAACAATTTAAGATTTCTGCAGATGACACTCAAGACTTTGGAGGGCATATGTAACTTTGGAACTTGATGTTCTACACTTCTAGGATATACATAAAAAGCTGTGTTTTTATGTACTTGAATGTTACTCTACCATTTCAAAATGAAATACTCCTGAACTAAACTAAACTGAATTGAATTGAATTATATCTGTGAATTGCCTGTACTTCAAAACACCATTTGTTGATCCTGGGGCATTCCAAGTTCACATCATTGATTATTTTGGGCAAAATGGACAAATTTCAAATGGGAAAATATGGCTAAAAGTGAGAGGATGAGACTTCTGAGGAATGAAACACTGCTGGGTTGCTACTGGTTCACCCCAGTTCAGGCGAATTGGTAGTAGCAGCAGCGGGAGGCTCCGCCCATCCACCCAGATGTCATCAAATATGATCTGCACATGTGCAGAAGCTTCTGTGCATACACAGATGAGGCACACGAGCGAACCGGTAGCAAAGGTAAGTGAAACTCACCCCTGGAGTGAAATGCTGTTGATCCTGTCAAAAAAACCTGCCCCTCCCCCATAAATTATGTAAAACTAGGCCAAAAAAAAAAAACCCTTAGAGAGATATCAATATATTTCAGAAGACCTGAAAGATAAGAAGCAGCCTCTGGACCACCAAATGTTGCCATCCCAAATTTCAATGAGAAATCTACATTGCAACTAAAGCTTAAATTAATTTTAATGTCTTTAGAAACCCAACGAACTCCATGGCTCAACACAGAGTCCTATGCCGAAGTATTTTCTTTCTATTTCTCAAGGAATAAGGTAGCTTTCAAACTGAGAGCACAAATCAATAATTATTCAGGGAGCTTTAAAAAAAAATCTCAGAAATATTGTAAGGTCCCCTATTCTGATGGGTGGATTGATTATGTGTCAAGTCGATGTCAATTCCTAGCAACAGGACAGATACATAGATTTTCTCTTCAACCCCTATTCTGACACAGCTAAACCTGCTAGATAATGATGTGTAGCTAAATTTGCTAAAGTAGTGGGAAGAAATGGAAACTATTCTACTGTGGCTATGAGACCTAGATTCCCAAAAGACTTTTCTTTCCAAGAGAACTACTTCTATCTTGATGGTCTTTGCAAGCAAATATATGTTTCTATATTAACCTCTCTTTAGGATAGGAAGTGAAATACAATGTAGACCCTCAGAAATACAAAGTAGACTGTCAGAATTAAAAGAATTCTGTGTGATCTCTCTCTATGCATGGACACACACACACACACACACACACACACACACACACTGTATATATTGCAAGGGCACAATAATAATAATATTTATTGTCTGCTTAAAACATGTAATAGGCACCCACTATACTTAGTATAGTTGGTATACTTACACCAACAATATTCTTAGGTAGAAAATACAATGCAATTATCTAATAGTCACTTAGGTGAGATGGGAGGTGTAGAAATATAATAAATAAAATAAAATATGAAAGCTGCCATTACAGTCTGTTGCAGCCAGTAAATAATGTTTATAATATAACTAGGGCATTTAAAATCTAAGTTTCTGGGATTTGAAGACTCCTGGATAGCTCTGCAGAGTAAGCATTGTAATTAAACACCAGATGTCTGCAATTACTGCATGTTTGAATCTCGCCAGGCTCAAGATTGATTCAGCCTTCCATCCTTTCTAAGATAGGTAAATTGAGGATCCAGTTTGTGGGGGCAATAAGCTGACTTTGTATAAATATACAAAAGTATGAAGGCTATTGCTTAACGCATTGTAAGCCACCCTGAGTCTTCGGAGAAGGGCAGCATATAAATCAATTTTTTAAAAAAATACCCTTTTTTTTATAAAATAATTTTTATTGAGTATTTTACTTTTTAAAACCAAACACAATAGCAAAAGAAGTCAAGAGACAAAAACACACACACACACACATCAGATGTTAAAATACACTACAACAGGTATATACAATTTTACAACTTTCTGCATCGACTTTGTCTATTGTTAGTAGGGAGTTGAAGACTCTTATCTAGCATTGAAAAAATAGCAAAGTTCTCTAATTTTCTACAATACTGTGAAATTGAGAAGTTAAGGAACAAAAAAGAAAGGTTCAAGCTTTTTAGCCAGCATTAGTATTGGAATGGATGATACCTTGGGCAGAAAATGGATTTAGGTTGCAATCCTCTATCCATTTATGTATGAATTCATTGACTTCTATAGGACTTCCTTCTGAAGTGCCATGCATAAGATTGTGCTTTATTTTTTTTTACTATGAGGTTGACTTCCTTCCTAAACATCTTATTCTTAAACAATGTTCCTAACTTCCTAAACAATGTTGTTTAGGAAATTAGGAACATGTTCGTATAGATCGAGAAGCTGCTATTAATATTCACTGATACAGATGCTCGAGATAATGGGTTATAGGATAAGAACTTCATGCAGTTTATGCCCTAAAGTCAGACATCTTGGGAAAATCTATCTATCACCCTATAAGGAGGAAGAGAGAAAGGTCTGAGAGACAGACAAGAAAAAAAGAGAGGTGAGGCATGTCAACAAGGAGCACAGAAACAGTCCATCTTCACTATTTTTAAGAGAAATTAATTTCATATAATTGCTGGGAGGATAAAGCTGGAAGGAGGTGGTTTATACTAATGAGTGAATAAATAAATCTGTATCCTTGTCCACTTTTAATTCCGCACAAAATGTACACATTCAAAAATGGGAGAGGCTTCAATGCTCTGGTTGAATCCACCATTTTGAAATCATAACCATAGCTTCTAGATACTTCTATAGTATCTAAATAGTTCTGTCTACTGCTTGCTTAACCCCCATCTTCTTTTTATGTTACCCCAACTATTGATAAGGCTTACAATGTCTACTCCTAAGAGAATGCAATATTCAACAACAACAACAAAAATCTTCTGGTAGTAATATGTGTGTGGGCCTCATCAGGATTAAAAAAAAAAAGACATCCTACACAGGTTCAATAATTTCCCTAGGATATAATCTTCTCTGTATATCACCCATCAAAATGCTAGACAATTTGCTATTTAGGTATAATCACTGAGACCACCTGGCTGCAGAAGCAGATAGATGAAATGCCATTTTTCAAAATCAGTTTCCAGCACTGAAAGCTTTTGAATTAGCAGGTGGGAGAAATCCTACTTACTTCTTAGAATCATGAATATATTCATAATGTAGCTCCAAAATTCTGGGTTTGCTACAGTGGATGCTTCACTTAAATCAATCCAATAAATAAATAACTCTTCACACAACAGTTTCTGTATTTCCTCTCTGTAAGACACTGTTTAGCATGGGTCTAGTCTAGTCTTGCACTTAATGTATTTGTTTCTCAATACAAGTTGCAAATCTAAATTACTTTCTGCAAATCATTTGAAGAGAGTGAACGGCAGTAGTCTGTAATCAAAGCTGAAATGCGAAAAGAAATGATTCTAGGAAATAAGCTCTAGGAAGGGGAGAAAGAGATTTGAAAATCATGAAAATGAGGAACAACTCCAGCTGAGAATAAAATAATGCTCTGGATTATAAGAGAGAAACAGATTATTTCTGTCAAAGATAGTTAAGCAATAAAAGCTACACATTGTGGAAAGCTCCATTTATCAGCAAGCATAAGTAGATATGGACAGCAAATATAGTGAAAACCACTGTTGAAGAATAGACTTCAATCAACCTCTTCTGTGTTTTAGAACAGAAATTTCTTTACAGTTTGCGTCATAGAGGGGGCCCTCTCTTTCTTTCTCTCTCTCCCCCTTTCTTTCTCTCTCCCTCCCTCTCTCTCTTTCCCCTCTCTCCCTCCCTCCATATCTATCTCTCTGTGTGTGTTTGCATATATTTATAATCTCCCAATATGTTCCATGTGTTTTGATTACTATGGCACCGAAAACTCATTGACTTGGCAGGAGGGATTTTTAAGATCGATTGACTAAAGACAGCACAAAAGATTGTTGTGACGCATTTCATTTTTTTTCTCCTCATTTGTAACAGAGCCTAGTATAAAAATGCTTTTCTTTGCCTTAGAGATTGATTCTTTCAGATAAACTATACAAACAGCATTCAAATAAAGCATATAAAGAGATCCCTCACTCTCTTCTATGAAAGACATTTAAATGCAGCAAATTGCATTATACCTTTTATTTACCTTTTATTTATTTACCTTTTATTTACCTTTTATACCTTTTATTTATTTGCTGAATTTATTTGCCATCCAACTTACAACAAAATCTCTCTGGGCGTCTTCTGGCATTACATTAAAATTCTAATTGCTTTACCATTTCAAGTTTGGTTGTCTCCATGATAGCAACAATGATCCTTTGATTATTCCTAAACTCTTGCTATGTATACAGCTATTAGTAACTTCCCCATAGAGATAATCAAGAACATTAATTAGAACTTAGCTGTCAAACTCTCATGACTACCCTAACCATAATCTTCTTGACTATTTTGGTCCTCTTCACTTGGAAATCTGCACCATAGAATCAAATATTGTCATATTGTTATCCTCTTTCTCTTTGGTGTATAGAATAATCAAAGAACTAGAGTCTACTCAGAAATCTAGAGTGCCTAAACTAAATCCAGATTTATTCTTTTTTATATATATTTATCCCAAACATCAATACATTACTTATTTTTGCATAATTTCATTTTGTATCAACCCAAAGATTTTTATGCAAACAATTATGATTTATTTGCAAACTATCAAATATATAAAAAACACAATTACAATTACAGCAAAATATAACTGCCCAGCCAAGACAGCAACATTCAGAAAACATATCAGAAGTTCCACAAGAACCCTAACCTCAAGTATGAGAGCAGAGCCAAGTTTCCAGAACACTTGAGGGGGAAGCCATATGTTATCTCCAGGGGAATTTTATCTAGAAGACAAGGGCTTCCGTGGTCCCACAACAGTGATGGGTTGCTCCCGGTTCTGTCCGGTTCTATAGAACCGGTAGTAAAATTAGCGGGAGGCTTTGCCCACCCACCCTGATGTCATCAAGGGTTATCTGCGCATGTGCAGAAGCTTCTGTGCATGCACAGAAATGTGCATGCGCATGCGCTCCCATTGTGAACCGATAGTAAAGGTAAGTAGAACCCACCCCTGTCCCACAACAATGTTTTATTGGAAAGATCTGGACTGTACCCTACTCTGCCTGAACATGGAGACAGATAGTCTTTCAAGTAACCAGATTCTATGCCATGAAGGTCAGTATAAGTAATGATCAGCATCTTGAATTGGCCAAATGGTAACCAATACATACCAATTATGCACATAACAAGAAGGCCCTATTATGGCTTGGGTCACTGCCTTTTTAAGTGATTGTGCTTTCTTGGTGATTTTCAAGAACAACTCTATATACAGTATTACCTTGGTGCTCAACAGATTGAAACTCATCAAATTATGCATTCAACCCATTTTGACATGAAAATTTTGTCCTGGTACTCATTTTTTGTTTGGTATCTGACACTCAAGCTAGAACTTATTAGTGTTGGTTGCCTCATGACTAATACATTATTCCTTATGGGAAAAATTGTTTGTTACTTGTCATTTTTAGTTCTCCTCGTGCCTCCTGGAACCAATTAATGACACCTACCAAAGTACCACTATATATCACATTGCAATGTTCCAATTTCAAGATGATCAGGACTACCTGGAGAACAAAAAAATGGTGCAACTGGCACATAAGTTACACCTGAGCAATGTTTGTGATACATGTATGGCCTGCTCTCCCCACCCCCACCACCACACACACACAGAGGTATAGCAAGAGTTCTACAAGTGTTTATTCAAACCGCCCAAACCGGTCCTTGGAAAGACCCCTGCTGCGCAAGTGTGGATTCCAAGCTCAAATAAAGGCGTTTGAGGACTAACTGTACTCCCAGAACCATCAGAGTTGTCCATTCTGCTCTAGGTCAATGTAAGAAACTCTGGGTGACACACTCATGAAAGATCTTCCAATTCTAGCTCCAATTTTAAAGAAGCACATATAAGAAACTTAATTTAGCTACAACTTATGCTAAGAAAAGGAAACTGGAGCAGTAAAGCATGATGGCACTTTTGCTTTGCTTTTAGCTACAGGGGCTGAAGCTTTGCAGAGCCCAATTAGTTTGCTTTCAAAAGGAAGGGTTTTTTTTTTTTAAAAAAAGAGAATGGTATGGGTTTTGTTGTTTTTTTTTTAAAAAAATCCCCATAGATTCCACAGAATTTGCATGGAATTATAAGAAAGTGAAAATGGGGAAGAGGGATTGAGTTCAGTGCTTTGTCTGTGAAGAAAGAAGCAACGATAAACTAGTATTTGAAAGTGAGTGTCCAGGAGGGGAGGGGAGAGAAAATTTCATCCATCTGTCTGGGACCCACCGCATAGAAGTGAAAATCATTTCTTTGATTACCATGATACACTGCCAGATAATCCTTGGCACAAAAGTTTTGATCTACTACCAGAGACTTCCCAGATAGTACTCATTCAATGAAGGGAAAGTATTGAGAAAATTTATTTATTTGTTTAGTCATTTATTTAATCATTTACTTTTAGTCCGTATCTAGATAAATTTCAACCTCTTTTAACCTATTCTTAATCTGATAACCAGTGTTGGTTTATTAGGTTGAATTGACGCATAATTTAACCCTTGATTCACGGCCTTTCATGCAATAATTTTCTGGGATAAATTTGTGCTTTGTAATTCCTGAGACCATAGTTCAGAAATGCTTACCAATCCAAAGTGAAGTCTGTAAGACCGTGGGGGGAGGGGGGAGAGGGAGGGAGGGAGGGAGGGGGGAATTTCTTGCACAAGGCCAGAGACTGAGCTCATAGCTAACCTGGGATTTGAACCAGGAATTGATATCACTAGAAGGTCAAATAATGAATGCTTTTAAAAGCATTCCAAAGCCATCTTATCTAACAGAGAGGGTGAGATATGATCTGGTATACTCAATTCATTTCTGAATCATCTAGAAGCAACACTCTGTCAGGCTGGAAATGCATCTTATTGTGTAACTTATTTCTTAAATAATAAATAGATAAAAAATAAGGTTTTAAAAACTGTGTGTTCACTGATAGTCTGCGTACATTTAGCACTAACCACAGCATATTATACTACACCACAGCATATTATCTGTGATTTACCATATTATCTTTTGAAGTGACAGTTTGCATTGATTAACCATTAAGCATTGGCATTGCAATGTTCACTTTATCTTGTAGTCAAGCAACCAATGGAACATAACAATTATAGTGCTGTGTTTGGAAACTAAGAATGCTAGTTTTGCTTTCTTTTCAGTTTCCTGAGAATATTGCATGTTCATTAACAGTTCACCTTCAAACTAAATTAGATATCAAGTGAATTGTTGGTAGTTTCAATCCTGAGTCCTATCCTCTTGAAAATGTTTGAGAACAATGAATGAAGAGATGGAGGACATGCTTCACCAATGTCCAAGTGACAAAATGTAGTAGAATAGCTTATTACACAAATATAATACTCAAAACAATATTTACTGCTTAGTAAAACCAGATGAATTGGCAGGTTGACATTTAACAGAGACAAAAGCAGAGTTTGTCACCTAGAAAGCAGAAATTAACTGCACAATGTAGAATAAGGAATTAATTTAGCAGTAGTATTTGTGAAAAAGATCTTGGAAAAGGAGTAATTCTTTGCTAGCTAAATATGAGTCATCAATGTGATGTAGCTGCAAATAAAATTTTCTATTGTGCCAACAGAACTATCATTTCCAAATCACAAAAAGCAGGAACATCTTCAGTGATGGTCACCAGCTTAAACTGGAAGCATGACTGGTGACTCTTTTTAAACATATGCAATGCATGCAATGTACACATTTTAAAAATGGGAGAGGCTTCAATAATCTGGTTGGGTCCGCCATATTAAAATCAGTAACTATAGCTGAGGATGCTTCTAGAAATAGTTCTATTTTATTCTGCTTTGAACAAATCTTGCTACTGGGTCTAGTTCTAGGTTGAAAAAGAATTATGAAAAACTAGAAGAGGTTCACAGAAAGACAACAGATCATATACACACCTAGTAAGGTACTGAAAGAGGGCTGTGAAAATATTTACAGACCCCTCACATCCTGGACATGAACTGTTTCAACTCCTACCCTCAAAACAACGCTATAGAGCATTGCACACTAGAACAATTAGACACAAGGACAGTTTTTCCCCGAACACCATCACTCTGCTAAACAAATAATTCCCTCAACACTGTCAAACTATTCACTAAGTCTGCACTACTATTAATTTTCTCATCGTTCCCATCAGCCATCTCCTCCCACTTATGACTATATGACTGTAACTTTGTTGCTTGTATCCTTACGATTTATATTGATATTGTTTCCAGATTGCTTATTTGTACCCTATGACTATCATCAAGTGTTGTACCTTATGATTCTTGATGAACATATCTTTTCTTTTATGTACACTGAGAGCATATGCACCAAGACAAATTCCTTGTGTGTCCAATCACACTTGGCCAATAAAAAATTCTATTCTATTCTATTCTATTCTATTCTATTCTATTCTATTCTATTCTATTCTATTCTATTCTATTCTATTCTATTCTATTCTATTCTATTCTAAGGTACTGAAATGTATGCAACCCAAAATCCCATAGAACTTCTTCCTCATCATATGTGTTCAGACAAAGCCTGGAATCTTTCTGGAATAATTCAAGCTGGACCTCATGGAACCAAGATGGCAATCAGGCAACCAGGCAAATCTTCTATCCTGGGACTAGTTTTATTCCTTTGGTCGAGCCCCTGGTGCAACTTAAATATACCATCCAGAGGCAAGAGAAGAAGCTGGAGTAGCCACAGCACTGGAGTTCAAAAATTCAATAAGATTGAGAACAAATGAGAACTGATAACCATTTCCTCCTACAGAAATACCACCAGTGATGAATTCCCTATCCAGGAAGAATAGCTTTGTGGCTCTAGGTCAGGTGGCTCTAGGTCACATGTCAAACTAGCCGTGTCATGTTGCTGTCACGTGACATTTTATGACATTTTTTCCCATTCATCCAGCCTGCAGGATGCCAGTTTGACGTCCCTGCTCTCGGTTCTTCCTCTTCCCCCAAAAAGGAGAAGTATCTATAATTTAGATCCTACCAATAAAATATGTTGCCCCCTTGTCATTTAAAAGCCCCAGCCCAGAGCAAACTAACCACAGAGATAACACTTCAACAAGCCCCATGATTCCCCGTAACTCAACATTTAATGACGACTATCAATGCCAGCAAAAACCGTGATTGTAGTAAAGTCCTACAATGAATAGGTCACTTTGCAGCTAAGGTGGGTAGCTTTAAACAAGCATTTGATTCAATGACTTGACTGATTGACTGATTTTACACGATTTACTTACAAAGCCAGCCACCTCAATCAGAATAGAGCTGGAAGGGACCTTCAAGGTCTGCTAGTCCAACCCACTGCTCAAGCACAAGACCCTACAGCATTTCAGACAAGTGACTGTCCAGTCTCTTCTTAACAACCTCCAGTGATGAAGCACCCACAGCTTCTGAAGGCAAGCTGTTCCATTGGTTAATTGTTCTCACTGTTAGGAAGTTTCTCCTTCATTCCATGTCAAGTATTTGCAAGCCATCGGCATATGTGTCATGTAGACACTAGTGGAGGCAGAGATGTGGAAAGGAGCGACTTAACCTGAGTATAAAACCCCCTCCAACCTTTCCACCATGCTCTCTTATGCATTTGTTCCCCATGAGACTTGATTTCTGGTCAGGGTAGTCACACATACTGTGTGCCCCCTACCCTATAATGAAGACCAAGATTGCTTTGTACATAGTTAATATGAAATAAACACTTAAGATATTTATTTCATGCATCTGCCTCTGGACTCTTCTATGCTCCTGAGTGTTTCTACAATCCCAAATTCCACATTCCAGGTTGTTTCTCTCCTTGATTAGTTTCCATCCACTGTTTCTTGTCTTGCCCTCTGGTGCTTTGGAAAATAAGCTGACTCCCTCCTCTTTGTGGCAACCTCTCAAATACTGGAATGCTGCTATTATGTGTGTTGTTCTCCCGCCCCCAGTCCTTCTTTTCTCTAGACTAGCCAAACCTAAATCCTGCAACTATCCTTCATATGTTTTCGACTCCAGGCCTTTAATCCTCTTAGTTGCTCTTCTTTGCACTTTTTCCAAAGTCTCAGCATGCCACACGCAACTCACATGAAAGTCCTTCCCTTCCAAGCTGCCCAGGGAATTAAAATTATAGAATAAATCGTTCATATTAAGCTCCTGACAATCTAGCGTCTTGCATCTGTCTTTACCATAATACACGCCATGTCAATAGGGCAACCAGATATGGTCAGTCAGGCAATTACTGCAGTGTGCTACAGAAAAAGAAACCCAGCTCTTCCTAGAAATCAAAGAGAATGCTCACAAGTGAAGTAGTTATAAAATGACCCTGGCCTCTTCTTCACTTCCCTATCAACTTAACTGAATTGGAAGACTTCTATTATGTATCTATCTTAAGAGATGGTTAAGTTCATATGTTAAGTGCAAAACTTACACAAATGACCAGACTCTTATGGGAAATCCAGAGTGTCATAGTGGTCAGTGTCTTCAAAGGTGACAGTCTGTGAGCTTTTCACTGGGAGAGTGATTAATGGCCTGAGCACAACCTGGCAGATAAGAGCTATTTAACTGAAATAAGCCTGAAAGCCAAGCCAAGTTTCAGCAGTTTAAACATGAAGAAGTTAAATCCTATGAATCTGTAAGTACCAACTTTGGTGTTTGACAAAGAAATTATCAATGCTTAAAAGGCAGTGGTGGAATTCAAATTTTTTTACTACCGGTTCTTTGGGCATGACTTGGTGGGCATGGCAGGGGAAGGATACTGCAAAATCTCCATTCCTTCCCCACTCCTGGGGGAAGGATATTACAAAGTCTCCATTTCAGTGGTGGATTGCTCCCAGTTCGGTCCGGTTCTTGCGAACTGATAGTGGCGGCGGGAGGCTCTGCCCACCTGGCCGGATGTCATCACAGACGATCTGCCCATGCTCAGAAGTGCACGCGTGTGTGAGCGAACCGGTAGCAGAGGTAATAAGAACTCACCGCTGCTCCATTCCCACCCACCCCCTCTGGGGCCAGCCGGTATTTGCTGGTTCTCTGAACTACTCAAAATTTCCGCTACCAGTTCTCCAGAACCTGTCAGAACCTGCTGAATTTCACCCCTGTTAAAAAGAGAACAACATCCCTGTCATCCTATTCAGAACTTCCAGAAATAGAAGTGAGATGAATGCTCATTACTCCCTTTTTATACCTGTTTTGGGTTTGCCCCACCATCACTTTCCCTTCGTCTCAGATATGACAGAACACTGTCTGTCCTCTGATTTTCTGTGCAATTCAGGTCAGAACCCAATTCAGAGACTGGGTTGATAGTAGAAGCAACACCAGCAACGTGTTTGTAGGCTCCATTCTGGCAACGTGCGAGAAATCTACACAAGACTAATTGCAGGTGCCAGAAAATAAACCCTTTGAAGCCAAGGGAATCCCAAGCAAGCACCATAGCAACCCAGTTAGGAAATGCGGCATGCCTGCGGCCTCCCCTGGGCTTGAGGAAACCTACTTCACAGGATGATTTCCCTGTTAACTCTTTTTCCATTTTTATTAATCCCCAAAGAGGATCCTTCCTTTATTAACTCATTAGTATGATCCCTTTTTGATACCTACAAGACACTGATTTCTCCAGCCTCCTAAGACACAATCATTCTCTGTCCTAAGAAAGGCTTGAGGGCTCACTGATTGTAGAGCATAGTAAAGGTAATCTCAGACCGCTCAGCAGCCTGGGCACTCCAACAAACCACGCTGAGACGAGATGCTCGAGCAAACAGAAAAACAGGTTATTTTCGTCTTCCAGGAAGCCGTAGATTACGCTGAGTTCACCAAAAGGGATAACACAAAGTCGGCGTTGGGATTCCCTCACCCCAACTCCGTTTAAATAGCCGTGCTGTACAACCAGCCAATCAGCGCTGCTTCCAGGTTCCACCCCACCCATTATGCAAAATTGCAATTGTCTCTCATTAATCATGGTTAGCCTAGCCCGTCCGCAGCGTGACCGACCGCCTAGCTCGTGACACCCCCTCCACCATTGTGCCCATGTGTTTTCTCTTGATAGCAGGTGTGTTCTCTCCACCCCACCTAGCAGGTAAGTCCTTTGCCCTGATGTGTCGAGCTGGGCAGGCTTGACAGGTAAAGGTTCCCCTCACACATATGCGCTAGTGATTCCCAACTCTAGGGGGCGGTGCTCATCTCTGTTTCAAAGACAAAGAACCAGCACTGTCTGAAGATGTCTCTGTGGTATATGGCCGGCATGACTAAATGCCAAAGGCTTACAAAATGCTGTTATCTTCCCATCAAAGGTGGTCCCTATTTTTCTATTTGCATTTTTTATGTGCGAAAGCTATAAACTGCTAGGCAGGCAGAAGCTGGGACAAGTAATGGGAGCTCATCCTGTTATGTGGCTCCGCTACGGATTCGAACCGCTGAACTGCCGACCTTTCGATCGACAAGCTCAGTGTCTTAGCCACTGAGCCACCACATCCCTCTTTGTAGACCATAGCAGACAGGAATTTGCTAGCATCTCACTTTCTTCCCTACATTGGAAATTGTACCCTCAACCACCTCACTTATAAGCTAAGGCTGTCAACCCTGAAGCTGACCTGGCTGAAGCCATTTTGGAGCTTCAGCATTGCCGCAATAGACTGAAGGGTAGAGAGGAGGGATTAAAGAGGCATTAAGAGCCTGGTGGCACAGCAGTTTAAGCAGCAATTTAAGTGGTGTTAAAGTGACACCAGCTGCCTACAATTATTGCAAGTTCAAATCTCACCAGGCTCAAGGTTGACTCACCTTCCATCCTTTCAAGGTAGGTAAAATGAAGACCCAGATTGTGGGGGCAATAAGCTGACTTTGTATAAAAAAGAACACCGCTTAGGGGGAGCCAAAAGCCCTACTAAGCAGGTATATACAAAAGTATGAAGGCTATTGCTTAACGCATTGTAAGCCACCCTGAGTCTCCGGAGAAGGGCGGCATATAAATTAAACTAAAAAAAAAAAAAAAGATAGCTGGAGATGTATAGTCAAAATAAAATACTTTCTCCTGGGAACCAAGGATGTTGTCACACCCGGCCAGAGGAAGGAGGAGTGATGTCACCAGATGAGTGGATGCTTCATTGATTGGACCATGTGACTGGGATTTGGGGAAAAACTTTAACTTTTAATTAGGTGAAAAACTAAGGAACCTTTCAGAGTTGGTTTTCACCAGATACGTGCCAATTTGATATTTCCAATAAAGGAATTCTTTGAGGAATCCACCTGACTCGGAGTTTTACTTGCAGTGGATCTATTACTTGGAACCCTGACAAAGGTGACACTGGAGCCTTCATAAAGATTGCCTGCCAAGCCTCCAGACAGGCTGTCTTCAACTTACAACCATTTACTTTGTGACAATTTGAAGGTATAATGGCACTGAAAAAAAGTGACTTACGATCAGTCTCCATGCTTACAACTGAGATAGAATTCCCATAGTCACATGATCAATATTTGGGCACTTGGCAATCAATATCTACCATATTTTTCAGAGTATAAGACACACCGGAGTATAAGGTGTTGGTAATCACCTTTAAAGCGCTCCATGGCTTAGGACCAGGGTACTTACGGGACCGCCTTCTGCCACCTATTGCCTCCCACCGGCCGGTTCGCTCCCACAGAGAGGGCCTCAGGGTGCCGTCAGCCAGACAGTGCCGGCTGGTGACCCCCAGGGGGAGAGCATTCTCTGTGGTAGCCCCCACCCTCTGGAATGATCTCCCTCCAGATCTGAGAACTATCGCTGACCTCTGGACCTTTCGTCGGGCTTTGAAGACTCATCTTTTCCAACTTGCCGGACTTGCCTGATCCCTCCTATTTTTAATATTTTAAATTATTTTAAATTTTAGAGTTTTAGAGTTTTTATTCGGTTTGTATTTTCAGCCTAAATTTATATTGATTTTAGTACGTTTTAACTTATTGTATTGCATTGGTTTTAAATTGGCTGTTCACCGCCCTGAGTCTGGAAGGAGAAGGGCGGT
Source organism: Masticophis lateralis (assembly GCA_030761175.1). Taxonomy (NCBI): domain Eukaryota; kingdom Metazoa; phylum Chordata; class Lepidosauria; order Squamata; family Colubridae; genus Masticophis; species Masticophis lateralis. Next base: position 259,939,259 of record JAUDYJ010000002.1, on the reverse strand, counting down.
ATAGAAATTTAATAAATAAATAAATAAATAAATAAATAAATAAATAAATAAATAAATAAATAAATAAATAAGACTCACCTATCTTTTTTGGTGAGGAAAAGAAGAAAAAGAAATCTCCCTCTGCCTCCGAGCAATTTTGCCTCATTGCAGCAAACAGCAAACAGCCTGCTTTACTTTCACTTTCATTTTCAGCATAGCTTGATTAGCACAAGGGAAAAAAAATCTGCTCCAGAAATTTACCTCCTTGCAGCAAGCAGCAGAGCCCTGCGCAAAACAGCTGAGAGCAAATCAGCTGAGAGTCGGGAGGCCGATCCAATCAACTTGTGCTAATTAGGCTGCGCTGAAGCTGAAAGGAGCTGTTTCTTCTTGCTGTTTGCTTGCAAGGAGGTAACTGCTGTGAGGCAGAGGCCAAAGGGTAGGAGCCAGTGGGTGGGCAGGGCTACATTCAGTGTATAAGACGTATCTAAATTTTCACCCACTTTTAGGGTGGAAAAAGTGTATCTTATACTCTGAAAAATATGATATTTACAACATGTGATTGGCATTTGCAATCTTCCAAATTTGCTTAATGACCACGTGATTCAACTACAGTGATTTGCTTAACAGCCATGGCAAAAAAAAAAAAAAGATTGCAAAATTAGGCAGGAGTTTTTCTCTTACACGTAAGCTACTTTTCTGCAGAGAGCCATATATCTGGCTAAAATTGCTTTAGTTTAACTAAACTAATTTACATAGACAGTTTATTTTCTCAAGAGAGAGTTTGTACCATAATACTTGCCCATATATCAAATTCATCCTAGCAACATTTGCTTTTTCTTTTCTTTTAGCAATCATTCCAAGAACCCACAGCCCACACCCCACAGCCCACCAGGAACAATTAGGAAGATCTAAACAGCATTAGATGAAATTTTCAGCAAACACACTCTAAGCTGTCAACAATGCCAATTTCATTTTGATTGAGCATTCTAGCCAAATATGTAGTTTGGTTGCTCAAAAACACTTGTATCCACCTGACTGCCATCTGCAGCAGGCACAATTTCAAATCAATCATGCATTCCTTTATATTCTCCCTGCTGAAAAACAACCGCTCTTTATTAATTTTACATTATACCGGTACAATCACAAAAGAAAGCAATTTCAGTGGGGGCCATGTGACGTTAAATTGCCCATTGTGGCACTTAAAAGCAAAACGTTGCTTTCGGCAAAAAGAACACAAAGCAGGTTAATGCCTTTATAGATGCCCCTGAAGCTGTGCAGAATCAGATGTGGCTACTGTCTCCTGTCTCAGTCTGGATGAAGGCAGGGGTGCGCTGCTTGCAGTTCGCAGGGGTTTGGGAGAACCTCTAGCTAAGATTCTGCACAGTTTGGAGAACCCCCAAATCCCACTCCTGGCTGGCCTTGCCCACACCTCCCCCTCCCCCTTCCCCTCCCATCCCAGGAGTCCCCACGCAACCCATTTTGGATGCAGGTAAGTGCAAAATGCATGCAGAGGCTCAGGGAGGGCAGAAGTTTGGGGAGTCCGGTTCCGGCCACCAGAGGGCTTCCGGAGCATGGGGAAGCCGTTTTCACCCTCCTGGAGGCTCAAGGAAAGCCTCTGGAGCCCAGGAAGGGCAAACCCTCCACCACCACCATGGTGCAGGAGGCCATCTAGGCCATGCTCATCATGGCCATACCCACCCAGCAACCAGCCAGAGAACCCCTTGCTAAAATTTTTTGAAATCTACCCCTGGATGAAGGAGTCCCCATATATTGCAATAAAGGGGACAGCTCTTTGCAACAGTGTTTGTAAGCAGGGGATGGGGACTTAACAAAATCCACCATTTGATTCCGACTGCTTGAAATTTTAGTCTATTGGAGGTCTAGTAGCTAAGGGTGGGGGTGTGAAATTGCAATACTAGTTTCCCCCTCCCTATTGAGATGATGACTGTTCCCACATCAATATATTTATGCAGGTTCCGTTCTATGCTACTCAGACTGCAAATCTTCCCCTTCTTTTACAGCTCTTGGTTTATTTATTTAGACAGACTGTATTTCATTATCTTGAAGATTATGTGAGCTGCTAGATATTGCTCCCGGAGAAGAACTCCTGAAAAAAAGGGGAACAATGTGCTGTCTGACAATTGATTTTTCCTTTTCTTAAAAAAAATTTTTAACATCTATGCCTCCCCCATCCATAAATCTGTCTTTTGAAAGCAACACTATTAAATTTATCACATTTTGTATTGTCTAATAGGTTGCCGTTTTAGAAGCTGTGCACTGATTTTAGAGATTGGTTAATTTTATAAAGGCGCACCTGGGTTTAGAGAGGAGAAGAGAAGAAGACATTAGAAGAGAGAAGGGGAATAAGAGAAGGGAAGAAGAGAGTGGGAGGGGAGGGGAGGGGAGGGGAGAGGAGAGGAGAGGAGAGGAGAGGAGAGGATATCAGCCAATATCAGCATGAATATTTATCTTCTTCCACTATTTGGATTTCTATGCTTGGAGTTCCTACTCTGGATCTTCTTATTTCATTTCTAGGTGATCTTATCTGTGTTTTATAAAATCAGATTGAATTTAAGGTTAAACTAAACAAGCCAAGCAAAATAGTATTGGCAGATTATTATTTTTATTATTTCTCCAGGAGAACTAGAGTGCTATATTCTTTCACAGCCTAAAACCTGGTGCCTTTTAAATCATCCATATCCCTATGGAACTCAGATGAGTTTATAGTACATTAATTCCCAAAGTGAAAAGTGTCTTTATGTTCTAATAGCATCACTAATCTCATTTGCCCTAGCAGCCCATAACTATAGTCTTCCATATTTCTAAGTCTCCACTCCTTTCAGTAAATATGTATGAAATATTGGGTTGGCCTAGGATTGAAAAGATATAGGTATAAATAGACTGTCAACCACAGTTGCAGTTGCAGTGTGATCTACATCATAGTGTTATGAAAACAATATTGAGGGAGAAAATAAACCATGAATAGAAGCTTCTTGAAGCAAGACAAAGAATAAAATGGAGAAAGTTAGACCCTGATGTTAACTGCTTTTTATGTGTAATATAACAATGGTTTGATTATGAGAGAACCTAGGAGCAGTCTGTTAAGGCAAAGAAAACATTTCAGTATTGTCTAATATAAGCAAGATCTTCCTCTCAAGACTTTGCAATGTTTATGCAAAAATACAGATTAAATTTTGGGATCAGTTGCATGTTGGGGCAAATTGTACATTGGACAAAATGTATGATGTTACCTAATCGAGTAATGAAGTGTCTGTAAGCCAACAACCAAGCCCAGAAAGCATCAAGACTCCACTAATAGTACATGCTGCAAAATTATGAACTTCCTTTATTCCAGTTTAGGTTTAACCTTATATTGTTTGTTGGGGGGATGCACACCTTTATTTGATATGTTAGACCACAGCAGACTGAAATGGTCTGAAACTGGACACTTTCAGTTAGAACAGGGATCAGCAACCTGTGGATCTGGAGCCGCATGTGACTCTTTCACCCCTCTGCTGTGGCTCCCTGTCATTCAAAATATGCGTCACAACCGCCAATGTGCAACACCCGCCAGCACACAATTTATTGAGCTTTTCAACCATGGATAAATCCAAGAAAAGAAAAGTTTCAGAAGAAAACAGAACGTTTAATTCAACTACATATGCAAGTTTTGTGGCCGCTCAAGAAATAGTCAAGCATGGGAAGGGTTTTGTGGCTCCCGGTGTTTTCTTTTCTGTGCAAAATGGGTCCAGATGGCTCTTTGAGTGTTTAAGGCTGCAGATCCCTGAGTTTAGAAGATCGCATTGTTTACTATTCAGGGCAGACAAAAAAAGGAAGTGTTTGCTTCCACTGTAGCAAACTTGGCTACAATACAGTCAGTGTCTAAGTAATATCAACTAGACTTCATTAACAGTCCTTAGTAGAATTGTTGTTCAAGTTTGTTCTCCAACCACTGATGCAGATGAACCTGACGGAGGAACAAGTTCAGTTTGAAATCAAAAGAACAAGCAAGTAGCATGTGGTGCTCGGGGTTGGAGACTGAAATGCCAAAGTTAGACATAGCAGGAAGGAAAAAATTAGTTGGACTGTATAGGGGTGGGTTCTACTTACCTCCGCTACTGGTTCGCAACAGGAGCATGCGCACTTCTGCGCATGCGCAGATTGTCCATGATGACGTCTGGGCAGATGGACAGAGCCTCCCACTGCAGTTACTACCAATTCGCCAGAACTGGACCGAACCAGAGCAACCCACCACTGAATTGTATAATAAATAATAAATAAATAAAGCAAAATAATGACTTAGCTGTTTCAATAATAACATCATTGGTAATACAGTTAATTATATGAATAGATGTCACAAGATAGAGCACACCGAAATCAAATGGCTTTTATTTTTTTGCATAAGGAAATGGAAGAGCTGAGTTATAACTGCAAATTGCAGATCATTGTGGAACAGGTCACAAACTACTCACATGAAAATTTCAAGTCAAGCTAAAGTAGAAGAACAAAGCCAGCCAAAGCAAAGATTTGGCTGGCTTTGTTCCTGGATTGGGGCTGAAAGGCAAAAGCAGAAGCAATATGTTCCGTCCCATCATTGGGACCATAGAGGATATACATCTACCTAGGGTAATGTGCAAGTACCTTGGGTTCGAATCCCAGAAGGGGATGGCTAGCAGATGAGAGCTAAATAGCTTGAAATAGATCTATATTAGTCTCCCTTTATTTCTGTCGGTAAACATAAATTGAAAACAAAACCAACCACTTTCCAGAATACGATCTTGACCATTTAACCACCATTTTCAAAGAAAACAGCAGAAATTGGCTGAAAGTGCTGAACCTCATTGAGAGGGTATTAGAATGAACTGTACAATGAAAACAAGAAACAATTATAGATGGATATAAAAACTGACTACCATAGACAAAAAAAAAAAAAAACAGAAAAAAGCAAGCTGGATGTCAAAACAAATGGTGGAAATTGCCAAGAAAAAATAAAACTAAAGCCAAGAAAGAAAGAAAAATATCACAGGAGGGAACTTAACCATTTCAGAGAGTTATTAGAAGGGACGAGAAGTAGTATTATAGCCCTTTCTAACACACCAAAAAAACATGTATAAAAGTTCTCAGAGCGTTTGAAGGAGGACATTGGTTTGTAACTTATGCAGAATATGTAACATATTTATTCCTCCTTTATCGGGAAAATGAATAATCAAGACCCTATTACATCTACCTGTGATCAGCAAGAGAATCAAGAAATCTCCACCTTGACTTCCGGTGGCGCCTTCCTCGTTGGCGGCGGGCTTTTCATGCCCGCCGGTTTCTCGGCGCGTTAGAGCCGCCTTACAACAGACAGGCGGCTCGAAAAAAACTGCTCCTTGACGGGAGGAGCAGGGAGAGCTTCTGGGGGTGAGGTTGAGCCTCACTGAGTCGCCCCAGGAATTTTTCCTTGTCCTGGGGAGGGCTCAGAGGGATGGCTCCCTCCATACCCCCAGGGTATGCTCCGCACCGAGAGGATCCTCCGCTAATTATCTAATTAGCGGAGCCAGACGTTGGGAGCAACACCACAATCGAAGCGACAATTGGAGCAAGTTGGAAAAGAGAGAAGAAAAATTTAAGCAAGTATGGATTTTTTTCAACGGATTTTTTGGAAGAGGAGGGGGGGAAAGGGGGAAGGAGAGGAAGAAAAATGAAAGTTTTTAAGATGGCGACTGGCTCTGCTTGAAAGGAAAGTGATAGCGGAAATGGAGTGCAGAGTTTAGTCCTGAAAGACTTTGAAAGGAATATTTTGTCACAGAAAAAGAATTTAAAGGAACAGAGGCTGATTTAAATAGATTTCTTCTGGGTTTTTTTTTTCTTTTCTTTTTTCTATTGAAGTAAGAAGGATTTTTTCTTGGTCCTTTTTAAAAGTAAAGCCTAAACTTAAAGGAAGGGGGGGCTCCCCCTTGAATCAGATGAATAAAGTTGAAATGTCTCATTTGCAGAGACTTACAGAACAGGAGTTAAAAGAGTTAATTACAAGGTCCTTAGAGAGTGTGGTAGATAAGATAAAAGGATCACAGAAGGACCTCGAGGAACTGGTTTCTGGGAAATATGACCAATTAAATCAAATTATTGCTCAAGTAGCTTCAGATTTTTCAACTGCGGTGGCTGCAATGGGGAAGAAAGTGATTGAGATAAGGAGTAAATTTGAATCTCAGATACAAGAATTACAAGCGAAACTTCTGGAAGCAGAGGCCAAAAATTATAACATTCAGAATGATGTTATTATGCTCCAAATTAAGGCTATGGAATCTGCAATTAGACTAAGAGGGATAAAAGAAAACAACAGAGAAAACTTAAGAACAACTTGTGCAAAGGCCTTTGCAGAATTATTAAAGCTACAAGATGAATTAATTTTGGGTTCTATAGCGAAAGTTTACAGAGTTAACTCACGTTTGGCTAAACAAAGGAATCTGCCTAGAGATGTCGTTGTTTACTTCACTGATAAGAGACTGAGAGATGATATTTTACAAAAGTCTTATTCTGATAGAGTGCAGGTAGCAGGTACACAAATCAGGATTTTCGAAGAGCTACCATCAAAAGTCTTGAAGGACAGGAAAGATTTTGATTTTTTGGTCAAGGAATTGAAGAGAAGTAATATCCCATTTAGATGGGATTTTCCAGTTGGTATAATTTTTAGATATCAAGGTGTGAGACATTGTCTGAATACTATTGAAAAAGCAGAATATTTTTATCAAAATATCTTTAAGGGAGCACCGAAATATATTAAGAATAAAAAGTCAAAAACAGAGTTTACAAAATGTGAACAGAAAGAAGAAAATCAAAGTGTGTTAAAAGTAAAAGGAGAATTTGGTGGTTGTCCAGAGGATTCTATTATGGATTTTTCTGATGAGAAAACTGAACACCTCAGTGATCTTGGGGGATTACAGGACCTTGAACTGCTGGAGGAAGATTCAAAAAACAAAGTTTTACTTTGAGATGACCAGCAGCAGAGGTCCAATACTCTTCAGGACATGGGGGGTGATGCTAATCGACAGGAACTAGAAGTCAATGAAGAAATCCGACTGGAAAACACAGGTGATAAATTTAAAGAGCATCCTGAATTGTTTGATACTGAATCAGAAAGCATTGAAAGATTTGGAAAAAATGGATTATAAAAACTCTTTTAAGATGTACAACAATTTGTTAAAAGTTCATTCTGAGTTGGACTAACTTTAAACTTATATATCAAAATGGATTATAAAAATTTTTTACTATGAAGTTTATCCTGGATTGGACATGTTATCCTGAGTTCTGATAGATTGCTGCAAAATTAGCAGCGATCACTGGTTACCCAATTATATATTTTTTGTGGAATTTATTTTCTAGGAGAAGACTACGAAATTGAAAATATCCTATAACCCGAAGGATTGAATTGCAAAGGGTGGCAGGATTTGAAATAATTTTGAAGGAACATCTGGGAATGCAGCTCTTAGTTGTTGTTTTTTTTCTCTTTTTTTTTCTTCAAGGCTTGAATGTCAAGACTGCAAAAGCCTATTTTTAGGTATAGTATAAGTTAGCTTGAATGAATCTTCCTAGAGGTGTGAATATCTTCGTGGTTGGATATTATTCATATAAAGTCACTCGGGGGGTTGTGTGGGGAAATGTTTTACTTTGCTGATGGGGGCAGCGGCAAGATGAAGATTATTGAAGCAATATTTATGTAAGGAAATATGTTTGACTTCAATCAAGTTGAAGAGAAGATTGAAATTTGGATTATACAGACTGAGGAATGAATTAAACAAAAGATAATTTTCTTAATGATATAACTGCGTGATTATAAATATATATGCATATATATGTTTTATGTTTTTTGGGTTTTTTTTAGTTAAGGGGTGTAGTTAGGATAGAATTATAATGGTGTTCTTAATTATAATGGTTATTAATGGTTTTTTTTATTATTATAATATTGTTTAAATATATTAAGGTCTGGTTTTTTGTTTTTTTTTTTTACTTTTTTTCCCTTCTTTCCTTCTTTCTCTTTCTTTTCCTCTTTTGAAATTTGTTTAATTTAGAATTTGAATATTTAATAATCTTTTCTTTTTCCCTTGTTCTAAATTTTGTTTTTTTTTTAACTTGTAGCGGAAGTCAGGGGGGGATGGGGAGGGAAGGGGTTGGGGTTGAGGGAGGATGGGAGGGGTTGGGTAGGGGGACTGGGGAGGGGGGGTGAAAATGAAAAAAAATCTGTATTGTAAAACTTTTTCAATAAAAAAAAAAGAAAAAAGAAATCTCCACCTTGATTAATTCAGACATTAGTTATGAACTAAAGGAAATGTAGCCACTGACTGTAGAGAAATGCTTTTAAAAGTAAAAAAAAAAAAAAAGTTGGCCACACCCACCCAGTCACGTTACCACCATTCCCCACCAAGCCATGCCCACAGAACCGGTAGTAACACATTTTACATTTCACCACTGCACCATACCTATACAATTGTAAAAAATAGGAATGAAGTTTCTGCCCCACTTTCTCCAATCGTAATGCTGCGGCATCATTCTGTCCCAGCATATTTCTAACTTAAAACATCACACCCAATTTGTGCTCAATCCTCACATTACAGTGAATGCCAATGCACCTGTGAAATGCTGTTTCAATTGGGCTTCATCTACAATGATTCCCCAATTTTCAGGCCTTCCTCCAAACCGCCTGAGCTTAAATGTGTTTTTTGCTATTATTTTTTTGCAGAATAAGGGTGTTTTATTCTCCAACGATGCTCATGGGATAATGCAAATTATAGTCATTGCTGAGTTTTTCCTTAGGGCACACACTCTAAGTAAAAGGCAAATATAGTGAATTTCTGGTTATTCAGTTCCATCAGTATTTTCTATTGTTGTTCCTCTTCAATCATGGTAATTGGGATGATTGAGCTTCCTAGCTAAGAACAAACAGAGAAGTTCTTGCCAACAACAGATGGCGAATTAAATACTGAGTGTGTGGCATGGCCCCTAAGTTTTCTAGCTATCATTTAGCTATTGGAAATTATTTCAAAGTGAAACATTCCTTTGAGAATTTTTTTAACTCCTCTAAATTCTTTCAGGATTTGGTTGGAAGCATCTTTTTCTTAAAACACAAACAGTTCTCTAGAATTTGCCTGATGTATCAGTCTTGACTAGAACAAGAAAATAGTCAACATTTATTTCTCAGCTGTACTTATTAAAATCTTTTTTTATTATTATTGTTGTAAGCTGCGGAAAGAAGAAAGCTGCTGATAATAAATATGCTCTGCTAGGTCTCTTTGAAGATTTCAAAGGGTTCACACATCAAATAGTTTGCATAGATATAGGGATGATCTAAATAACCCATTACAATTCTGTGCATCTATGACACTAAAATGCTGTTCTTTTCCTACATAAACCATACTTTCAAACACAAAGGGCCAATGTTTGGTCCCAGCCATTACTACTCAAAGTGTCTCATGACTGATTTTTGAAATCTAAAAATGCTTCTTAGATGTTTCTAGTTTTTCCATAGGTCCCCCATTTCTTGCAGTAGGGTTTATTATTTTGAAAGCAAGCCTGAGCTGTACATAAGATTAATATTTAGCAATTCCGTAGGATCAATGTAATGCTAACACAAAGATACACTGACTGATGTGATTAAGCAATTAAGCACCACAATCACAATAGTTTTGGCCAGATGCCTCTATTGATTGGAGTTGACCAGGAGACTTCAAACTTGAGATAACTAATACCCATCCTCTATACTTGCCTGGATTAATGCTGTATTTACCATGGAGCTAGCTTTGAAGACCATCTAATTCAGGGGTGTCAAACTCACATCGTCAAGGCAACATCAAGTGACATATCGGGACTTTTTTCCCCTTTTCTAAACCGGGCTTGGGCATGGCCAGTACATGATGCCCATGAGCTAAGAGGCATGCATAAGCACACCAACGTGCCTACCGTCCAGTGGTGGGTTTCACTTACCTTTGCTATCGGTTCGTTCACACATGCGCATAGCGTATTTGATGACGTCTAGGCAGGTGGGCAGAGCCTCCTACCACTGGTACTACCAGTTCACACAAATTGGGGCGAACCAGTAGCAACCTACCGCTGCTACCATCCCATTCCTACTGTCCCCATTTATTCGTATCCATTTCCTGTATTTATAATCATGTTTATACTTATATGTGTTAGGTCTTTGGTTATTCGGGTCTTCTCCCGCATAGAATTGGAAGTATCTTGGCGACGTTTCGACGAAGTCTCATTCGTCATCTTCAGGCTGGTGTTCTCGGCTTCGTGCTTCCAGTGTGTTACCTTATACATGCTTGAAAAATAAATAAATAAATAAAAGAGTTTGACAGCTCTGATCTAATTGATCCAAAATGTAGTCGTCTAGATGTGGGCTGGACACATACCAACATTAATACGTTACTCTGGCCCCCATATTGATTTCTTGGGAAATTCAAAATGGTGATTTTGTTCTTCATTCTATATATCTTAGCACTGACTGAATCTGACTGGCTTAACCCTTTGCGTCCTGGGAAAATTTATTTGTAGTTCTCTATTTTCATGAAATGAGAGGTGTTGCTTTCCTGAAGGTTCCACTTAATATATATCACTTAACTTTCCACTGAAAAATCAATCAACCATAGCTCTTTAAATTACTAAAAACTGAGCAAGTTCAGAAAGTGTTTGGAGTATGACTTTCTTAAATGTTAATCCTATTTAGCTAAAATTAAGTTCTGTTGAACTTCACTTGTTTCTGAATATATTTGTTCTGAATTGTGTATTCATCTTGTGAAGGCCATGGAAAAAGGAATATATAATCAGCAGAGTAATTGTAACCAGGATTACTAACTATTATGGCTGTTGGTCATTTTTTTCATTTTTATTTATTTATTTATTATTTATTTATTAATTAGTTTGATTTATATGCCACCCTTCTCCGAAGTCTCAGGGCGGCTTACAATGCATTAAGCAATTTTTCCCCCATGATAGAAAATGGTATATTTAAAGTGTTGGGTTGGAAGTGGAGAAACCCAGGATAAATCTTGTTGGATGTCTTTGGACCAGTCCATCCTAATTCACAGGTAGATTATTGTGGGAAAAAACTGAAGAAAGGGATGTTATATATGATGCCTTGAGCTTCAGAAAAAAAAGGAGGGATTTAAAACTAATTAAAATATAAATGTGACTTTTATGTGGTAGTATCACTGAATGGATGAAGACTGCATTTTGTCCTTGTTTTCATTTTAGAGAATTTGAATGTATTTACAAAAGAAAAAGGGGAAAAAATGAAGATTATTCCAAAATTATTCAACTACTTTTAAGAGAATTTGATGGTATAATCCTTAGGGTTCCAGTACTCCCAAAAATGAAGATAGTAGCCTCCTGCAGTCTGTAAGATATCCATCTCTGACTCACAAAAACACAAAAGGTATAATTACAAACAAACCATACATTTTTCTAAATAGTCTCACTGTTCACTTGTTTGACAAAAAAAGCTTTCAAGTGTATATAGCCCTGAAAATATGAAGAACACCAGCATTCACTCTGTCTCTTACTGGGACATTACTTGTAAATGTCGATGCTAGTTTTTTTTACAGAAAAAAGTTGACTGATAAAATCAAACTTCTACACTGAATGTTTTGTTTCTTCATGCTTTTTTAACGAAGTAGACTGTTGCCATTTTGTGTATTTTCAAATATTCAGACTATTCTCTCAGTAAAATTCTACTTTATGTTTCTGAAAGCTGATAGACTATCAAGTCTTATTACTGTCATTTCTTACTTATTGCAGCAGAAAATAGACTCAAAAATTGAATAATCAGTACTAAAATGATATTTGTCTCCTATTCTAGATAAAGCTACAGTATCCTTAGAAACCAAATGACCTGGAAATAACAGAGACTTATAACAGGATTCGCCTAAACAAAGCAAATTCAGATAACTGTTAGAACCCGGCCTTGCAATCTTGGGATACCTGGCAGTTTGAAGATGGTTTGAAAAAGTGTATGATTGTCTCGAGTACAAGACAAGTTTATTTTTTTTAAATTTTTTTTATTAATTAAAAAGTACAAACAAACATAAATACAACAATACAACATACAAAACAGACACATGCCAATCAAGTCTTCCAACTTACTCTTAAAGCTATCACATTGATATTATTTATTTATTTATTTATTTAATTGAATTTGTATACCGCCCTTCTCCCGAAGGACTCAAGGTGGTAGACAGCCAAGATTAAAATACATACAATATAAAAGTTAAAATAGTTTAAAATAAATTAAATCATTTGGCCTCCCAAATGATTTGGTAGACTGTTTTTCCTATTTTTATCTATGTATCTATATATTTATATAAAATATAAATCTATAAAAATTTTCATATTTACATGTAAAACATTGTAATACGTTCCAGATCCAGATTCCTCAAGGTTATTGCTATGTTGATTATTTTGTTACATTGTTGTACCTTTATTCTGAGATATTTGATCTAGGCAGGGTTCAAAGGACTCCATTCTCCATTTTACCTCAGTAACAGACCTGTGAGATAGATGGTTTGAGAGAGAATGATTTGTCCAAGGTCACCCAAGGAGCTTCCATGAGTAGACTTGAACTTGTGTTTCTCTTGTGTTAATCCAACAATCTTACGCACTATCTTATTTTTTGGCTCTCAAAAAATTAAGAATACTCAGAACTCAAGACCAATGCTGTATTGACATCTGTCCTCAAATATCCCCAACCCCCCCTTTTTTTGCAAGGGGAGGGGGTTATTTATTTATTTATGATGCTTGTTTCTCTACTTCCCTCTCAAAATGCCTCAGAATGCATTTCATGTTTCTTTCAGAAGCATCTTGGGGGATTTTTACTTCATGAAGGTAAATGTCTGCTTCTACTTTGTTTTTATTATACGTATTTCTGTCTCTCTGCAGAGTTCTTATCTGCCTTGCTACCTGATTCTAAGTCCAATAGAAAAACTCAAATTGTGCTAAACCAGGAAGACTGCAATTTATTGAGAAACTATTGTACAGCTGTTTGCATCAATCAGCTGTAACTAAAATACTTGTAAGGACTTCTTTCCTTTTTCAGTCTCCAAACATAGGGAAAATAGTATTATGAAACATAGGTCTCATTTCTCCTTACTCCCATGATAGCAAACCTATGGCACGCGTGCTCAAACTGGCACATGGAGCCATGTCGCCTGGCATGCTGATGTCACCTGTTCCTCTTCTGGGTTTCTGACACGCATATGCATGCGACAATCAGCTGGTCTTTTTGCAGGTGGCAGTGCCAGAAAACTAGAAGATCTCCTAGCTGGTCTTCCATTTTTCTGCGTGAGCATGCACACTGGCCAGATGATCGTTGCATGCACATGTGCCAGAAACCCAGAAAAATAGCTGGCTGAAACTGGAAGTTCAGTAGTTGAAACCGGAAGTTCATTTTCAGGCATGCATATGCACCCTGGGCAACTCCTCTTCCGGATTGTGGGCCAGAGGCACTTGCACGCACTCTTTTTGGCACCCAGAGCCGAAAAGGTTCACCATCACTGCCCTACTCCATGATAGAACAGGTTTCCATCTTTCTGTAAGCGGTGATAAAAAACAGTCAGTGATAGACTAATCAAGCTCAGAGCATGGATTCAAAACACAAATCAGTCGTAGCATTTATTGAACATGATAAATTCTAATATTTCAAAGGGGGAAAAAACCAACCTAAACCACTCCCTGAAATCCAAGACAAATTTCTTGATGTCTTATTAATTAAGAAATTGTCTTTTCCTTTGGAAAATAAACAAAAGCAATATTTTTTCCATCAAACTGGGGAAAAAAGGTAGCAAAATGCCAAGGATTTTTTTTTTCCAGTCATTACATTGTCTGATATGAAGGGAATCCATCTGACAGCCCTTGGTTCAGAAGTGGTTTTGATCTTTTAAAAACATCTAACACTGGTTACCCAATCAGTTTTGACCCAGAAAAGCAAGTGGAATAGAAACTTGGAATTTGCTAAGAAAATAATTTACTGTACTTCTCTTTCCAATGTTTAGTTATATATGCCTGTTTCCAATGTTTGGGTTATATATTGTCTCTGCAGTCAAGTACAATAAGAAGATTTGAAAAATTACAAAGATATACATTGTGAAGGAAGAACACAGGTTATACCCCATCCGTAAGAACAATCAATAGCCTTGACATGCGTGGAAAGGAAGGCAAATGGGGTTTTTGAACCCTTGAAACTTGCAGTGTTTTGCAACAAATCCCACTTGTAACATTAATTAACATTAATCTGCCATAGCAACAGATTTTACTGTTCAGTGGTGGTACAAAAATATTCTGGAGATAATTCATGAGTATTATCTCCAGTATAGCAATAAGCCCTCCTGAAAACTACACATATTATGTGATTTCACTTTGAGTATCAGTAGGATTCTTCCCCCCCTTTGCTTAAATCTTAATTCATCATCCTAATATTTTCTCTTAATGTTTACTTTTATTTTATATAACTATTTATATCACTATTACTAAGGCATGTTAATTGCAGCACATTTTGAATTTCAGGTTGATAAATATGGAAGATCAGGCTATTGAATCTAACTTCATTACAAACGAAGCCATTTCTAATTTCAAAAAAGCTTGGGTCCCTCTTTAGAACTATAAATACACTCAGACCTTATTATTCATTAATAGCAAGAAATTCTCCATTACGTTCCTTGACCAGATGGGCTGTCTGTCAGACTATCTAATGAAGGCATACTTTTTGTGTTGAACTAAGGGTTCAATGTTTGCTAATCTTTGCTTAATTGAATGACATGAATAGAATATATCAAGTGTTACTTTATTTTAGCCACTGGAAAAACTAGGTACTGTTTGAGATAAGTTTAGCCTCTCACCACTCACTTTGGGCTTTTTGACCCTGATTATTCCTTAGCCTGTGCAACATTAGCAGAGAAGGCAGGCGCATAATTACTGCTCATTGAAATACACTTAGGAAACCCACAGATGGTCCAATCTTTACTTCTAGTCTCCAAACCTTAATAACATACAACCTTCTACCATTTTCCCATGAGATCACAGCATTATGCCCATTATCCTATTATTAAATTTCCAAACAAAGCATACCCTTTTTCTCTCCTTTAGGAGAGCTTTCCTCTTTATTCTTAAGTATAGATAATTATATTTAGTAAAATGTGTGTAATCAATGCTTCCTTTATTACCAACATCCTACTTTCCCATTAAGTTTTCCCTTCCTTGATTTTCCTTTGACAGAATTGATAATCTAATGCAGAGGTCCCAACTCCCAGTTCATGGTCCATGGCATACCATGGCACTGGTCCACAGCATGCCAGCAAACAAGCAAAGCCCCATCTGCGGGATGCAGGCAGCACAATGCAGGCAGCACATACCCCCCAGGTCCATTGAAAAAACGTTTTCCATGGAACTGGTCCCTGGTACCCAAAGGTTGGGGGCCACTGATCTAATGCATTTACTATTTCTGTAATTCATCTATCTATCTATCTATCTATCTATCTATCTATCTATCTATCTATCTATCCATCCATCCATCCATCCATCCATCCATCCATCCATCAGATAGATAGAGCATCCATCTATCATCTATCTACTGTAACTACCTAATTATACATTGTAAAGTTATTACAGAAAGACTAAAACGTGGCTTAATAAAATTATCTAAAAATAAGTCTCAGGCTATTAGTTTTTGTAATGATCTCTGGCTGACCCTGCTTATGTGGAGATAAAAATAAAGAGATAATCAATATCTATTTTGAACAAATACTGTTGCTGACTTCAGCTCACATAAATATAATGAAAAACATTCTGAAGATACATTCTTTAAGAAATAGACTACAACCATACATATAAGTGTCTTTATGTAAATTCCAATGATTCGTAACATATATAGAAATATAAATCCATCCTAATTTAGCAGCAAGGTTATGTCCTTAAGATACATTTTTACAAACTGTGTTCAATTTAAATGGCCATTACTATGTAATGTGAGGATGTCTGTGTATTACTTTGAAACCATTACACATCAATTTGATGCAATAGGCTGAGTTGGCATTTAATATGTGTAGGTTTACATTTGTCACGTACATAAAATTGCAGCCTTCAGGTCTCTATTCCATCAGCAAATAAAATAAGTTGTTATATTTTGATTAGGAAACTCACAGAGATGTCCTGATTGCTTCTTCCTTGCTAATTATTCTAATTATAATTCTGCATAGTGATACTGTATATTTCTCAGCCTGACAGCTGAAAAAAATCTGCTATAAACATTCCATACTTCTTTCTCATGGCAAATCCTTCCTTAAACTCATATTTGAACCGAATAGTTGGAGGAGTATAATTAGATTTCAGTTATTAGCAAATAATGCTAGCAGATTTGATTCCAGAAATTATAAATTATGTCTTTTTTGTAAATATACACACATATATGCCAGCTGACCTAAAGAGTTCATGTTAGAATGAGCATGTTCTAATTTGATTAAAATTGTGTTCCAAATACTCTATTTTAAGAAGATTGGAATTATATAACTACATAACTTATAGCTGGAACAGCCAACAGTGTTGTAGGTTTGCAGTAGGTTTGCAATTACAGATCCTCTAGACTCAAGTTATGGTGTTCTCTCTTTTTCCCTTATTTTTTGCCCGAGAAGTGAAAATTAAGAATAAAGAATCTATTACCAGTTCCCTTTAAAATAAAAAAGTACATAAGATAATGTTATAGAAGGTAATTATTGATAGATAATATTTTAACAGGTGTATATAAAACTAAATGAAAAACAATGTCATTTGGTCTAGCTTTGCTGGCTGGGGAATTCTGGGAGTTGAAGTCTGCCAGGCTTAAAGTTGCCAAGATTGGAGACCCCTGGTCTAGTGGTTAAGGCACCAGTCAAGAAGCCAGGATAATGTGAGTTCTAGTACTGCCTTAGGCATGACAGCTGGCTGGTGACTTTGGACTAGTCACTCTCTCTCAACCCAGCTCACCTCACACAGGGTTATTGCTGTGAGGGAAATAACAGGAAGGAGGAATATTATATTTGACACCTTGAGTTATCTATAAAAATAGTAAAGGTGGGATTAAAATATATATGTAAACAGAGAAGAGACAGAATGTGTGTTTGTATGTTCAGCTTTCTCAACCAGTGTAAGAATCATCTCCTTCTAATAGCAATTACAATGGAGCATAACTTCACTACAGATTTAAATAGAGAAGTCAGCAAGTATAAAGCAAATAAATGTGGTTTCTGACCAGCCTGCATAATACATAAGAAGCAGGGTTATGAGCTCTGCATGCCAAGCACAACAGAGAGAGCAATGAAGCAAAACATGGTCTACTGATCTCATCTGGAGCTGGAACAGATGCAGAAGCATTTTGCGTAAGGAATATTATTGTATCTCCCCTCAGTTACCATCAAAGGCAAAGTATTGAACTTTGCTATCTTTCTATGTGCAGTAGCAATAATTCTATAAAGAGAATTGGAGAGGTGAAAAGGAGTAAATGACATTAAAATATAATATAATACATAAAAAGATGTTGAGACTCTGGAAGGAGTGCAGAGAAGAGCAATAACAATAGCACTTAGACTTATATACCATTTTACTGTGTTTTATAGTCCTCTCTAAGCGGTTTACAAGGGAGGCAGTGGCTAAGACACTGAGCTTGTCGATCAGAATGTTGGCAGTTCAGTGGTTTGAATCCCTAGCACCCTGTAACAGAGTGAGCTCCCATTACTTGCCCCAGCTTCTGCCAACCTAGCAGTTTGAAAGCACATAAAAAATGCAAGTAGAAAAATAGGGACCACTTTGGTTGGAAGGTAACAGCACTCCATGCACCTTCAGCATTTAGTCATGCCAGCCACATGACCACGGAGACATCTTTGGACAGCGCTGGCTCAAATCATCCGTAATAAAGCTTCTGTCTGTAGAAGATGGAAAACACAATTTCCACATTGGATCACAAAATCGTGAAGTCATAGCTATGGGGATAAAAATGGATGAAAGTAGCTGCACAGTAATGCTTTGATATCTGTAGCATTTAACATTCTTTTAACGGTAATGATCTTTCCTGGCCTAACATGATGCATTACAAAAGATGACCAATAACACATATGTGTGAACCAACCCACAACCTCAGTTCCTAGCATTCTTTCTCGCATACTGAACAGTCAGGCTAAATCTTGAAATTCGTTGTCATCTCCCAAATAGATGAGACAAGCTTTATGCAACAATAATCATTTGTCAAATTATTCTATGCTTTAATGTAACAGATAGATCATGACTGTAACTGTGCCGAAGACCTCATTTGTCACTTATAGAACTTGTTTTTCTTTGCTTTGATTCTGGGAAAAACATCTTCAGGTCCTGAAAACTAACAGCAATCAGTAAGCTCCTGTAATGAATGCATTGCCCTGTAAGTGGAGCTCATGAATAATTTGAGTTGGCTTCCAAGCAATTCATCAGTGATGATTATTCACCTAATGGGGGTGAGAAGGAAGGAGAGTTTTTGCAAACAAAATGCTACCTGTCCTCAAGTATCAAATTCCAGTGAAGAAAAACCTTTAAAAAAAATACACTGACAAAGCCAGAAACATTGTCATTTTCATTACATAATCCGCCTTCATGGGTGGTATTAGCAGGATAGTATGATACGATAGTATGGTAGCAGGACAGTATGGTAGGAAATGTGGCTCTTATTGAGAACCTGGATAGCTCAGCAGACTAAAGCATTGTAATTAAACACCAGATGTCTGCAATTACTGTAAGTTCGAATCTCACCAGGCTCAAGGTTGACTCAGCCTTCCATCCTTTCTAAGGTAGGTAAATTGAGGACCCAGTTTGTGGGGGCAATAAGATGACTTTGTATAAATATATAAAAGTATGAAGGCTATTGCTTAACGCATTGTAAGCCACCCTGAGTCTCCGGAGAAGGGAGGCATATAAATCAAATTTTAAAAAATTGGCTCTCAGCCATAATTGCTTTCCACTTGAAAAATGAGGATCTAGCTGAATGTCTCTAGAGATTCTCAGTCATCCAGGTCATGGTTGTCCCAAAGATGCTTTTTCAGGAGGTAATTGGACTTCCTTGTTTTTTCCTTTGAAGACATTTTGCTTCTCATCCAAGAAACTTCTTCAGTTCTGGCAAGATAGTGGGGGATGGAAGGATTTATATCCCTTGCAGACAGCTGGTCATCTGCATTCTTTTAGAGGGTCATTGAAGCACTTGGAGGCTCTGTCCATTCCACACTATGCTATCAGAGCGGAATAAGCTTCTTGGATGAGAAGTGAGACCTCTTCAAGAGAAAAAAAACAAGAAAGTCCAGTTGCCTCCTGGAAAAGCACCTTTGGTCTAGCTGAAATACTGCTAAATACTTACCTAGATAAAGAAGGAATCAAGTAAGAAATCCTTACCTGAGGGATTCTTGGTGCTCTCTGAGCTTGGATGAGCTTTTCTTGTAGACATTTCATTATGTTACCAAGCTAGGTAACATCATCAGTGCTAAAGTTGACTAGACTAGCACTGATGATATTACCTCGTTTGGGTAATGAAATGTTTGCAAGAAAACAACCAAGTTCAGAGAGGACCAAGGGTCCCTCATTACAACCCAGAGCTACAAATATTCTCCTTTATTGAAATCTTTGCCTGCCTAAAGAAGGAAACAACTTTCTTTTGGGACTAGTGAGCCATTATTTGTAGGAAAGAATGGTATATTAATCAGACCCTAAGGCTAAATCACAGGGAAGAGTTGTAGATAGGGCAATCCTTTTCTGAGAACAAGGGAAGTAATCAGTTTTGGATATATGCTCAAAGAACAGTGAAATTATAGTGATAGCAACATTTTGACTTATATACTGCTGCATAATGCTTTGCAGGCCGCTCTAAGCGGTTTACAAAGTCAGCATATTGCCCCCAACACTCTGGGTCTTCATTTTACCAACCTTGAAAGGATGGAAGGCTGAGTTAACCTTGAGCCAGTCAGGATCGAACTCCTGGAGTGAGCAATGAGTTAGCATCAATGGTGGGTTCCTCCCAGTTCGGCCCAGTTCAGCCAAGCCGGTAACGGTGATGATATGACATCACCAAACTGGTTCTGCCCCCCCTGCCCCCTTGCCCCCCACCGGTTATTCTTATCTTTTATTTGGCCCCACCCCCAATCTATTGCTGCCTCCTGAGTCCCAGCTGATGGCTAGAGAGAAAAAAACTGTTTAAACTCTTGCCGTGGGGCTTCAAAGGGCCACCCTACAGCTGATCAGTGTTAAAAGAAAACAAATGAGTAGACCGGTGCCTGCAAAAATACATGAGTAGATCAGTGCCTGCAAAAATAAATGGGCAGACCCAGTGGTGGGATTCTACTTTGGTAGAACCAGTTGTTAAGTAGTTAAGCAGTTCGGAGAACCGGTTGTTAAAAAAAATTCCTTTTGTTTTTTTCCACTTTACACGGTTAATCCTGTAAAGATTAATTACAACATTTGGTGTTGTTTCCTAGCCTAATCTGCCTCTCCAGCAGTATGCCTAGACTTACTGTCACTTCTGGTTCCGGAGGCCATTTTTTTGCTTGACTTTCTTAAAGGGGAAGGGTTGTTTTAAGCTTTTTACACCACTGTTGGGAGGAAATACTCCTCTGTTGGAGTTCTTCCAGCCAGGGTGCAATCATCAGCACTTTGAAGAAATAATTGAATCCTTTTGTGGATATGGACTACTCAGAGGGCTGAAAAAGTTATTTTTGACTGGCCCTTGCACTTTTGACCAGTCCTCGAACTTACGACTGTCCTCCCATTTTACGTTTTTTGTCCTATCTTGTCACCATGGTGAAGGCAAGCAGTTGTGAAATGAGTGACATGGTTGTTAAGAATGCTGCATGGGCATAAATGATGACCAGTCATAAGTGCGAAGACCGGTCAAAAGTGTGAGGACCTGTCAGAAATGACTTTTTTTCAGCCCTCTGAGTAGTCCCTATACACAGAGCCACGCCCACCCGGTCACATGACCAGCTAGCCATGCCCACCAAGTCACATGACCTCCAAGCCACGCCCACAAAATAAGCCACGCCCACAGAACTGGTAGTAAAAAAAATTAGAACCTACCCCTGGTTGGAAGTGCATTCCAACCATGTGCCACCATGTTTCTTAGTGACACTAGGCAAATCTTTAAAATGTATAAGTATTATATTTAGTATTTTTTTTAGGAAAACCTGTCCTCTAGGGTAAATGAGGAAGTCTAAAAAGTACAGTATTGGGTAAAAGCAGTAACAGATGATTTATTAAGCCAAGAAAATTAGCAGCACATGCTAGGACACTTTAAAGATACCATCTTGAGTCACCATGTGCGAATAGGCGGCAATATAAATTTCCAAATTTCCAAATAAAATAAATAAAAATACCAATATATGTATCTATGTACTCAGGCTCAGATTCTCTGTACTCAGGCTCAGATTCATTGTTCAAACTGGGAACAATGCGGTGGTGAAATCCAAATTTTTCTACTACCGGTTCTGTGGGCATGGCTTGGTGGGCGTAGTGTGGCTTGGTGGGCATGGCTTGGTGGGTGTGACAGGAGAAGGATACTGCAAAATCCCCATTCCAAGCCCACTCTGGGGTCAGCCAGAGATGGTATTTGCCGGTTCTCCAAATTACTCAAAATTTCCACTACTGGTTCTCTGAACTGCTCAAAATTTCCACTACCGGTTCTCCAGAACCTGCTGGATTTCACCCCTGGAACAATGACCTAAATTATATTTGTATCTGATACATGACTTCTGCTTTGAAAAATGAATTTTACATTTGGGTGTGGCAGATGAACATAGGGGAAATCAGTGCCTAGGGGAAACGACCAAGTGGAAACTGGACAAAGCTTTGCTGGGGGAAGCTGGCTTCCTTGGAGGTTCAGTCAAATGAAGCAGAACCATGAAACCGAACAGCGTTTCACTTCACTGCTTAGCTTTAGCTGGGATTTCTAGTAAAAGCTGAAGCCTGCATTTTAACTGGCTGAAGAATTTTACATGTTAAATTTATGCAGCAGCAAGACACCACTCTCTACACAGCCAGTTAAAATGCAAGCTTCAGCTTTTACTAGAAATGCAAACATTGAACTTTTAATTAGAAAGGCAAACTGCACTGCCAAGGAGCATAACCACATAATTTGCTACTGTCAAAGAAAAGAAAGAAAAAACAAATCCTGTCTTATACTTGATTATTTCAGACTACATGTTAGGCCTGGACAAAGCTTTGGTGGGCTGATTTAACTTCATTTAATCAGTTCTTTGAAGAAAATTCATAAAATTGCACATCCTTTCACCTCCCTGTTTTTAAAAATATTCCAGTATATGAAGTTCTATGATAAGCCACTAACAAACCTTGTTGGACTAAGCGCTATAAAAATTATGGGAAAATAAAGTAAATTTTAAAAATGAAATAAAAGCAAGCAAAGAATCTGGGTGTTTTCCTTTTATATCATGTATACACTTGATCCAAAATTTCCAAAAAGTTACAAATAAAAAAAACCAAACACTTGAGCTGAAACTGCTTTTCGAGAAGAAACGTGACATCTGTTTTTGCTCTTTTCTGTGAGATGTCACCAGCACAGCTTGTTTGTCTGGCTTTCCCTTATTGTCAAAAGGTGCAAATTAATGCACACAGCTATGAAGAGCTTCAGTTTCAAAAACAAAAAGTAGTTTGCAACATTTTGGAGTGGAGTGGGAACAACAAGTACCATCTGCCAATCCTTAAATCAAATACATCTCTGAATGAGAACTGCTAGGCCAACACTAATTTCTCATAAAACTTATCTCCCTGCTTATAATAACTTGGGTTATCTAGGAGACTCATTCCTGAAATAACCAAAGGTGAGATTCAGTCGGTTTGGGAGAACCGGTATTTAATTTCCGGCTGGCCCTGCTCCTTCCTGCTCTGCCTAGGAGTCCCCACTTCCAGGAGTCTGCATGCGCTCCATTTTGGCTCCCAGATAAGTGCAGGGAGGCCTCCTAGTCCCAAAATGGGGCACAGCAGGGTGCCCTCCCCACCCGTGGCCCATTTTCACTCCCTGGAAAATAGCTTGACCCCCTCCTCTCTGTGGCAGCCCCTCAAATATTGGAACACTGCTATCATATCTCCCCTGGTCCTTCTCTTCACTAGACTAGCCATGCCCAGTTCCTGTAACCGTTCTTCATATGTTTTAGTCTCTAGTCCCCTAATCATCCTGGTTGCTCTCCCATGCCCTTTTTCTAGAGTCTCAACATCTTTTTTATAGGGTGGTGAC
The DNA here is from genome assembly GCA_030761175.1 of Masticophis lateralis. NCBI lineage: Eukaryota > Metazoa > Chordata > Lepidosauria > Squamata > Colubridae > Masticophis > Masticophis lateralis. The sequence continues at coordinate 259,916,026 of JAUDYJ010000002.1, read as the reverse complement.
CAGATTGGAGCCTGCAACATTATGCTTTCATTTGTGAAAAATATCTCTGCCCACAGCATTGAGGTGTACAATGCTGAAGGCCAACCAATTTGTATTGCTACCTGGACAGAAAATATCAAGAGCATCTCTTCTCATCCCTGACTCTAAAACTTGTAAAGCTGGTAAACGACATGGTGTTTGTGACTGCCATCTTATGTTCTTCCCTGGTATCAGATCCAAAATCCTTCAGAAACAGTTGGAAAAAATAGGAGAAAGGGGGACCTAAATATCAGTTTTCTGTCCAAAGCCTACAAGTCTCTCCAACTGCTCCTTCTTTTGATCTACTATTTTTTAAAAAACTTGAAAGCTCTTGGAATAAAAGGCTCTTTTCAAATAAAGGAGAAGTTCTAAACGTAGAACGCATGGTCATCCTAACAACTTACTATTCTTATTTAGTGGCTGTCTGTAGTTTTCCTGATCTTGTATTCTCTGATATTATTTTTTGCCCATTCTTCTCTCAAGCCCTTCCAGATTGCTCTTTTTCTAACCAGCTGGTAGTGAACTTTTTGGGCCATGTAATCTGCCTAACTTAGTTCTGTTCAGATGTCTTCTATTCCCCTTTGGTGTATCAACATCATTCCTGAGACGCTTTCTCTTTGTTTACTGCAAAGACTGCTGAGCAACAGAAAAGAAAGGTGATCTGATAAGCCACCTCTTTAATGCAGCTGCAGTGAACATGGTCAGCTGCTTGCCTTTTTATGTAACTATTTCCTCATTAATCTAGGAAAAAGGATCTAGATACAAACAGAAGGCAGAAAAAACAAGGGACTGACAAGATGTATAGCATGCTAAAATAATTTCATTTACTGCAAAACAAAAACACATGTTTTTCTGGCTTGAAGTTTGGCTACTCTAGGATTTCTTTAGAATTTGATATCGTAGGTCTTGGAGGTTTTAATATGGCTGTGAAGTGGCAGGAAATTCTGCTATTGTTGGTTTTCTATTATATTTTTTTACATTACTTTATATTTTCCTTCAGTGGTTAAATCCTTTTTTTTACTACCATTTCTGTGGGTGTGGCTTGGTGGGCATGGTGTGGCTTGATGGGCATGGTTTGGTGGGCATGACAGGGGAAGGATACTGCAAAACCCCCATTCTCTCCCCACTCCTGGGGGAAGAAGTATGCTTTTCTCTGATCTTGATTTAGAAGTGGCTTCTTGTCCACAATATATGCACTAAGTTGTTCAACGTTGTAGTTCTCTTCTCGTATGTAATCTGCATGAAATACATCGTGTCGATCTAGTAGTGGTACAGACAGACCGAGTTGCAGTAATGTTTTATTGATCATGTCCATACATTTTCGTCAAGAATAATCAAAGCCTTGTTGAAAATGTCCGGACCAAATGTCATTTCTAATGTGAATTTTCCCCCTTACCAAAGGGAGCCCCCTTGTGGAGTACTGTGAAGCCGTAACCATGACAACTCCACTGTGCTGCTCAGTAGAAATCATTTTAAGGCAGTACAGTAGAAGCCCTTTTAAGGCACAACATGCTGTATCTTAACAGAACACACACACTGAGGGGTGTTAGGGGTGTCTTACCCCCACAGTATTTTTTTCCAGAGTGTAAATCGTCTGTGTACCAAGTTTGGTTGAATTTGCTCTAGGCGTTTCAAAGTTATGCTGGAACATACACACTCAGCCATTTAGATAGATAGATAGATAGATAGATAGATAGATAGATAGATAGATAGATAGATAGATAGATAGATAGATAGATAGATAGAACGAACCAATCTCACTCCCACTGTAAAGTTCAGATCTCTCACTGTAAAGCTTCAACATTGATGGTGAAACAGATCCAGGCTTACCCTTAGTTGTTGCCCGGAAAAATAAATTGAGTCCCACTTCTTGTGTCATCTCTTCACATATCAGAAGATTGCTATCCTATCTCTCCTTAACCTTTCTTTCTTTAGCAGTTATAAAGTTACTTTATAACTGCTTTTTGTAAGATTTAATCTACAAGCCCGTTACCATCTTCCTGATATAAATATGCCAACATCAATTGCATTGCTCTGAAGCCTAATCTCCCTCCACAAGCAGGCTGACAAATGCATTGTTCTTGCAGTTTTGATGCAGAGCAAATCAAAGAAAGCAGCTGGTGATTCCCTGCCTTCACTAGCCCTCCCATTGAGTGTCACTTGCCAGTGGAAAAAAACAACCATAAATCACTTTCCTTGACACACAGTACCTCAGGCTTGGTCAATTGTAGCCAGATGCCTCTGTTGCCCAAGCGTCTTTAGTCATCTTTCAAAATGTCTGAATGGAGGTCCCAATGGACTGGAAAATTTCTCTGCTACTTCTTCTGGGTCCCTCCTCCACTCTACAGACCTGATAACTAAGCTATTTTGGGATGCAGGCTTAGTAGTTTTCAAAAAAAAAAAAATCCTATAGAATGTTCTGGAATTAAAAGCTAGAATCTTTTCTTAAATAGAAGGAGCCAGTAGGCCCAATGCGAAGGATTGTGAAATATGTCAGGTAATTTTATCTCACCTGATTTCATCTTGCATCCCTCTATGCTGCTGCTGTGTTACTTTTTTTTAAAATTTAATTTATATGCCACCCTTTTCCGGAGACTCAGGGTGGCTTACAATGCGTTAAGCAATAGCCTTCATACTTTTGTATATTTATACAAAGTCATCTCATTACCCCCACAATCTGGGTCCTCAATTTACCTACCTTAGAAAGATGGAAGGCTGAGTCAACCTTGAGCCTGGTGAGATTCAAACTTACAGTAATTGCAGACAGCTGGTGTTAATCACAATGCTTTTAGTCTGCTGAGCCACCAGGCCCACTTTTACTCCTGTGCCTGTTATTCAGAAAGACCTATATTGCAAACATGAAGTTATATTTCATTTCATTAAATCTATGCCCTGCCTTTTTACATACTTAAGCACTTAAGTCTGCTTACAAAAATAAAACAAAGTTCCAAATATAAGACACGACAATAGAAGCAATATAATTAGAATACAAGTAAAAGGTTAAAGCTTTTGATGGTTAAAGCTTGCTATAGAAGAGAATGTCTATAGCTGTAATGGAGGTTGTAAATGACCTTCGGGGAACGAGGGAAAAAGTTGATGCCTAAAAACCAATCAGACAAGAGAAGGAAGAGCCCCCAGCACAGGGGTGACAGGTTCTGACACGTTCTGGTAGCAGAACTGGTAGCAGAAATTTTGAGTAGTTCGGAGAAATGGCAAATATCACCTCTGGCTCGCCCCAGAGTGGGGAGGGAATGGGGATTTTGCAATATCCTTCCTCTGGAGTTGGGTGGGAATGGAGATTTTGCAGTATCCTTCCCCTGCCATGCCCACCAAGCCACACCCACCAAGCCACACCACGCCCACCAAGCCATGCCTACAGAACTGGTAGTAAAAAAAATTGAATTTCACCACTGTCCCAGCAGTTTAATAGTCAGATTAAAAAAAAACCTTAGGAAAAAACCCTTATAATTAAAAAGGAGCCTGAGTGGCATAGGAGGCTAATGCCTCCTACTAAAGGCAGCATTTAACATCCAGCTGCCTGCAATTACACCAGTTCGAAACTCCCCAGGCTCAAGGTCGACTCAGCCTTCCATCCTTTCTAAGGTAGATAAAATTGAGGAGGAAAAATTGTGGGGGAAATAAGCTGACTTTGTATAAAATATACAAAAGTATGAAGGCTATTGCTTAACGCATTGTAAGCCGCCCTGAGTCTCCGGAGAAGGGCGGCATATAAATCAAATTAAAAAAAAAAATAATTAAAAGAGGACTTCCAGTAATACTGAATGGAGAAAAACAATTTAACTCTGGAAGAAATTAAGGATATTTGGCCAGAATATACTCATTAGACTGCCTGATACAATAACAATGGGCTTAAAAGTAGAAGAGCTGAAAATCTAGCTGTTTTGGAAGAAGAATGATACGTCATGTTCAGGGGTGGGTTCTACTTACCTTTATTACCGGTTTGCAACGGGGCCGCGCACACGCGCTTGCTTCGTGCACACATGCATGCACTCTTCTGCGCATCCGCAGAAGCGTTTTCATGGCGTCAGGGTCAGTGGGCGGGGCCTCCCCCTGGTTTTACTACCAGTTCTGTAGAACCGGTGCCAACTGGGGACAACCCACCACTAGTCATGTTATACAAAACCAACAAATGAAATTGGCCAAGTGACATGGATATGGGGATTTTTATTCAGAAAAGTGACTTGGGTGCTTTTCTTACTTTGGATTTACAAAAGAAATATACCTATGAAGGTATTCCTGAGGAAAGCAGAAGAAAGAATTAAAATCAGCTTTGGGGACATTACTTAAAAGGAATAATCAAGATCCTTAAAGCTAAAGCTAAGGTTAACAAAGTGGCCCTACTTGATCAATGTTAAACTGTATATATATTTACGTAGGAAAAAACCTGGCTGAGAGAAAAATGCACATAAAGACCTACAAAAAGAGATGAGAATAAATATTTGACCTTTACAGGGAGGAGACATGAGATGAGGGTGTGGCTAACTGAAGAAGACAAATAAGTCAGAAATAGATCTATCTTAGTCTCCCTTAAGTCTCACAATTGACAGTAAAATGGTGGTTTGATGTCTGATAAAGCCTAGAAACTAGTGAATGGGATTTCACTCAACTAAAGCTGTATAAAGATCTTGATTTATGTAGGAAAAAACCTGGCTGAGAGAAAAATGCATATATATGGGTCTTTGGTTATTCGGGTTTTCTCCCATGTAAAATTGGAAGCATCTTGGCGACATTTTGGCGAAGTCTCATCGGTCATCTTCAGGCTGGTGATTTCGGCTTCGTGCTTCTAGGAGCAATGTCATCTTCAGCTGGTGTGAAGCCTGAAGATGATGAATGAGACTTCATTGAAATGTCGCCAAGACACTTCCAATTTTACGCAGGAGAAAACCCAAATAACCAAAGACCTACATACAAACACCCGCGAAAACCTCAGAAAACATTACACACACACACACACACACACACACACACACACATATCCTCTTTTTTCTCTAGAAGCTTTTAATAAGTTTTCCTTGACTAGAATCGAATGATGAGGCTTCAAAGTTTTATTTACAGCTGCTCCATGAAAACATCTAGAGCAGACATGATTGAACAGATAGCCTCATCATCACATGCAAATGATCAGCTGCAAAGGGACAAGAGAGAACCTGTGAGACTTTATATTTGACATCAAAAAACTTGATGTCAAACAAAAGTCTCCCAGCACCACCTCCTGAGCATCCTACAGAAAGGACAAACGGCTGCAAAATAGTTCCCCTGATAGATAGATAGATAGATAGATAGATAGATAGATAGATAGATAGATAGATAGATAGATAGATAGAATACTACTGAAATATCTATAAGAACTAGCAGGATTGTATTCCCCTTTCTTTCTGGTATAGGTCATCCACCAGCCAAGCCAAGCAATTTAAGTAATTTAAACCCTGTTAAAATGGCTCCAGATTTGGATGTATGCACTGTTTTATTGCTGGTTGATTGGTGCAGTGGTTAAAGCAGGGGTGTCAAACTCGATTTCATTGAGGGCCGCATCAGGGTTGTGTTTGACCTTGGGGGGGGGAGGGGGCTGGAGCGTGGCCAGGGTAGGCATGGCCAGCTCAATGTCATTCCTATCAGGGGCACCTGTGGTAGCCTGAGCACTCTGCCAGTGAAAATGTGCTCCATTTTTGGCTGCCATAGCCTCCTGCAACCTTCTGGCAGTAAAAACAGAGCTCAGGAGGACAGTGTGTACCCATTTTCACCAGCAGAAGCACTGCAGGCCTGCCCTTCACTGTTTTCAGGATGTCCCCAGGCCTTGAGTTTGACACCCTTGCTCCAGATAATTAATTTCATTCAAATGCATCCAAAGTATGCATTATTTTAAAGCATGAAACAAAGAAAAAGGAAGCATTGGGAATATATTCTTATGAATTATACACTAACAATTATGTAAATGTTCAGTTTCATTTTTAGTTATTTAGCTTATTTGTGTTTGATTATGTACTCCCCACGAGATAATTATGCAATCTTAGTCATTTTCCCCCCTAAGAAGTTGAGATTACTCAACTGTTCGAAAGAGGCTTTCAGACTGATCCTCTAGCGATACATGTGCTTGTCTAAAAAAAACAAAAAACAGCGAAGATATCTAAGGTATTAAAAAGTGCAGAAAATAGCAACATTAAAACAGGAATGGAGTATATTTCTAAATATGAGGATGTTGCTCCCTGTACTGCCATGGTAGTGAATAAATACATTCATGCTGTCCTTGTGGCTTCCCTGAAACTATGATGGGAATGTGATGTTGGATTCTTGGTAAGATCCATCACATTCCTTCTAATGTTCCAGGAACTGGGTTGTCTATGTCTGCCTGCAGCGGGGATGGTACAGTGTCTCACTGTTCAACTACTACCTGTTATGACCTAGGCTTACTGAGTCATTACAAGACACAATTAGTCCCAAATAAACCTATTATATTGTAACAGCTGAGAATTACGTTCATTCCCAGCTTTTCGGAAGAAGTCCTTTGGGGTTATCACCAATCTTGATCTTCTTTGACACCCTGCCAAAGGCCTTACTTGGCAAAGTCCCATAAAGTTCAGAAACAAACAAGAGATGCCAACTGGAAACAGAGTTAGCAATGTTGCTTTCCTGCAAAAAGGTCCAAGTGCCTCTGTTTCTCTTTTAAGCCTTAGGGGAGAGGCCAATCATCTCCTGGCCTTAGTCCCGAGTCATCCCTTTTGTTTTAGCTGCTCTTGCCTTCTGGCAGTTCTGTGCATGCATGCACTAGGAACAGGCTCCTCCTGTTCCTCTGCCTCTCTGCTGTCCAACTCTGGGGGCTTCAGTCTCCGCGCATCACACCCAGATGGCCCTGGCCCCGTCTCTGCCTCTGACACAGAGCCCTCGTCAGGGCCTTCCCCAGACTCCAGGACTGGTCCATGTTCCTCCCCAGCCTCCTCACTGTCTGACTCCACTGCCAGCTCCGCAAGTGCTGGCAGGCCAGAACACTATCAGTTCTAGTATGCAGCCCCTAAAAGAATGATTAAAGAATATTGCTCTGAATCTGACTCATTCACTGTTCTTCTTGCCAAAATGCTGTGATTTTGTGGACATTCAGTGTTTCAGTCTTGGAATGTCCATGACCAAAGTCAGTGCAAAGGAATACTTGATGCAGAGGGCCAGGTTTTTTGTCTCCTTGTTAGCATTTGACTGATTACTGTTAGAAACCAAATATAATAGATGAAAGTTTTGATCCAGGCCAGCAGACTTTGATTTGATGCAGCAAATTTATGCTATATTTTGGATATTTAGCTCTGTGAAAAGTGGCTTTGAATCTTGGTTATCCCATTGCTAGTCCAAAGCCTTAACCACCACTCTTACTGTCATGAACTCCAGGGGCTCTTAGTATAATTACACTTCCGTCTCCTGTATAATGCATTGCTCCTACTCTGACGAAGAAGAATTGTAGGACCTTCTCATTTTTAAATTACTTTATCATGAGATTTTCATAAACCACTTGATTATGGTTTCTAAAAGCTTCCAGGTTCTGTTTCACTATTCAGCATTTAGAACAATGACTATTTACCAACACTATTTGTTTTCTTTCACTTTGCCAGCATGACATCACACCGCAGTGCAAAGCTGTTACCTTCCAACCAAAATGGTACCTATTTATCTACTTGCATTTACATGCTTTCAAACTGCTAGATTGGCAGTTGCTGAAGAAGTGACAGGAGCTCCCTCTGTCACGTGATGGTGGGACTCAAATGCCAGAGTATAGACCTTCTCCAGCATCTTTTAAGCCAACTTTTAAGTTCTATTGAGGAGCGCCACCATGCCTCTCCTCCATATAATATAAAGGGCATTTCCTTTGTGCAAAACAAAGCAAGAAGCAAGGAATCTGATTCAGAAAAGTGTGAAGTTGCATGCCTCAACTTAAGCTCCATAAATGAAAGTAGTCCATTTATGAACAAAGGCCAGATAGATCCATTGGACCTGAGTGGAGTTTGTGAGAAAACATCTCACAATATGTAATTAAGAACACCCTGATTGTGCTGCTTCATAGCTTTCCCAGCTCATAACTGTCACTTGCTCTCACAACTGACTCAGGAACAACCAGTGCCTGAATTTTTAGTGTATAGGGAAGGAACCTATCAGGCATATTCTTGTAGAGAATGTATCAGGGGTAAATCCAGCAGGTTCTGACAGGTTCTGGAGAACCTGTAGCGGAAATTTTGAGTAGTTCAGAGAATCGGCAAATGTCACCTCTGGCTGGCCCCAGAATGGGGTGGGAATGGGAGATTTTGCAATATTCTTTCCCCAGGAGGGGGGAGGGAATGGGGATTTTGCAGTATCCTTCCCCTGCCATGCCCACCAAGCCATACCCACCAAGCCACACCACACCCACCAAGTTACACCCACAGAACCGGTAGTAAAAAAAATGGATTTCACCACTGGAATATATGGATAATCATTATATATGTTGGCTGCACCAAGTTAAACTGTAAAGAACAGGAATCCCTCCCCAGGGCAAGTGAGGGGCATTTTAAGGAAAAAATATTGAGACAAATGGGTGGACCCAATTCTAAAGTTTTGAAGACCTCTGTTTGCTATATAACCTCCTGAGTCAAAGGCTCAGCACAGATAGCAATATGTTAAAAATAGAAATCCTATTACTGTTATTAAAACTAGGCTGGGTTGAAAGGGGAGGGTGAATGCCCTTTTGCAAATCTTTTGAATGGCAACCCCCACACCGCTTTCATGGTATTTTGGTGACTGCTTGGAAAGATTTCAGTTGGAAATGTTTTTTTAGCAAATCCTTAAAAGCTGGTAGGCTAAGCAGATAAATGAAACAGATGAAATATGGCTTTATTTTCCTGATTCTTTTTAAAGTAATTCATTATTTAGCTCTATTTGTTGCTATTATTGTTACTGTTCCTGATGTTTAATCTGGTTGTTGTCCTATTTTCCATGCTGGGTTTTATGCTGCCTTATCCATTCATGATAAAAGAATAATAAAGTCAAATGTTAATACCAATAAGGTGGGGACACTAAATATACACGCGTGGTAAAGCCTCGGGAAAGTATTAGATAATGGTTTAAGAATGAGATTAATACAAATCTAGTTTTGAAGCTGTGCTTATTAAATGTTCTTAACAAAGTGATTCTACCAGGATGAAGATGGGGAACTGCTGCCAGGGGTCTTGAACCCTACAACATGAGAAGGATTTGTCTTTGTTTCTTTTCCTGTTCCAAGATGTTATTTTCTTTCTTTAGAACTTTAGAACTGAAGGGACAACATCAGATTTCCTTTCTAGTGAAGTCATTGGAAGAGGAATAATGTGGATCTGCTGGTTATAAGGGAGGAAGGGAGGGGGAGGAATCCCATGAGGGAACAATCTCCCCCAATCAGCCTTCAGTCTCACACTGAATCCAGATGTCTGTGGAGATTCTCAGTCATGCAGGTCATGGTTGTCCCAAAGGTGCTTTTTCAAGAAGCAACTGGACTTTCTGATTCTTCTCTGAAGTTTGCTCAGAAGCTTCTTCAGCTCTGACTGTATGATGGGGAATTGAAGGGTTTATACTCCTTGCAGATAGCTGGTCAATTGCATTACTTTAGAAAGTCATTAAGGCCACATGGAGGTTTGTCTGTGTCCTCAGGCTCACCTGAATAGCGCAAATGGGTTCCATGCCCCACCAACCAGTGAGAGCTGAAGAAGCTTCTTGGATAAGACGTGAAATGACTTCAAAACCAGAAAGTCCACTTGTCTCTTGAAAATGCACCTTTGGGACAACCAAATTCAGACCTTTTTGTCTTCTTCACTAATTCAGAGCTTTTGCATCAGATTAAGGACAAAGAGAAAAAGAGTAATTCTGCCAACCCATCATATAGCAATAGCACTTAGACTTAAATACTATATTCATACTGCTTTACAGCCCTCTCTAAGTGGTTTACAGAGTCAGCATATTGCCTTCAACAATCTGGGTCCTCATTTTACTGACCTCAGAAGGATGGAAGCCTGTGTCAACCATGAGCTGGTAAGAATTGAACTGCTGGCAGTTGGCAGAACTGCACCACCATGACTCTTATATGATGCCGTCACAGCTGCTTTGTTTCTTGATCCAGGAAACTATGTCCTTATGGTCCTTTGAGTTATATGAGCTGTAGAAGAAGGAAAGAAAAAGCATGAATGCATCTCTGGGTATCTCCATTTATATCACTGTTCCTTCTGGTGTTTTGTTTTTTTTAAAGAAGATCCCTTTAATAATAAATAACACATCAGATGAGGGAGGGAGGGAGGGAGGGAGAGAGAGGAAGCTGGCAGGCTGGAAAGCCAAATCCTACCTAGCATCGTATTATTTGTATAAATGTATGGGGATCTCTATGGATAGATAGCCTCCTGAGCTAATATTGTGGTAAAAGACCAGTGGTGTGGCTTAGTGAGTGTGGTGTGGCTTAGTGGGTCTGACAAGGGAAGGATACTGCAAAATCCCCATTCCCTCACCACTCCACTAACCTGCTCTGGGAAGGAATCAAACTCCCCCCTCTTCATTTTCCCAAATAAAATATTACTCATAAGAAAAGGCTCCCAGAAAAGCAAAGAAAAATCAAGCTGCTAACAAGGAATCTGCCTGATACTCATTCCACATTCCTGCCAGCTGCATAAAGGAAATTTTGTAAGAAGAAAACAGCTACTGGTGCTTATAGATAATAGAAGGTGGAAGCCAGAAATTCGGCTCCATTTACAAGCAGGCAGAAAACTCATTCAAGACAGGATATTTCACAATGGAAATCGCCCAAATCTTTTTAGAAACACAAAGCCCATGTTGCACAAACCCCAAAACTTCAAAAACATAGAACCATATAAGAATCCCTCCTCTTATCCAGTTTGTTGTTCAGCTGACCCAGAAACGAACTGCTGAATGTCAGCAGTTTTACTTTGCTTCTGCAAGTAAAAATCTCCTTCCAGCAGCTGCTTCTTGGCTTGTCAATTTAAAGCGACGGTGTCTTTTTTTTTTTCCCTTCTTTTTCTTTGCCAAGTGATCTCCTGGCTGAAAAGCAAGCCCTGATTTTTTTCTTTTAGCCGATCAGCTGGGAGACTGGGAGGCAGCCAATAGATTGGGGGCGAGGCCAGACACGGGTGGTATTTATCAGTTCTCCAAACTACTCAAAATTTCCAAAATTTACTGGTTCACAAGAACTGGGGAGAACCAGTAGCAATCCACCACTGTAAGAGACCAATCCCTTCCTTACAGCTTGAAGCTCAGAAGAAAGCAAAGTAGGACCCAGAAAGAACTGTCATTGTTTCACTGAGCTTTGGCCCTGATCCTTCTCACCGCTTGTAGATTTGGCCATTATTTATCACCTAACAGGTTGCTCCCCAAGGAACATGGCTTTGGAGGGAGAGCAATACACATGCCCATTGTTGAACATATTATGAACAATTATCTCCAGTTGAACCTGTCAATCTAGTGACATTAGGAAGAAGTGGCATGCTCTGAATCCCATAGAATAGACAGTATCATCTAATGCACTGATGCTGAAACTTTTAGACACCGAGTGCCGAAACTACGCATGCATGCATGCCCAAACTGAAAGGTGTGCAAATGTGTGCATGTATGAACATGCACAAACATGTGCATGGGTGGACATGCATGGACATGCACATGTGCATACATGTGCAAATGTGCGCATGCATGGATATGCATGAACATACGCATGCATAGCAGAGACCCGAAAACCAGTTGGCCGGCGGGAGGTGGGGCATCCCAACCCCTGCAACCCAGCGAGAGGTAAGATCTTTTTCTTTCATGAGCTGCTTTCGTCATTTGCAGGGAAACAGAAGATCATGAAAGAAACGCCACTGAGTTAGACCTGGGGCACCGGTGCACATGCCAGCAGAGAGGGTTCTGCATGCCACCTCTGGCACACGTGCCATAGGTTCTCCATCACAGATCTAATGGGAAACATGAGGCATGTCTGCTCTGTTGCAATACCTACCCTCTGTAATAATAATCAACCCCAGTTGATCCAGGCTCCCATTCTGACGACATTCAGGAAGCTGCTAAAGACCTGGTAATTCTCTCTAGCATATTGAGACTAAGCTCCCAATTGGGTGTCTTTTGTTTATGAGTTTGCCTTCAAATCACTCGTGATTTCACTTTTTCTTATAGTTTTTATTTTTTTCTTATCCCCCCCCCCGCCTTATTTTTTAATAGTAAGCCATCCAGAATCTAAATTTGTATAAATAAATAAAGCGGTGACAGGAATTGTAAATACATAAGCCTTGATCCAGCTAAAGCTTCTACACAGACATATTCCTAGATTAGAGGCATAAGTCAAGGACAACAAATTGTGTCCTCAGATTCTGGGTATGGAATTTCTACCCTACATTAGCAGGAGGATGCATTTATCTTTTCTGCAGAAGGATCTGAAATGAGTCTCTCCTGCTCTCTTAAGTCTGGTTGGCATTTTTTTGAATATCTATATCAGGGGTGAAATGCTCCCAATCCAGTAGCGATGGAGGCGGGTGGTTCGAAGAACCGGTAGCAAAAATCCCTGCCCCACCCCCCACCCCCATTACCCAGCTGAGCCGCACAATCATCAGAGGCTTTTTTTTTACTTTTAAAAGCATTTTTTCTACAACCTCTTTGGCCGAAAAAATGCTTTTAAAAGTAAAAAAAAAAAAGCCTCTTATGATCCCAGCTGAGTTGCCTGATTGTCAGAGGCATTTTTTCTTTTAAAAGCTTCTGACGATCCAAGCTGAGTTGCCTGATCGCCAGAGGCATTTAAAAGGAAAAAAGCCTCTGCCAATCAGGCAACTCAGCTGGGATCGTCAGAGCCTTTTGAAAGCATTGTTTTACAACCTCTTCGCCGAAGAGGTTGTAGAAAAAATGGTTTTAAATTTTTTTTTAAAATTGGCCACGCCCACCCAGTCACATTACCTCCACCACCAAGCCACGCCCACAGAACCGGTAGTAACAAATTTTAGATTTCACCACTGATCTATATGTGATATTCAGTTAACAAACAAATTATCTCAACATAGGTAAAGACACTTTTATATATATATATATATATATATATATATATATATATATATATATATATACTCTTTTCACATAACTGTGAAAAGTTGCTTCAAGGCCAGTCTCTCTTGATCTGGCCATTTTTTTTTCAACAGACTAAATCCATGTGTTTATCTGTTTTGTTATGTGACTACCTGTGTTATAACATTGAATGTTCTGGGTTCTGTATTCTGAGCTCTGTAGACTCCAAACATTGCTGCTTTCATTGCATTGCCTATGAAGATTACAGATAATCTTCAACTGAAGATGTGAAAATCTCTGACCTTAATTAACAGAAAGCTGAAAACCTTATTCCTGGAACTGCAAAGAAAATAACGCTTTTTATAATGATGGCCAATGTTTCATAACATGCTGCTTACAATGCCAAAGTACGGGAAATATCAATGTTTGCATTTGAAGCACCCATTTTAGACATGATGATGTTATCCATTCAGTCGTTTTCAGAGGTGGGATTCACTTACCTTCCCTACCAATTCGCAAATGTGAGCTTCACTCGCACGCGCACAGCCTTCCGCGCATGCTCTTTGCTCATGCATTATGTCTGGGCGGGTGGGCGGAGCCTCCCACAATCGCCACTACCAGTTTGCCCGAACCAGACAGAACCGTCTGAATCCAACCTCTGGTCGTGTTCAATAATTGGTGATTCTCTGGGCCAGAGAATCTCTCCATATCTTCCAGTCTTGCTGTCAGTCTCTCAGTGCTGACATAGTAAAGAGGGGGTTAAATTCCTGTGGGATTAGTAAGAGAGACTGCCGTAGAATGATTTAGATAATGACCAATAGGATAAGGAAGCAAGCCAGGAAAGGGAGGGAATTTGGAGCAGAGGTCATTTCCTGACTGCATATGAGTCCGTGAAGACGTTGTTCTAACAAATAAAAGTTTTTTTTCTTTATTATCAAAATGTGAGAGGCATTTTATTTCTTCAGACAACTCAAGCTCGGACACTTGCACTATTTCTCTGAGTTTTTTTATGATCCAGCTGGGGTCAGCTTTGATGGTGTCCAGTCATTAACAGAGGGATACAATCAAGATCAAGTGAGGTACTAATACCACTCTATAAAGCCCTAGTAAGACCACACCTAGAATACTGCATCCAGTTTTGGTCACCACGCTATAAAAAGGATGTTGAGACTCTAGAAAAAGTGCAGAGGAGAACAACAAAGATTAGGGGACTGGAGGCTAAAACATATGAAGAACGGTTGCAGGAACTGGGCATGGCTAGTCTAGTGAAGAGAACGACCAGGGGAGACATGATAGCAGTGTTCCGATACTTGAGAGGCTGCCACAGAGAGGAGGGGGTCAAGCATTTTCTAAAGCCCCTGAAGACCAGACAAGGAATAATGGATGGAAACTGACCAAGGAGAGATTCAACCTAGAAATGAGGAGGAACTTTCTGACAGTGAGAACAATCAACCAATGGAACAGAAGTTGCCTTCGGAAGCTGTGGGAGCTTCAGCACTTGAGACTTTTAAGAAAAGATTAGACTGCCATTTGTCAGAAATGGTATAGGGCAGGGGTGAAATGTAAAATATGCTACTACCGGTTCTGTGGGCGTGGCTTGGTGGTGGTGGGGTAATGTGACTGGGTGGGTGTGGCCAACTTTTTTTTTTTAACTTTTCAAAGCATTTTTTCTAATGCTTTGAAAAGCCTCTGACGATCAGGCAACTCAGCTGGGGTCATCAGAGAGGCTTTTTAAAAAATGTTTTGAAAAGCCTCTCTGCCAATCAGGCAACTCAGCTGAGATCATCAGAGTGTTTTTTTTAAAAAATGCCTCTCTGCTGATCAGGCAACTCATCTGGGATCATCTTTGATGGCCTGGCCTCCTTTTACCACTAACTCTTCCCAACGTAATTGCTTTTTCCAGTGAATCTCCCCATATGTAATGGCCAAAATAAGTCAGATGCAATTTTCTGTTTTTTCCTTCCAGTGACATGTCTGGTGTTATGTGCTCCAGTACCTGTGTGTTGATCACCTTTGCTGTCCAATGAATACACAGGAGCCTTCTCCAGCACCACAGCTCAAACAAGTCAATTTTCTTCCTGTCTTGCTTATTTATTTTCACAGTGATAGGTAACCACAGGAAACACAATAGAACGGACTAACCTACATTTGGTTGCCAGGCTGATGTCCTTGCTTTTCCATATTCAGCTCCTGTTCATTTTTCATTTTTCATTATTTATTTTTATTTATTTTATTTATTTGTTTCAATTTATAAACCGCCCTTCTCCTTGCGGACTCAGGGCGGTGAACAGCCAGAATAAAACATGATATACAAAAATTAAAACCAATTAAAAAGTATTAAATATTTTCAGCCAACAATTAAAACAGTCCAATATAAAATCAATTTCAATTTAAAACAGAGGATGGAATCAAGCCAGCCCAGCTAGATGGAACAAATGGGTTTTAAGGGCCCGACGAAAGATCCGGAGGTCTGATATCCTGCATATCTCTGGGGGTAGGTCATTCCAGAGGGCAGGCGCCGCCACAGAGAATGCTCTCCCCCTGGGGGTTGCTAGCCGACACTGTCTGGCCGATGGCACCCGGAGGAGGCCCTCTCTGTGCGAGCTTACTGGCCAGTGGGAGGCTATTGGCAGCAGAAGGCGGTCCCGCAAATTATAATTATGGCTATTTATCATCAGTTCTTCATGGTAATCAACAAAAAAATTTAAAGCCCTTCACAACCCTGTCATAGACAACAATTTACTTTTGTTAAGATATCTAAAACTAAGTTTACAGAAAGATTAAAGAAGTATCTGTGGAGATTCTCAGTCATCCAGGATGTTCCAAAAATGCTTTTTTTCGAGAGGAAACTGGTTTATCTTTGTCCAAAGTATGGACAAAGAGGACCGCAGATTTGAAAGAGGGGTCAAAGAGACCATCTGTCTCAAAATTGAACTGCCCTCTCTCAACAGAGGGGGAGGGATATGACATCATCTATCGCCTGTCTACAACACAGTCCTTTCAGCAGTTCCAAGAAGGCTCCACAGTCATTCGCACCACCCAGGTGATCCTGACAACCCTCCAGGTGAGCTCAATGACTCTCTTTTAAAAAATGCAAATACCCAGCTGTCTGTAAGAAGTATAAATCTTTCCCAGTGGTGGGTTTCAAATTTTTTTAGGAAGGATACTGTAAAATCTCCATTCCCACCCCACTCCAGGGGAAGGTTACTGCAAAATCCCCATTTTTCTCCCGATCAGCTGGGACTCTGGAGGCAGAGAATAGATGGGGGTGGGGCCAGTCAGAATTTTTACTACCGGTTCTCCGAACTACTCAAAAGTTCCGCTACCGGTTTTCCAGAACTGGTCAGAACCTGCTGAAACCCATCTCTGATCCTTCCATTCCCCACCATCCAGTCACAGCTGAAGAAGCTTCTTGGATGAGAAGCAAAACATCTTCAAAGAAAAGAAAGAAAATCCAGTTGCTTCTTGAAAAAAGCACCTTTAAGACAATTAAAGAACTGATTTGCCATTTCCTTCTTTCTTGGACTGTGAGAGTGACTGGCCCATAGTTCTCCAGCTGGTTTCTATGTACAAGTATTTTTAATCTGCTGTTGTTTAGGCTAGTGCTTTTAATCACTACCCCAGAGAACAATATCAAATATCAGTTTAAAATAACAATAGCAAAAATTCTGTCTGTTAGACCTAATTTAATAACCTTTTGATACTCTGTGCTACTTTATCCCCAAGCAAATCTTGTTGTTTGTATGGTACAACAGCCATAATTCCTATTTTGAAAGAATCAGTTGGAAGATGAGAGAGGCAAAGAGTGAAAATTTACTGCCCTCAGGTGTCCAGGTTGGAAAATGTATTAGATTAGAAGAGATGGTTTCTCTTTTGTGCATTCAAGGCAAAAGGAAAGGAAAGGAAAGAAATCCCCTTGAAAACTGTTACTTTCTACTTATTCTGTCATACATTTCCTTTTATTCAAGACATGTAAAGCTTAGAAATGCAATTTCAGAATGGAAGAGATAATTTTAAAATATGAGCATGAAATAGTTGTACTCTCATCAGAGAACTGAATAGAAAAATGACAACCTTTTCTAATTGGATGTTACTTTTACAAGAGAGGATGAATGTGCTCAAGAGGGAATGATAGAGAACAATGAGGTTTGGCCTAAATATTTAGATTTTTTTCATTTTCAATTAAGCATTCAGAATATGAAGTATTGGACTAAACTACTGACCTGTAGATATCTTGAACTAATCAGAAGTTAACCTTGGAAATATGCTTTTTTTTCCCCCTCTCAACAGTTTTTTCACTCCTGGGTGAAACTGAGCATTTCTTCTGGCCATTTATAATCAAGGCTTATAACTAAACAAAATTTATTTTAATCTGCCTTTTACAGGCCATTTCATATTATCGTTTCAAATCTAGCTTTAACTGAAATCCAGATCCCTGGTTAATATCTACGTTTTTAAAACTTCAGTGTTCTTCAGGCCATCAAAATGAATGAGGAAAAAGTATACCATTCAGAAAATCTTTTAGATGGAGAGAGAAAATAAAACCACAAAATTAAATCTTAAAATGGAGTTTAATGCATTCATTTCACTTTGACACAAATCCTTCTTCAAAAATGACTTCTGAGATCTCAGAAGGAAAAAAATAAAGGCCTAATCAGGCTCCTTTCCCCCTCTCATAATATCATGAACAAATGTCGGTTTAGGACATCGCACTCGCTCTCCTTAAAGGCCCAGCTTTCCAGGGTTATGCTGGAACACACAGACACAGACATAGACACACACACACACACACACACACACACACACACCAGGGGTGTCTTACCCCCACAGTGTTTGTCTCGAAATTACTTGAGGCATTCCAGAGTTATGCTTGTATAAACAAACAAACAAAAATACATACATACATCCTGATAGATACATAGATAGATGATAGATAGATAGATAGATAGATAGATAGATAGATAGATAGATATTAGACTCAGACTTTTCTAATATAGGGGTGAAATAGACCTCTAATTGAGTTTATATTGTGGTGTTGAGGGAGAAGTTGGTATTTTCAGATTTGAAGAAGGAGGTGATATGTCCTTTTCTCAAGAATTTGTTCTTGGATCAAACAATTTTAGATAATTATCATCCTTTTACCCAACCTTCAGAATCCTGAAGAAAGTGGATTCAGTTGATTCTCAGGCTAGCATTCACTACTGATAGAACTATGCTTGTAAATGACCTGAGGCAGAGTTGGGGTGGATGCAGTTCCTCCATCCTTGTGCTCCTTGAGCTCTTGGAAACCTTCAACACCCTTGATCATGGTATCATTTTGGATCAGCTTGAAGAACGGAAATGGGGGTACCATTGATGATGCTTTCTTTTTCCTTACAAGTTATGCTCCCTGCAGGATAGTTGCCTTACCTAATCCATGAGGAGAGAGAACCAGCTACATAGAGGGAACTTATGACAAAATAAAGGAGGGTTGCCCTGTGAAGCGTTATTTCACCCCTTATTTGTCAAGGAAGTTTCTCTTTAATTTGACTTTGACATACTTTTTCCAGAAACGTCATTAAATATACCTATATTTCTAAGTGGGAAGAGAAAATTGGGGCTGTTTGCAGCTCCCTACTGATTGCATTATTGGTAAAGAAACAAACAATACCCTAATCAAAGAACTACAAGGAAGAAAATCACACTTTCACCAACACTAGCAGGACAAGCTATTCTATATAAACAGGCATATAACCCATACTCATCAGCACATTACCTAGTTGAGTAATGAAATGTTTTCAAATACACAACAAAGCTCAAGAACATTAAGGACACCATAGGAAAGAAGACCATCTTATTTTCTTTTTATGATGGAAGAGTGACATGAATGTTTAGGGTTTCCCTGTAAAAGGATAACATTATGGTCAATGCAAACAGAAAAGTATTTAGAGAAGTCTGAAGGATCATCTTTGTCTCTGAAATGTTGCAGTGTTTCATATCAATAATTTGTTGGAGGGAAAACCTTTCAAGAGGATCCAACTAGCAAAAGTGCTTTCTTCCAGGATAGGAACCTACCCTCCCACACAAGGTAATCATTGTTCATCGTTACTTGTTTTCCAAGAGCTCAAATGATGGTCAAGGTTATGAAGATGATTCAAACACCTGGTAATGTCAGTATCCTTTAAATAAATTATGGCCAGTTTGATATTTCCCTCTCCTTTTTGTAATGGCTCAGCAAGAGATATAAAATATTTATGGGTTCACAGAGTAAATCATTTTGGAAGTTCCATGTACACATATTTGCAAGATTTCTCTCTCTCTCTCTTTCTCTCTCTCTCTCTCCCCCTCCCTCCTTCCCTCTCTCCCTTTTTTCTTCTCTCAATTTCTCTCCTTCAATTCTTTCTCTCTTTCTCTCAGTTTTTCTGTCGCTATCATTTCTTTCTCGCTCTTAATATATTTCTCTTAGTGTGTGTGTGTGTGTGTGTGTGTGTGTGTGTGTGTGTTTCTTTAAGCCAGGTTTTTCCTACATAACCAAGAACTTTCTGCAATCCTGGCTTACTTATATAGCTATTTCTGGCTCATTAGCCATCATCAGTAAGCCACACCGACATCTCTTGTATCCTCCCTGTAAAGGTACAATGTAATGAGCCAGAAATAGCTATTTAAGTCTCCCAATGGGCAAGCACAAAATCTGTTGGCTGCCAGAATGAAAAGAAAGAAAAAAAACCCAGAAAGTAGTGAATGTGATTTCACTAAACCAGAGTTGCAGGAGGGGGAATTTAATAGAGGGGTTGTCTGTAGACATAATAGCATTCTTCCGGTCGGTCAAAGTCAGGGCAATCCTGGATCTGGAGAAGGAGTGATGTCTCAAGATGGGAACATGTGATCAACTGAGGAATGAGGGGGTTTTCATTTTCTGAGGGAAAACCCGGATCTCTCAGGTTCGGATTTTCCCAGATGTGCCACTTTACCTATTCTAGTAAATAGAAATTTGAAAAATGCTTGCTTCAGAGCCTTTTCTTGGAGTTGGGGTTTTTCTGGAATGCTGACACACTCTCTCTCTCTCTCCCCTCCCTCCCTCCTTCCCTCCCCCTCTCTCTTTCTCTCCTTTCTGCAAAGCAAACCTTAGGGATTCTCACACATTGTTTTGATCTTCTGGGCAAATGGGAAAAGACAACATAAATTAAAATGATTTTGTTGCTTAAGTCAGCAGAGGATGGTGGCTTAGCAAGATGTACAGAAATCCCTACACTGCCTTCAGGTCTGTCAGCTAAAATTAATGACTTATTCTAAAATGACAAAAGACTGTTGTGAGTTGCTCCCAGACAAAAGTTCTCCTGCAAGGTTGCTCAGGGGATTCTTTGTGCAGTGTATACTTCATTAACTACTGGCTAAACTAATCACAAAAGCCAAGGAAAGGCCAATGGACATCTGGCAAAAATTCTCTACCATGAAATAAAGGTTTGCAGTTATATAACAAATGTTGCTCTCCAAACCCCATTGTCTTCATGAATCAAAATAATTATGATGTATTTTCCACCAGATGAAATTTATTTAACCCATCCTCTTCCCCTAGCGATATCTAACCATACCTCTAGAAAATAAAACTTAAATAGCTTTTAAGTGGGGGAAAATGTCTATTTAAAAAAAGAAGTAAAGCTTTTCCCTCTTGTCCCCATCAACCTAAAAAAAAAAAAATCTACAGAGTGCAGAATGCTTGCTTCAAGTCTAGGAACTCCTTTGCATTCTAGAGGTGGCAACTTCACACCTTCAAGATATCTCATGTCACTATTCCAACCTCTTCTGACGCATTTAGTACTGGTAGAATTTTCTGCCTGTGCTTAGATGTGCATAATACTCTTCTCAATATTGTATGTGTAAGGAGCTTCTATAAATAAACACAAAATGAAGGAAAATTGTAGTTTTGGATGGAGTACCTATTGCTTTTTGAAGAAGCTTTGAAGGTTGCTTCTGTTGAAAGTCACCACTGAAGCTATAAGTAGCTGTAGCCAGTTCTAATAAGCAATTGTGCATATGGCTCCAAAATTATTGTAGAGTTGCAAAGCTGAAAGACCAGGTATTTGCAATTGGTTCAGACAAGAAGTAATAGGGTATGGGCCAGGGGTAAGTATTCTAGGAGCGCCTAGAAGCATGAAGCTGAGAACACCAGCCTGAAGATGACGAATGAGATTTCGTTGAAATGTCGCCAAGACACTTCCAACTTTACGCGGGAGAAAATCCGAATAACCAAAGACATATATGAATGTATGTATGTATGTATGTATGTTTGTATGTGTATAGAAATGTAAATCCAATGCACCGATTCTTTAGTATCTCATGAACTACTGACCACAAGGACCAGTAGGATATAGTAAATATGCACTTAAGTTTTATACTGTGTCCCTTTTGTCTATCACTCTGCTACAATCTTCTAATAGAGTGCTAATCTATTAGATCTCATTTATTTATTTTTTTCCCTTTTTCTTTCCAGGCACTTATGCTGAGACTCCATGTCATTCTTCCTGGTTGGGATGTGGTTAGCTGGATAGTAGCTTTTGCCTAATTATATACTAGACAATCCATGACCCCATGTCTCACCATAATTTCAGAGATATTTCCTTATCAAAACAGAAAAACAAAATGACCATGGCAATGTGAGAGTGACTTCTAACTTTCTGCTGGCTTCCCCATTGATCTTTCTTGTGGGAAACTGGCAAGAAGCAGTCTTCTTTCCACCTAAAGTATAGGCTGGTGAAGGTTTCTCTTCGTTCACAACTATCAGCAGAGTCCTGGTGAAGACTTCTTCTCCTCTTCCAAAGGAGTTATATTTTAGCATCGCACAACAAGGTTTCTGAAAGTCTAGGTACATGATGGCGAACCTATAGCACATGTGCCAGAGGTGGCACGCAGTGCCCTCTCTGGGGGCATGCAAGCCATTGCCCCTGTTCAGCTCTGCCATGCATGTGAGCGTGCTTCCTGCCGGCCAGCTGGTCTTTGAGGCTCTGCCATGAATGCGCAGGGGAAGCATGTGAGGGGGGCTGAGTGCACATTCTCAGGGGCGGGGCACATGCACCAGGGCGTGTGCATGCATAGGGGCATGTGGGGTGGGCACACATGCACGGGAGGTGCATGCGTGGGAGGGGCACGCATTGCATTTGGAGGGTTTGCGCACTTTGGGCACTTAGTCCGGAAAAGGTCAGTCATCACTGGTCTAAGTCTTCTCACTGGCTGAAAACTATTTCTGACTATTGCTGTAATCAATACTATTTTATGTGTCCTCCCAAAATCATTGTCAACTTTACACCCTCCATGCCTGGCAAAGTGTGCCAGACATATCTTCATTGGAAAGTCTTTCAAATTGCTGTTTTCCTTCTTTGAGAAATCCTATGGAGACCAATGGACCAATGACACTAATCTCTGAAATTATTTTATGAAGTTGGTAGGTTTACCACTGACGAAGAGAATTTCACGTTTCAGTTCAGATTAGTCCTTTGTTCTTCTTTGGACTTCTCTGGCATTATTACACTGGAATTCTGGACCACATCAGCGCCTTTTCACACAACTCAATTATCACATGAAACAACATCTATAAACTTTGTTTTTCCGTGATCTTGCAAAAGGTTGCAGGTACAGGCACAAAAATTCAGCTCCAGGAATTCAGTTGTTACATCTATTTGATATTTCTAACCCATTTGAAGATTGAAGTTAGAAAAGTTAGAAAAAAGGAGAGACAATTTGCTCAAGACAATCAAAAAAAAATGGAGGCACTCAAAATAAATGGCACAAAAAAGGGAGGGAGAGAGACAGAGAGGGAGGGAGACCGCACAAACATAGGTACTTTTGAATTATGGTAATATGGTGACCTCTTGTGTTCAATGTAGAAATTGCAGATTACCTTCTATTACTGCTCTGTTACAAGTTTAAGCTATAAACAGAATATCTGTAGGAGCTGACTATACCAGTCAGGTTATTATCTATTTTCAAGGGCAATATATTCTTTTTCAAGGGCAATTGTTATTTCTTCTAGGTTTTGGGAGGGGTTTCTTTTTGTTAGGGTTATACTGAATTCAAGCAACATTTCTCAAAATAAATCTCTTCCTAATATTTCCCTATGTTAACCTTAATTTCAAGCTCACTTTACAATTTTTCTTTGTACATGATTTTTTAAAAATTCACTGTTTAAGAATTATACCCCAGTTGCTACTTTTCTGTATTTAGCTTAACTGCTTTCTGGTGAGTTTTTACTGTTTTCCGGTGAATTTATTTTGAGCACAAAGTGGATAAAATCCACACATCATAAAGTTGCTAAGATTAATAAAAGCCACTTTTTAATAAAAAAAAACCCCAAAAATGATTATGTAGGGTATGACAGCAAAAACAAGTGATAAAGAGCAATGAAGATGGTTATATTGGGAGCAACAGTTAAAATATAGTTTAAAGGCTTATAATAATTGTAATGATTTATATTTTTAAAATACATTCAACTAAGTAAAAAGGAAAAGAAAAATGAAATGATATTTGGTTAGGATTGAAAGATTTAGCTAACGGATTTTGGGGATAATAGCATTGTTAAATAGATAGAATTTAGGGAAATAATTGAATAAAATATTAAGTTGTGTTAATTGAAAATTAAGATTTGTTAGTGATTTGTACCAATTTATGAGCGGATCAATGCTTCGTTTTGAAAAGATGTATTTTATGTTTATGTTTTAAAAAATTAAAAAAATTTATAATAAAATAATAAAAGCCACTCTATTAGTACATGTATACATGCATTAAACAGTTGGTTTATGGTACTTCATTTGTGTAATCACTCTGAGAGATCAGGATAATCTAATAATGTATCTCTTGTGTGATGATGTATGTATGCAATGGAAATAGGCCCCTAAAGTGAAAATCCCGACCAACACAGGTAGTCCGTGATCACAATTGAGTCCAGCATTTCTGTTAAGTGAGACAATCGTTAAAATAAATTTTACCCCAACCTTTGTTGTGGTTTCCTCTCCTTTCATAACTCTCAGCAGAGTCCTGGTGGTCTTCTCCTATTCCTTCCCCCTCCCCCTCTCAAGAGTTATCTTTTAGCATGTCACAACATGTTTTCCAAATGTCTAGATCAGGGCTGTCAAACTTCTGTCCCGTGGGCTGAATGCGTCACGTGCTGGCCACACCCCCACCCAGTTTAGTAAAGGGGGGGAAAGTCCCAATACATGACATGATGTCTCTGTGATGACGTCAGTTTGACACCCCTGCAGAGGTGGGTTTCACATAATTTTACCACCGGTTTGCTGCATACCGAAAATGTGAGAGCACACGTGCCTTCTGTGCATGCGCTTTGCTCATGCACGCGGCTTGCACGCATGCACGCGGCCTAGAAAATGTGGCTAAATAGGACAGCATAGCACCGGGCAGGGGGTGGGACCGGACCCATCCACAGGTCGCCACTACCGGTTCTCCCTAACTGGTCCAAACTGGCTGAATATGACCTCTGCACCCCTGGTCTAGGTCTTCTCATTGGCTGAAAACTGTTTTTGACTATTACTATAATAATACTATTCCATGTGTCCTCCCAAAATCATTGTCAACTTCACACCCTCCATGCCTGTTGAAGTGTGTCAGACATATCTTCATTGGAATGTCTTTCAAATTGCTGCTTTGGGTTGTTAAGTGAATCATTGCAGTTGTTAAGTTAGTAACATGGTTGTTAAGAAAAACTGGCTTCTCCGTTAACCTTACTTGTCAGAAGGATTCAAAAGGGAATCACATGATCTTGGGACACCTCAACTGTCATAAATAAGACTCCATTGCCAAGCGTCTGGAATTTGGTCATGTGACCATGGGGATGCTGCAATGGTCGTAGGTGTGAAAAACGGTCCTACGTCATTTTTTTTCAGTGCCACTGTAACTCCAAACAATCACTAAATGAACTGTTGAAAGTCAAGGACTACCTGTAATCAAACTCATTGGTAAAATACGGGCAGATGGCTAGACTTAAACATTAATTGAACTGAACTGATTGAGACATACATGGGACTCATCAAAGGTAGTGGAAAGTGTTTTATCAGTGAAATTCTTTGTAAAGAATTCATGGGGTTAATCCAAAAGACGTGTAAAAATTACTATTGGGAAATTTTCTACATATATTCTTTTCTCTCTTAAAATAAAAACAATTTTTATTTTAAAACAAAAAAATAAAACATAAAACCATCATCATTCCAAACAATTACAGACAGTACATTGATCGTTTAACATCCTTTTGTGCTCACTCCCATTTTCAAAATATCAATATATGACCAAAGCTTATTTTCATAATAAAATATTTCACTTATTTTATCTCATTGTCCACTTCACATTTCATATTTATATCCATATTTTATTATCTATCCATTGATAAAATAAATCCCATATCAAATAATATTGTTTATCTTCCTGTTCTCTTATTTCAAATGTCAATTGACTCATTTCAGCACAGTCCATCATTTTCTTAATAACTTCTTCATCAGTAGGTATTTTTTCTCCTTTCCAATTTTTAGCAAATACGATTCTAGCTGCTGTTAAAATGTTCACAATTAAATATTGCAATTCTTTGTTATATGTCTCTGGTAATATTCCCAGTAAAAATATCTCTGGTTTAAAATCAATATGTCTCTTTATCATTTTTTCCAACCATGAGTGTATCTTAGCCCAATATCTCTTAGCTTCTACGCATGTCCACCACACATGGTAATAAGCTCCTAGAGTCTGATGACACTTCCAACATATCTCCGATTTATTCTTGAACATTCTGGCTATCCTCGTTGGGGGTAAATGCCACCTGTAAAACGTCTTATACAAATTCTCCTTATATGCTGTATAAAACTTCATAATAAAAAAGTGGAGAAAATTAATTTGTCAGTGGTAACATTGGTTCCGTTAAAATTACCAAGAGTAAAATTCTTTATATATGGCTCAGAAGTAAATCCCAGAAATCCGTGGGCAATATTGTAGATAAGTAGATATAATATGCAGCTATAAAGGCAATGGAGGAAGAAACACTTTTATTTTATTTTTTTTCTCCATTCACTATTTCCTGTCTTTCTGTGATTGCTAGCTCTGAAATAGGATGAACAGCCTATCCACTGCCACCATAAACAGAACCCTTTTTCCTTACCTTGGGAATTGGGTCCTGTGGAATTGTTAACCTTTGGATTCACCTTTAGGGATGTTTCCATGTGGATTCTTGAATGAGTATGGAGTTGGAGAATAGCCTAAAGCATGGGTGTCAACCTCAAGGCCCGCAGGCCAAATCCAGCCCATGAGGTCAGTAGTGGGTTTCAATTTAGTTTGGTACTAGTTTGCTCATGCACGTGTGATCATGTGCGCACGTAACATTTCTGTACATGCAGAGAAGTGTCTGGGCGGATAGCCGGAGTCTCCCGCCGCCACCACTACCGGTTCGCCCGAACCCACCACTGCGTGGGGTGCTTAAATCTGGTCTGTGGTGCTGGCCTGGAAGTAGCAAAGGGCCAGCCCACAATTGCCTCTGGCAATCAAAATGGGGTGTGGGGGAGGCCCTGTGTAGCCCCACTGCACTCTGTCTTGACTGGCAAGGTGCTGCAGGAGGCATCTGTCCCATCTCCCTGTGTCCCCCCCACCCCACTGCCCACAGAAGTGAACTACAATGCTCATCCGGTCCTCAAAGAAATCCAATTTGACACTCCTGGCCTAAAGGGTCCTTCCAAATTCGGTGACTTCCATAATTCTGAAGATACCCTCTTTGTCCTTTGACTTCTCTGCAGTCAGAGCTTGATTAATGCCATGCCAAAAATGCATCCAAGGTCAGATCTTTCCTTCATCCTAAGAGCGAATGCAATTATACCATAGAGTTAACATAATGCAGCTCAAAATCAATAAAATCACAAGTGGAAGAAAGATGTTTTTTCAGTTCTTGTCCAGAAGAACTTTTGGAATGTCCTTTCTCAAGAGTTTATTATTGCTTCCTTTCTGCCTTGAAGATCTTCTTGTCTCAATGTGTTTCTGTTGAATTGTCTACTTTTGTTTTATCTGCTGCTTTATCTATAATAATTATTGACATATTTTATAAATGTTTGGACTTTTTATTTGTGAGTTCATCTTGATCAATCCAAATTTTGAGTTTAATTCATCTTGCTTGCCGTTTCAAAGTTCAAAGTTTGCAATCCTATCATCTTGGAACAGCCACTAAAGAGGACAGAATATATCAAATTATTTCTTCTGGGATCAGCAACAGGGCTCAGACTACTAAGAAGTTGTATTTTTCTGCTATTCCTCATCGAACTCCAACTGATTCGTCGAGGATATTATAAATGTTGGAAGTTATCAGAAAATGGTAAAATGAGGTTGGGCAGGAGGTGAAGAAGAAGCAGCAGCATTGAATTCAAATGATAGAAAGCATTCCAATTCTCCCTGCCATTTTTTTGAACTATGGGCAACAAAGCTTTTTCTATAAATCACGTTAATATAATGTATTAAAAATAAGGAATTACTGCAAGAAATTATATGATGTAACTTCAACTCGAAGTCTTCAAAATTATACCATTCCATCTCCCACTAGAAGACTTCCAAAATTATTAAGGGGAAACCTGTATTTAAGTACATGAAAATGTTGTATCATAAATGAATAATGAATTGTTTAAATTTGCATAGATTAAATCATATATCCAAAAAAAAAAAAGAATATACAGTCATCAACTCGGAAAGTCAATTACATTGAAATGAAGTAATACACAAATCCTATCCTCCTAAAGTTCATTATAAAATGGAGTAAGTTAAAGTAACTGTATATGGTAAATTAAAAAGAAGACATTAAAAAATCCATTAATTCAGATGGAGAGAGTAATGATTTTTATATGAAGCAATTTTATGAAAAGAAATACTTTAATGGCCTATAATACACCAGGTTTTTTTGGAAATGTCAAAGGATCACAGGGAATTTCCGTGACAAGTATGACATTGGGAATGGGAGGATTAATGATACCGTGAAGCTTATTAGTATATGATTAACTCTTAGTTCATTAAATAAGAGACACTGTCAACGTTTAGTGAAATAATTTAATAGAAGTAATCATAATTGGTCTGATCTTGAAAACACTAAGTAGCTCTGGATAATGATGAGTTCCAGTGGGTGAGCTTCAGCAAGAAATCCCACACTGTGTAATGGTATATGGGAAGACTTGGAAAACGGGAGAGCATCAGACTGCACAACCACAGGTAGTCCTTGACTTACAACAGTTCACTTAGTGACCGAGCCAAGACCGAGTGGCTGTGGCTGTGGCTGCCGACTGTGGCTGCCAGCTGACGCCATCGCTGATTATTGGGGGCAAATCACTAGCCCTCACAGAAAGGGTTTGCAACTTGGGCATTCTCCTGGGCCCACGGCTGTCCTTAGAGGAGCATACGACGGCCGTGGCCAGGGGGGCTTTTTATCAGGTTCGCCAGATACGCCAGTTGCGACCCTTTCTAGATCGGGACTCCTTACGCACAGACACTCGTCACTTCTTACCTGGACTGTTGTAACGCTCTCTACATGGGGCTCCCCTTGGGGTGCACCCGGAGGCTCCAACTGGTGCAGAATGCGGCCGCACGGGGGATTATGGGAGCGACAGGGCGCTCCTATGTGACACCTCTCCTGCGTGAGCTGCATTGGTTGCCGGTGGACTTCCGGGTGCACTTCAAGGTGTTGGTAATCACCTTAAATCACTCCATGGCTTAGGACCAGGGTACTTATGGGACCGCCTTCTGCCATCAATTGCCTCCCACTGGCCGGTTTGATCCCACAGAGAGGGCCTCCTTAGGGTGCATCAGACAGGCAATGCTAGCTGGCGACCCCCAGGGGGAGAGCCTTCTCTGTGGTAGCTTCCACCCTCTGGAACGATCTTCCCCCAGAGTTGCGAACGATCTCAGACCTCCGGACTGAGGGGCAAAACTCACTTAACAAATTTCTCACTTAGCAATAAAAATTTGGGGCTCAATTGAGGTTGTAAATTGAAGAGTACCTGTAGTATGTAAGGAAGAGAGAGGAGGAGGGGAGGCATGGGAAAATGTTTTAGAAGGGACCCTTGCTAGATTTCTGGAGAGTAAAAAGAAAGGAGGGGAGAAATTATTTCGGACTTGCAAGATTCTATTAATGCAGGGGTGTCCAACTCAAGGCCTGCGGGTCGGATTCAGCCTGCAATGTGGTTGGATCTGCCCCACAGCAGTGGCGGGTTGCTCCCGGTTCTGTCCCATTCTTACGAACCAGTAGTAAAAGCAGCGGAGGCTCCGCCCACCTACCTGGATGTCATAATGGATAATCTACACATGTACAGAAGCACACGTGCACACTCCCATTGCGAACCAGTAGTAAGGGTAAGTAGAACCCATCCCTGGCCAGCGTAGCTTCAGCCCAGTCTACCCAATGCAAAGAGGAAACATGCCAGCAGTTTGGGGAGTGGCGTCAAGCTGGCCATGCCCACCCAGTTGGCCATGCCCCCTCCCCAGGTTAACCACAGCCCTGATGCAGCCCTCAATGAAATTGAGTTTGATACCTCTGTATCAGGGGTGAAATGCCCCTGGTTCAAACCGGATGGCCCAATCCAGTAGCGATGGCGGGGGGGTGGTTCAGGGAATGGTAGCAAAAATCCCTGTGCCCATCCCCCCATGCCCAGCTGAGCCACGTGATCATCAGAGGCTGTTTTTTTTTTACTTTTAAAAGCATTTTTTCTGCATTTTTTTCTGGGAAAAATGCCTTTTAAAAGCTTCTGGCAATCCGAGCTGACTTGCCTGATCGTCAGAGGCTTCTAAGAGCATTTTTTTCTGCAACCTCTTAAGGTTGTAGAAAAAATGCTTTTAAAAGTAAAAAAAAAAAAAAGTTGGCACCGCCCACCCAGTCACATTACCTGCCCCCCTCCCCCACCAAGCCACCCCCACAGAACTGGTACTAACAAATTTTAGATTTCACTCCTGCTCTGTATTAATGTAACCTTGCAATATACAGTAGAGCTTGTAATCCTTCACTTCTTGTCTAGATTGCATTGAAACAGGCGGTAAATTAGTGAACAGGCAGTAAATTAGTCTGGGAGAAAAGGACAGAAGAAGAACAGAAGAAAAGGACAATTATTTTCATATTCATTTGTGTGTGTGTATAGAGAGAGTATATATACTGCTGTAGCTTGCCCAAAGTTCTATTGCGATCTAGTGTGGCATATAAAAATGCAACCAATCAAGAACATGGATGCATGTAATGCAGTCACCAGCAGTTTCATAGAAGGAACACTTGTGACAGAAAAACTAGTACTGTATCCTTTGAGGAAACTTTACATTAGGAAAGGAGACAGGCTGCAGGTGGAAAGTTTGATGAGTTTCTCCTAATTATCTCAATTGTTTTCCAGCTGCATGGTTGTTGTTTTTTTAATGCTCCTATGATAATAATGGTTCCTGGCAGTGCTATTTCCTTATTATCCTCTGCCAAAGAAATCTTTAGATCTTAAGCAGCTTCCTTCCCTGGAGTGAGAACTGCAAACAGTGTCAGACACTGGTTTCATGATAAGTACAACTATTTTAGAATGGCATCAGGAGGGATGACTGAAAATCTTATTTTATTGTTTATTTAAGAAACATTAATCTCTGAATGTATGAAAGCATGTCATTATTCTGAAAACCTACACCAGGGGTCTGCAACCCTAAACACTCAGAGCCATTTGGACCCGTTTCCCACAGAAAAGAAGACATCAGGACCCTTTCCCTTGCCTGACTATTTCTTAAGCGGCCACAAAACTAGCATTCTTCTTGTTGTTGTGCCCTATCTGTCATTAGATGTTGGCAATCCTATTTTTGTCAACAGCCACCTGAAAAAGTGCGGCTGAGTTTTGTCCAAAACAGTCCCTTAGGTTTTGAAGATATGATGTTCTTCTTCTGCCTGGACTTCGTTTGCCTTCAATCTTTCCCTGGAGTGAAAGATGCCATATTTTTCTGGATGTCACATGACATGTCCAAAACATTTTAACTTTAGCTTTTTAATGGTTTTGATGATTTCCCTTGGATTTCCCAGGCGGCTTATCACCTCATTTGTGATTTTGTTAACCGAGCTTATACGTAACAGCCATCTGTAAATCCACATTTCAAATGCTCCTAGTTTCTTCAGGTGGTTTTCTATCAAGAGACCAACTCTTATTTATTTATTTAATTTTTTATACCGGCCTTCTCCTGAAGGACTCAGGGCGGTGAACAGTCAGAATAACATACATATAATTTGAAATAAAATTAATTTAAAATAATTAAACTGATTTGGCTCATCAATTAAGATCCTCCATGTAGAGTTTAGATAAACTGAAAATTTATGCCAGTCCGGCTTGGTGAAATAGAAAGGTCTTCAAGACACGACGGAAAGTATGGAAATCTGGGATAATTCGTATCCCTGGGGGTATCCTGTTCCATAGGGCAGGTGCCCCCCCAGAGAAGGCTCTCCTCCTGGGAACCACCAGCCAACATTGCTTTACTGACGGCACCCTGAGAAGGCCCACTCTGTGGGAGCATACTGGTTGGTGGAAGGTTATCGGTTGCAGAAGGTGGTCTCGTAGGTACCCAGGTCCTAAGCCATGGAGCACTTTAAAGGTGAGAACCAGCATCTTGAAGCGCACTCGAAAGACCACCGGGAACCAGTGCAGCTCGCATAGGAGATGTTACATGTGAGCGCCATGTCGCTCCCATAATCACCCACACGGCTGCATTCTGGACCAGTTGGAGCCTCCGGATGCACCTCAAGGGTAGCCCCATATAGAGAGCATTACAGTAGTCCAGTCGGGAAGTGATGAAGGCATGAGTGACTGTGCGTTAACTCTCTACTCCGTAGAGCAGGATAGAAAAGATGTAACATCTGACAAGCCTGATTTTCAGTCTTAGGCTTATGTTGTGACCGCAGAAGATCTTTTTCATTTTGAAGAATGCTGTTCGAGCTTTCTCTATCCTTGTCTTTACTTTATTGATCATGTCCCCAAACTAGCATAAGTAGTTGAATTAAACATTGTTTTCTTCTGAAACTTTTCTTTTCTTGAATTTATCCATGATTGGCCTCCCAGGGGTTGAAAAGCTCAATAAATTGCATGCTAGCGGGTGTCGCACATTGGTGGTTGTGACACATATTTTGAGTGACAGGGAGCTGCAGCAGAGGGGTGAAAGAGCCACATGCGGCTCCAGAGCCACAGGTTGCTGACCCCTGACCTACACACTATTGGTTTCCCACTGTTGTTATATTCATTGAATTTATTGCCATCTTTTTTTCCCATAGGAGGGTCGGTCAATCTTACCATTACAGAAGAAAGTCCAGGGGGAGTAGGTTTTCTCAGATATAAAAAAGGTTCTTGAGAAACTAATTCCTAAATTATTATATGATTCTGAATTGTTTTACGGTTTAATTGCTCTTGTATTTCAGAAAAACGTTGGTCTTATACTGTATAATTTGGCCTGCCTATTGTTTACCTATATATAAAAACAATCAAGAAGGAACAAGGCTATAAGATCTAACAAAAATTACAAAAAGGATTTGTAGAAAGTTGTCTGGTTGCATCAAGACAGGATGATACAACATAAACTCACATTTCTAATCCAGATTTGGTCGTGTAATTTAATCCAAAATGGGCAGACTAAATTCAGAATTGCAGCGGACCATGAATGCATATCTCCCTGCCCCAACTTAGTGAGTAAAATTGCTAATCAGAACCATTTCAGAATCCTGGTAATGTCGTCTTCACTTCCAAATAACAAAGACATACATGGGTGGAAACTAATCAAGGAGAGAAGCAATTTAGAACTAAGGAGAAATTTCCTGACAGTTAGAACAATTAATCAGTGGAACAACTTGCCTCCAGAAGTTGTGAATGCTCCAACACTGTACGTTTTTAAGATGATTTTGGATAACCATTTGTCTGAAGTGGTGTAGGGTTTCCTGCGTGGGCAGGGGGTTGGACTAGAAGACCTCCAAGGTCCCTTCCAACTCTGTTATTCTATTCTATTTTTAAGGAGAACAATTGCCAGTGGTTTGCAAAACACTGCAAATACCAAACGTGTGTGTGTGTGTGTGTGTGTATTACCTGTGTTGTCGTCACTTATTTTTCTAGCTATTTTTCACCCAAACTATATACAATAATTTATACAGATAAACTGAATAATTATCTAAATCTATAACCACTATCAAATTGTAGAAAAAGGGCAGATTGGATTTAGGAATAATAATCTCACAATTGCTTTTTACAGGATATTTATACAATGCCATTTGTCTATCCATTGCAAAGTGATGGGCCATGCATAAATGAAATATCTAATACACATGTTCTAGAGAAGCCATATTTTATAAAAAGTGCATTTAATTTTATAAAAAGTGTTCCTTAATTTGAAGATGTGCAGTAATCATTATATTGACTAATATAAATCAATTCATTTTTGTGATTCTCTACAAAGTGAGAGAATAACTTGGGCACTATCACCTATCCTGTTTATGGCATTTTAAATTTTAAAACGATACTCATTAACCTAAAATCTTTAAAACAAATTTCCCCTAATTCTATTTTAAAAAACAAACCGGCATTCTTCTTCTTCTTCTTCTGCCTATGATGTAATAATCATCTCATAAATCTATTCTATTGGTAAAATAAAACATTGTTTTTATTTAGCTCATATTAGGGTACTTTGATGCTTTCGTTTGACCTCATTTTCAAAGTTTAGAAAAGTTGTGATGCAAGATGCACAATTAAGACAATGTATGTAAAGGCTTTGATCACATGCTTTGATAGTCACTTTACATTTTTAAAATCCCTTCTTGCCCTGTGCAGATTCCCTTAGGATACGGAAGAGTAGTTCAGCCCCACTGTTGCCTGAAAAGGAAAAAAAATCACTCTTTCAAATGTGTGATTATAATTAGTTTGTGTTAATTCTTCATGAAAGCTTAACCATGTCAAACATTTGACAGCCAGCCCGCTTATCTGGTGACATTTATTGTACAAACAACGGAAAGGATAAAGGGAACACAAGGAACTGAAAATACAGTTACAACAATTAGAAACGTTATGGCTTCGCTGGTTATTTTAAAGGAAAATCTGTGTACTTTCTCAGTTCTTTGGTAAAGTTACTGATAAACCATGAGAATAACAAGGCATATCATTAAGTGTATTGCTATTGTCCATTTGTGGTACTTCTGGACAAGTAATCTAACCAAATCCAAGCTTTGAATATCAACATTTGGTATTTGTTTTCTACTTAGCTATCATATTTCTCACACCACCCTACCAGCCACATAATCTCTTCCAAAAAAATCCAACAACTTCTTTTTTTAAAGAAGGAAAAGAGAAAATGCTTTGAGATTGTAAGGGTGACGCTCGGTTGACATAAAATATTTGAGGCTAAAGATGTTTGCCATCTAAGTTAGAGAGAGAGATTAATTCTCAATATAAACGTTAAGCCCTTTGCAATTTACTTTTCCTTGTAAATCTTGGCTTGTATGGCTTCTTCTGATATTACTTTACTAGCACTGACAAATCAGAAGAATACAGACTTACAACCACAATTGAGCCCAAATGTTCTGCTGCTAAGTGAGACATTTGTTAACTGAGTTTTGCCCCATTTTATGATTTTTTTTTTCTTGATAGAGTTATTAAGTGAATCATTGCAGTTGCTAAATTAGCAACGGTTGTCAAATGAATTTGGTTTCCCCATTGACTTTGGGACACTGCAAGTGATATAAATATGAGTCAATTGTCAAGTGTCTGAATTGTGATCATATGCCCATAGATACGCTGCAATGGTTGTAAGTGTGAAAAACAGTCATAAGTCAACTTTTTTCAGTGACGTGACTTTGAACAATCACTAAATGATCTGTTGTAAATCAAGGACTGCCTAAATTTCCAGTAGGTGCTGATCACCATATACAAAAATGCACTCTATACATATTCAGATAAATGAGAAGTTAATAGTAGATTAGAATTAATTGCAGCCAAGGGCTTGAACAGATATAAAAGAGTATAGTCTACAGCATAACTTTTAGGACAATATGAATCACATTAGCATTTTTAATACATTCGTTACTTTTTAAAAGGCATTTTTAAAGCAGTATTTTTTAAGACACCTAGAAGTCCATCATTAGAAACCAAGTAGATACAGTTCCACTGTTCCAGCAAGTTTTTTATCCAGTGCAGACTTGGCATTTCTTTTCAGTTTACCTACAATAAAGAACAGAAAGATTAAAGAAGTGCAGTAATACCATCTAATACAAAGGAGTACTCCTTTCAGGTGCTGATTAAAGCTGATAGTTTTGAACATCCCACTTCCCATTTTACCAGCCACTGGCATTTTTTTAAAAAAATGCATGCAGAGCTATAAAAAAAACACTTGCTCACCTGCAGTTGTCCGATAGAAGCCACAAGGCATCAGAACAGCTATGATATCATTTTGCTTGCCTTGCCAACACCCACGCACAGCTGCACATTAAAGCAATATCTGATATGCCTTTCACGGACTAATCAGAAGTCCTTCACTTGGTGTTATTCCTTGTAAACCTTCCTAGCCAACATTCCAACTGACATGGCAAAAGTGGCTCAATGGCTAAGACACTGAGCTTGTCGAT
Organism: Masticophis lateralis; assembly: GCA_030761175.1. NCBI lineage: Eukaryota > Metazoa > Chordata > Lepidosauria > Squamata > Colubridae > Masticophis > Masticophis lateralis. Next base: position 259,880,376 of record JAUDYJ010000002.1, on the reverse strand, counting down.
CGAAAGGTTGGCAGTTCTGCAGTTCGAATCCCTAGTGCTGCATAACGGGGTAAACTTCCGTTACTTGTCCCAGCTTCTGCCAACCTAGCAGTTCGAAAGCACGTAAAAAATGCAAGTAGAAAAATAGGGACCACCTTTGGTGGGAAGGTAACAGCATTCCATGCGCCTTTTGAGTTTAATCATGCCGGCCACATGACCATAGAAATGACTTTGGATAGCACTGGCTCTTCAGCTTTGAAATGGAGATGACCACCGCCCCCTAGAGTTGGGAACAATTAGCACATATGTGCAAGGGGAACCTTTACCTTTATATAACCTGCACTTCAGACAGACCTTTTTCGAGACCAGATCTAGAAATCTGGTGCTCTTCAGACACTTTTGACTAATTCCCACCACACTTTTTTTCCAGTGTGAACACTACTGCTGCTGCTGTTGCTGCTGTGGGTGATGGTGGTGGAGTGTGTGTGTGTTTAAGACAGTTGGGTGAGAAGATAAGAAGGGAGTTTTTCATATATTCAAAAAGAGAAGCAGTAGGAGTCGTCTTGTCTCCATGTATGTCGCTTCCCCAGTTTTTCCTGATGTATATATTAAAGATAATTTTTATCTTCTTACCCCACTGTCTTCCCCTTTTCAAGGTTTATCCGGTAGTCATTTGTAATTCAATACAGCGACCATTACTGGGGCAATTGATAAAATATTATTTCTCCTATGTCCAAAAACACATTCCATAAACAATCCTTATCCTTCTCATTGAGGATGGTGGCCTGATCTTAATTCGCTGCTTCAGTAGTTCTGTAGCATGAAAGTACATAAATTGGGGCATGAGGTTAGGTTATTTGAGGAACAACCTTGCACCTTTGGTCACTACTTGAGCCATCAGTCTGGCCAAAAATGGTTCCCACCTACAGAACTAAAGAGTGCCATCTAGAGGTTGGCAGAAGTTTGCCTTTTCTATCCCTCTGCCTGCCCTCTGGAACACCATTCCCTCCAACCTCCACATTACTTTGACCCTATGTCTACTAGTCTTCAGAAGAGTCCTTAAAACTTGGCCAATTAGATAAACCTGTGAGATATACTTAAATATTGTTGATGGCTACCCCAGTTTCCACTTTTTTCATTTTATTCCAGTCCATTCTCATGTTTAATTTTCAGCTTGTATTCTTATGCCAAATATTTTTGATGATGATCTATGTTTCCAACCAAAAGCTGCCTCTGTGAGATGGGTGCAAATAAATTGAATAAAATAAACAAGCACCCCAACATTTCTTTAATGCTTGTTCAGCAGTCCCAACAGTCCCAAAATTTCAACAGCCTGGACACTAATAGATACAGGATCCCTCAGATTTACCTTCTAACTTACCACTTTTAATAAGGGATTTAGATTTTCCTGTGTCGGGTAGTACTATTTTCCACACCATTGCTGTCTTCTGATTTCCTGTACAGAATAAAGAAAGATGGGTTCAGGTTTTTCCCCATCATGGATTAATTTTTATTAAGTTCAATATGGACGTTTATGCTTAGATGGGTTTTCCCATTTGTTAACTCTTGCTTGGCTAAATGTCTCCAGCAATAGAGCAGAACAGAGACATAAAATATGGTTTAAAAAAGTAGAGGCTAGCTATCGGTGAGGCTTCATATCTTCTAGAACAGGAGTCTCCAACCTTGGCAACTTTATGACTTGGGAATTCCTCTCTGGGAGTTGAAGTCCACAAGTCTTAAAGTTGCCAAGGTTGGAGACCCCTGCTATAGGTGAGCTTTTTCAGCCTATGGAGAAACACAAAAAGGAGAGCTTTTTATTTTGTTTATTTGTTTATTTAGTTCGTCAAACAGGTATATGATAATAGATACAAGTATACACATGATTTTGAATACAGGAAATGGATACAAATAAATGGGGACAGTAGGACAGGGACATTGGTGTATTTATGCATGCCCCTTACAGACCTCTTAGGAATGGGGTGAGCTCAACAGTAGACAGTCTAAGGTTAAATTTATTGGGGTTTGGGGATATAACTACAGAGTCAGGTAGTGCATTCCAAGGTTTGACCACTCTGTTGCTTCAATGTTCTGAACAAGCTAGAAACTCTGTGGGTTCATTACAATGCGTGTGATAAGATCTGGTGGGATTTCCCAGAATACTGTTGTGATTCTAATTCTAATTTCTATTCTAATGTGGCTAGTTTGTAGTACGTTTCTATTTAATGCATAGATTTGAAACAAACCCGGATTACGGCTGAATTATAAATTATCTCAACATCAGCTACCCAGCAGAGGCGGGTCTAGATATGGGATTGACAGAAGTACAGTATATTTGGTTAAATAAGTTGTTGGAGTTTGTTTCCCTGGGTTGTCCATCCTAGCAACTAGCTAGTTCACAATCACAGTAAATTAAAACCTAATAATTATTAGGCTTTGTATTTAGGAGGTTGCCTGAGTGAGTGATTGAACATGAGAAAAACCCTAGAGCCTAGCATATCAAGAGGGCTAGAAGAAAAACCACCATTCCTTGTAATAGTTTTGTTCTCAGTAAATCTCTGGTCTCTTGGAAATGTGTATATTGTAGATATGAGTTTGCAGCATGGAAGCAAAGGGTGCTCTGCCTATTCAACTGCTTTGCCAAAAAATAAAAATAATAAAAAAATCTCCGTTTTGAAATCATTCCCTATCACTTTGGTTGGATGATGGGGAGAAACAGTCTGATACGACCATTACTATTTTTAAGCCGAATAGCATTTCAGCGAATGCCTCTTACGAGGTAAATGTGAAAAAAGATCAAAGTTGATTACATCAGAAGAAGCTTGCAATAGATTTTTTCTTCTTCCTATTTTGCAAGTAGAGTCAGCAATGTTCAAACATAACAATTCATACTCACTTTCATTAGCAGACAAATAAACAACTTGGCATTTTTACATTTAATAAGACTTGGCATATGTTTGAGGCTCAGTGGGCTTCCTGCCAGCCACCCTCCATTCCACTACTAAACAAATGAGACAAAATTAATACTTGAACTGCAACCCCCCCATTACAATTGAATGGTAATAGTGTTGGATGTCACTTGTTATTGTTTCAACTTTACACTACTTTTGTAGTGTAACATGAAACAGTAGTGCTTTAACTTTATAACAAGAACGTTATTACTTACAATGTTTCTATTTGTTCGAATTCTTTTCCAACTTCTGCAAAGAGAAAGAAACCAATGTGATTTTTATTTGCTGTTGGTATATTTTACTCATTTACTTATTTAATACTTCAAGCCTGATCTCAAGCCTTTGAGTCAGTCTTGGCTCCTGATAACTGTCTGGACTAAATGTTTCCATTTTTGAGAAGTAGTTTGCTATTGCCTCTTTCTTAGGACTGAAAGAGAATAACTGGCTCAAGGCATACAGTCAATTTTCAAGATGGAACTAGAACAAGAACAATTTCCTGGTTTCTAACATGGTGCCTTAACCACTAGACCAAACTGTATATAATTTTGTTTGTTCGTTTGTTTAAGGGATTCTATAGTCAATTGTATAGTTAATGCAGTGGTGGGATTCAGCCAGTTTGCACCACTTCGGGAGAACTGGTTGTTAACTTTCTGAGCAGTTTGGCAAACTGGTTGTTGGAAGAAATTATTAGGGCAGAGAACCGGTTGTTAAATTACTTGAATCCCACCACTGAGTTAATGTAATGGATTAACATGACTGCTTACAAAATCTTTCTACAAAAGGAATTGTAGCCTATTGACTTAGTTGAAAGTATGGAAAGAACAAATTTCCAAAAATGAAATACTGCAGCTGGAAGCACATTACAATGTGTGAAACACTTTTCCCACTAATACTGCAAGATAAAAAGCTGCTGTTTCTTCCTTTAGTGTACAGAAGACCTTTGCCCATTTAATTACCAGTATAGCTAACAGCCACATTAGTTTAATGTCAATACATTTCCTCTCTTATTGTGCGACTAGGTGATTTTACTTTGTACTTACTTAAATATTCTTAATTTTTTAAAATACTGCCAACTATTGAAATCTCTTGGCTGTATGTAATACAGACATAACAACATAATAAAACATAAAATAAGTAATTAGTGAAGTAATAAAATTAAAAGTAACAAATTAAAACTCTTGGTAAGTAATACCAATACCAAGTAATACCATGATGTAAAGAAGTTGTTGAGACTTTAGAAAGTGCAGAGAAGAGCAACAAAGATGATTTGGGGACTGGAGGTTAAAACATATGAAGAACGGTTGCAGGAACTCAGTATGTCTAGTTTAATGAAAAGGAGGACTAGGGAAGATATGATAGCAGTGTTCCAATATATCAGGGGCTGCCACAAAGAAGAGGGAGTCAAAGTATTCTTCAAAGCATCAAGAAGCAAGGGGTGGAAGCTAATCAAGGAGAGAAGCAACTTAGAACTAAGGAGAAATTTCCTGACAATTACAAGAATTAATCAGTGGAACAACTTGCCTCCAGAAGTTGTGAATGCTCCAACACTGGAAGTTTTTAAAAAGATGTTGGATAACCATTTGTCTGAAGTGATGTAGGGTTTCCTGCCTAAGCAGGGGGTTGGACTAGAAGACCTCCAAGGTCCCTTCCAACTCTGTTATTCTATTCTAATAACTCTCCCCATAAAAGGGGGCTATGTATTGAATCTCTTTTGGAAAAAGTTTCAGTTCCTCCAGTGTAATAAGTAGCACACATAGGCATTTGGCCCAAGATACAAGGACTTCACGTATGCCATGATGTCATCTCACAAATGACATAAAATATGCAGTTCTTATGCAGGAATAAGTTATGATACACATGGATCATTTCCTACTCCCCCACCCATGGATATCCATAGCCACCGGACACAACTATAAGGAAGGTGCCTGAAGGGGAATCTCTCCAAGTGATGTCAATGAGCATGGATGATGCAAGGTATATATGAAGAATAAAGTGTTCTGCTGCATTGTAATCTGCAACCAAGGCACTTTTCATTTTCTTAGAGACCAACAGGAAGACATGAGTTTTCCCTTTCAGTGGCCAGAGATATTATTTTAGGATTCGCAACATTTCTCTCCCACTCCACCACATTCCTTTCTGATAGGGCAACAAAACCACAAAATGAAACTGCAGCTCGACCTCTTTGTTGAGTTCAATTTTAAAACATGGAATATTTGAAGCACATACAAAATCTTTTATTAATTTTGTTCAAAAATATAGTATCTGCGTGATTCCACTCATCATTTAGCTTTCTACTGAATAGGAAATAAACCTAGATACTTTGAAGTAAGCACCATTTCCTTAGAGATGTTTTGAGAGGCAGATGTGTCCAGTTACTTGTGCCCTGACTCTATGAATGGCTTTCAAAAGAAGAAGAAAATCCTCTGGTAAAGCTACTCTTTGTTAGTTATAATAAAGCAAGGATGGCAGTCAAGGATTTATGGGCATCATGTACTGTCTGATGTTTTTTCTGCAGAAATTGCTGGCAGAAAAAAAATCAGCAAATTCTGGAACAGAATTCCCCAGCGACACATGCTAGCAATTTCACAGATGGAGAAAATGAATCATTTTGCTTGCTGGCTCAAAATAGAAAATCATTTTTCTGGGAAAATCATTTTGTCCTGCATACACTAGTAAGGTCAGGCTTTACCTCCTAAAAGGAGCCTGTCAGCAACATCTGCATTATGCAGTGATGCCAAAATGATAACATGCACACAGATTTTTTTTTTTACACTTGTGTTTTGATGTCTGGTGCATGTACCTAAACCATGCCATTGGTGTCACAGTGTAGTCACATTTTGTTGTGGGGGCCCCTCTTGCTCCCTAGAACTGTGTTTACTTTTTAAATGTAGCCCTGGATCCATTGCACGAAGATAAAATGCAGTCCTCAGCCAGTAAAAGGTTACTTGACTCTATAACTTTGTTCTTAAATTCTAATAAGGAGAAACAGGCTTCGTCTCATCCCGTCCAAGACCGAGTGGCTGTGGCTGCCGGCGTCCTGATATAGCCAGCTGACTCCATCGCTGGTCATTGGAGGCGAATCATTAGCCCCCACGGAAAGGGTACGCAACTTGGGCGTCCTCCTGGATCCACGGCTGTCTTTAGAGCAACATACTATGGCCGTGGCCAGGGGGGCTTTTCATCAGGTTCGCCTGATACACCAGTTGCGACCCTTTCTAGATCAGGACTCCTTACGCACAGTCACTCAAGCGCTTGTCATTTCTCGCCTGGACTATTGTAATGCTCTCTACATGGGGCTCCCCTTGGGGTGCACCCGGAGGCTCCAACTGGTGCAGAATGCGGCCAACGGGGGATTATGGGAGCGACAGGGCGCTCCCATGTGACACCTCTCCTGCGGGATCTGCATTGGCTGCCGGTGGACTTCCGGTGCGCTTCAAGATGTTGGTTATCACCTTTAAAGTGCTCCATGGCTTAGGACCTGGGTACTTACAGGACCGCCTACTGCCACCAATTGCCTCCCACCGGCCAGTTCGCTCCCACAGAGAGGGCCTCCTCAGGGTGCCGTCAACCAGACAATGTCGGCTGATGACCCCCGGGGGAGAGCCTTCTCTGTGGTAGCTCCCACCCTCTGGAACGATCTTCCTCCAGAGTTGCGAAGGATCTCTGACCTCCGGACTTTTCATCGGGCCTTAAAAACGTACTTTTTCCAGCTAGCCGGCCTGGCCTGATCCCATGGGAAAATCTTTTTAGAGTTCTGATATTAATTTTAATTGAATCGTTTTTAACTCATGGGCCAAATTTATATTACTTACTTTTAATATTTTTTAACTTTTGTAAGATTTGTTTTTTATTTCTGGCTGTTCACCGCCCTGAGTCCGCAAGGAGAAGGGCGGTATATAAATTTAATAAAATAAATAAATAAATAAATAAATAAATAATAAAAATAATAATAGGAAACTACCAGAGGAAACAAGGCTTACCTATCGTTATGGTTTAGTGCAATCTTTCCCAACTTTGCATGCTCCATTCAAAATAGGACTTGTTCTTACAATTCCTCTTACATATGTATCTTGGCTCAAGAATTCGAAAAGTTGAGATCCAACACAATGGGAACATATTGGCAGAGGCTACTGGTAGAAGCCATATTGATGTTCCACATGTCATACATCATGACGCAAATTATAGCTCAGCAAATTAGCTTATCTGCATAATTTGTGTGATAACGTAATGACATAATGCAAGAAATTAATTACTCTTCCTTACCCTTCTGAGATCCCCAAGAAGCTTCAGTCATAAACAGAGGTTTACCATTCATGTCATCCCGTTGTTATTGCACAAACACACCAAATAAAAGAAGCATATCTGAAGATGTTATTCTTCCATATCTTACCAGTATTAGCTTCTTTCTTTTTGGAGATCACTTCGAAGGCAAAAATAAGCGCTACTAAAATGACAACTTCAGCAGCTATTATAAGAAATGGTTTGAGAGGGGTCAGATATGTCAAGACTTTGAGAGACACTTTTCCTTGGCTTTCACCTAGTAGAAATCCAGCTTTGCACCAGTATGAACTGGTATCTAATTCTGAGAGATCAAAGATCTTCAGTTTGGTTGTGTTTGCAGGTGTCTGGATAAAGCTGTACTTCTCTGGCATCAGGGTAGAATTAATAAGCACCTGACAGAAGAAAAAGAGAGTAAAGAATCTTCATCATACATTCATAAATCATTCTAAATGCCAATATATAGATATTTAAATATATAAATGAAGATTTGACAGGAAAATTATAACAGTGAAATAGACACATGAAAGGGAAATTAAAAAAACAAACAATCTTTGGAAATCTATGAATATTTGATTCACAGTCCAGCTGGGGTAAGATTAGGTCCACCTTACAAATACATGTCTTGAAAACGATGTTGAAATGATGGGGCAAGGAGATAGGATAGGATTCCTCCCGTAAATGAAAGAGAACTTTACCTCTCCACTTCCATTATTTGAATACCAGGTCCAAAACTCTGGGTTAAACTGGGTTTTCCCATTGCCAACATCACAAGTCAATACCACGGTGTCGCCCACATAACTGATTATATGGTCAGACTTTACATGGACTTGAGGCACTAAGGGAAAACAAAAACAACAAAAAAGAACTGCATTGCCGTATGAGAAGAGCACATCTTCTTTCCCCCATCATTCCCATTTTCTATTCAGGGATGATCAAAAGCATCCTGTTGTATTGTAATCCTGTGTGGTTTGCAATAGTTACTGCTTCAGACACGAAAGCTGCACATACAGTGGTGAGGACAGCAGAAAAGATTATTGGAAGTTCGCTTCCTTCTATCCAGGACATAGCCCAGGACATACATATAAGCGATGCTTGACCAGGGTCCACAGTATTGTCAGAGATGCTACACATCCTCTCCATGACCAGTTTCCTTTGTTACCTTCCTGGAGGAGGCTTCATGGTTTCCGAAGCAGAACAACTAGATTATGTAATAGCTTTATATCATATAGAATCAACCTTGTTATTTCTCAAGACACTTTTTTCTGTATTAAAAATGGACTATGTTTATGCTTATACACACACACATATATAGAAGTCTGCTTGCTTGTGGTGGGCCAGAAGGCACGCAGCGTGCTATTGGTGCCGCCATGAGGTGGGGGGGTAGAGCTGCCCCATGCGCCCTGCAGTGGTTTACCTCAGGAACATGAAGGGACATGACACTTGACTGAAATAGGTACCTACGGTTGTTTGTGCAATTTCAATTGCCTCCTCCTGAATTCCTGAAGGCAATTCTAGTAAAGTATAATTAAATGCATTTCCAATTTAAAATGATAACATTATTCTAGGGACTGATGCTTTCAGGGATCAGGGAAGCAAGCCTTCTGTCTCCCCTGCCCTCATTCTGTGGAACAGGATGGTTTGTAGGAGGGCCTTTAAAACATGGCTATTTCACCAGGAAACCATTTCTGCCTCTTCCTCTTTCTTCTGAGCGAGTGAGCTATCAAGATGTCACCCACTCGTCTCTCCTTCCAACTCTGAGTCAGTACAAGTTAGAATGGAACCAGAGAAGCTACCATTGTTCTTATAACATTCTGTGGGGGTTTATTATGGGTACATTAGTTTTGGGCTGCCTATCAGCTTTTGGCTCTTTGCAGAAATAGAATATGGGACTTTATAGGCTTTCAGAAGGCTATTATGGATCTTCGTATATACAACTGATAGTTTGCTCCCTAGACACAGCTAGAATTGAGAGGAACAGAAATAAAATGTCACTTGCAGAAGTGAGAGGAGTTCAATATAGTATTATGAATGAGAAAAGCTGTTTCTGCAGCTTCCTGAATCCACCAATTTTGTTTTGAGCCCCCAGAGATTCTCTCATATGGATTATTTCCCTTCTCTGTTGCAGTTGGAGAATTTGAAAGAATTTTATATAGAGACATTGAAAACCCACAAAAGGTTTGTGGTGTTTGTGTTTTTGTTTTTGTTTTGGGGGGTTTTTTTGTATCAAAGCAATCCTCCAAGCAGGCCAAAATAATTAGCAAACAGATCCTAGCTGCATGAAAGTTGTCCATTCTGCTCTAGATCATAAAATACAATTTTAAGGGTGAAGGTTAGAATGTTCTTCAGTGTACTTAGTTTTACACCAACTTCTAGCTATTGGCAGTAGGGTTAAGGTAGATTTTGTCTTCCATACTTAATGATTTATATGGAAATGTCATCCCTGGTTACATCTGGCAATAGCTATGGTTCTAAACATTCCTGGGAATTAAGTCACATGGAAATAACTTACTCAAAATTAACACGATTGCTAATTGTTAATGATTGCTAGTTGTTAATGATTGTTTCTGTGGCAAACATAACTGAAGATGAGGTTTATGTGCAAGCTCATATATCATTTCCTACTAAGGTAGAAAGTTGCCATTATATGCAGGGGTGGGCTTAAAAAACTTTAGCAAGGGGTTCTCTGCCCAGTTGTTGGGTGGGTGTGGCCATAGTCGGATTCCTGCACCATGGTGGGGGGGGCATTTTTGCCGTCCCCGGGCTCCAGCGGCTTTCCTTGAGCCTTCAGGAGGCAAAAATGGCCTCTCCAGGCTCCAGAGGTCCTTCCCAAACTTCCAATAGACCCGTTTTTCGCCCTCCCCGAGCCTCCGCATGCACCCTGCACTTACCTGCATCTAAAACAGGCCGCTAGAGGTTCTCCCAAACCCCTGCGAACCCCCAGCAGCCACCCCTGATTATATGTAAGAAAGGACCACACTTGCAAGTTATGTTTCATTCCCAGTTAAATGGGGTTTCCCTACAGTGGCCTGAATATTTTCACAGTTTTGCAGATAATCAAATTTAACATGACCCAAGCTTTTTGTACAGAAGCCAATAACTGTGGAAACCTAGTTTCTGCTATTTTTCTCATTCAAAAACAACAAGCAAGCAAAAAGAAAAGGCAGTTTTTGAAAACTAACTGTTAAAATTCCTGACCAAGGAAAGAAGAAAAAAAAACCCAAAAAACTTGAGCTTGCCAAAGCCAAGTATGAGGAACCATTTAGAACATCCTGGTTTGAGCAAATTTATTTTGCTCGCACCATTACCCAGCCACAAAACATAGCAGTGTGAAATATATTGCTCGTGTCTCACTGATAGATTAGAGCTGAACAAATACACCATGAAAGATTAGAGCTGAACAAATACACCATGAAATAAAATGTATCTAATCATTACCACTTTCCAGTCTGATTAATGTTTGGCTGCAGAATGTAATATTGTTTTTTTTTTATCCTAATAAAATTTTCCTTCTAAACGTGCACTATTTTATGACTCACAATAAGCAATGGAAGAGATGCCTATGGAACACATAGTCATAATTATGTGAGGATGATAGATACACAACAACCCATTACATTCTTCTTGATTTAGTACTTTTGCAGCCGTTCTACTGCCAAAACTACAATATATAGATTATTATACAGTCGGGCAATTTTAAACATCCCTGATGATCAGGGTTGATCTTTAATCCTTCCATACTCAAATGTTCTACTTCTAAATGCCCATGTTATCATGCAAAAGCAATTTTCTTAGTGATAGAGCTTTTCCTATCAGGATATTGCAAATGAGTTTGGAAATGTTTAGCTGTTTCTGCATATGAGTAGGGCTTTGTAGGAGACTACTCAGATCAGAAATTCCCTTGGGGTTGTAACAACCTCAGACTTCAAAAACTAACTAAAAGAGCAGTGAAGGTGAATTCTTTTGGGTGTCTGATGCTTGATTAAGTCTTAGATTCACATTTACAGGGCCAAAAGTCTAATCCTACAAAACATCATTTTGAAGTTTGAAAAGAGACAAGTGGAATAATCTTTCTCCCCACTGAAAGGGAATATATTTACAGCCCCAGCAGTGATTCTTCAAAATGCACTTGTTCAGTTTTAAAAATCAGTAGCGAGTAGGTGTATACAAAAGGCAAGAAATAATTAATATTTAATGAATATAGTCCATTAATCTGCATCATCGTTCTATGTTTAGTCATCTCAATAATTCATCACATTGCATCCTCGGTGAAATATCATTTTACATCCAATGATACTGCATTATCGATAAAAAGGTAACAGCAACAATAAAAACTGCTGTGACATTCCATGCAGATTTGAGGAGAGGCAGAAATAATCTTAAATGAAGAACAAAAAGAAAAGCAATTAGGTTTAAAGGAACCCGTCTTGATATGTTTTAAGTTACGTCTTAAAAGAACTTAGTATTTTGACGGTGTATAGCAAAATTCCTCCTTCGTGGTAATGAGAAAAATACCATATTTTTTTAGTATGATTTGCCATTGCTGCAAAAAATTGTGCATGTTGACAGCATTGACAACTACTGGGGTTGGTCCAGTTTTTTCCGTGTTTTCATTTTTAATTGGGATGGTGGAGAGTTTATAACATTAATATAGGTAGTCCTTGACTTACTTACTTACTTACTTATTTATTTATTGGTTCAATTTATATGCCGCCCTTCTCCGGAGACTCAGGGCGGCTTACAATGTGTTAAGCAATAGCCTTCATACTTTTGTATATATCTGCTTAGTAGGGATTTCGGCCCCCCCTAAGCGGTGTTCTTTTTTATACAAAGTCAGTTTATTGCCCCCACAATCCGGGTCCTCATTTTACCTACCTCGGAAGGATGGAAGGCTGAGTCAACCTTGAGCCTGGTGATTTTTGAACTTGCAGTAATTGTTATTAGTAAGTGCTATTTAACAGCGCTTTAGTCCACTGTTCCACCAAGGCTCCTTTATTTATGACAATTAAACCCAAAATTTTTGTTGTTAAATGTGATTTCTTAAGTGGTTTTTTGCCCCATTTTATGACCTTTCTTGCCTCAGTTGTTAAGTGAATCACTGAACTTGATACATTAGTAACCCTGTTGTTAAGTGAACCTGGCTTCCCCATTGACTTTGCTTGTCAGGTCATAAAAGGGGATTACATGACCCTGGAACACAGCAACGGTCATAAATATGAACCAGTTGCCAAGCTTCTGAATTTTGATCACCTGATCATGGAGATGCTGCAAAGGTCATTACAGTGAAAAATGGTCATAAGTCACATTTTCCCTGCTGTTGTAACTTTGAACTGTCACTAAATGAACTGTTGTAAATCGAGGACTAACTATCTGACAGTCTATGGAGATTCTTAATCATCCAGGTCATGGTTATCCCAAACATGTTTTTTTCAAAAGGCAACTGGACTTTCCTGTTCTTTTTTCTCCCTTTGAAAACATTTTGCTTCTCATCCAAGAAGCTTCTTCAGTTTATGAAACTTCAGGAGAACTAAAGAAGCTTCTTGGATGAGAAGCAAAATGTTTTCAAAAGAAAAACAAGCACCTTTGGGACATTAATATGGCAGAGCAGAAAACACGGGGGCCAATTCTCTGATTTGCTGATAAATGGTGTGATTTGGGAAGAGTTGAGTTTTTAAAGGGTAAATTCTTGAACCTTACCTTGTAAAACAAAGGTAGCCTTTATTTCTGGCGTAGTTTTATAAACACATGTGTAATTCCTCATCTGGTCTTCACTTCTGACTTTTATCCTTAAAAATAGTTAAGCAATTGATACATAATAAACACTATTGAGCTATAAAGTAAAAAGTAAAAACAAAGAAAAACAATATGAAAACAGCAATTGAAAAATATCTAACAGTAATGTTCTGGGTTGATAAATGGTGACATGCAAGCAGCTTGTTGAAACAGATACGAATTTATAATAGCTGAAATATTATGAATATCCAAATGGAACATCACAGTTCAGATAACTATCGATGGAAAGGACCTCAGTCATCCTCTAATCCAGGGGATATCAAACTCAAGGCTCACGAGCCTGATCCAGCCCTTGGGTGCTTAGATCTGGCCCATGGGGTCACTCTGGAAACAGCAAAGGACTAGCCCATGGTGACTCTGCCAGTGAAAATGGACTCAGGGGGCCGCGCAAGGCCTGCCTGGGTCCTGTTTTCAGCCTCAACGGCCTCCGGCAGCCCTCTGCCAGCGAAAATGGAGCTCGAAAATGGAGCTCCTGAGTTCCATTTTCACTGGTAGAAGGCTAACAAAACAAACAATTGAGCAATTGAGCATGCAATTACGCACGCAAGAAGGGACATGAAAGGAGAAAGGGAAAGAGGAAAGACAAAGAAAAAGATGGGAAGAGAGCAAGGAAGGAAAAATAAGGAAAGAGGGGAAGGAAGAAGAAAGGAGAATGAAGAGGAACTGAAAAAGAAGAAACGGAAGGAAGGAAGAAAAGAAGGAAGGGAGGGAGGAAGGAAGGGAGATTATAATGAGAGTGAGGGAGGGTCTGAGGGAAAAGATTGTTCCTCTCTATTTTAAACTATGCCAGCATGTAACATAAAAGCCACTTACGTATATCGAGTGCACCATTTGGAGCGAGTTTCATTCCTCCTGATGGTCTCCGGATTGAAAGTTGCATTTTCTGAGTGCCAAACAGTCTCCATTTTTGCCGCATTTGTGGCATTGCTGATGACCAAACTACACATTAGTTCAAGTTCAGCTGGACTCTCTAATGTTAAACTTTTTGTCTCAGGAACTTTGGAAAATCCTATGGGAAATAGTTAGGAGATAACACTTCCCCGATTAAAAGAAAATAATTGCAAATAAATAATTGCAAATAAATAATTGCAAATAAATAAATAAATAAATAAATAAATAAATAAATAAATAAATAAATAAGTGTATTACTCAAAGAACTTTTTGGTCACCTATTAGCTTCAAAACAATTAACACATTCAGATGAATTTGGCAATTAAAAGCTTTAGCTTTCTAAAATATTGCAGTCTCACATGCCACACGTATGTCAAACTTTGTTTCAAATACTCTAGAAGTTGAATTTTAGACATGGCTCCTAAAAAGGCCTTAATAAGACTATGTCAGAAGAGCATTGTACAACTAACATTTCATTCATAGAACAACTGCCTTGGCTGTTTGATAATCCCTTGATTTCTAACTAGATGCACTATTATGCTACCTTTTAGCCTGTGCTGAACAGTGGACATAACCAGTGGTGGGTTTCAAATTTTTTTACTACCGTTCTGTGGGCGTGGCTTGGTGAGCGTGGCATGGCTTGGTGGATGTGGCAGAGGAAGGATACTGTAAAATCTCCATTCCCACCCCACTCCAGGGGAAGGAAACTGTCAAATCTCCATTCCCTTCCCAATCCAGGGGAAGGTTACTGCAAAATCCCCATTTCCTCTCAATCAGCTGGGACTCGTGAGGCAGAGAATAGATGGGGGTGGGGCCAGTCAAAATTTCCACTACCGGTTCTCCAGAACAATTCAGAACCTGCTGAAACCCACCTCTGAACATAACCTACGCTATCATCAGAATCAGATGCATCAGAATTTGCTATTGACTTTGAATTTTGAAGCCTGCCACAACTCAAGGAGAACCAGTTTGAGATGAATCCAATCTAATTCTTCTCTCTTAATACCCAAACTTAGAAGAACACCAAAAATGCCACAGCAATGTAGCTGATTTTTCCAAAATGAATGACAGCTGAAAAAAAATCTAATCGTTCACTGATTAATTTTTAAAGAAGCATTTACTTTCAGAAATTCAGAATCAAAATCTTGTGATTAGTGCTTTCGTTTCAGAAAGAAAACAACCAAACTCAGAAAGCAACAAGAACTCCCAGTTCAATCCAGAGCTATAAACATTCCTTTCTATTAGTTTAGATAATGTACTAAAATGAATAGGACTTTGGTTGAACCATAGAACTTTTTCACTTGGAATACACCCTGACAGTCTGCAAGGAGGATGAATGATGCATACCATGAACTCACTGCTCCAATTACATCAAATTACATAATTTGCATAATTGTATGATAACATCTAATGACATGCATGTCTACATGTCCATCATCAGCAAAGCACAACTTTATCCACAGCCATCTCTTTCCCATCTTCCATCACTGAACAGAATATGATGGCAACCTTTAGGGGAGAGAATACTCTTACAACATGAATCAACAGATCATTGGTGGGATATGTCAAAATAGTGCTAGAAAATGAGTACGGTGAATCATGAGCAATCACAAATGGGATGCTGATGAAACAAGACACGGAAAGCAAAAAGGCTGTAATGGAGTCTATGAAGACAATAGGAAAGATTAGATTCTGATAATGGAGTCTAAGAAGGCAGAGCTGGGGGATATACCATATAAAGGAAAGGAGAAATCGATTATGCTAAGGAAACTAATTCAGAGAATCACTATAAGATTGCATTGATGTAATGGTTAGGTAAAATCAACCATAGAATAGTAGCAGTCAGTATGGTTCTGATCCACAAAAGACCTACTGGGAAGCTGTAACTTAGAGCCTTGAAGATTAAACTGGTGTGAGCAATGTGAGGTTAATCTGCTTTGGCTACTTTGGGCTTTGCTAAATCCTTAGAACGTGAAAAACAAAGGCTGAGTAGGAATCATTTCAAAACTGAAAACATTCTCTTCCAAGTTCAAAAGCAGCTATCTTAATCAGGGCGTTGGCCTCAAATGACTTTCAACATAAATGAAAACAGTGTTCTTAGCATCAGGCAAGAAATGTCAAATTCAAGATGATTTGAGTTCAAGACACTATGCACAAACCTGTTAAATCCCATCCATATCTACATCTTTATCTATATCTTTATATCATCTGTATATGCATACATATATGCATAGGCATCTATACCCATATCCATACCTATACCTATACCTAATTTCCGCTTCCAGTTCTCCAGAACTGGTCAGAACCTGCTGAAACCCACCTCTGGTCTGTTGTTCAGGACAACATGGAGGATGTGGGTCTGTGCATTTTCTGAAATCTAACAGACAAGTATATAAGAAACAGGCTTCTTACTCAGAGAAGTTATGCTTTTTTAGACATAAATCTTCTCCCTAAAAGTAAGCTATCCTGGCTACATGATTACCGAGGCAAGGCAGATGTCGGGGCCTGGATGCAGGAGCCCTGAGGTAACTCCCCTGCCTCACGGCGGCAGTAGCACACCATGTGGCCTCTTGCCCCACCATAAGCAAGCAGATGTGGGCCTCCTATATATGGGGAGGGGGGGGCGGAAAACATCCCTGAAAATAAGCCCTGGTGGTTATTTTGGGGCCCAAAAGAAAATAAGACCCAGTCTTATTTTCGGGAAAATGTGGGATTTAGTTGTAGTCCTTTGATGAAAATATGTGACCTATGATGCCATTTTTGAGGATGGGGCAATTCGATTATTTTTGACTAGTTTTGCAAAGTTTTATTATTTGTGATTTTTTTTAACTCTTTGTAATTTCATTGTTGCCAATCTCTTTGGTTTTTCTTTATAGGGAAAGAGGAAAAATAGTTTCTATTAATCAGATATTTTCCATACAGGTCATCCTTTTGGCCTGTGGAATTCATTTGTAAATATTCTATCTGAGAAACAGGAGAGTGAAATTCCTTTTGAATCTGCCCTGGCAAAAAAGGGAAATTTAACAGAGTTAACAAAGAGATACTGAGCATCATGAAGTGACTCAGAAAATCAAAGCAACTTAAAGTTCTTATGAATACAGTTTCCACATGGGAGGACAGAATTCCAAATAACCTCAAAGTGGAAGCAAATATACGGAAAACTCTAAATCATGATGTCATCTAGTGTCTATCTGGATTTTTTCAGTCCAGAATCTGGATCTGGAGGTTTAATATAAAGTAAAAGGACTGCCTCTTTTTAGTAGCTACACTATTGTAGGGGAAGAGCTGGCTGACCTGGAAGGCAGGGTTAAATGTGTCACCAGTTTAGAGTTATTACGTTGCCACAAGAGACCTATTAAGTCCAGCCTCCTCATGAATTCTGTTGACCCTTATCTAGCATCAAGTTAGCTTTGATCATTAGTTGACTATATTCTTGTACTAGTAGTAGCAATGATAAACTCTTCTGTGGTTTCCAACTCCATAAATTCTCCTGGTTATTTGCAACTGGTTATTACACAGTTTCTGTTTGCATGCAAAATGTAAACTTATAACTATGAAATGGAATGTTGCATGCTGATTTGACAACCTCTTGTGTAAAAACAACAATGGCAACTGACAATCTACAGAATGAAATGCTCATCCTTACATAGAAACAGTTTTTTTCCTCATCAATTTCTGCCCAAGCTTTCAGCTAATTAAACAAATTGAATCAAACACTCATATTAAATTACCTCAAATTTTACTGCTGATTCAAAAATATAATAACTAGACATCCTATGACCCATTGGGCCCTCATTTCAGAGATATGTCCTTACCTATACAGAGAAATAAAAAGGCCAAGGATAGACAAAAAAGCAATGGAAGTGCGGTGACTTCAGACTTCCTACTGGCTTTCCCTATTGAGTTGCCTTGTGGGAAGCTGACAGGCAGCATTAGAAACCTCCGTACCTCCTTTGAATTCCTGCCAACTTCCACATTTACTTTGCTTTTCAAGAAGAAAGTCAATGATGTAGCCAGCAGGAGGTAACTGGCTGCTGCCGGGTGGAGAAAATGAGGGAAGAAGTGAGAGGGTGTGAGTCAGGACTGGTATGTGGAGATATGAGAGAGCTCCAACATGGGTTGGGAAAGAGTGTGTAGGTATGACCAGAGATGTCACATAGGAAAGGAAAAGTGAATGGGAGGGTGGTGGAGGTCAGGTAGGGTGAAGAGGTGCTGCATAGGTCAGGTCAGGCACATGGGGAGGTAGCGCAGATCAAGATAGGCACGCCTGAGCTGACCAAGTTGAGGGAGCACAAGGCTTCCTTCCATCCTATTCTTCCCTCCCTCCCTTCATTCCTTGCAGGTAAGTGGCTGTTGCTGTTGGGTGAAGGAGGGAGAGGGATTGTGAGACAGGCTGGGGAACTGTCACAGAATGTTGAAAATGAAGATCATGTGATTGCAGCAGAAGCCCAGGAACACAACTGTAGCCAGTAGCACTGAAATACCCACAACGTTTCCAAATTTCATTCCCTCAGGCTCATAGATCCCCAGATTTTGGACACATTCTATAAGTTAGCCCATTTGAGTGCCTTAGTTCAAAAATTGTTGCCCTCCGATACACGGTTTCACACAGGTAAAGGTTATGACAACATAATCGTAATCTTTAGTAGTATATAGGTTAGCATACATCTCTCTCATCAGTCAATATTCAAGCTAAAGATTAAGAAAAACATACCCTGTATGATAATGGTATCATTCAAGAAAGGGAGCTTCTCGGCTTCATCAAAAGTTGTCATGGTGGAAGAAGGACCTGCTGTAAAAAAAAAGTGACTAGATTTATTTCAATGGAACATCACTGAAGACATATTATGCTGACCAGGTTCGTATAAAAAGCTCCTCCATATGTCTCTCAAATTAGTCCATGCTATGATTTGCTTATACTATGTGCTGTCCTCTACTCAAGACTAGGAGTTAGGAGGTTAGGAGTCACATATAATATTTAACCATTACTTACTATTACAAAGAGAGCCACAAAGGACCTTCAGTTCTGTTGTTTAAATGCCAATAATTCATTCTCACCAGGCTCAAGGTTGAGTCAGCCTTCCATCCTTCCAAGGTAGGTAAATTGAGGACCCAGATAGTGGGGGCAATAAGCTGACTTTGTAGAAACACCACTTATGGGGGGCCAAAAGCCCTAATAAGCAGGTATATACAAAAGAATGAAGGCTATTGCTATAAGTGCATCGTAAGCCGCCCTGAGTCTTCAGAGGAGGGTGGCATATAAATTGAACTAATAAATAAATAATAAATAAATAAATTCTGAGATCTCTTATTTATTTTTTAATTTTTAAAAAATAATTCTAATAAATCCTCCTCTAATCTCACTTGACTGACAAAGGGTCAAAAGATATAACTGAGTATCATCAGCATCCTGAGGAATCTGAACCCCAAACCAGCAGATGGCTTCACCAGATGACCTCACTCAACAGTTTCATGTAGATGTGGAAAAGCAGGAGGGAGAGAGTAGAACCCTGTAGAACTTCACATAAGAAGGCCCTAAGAACTGATATATCTCTCCCCCACAACCACTGTCAACTGGAACTGACTCCGGAGAAAAGAACTTTCATAAAACAGTAAACCCAAACCATAGAGCCAGCTAAGAAGGACTCCCTGGTTGACAGTATTGAAAATTGCTGAGAAACCAAAGAGCCCAAAAATGGATACATCACTGCCATCCTGGCCAAGATCCTCGACAAGCATAACCAAGGCTGTCTCAATGCTAAATCCCCACCTGAAACCCAAGTGATGCATGAGAGGCATGGCAAGGTTCAGAGAGGCTGTGAGGGGGTGTTGAGAGGTGCAATGCAGGCCAGGGATGGTGTGCAAAGGTGCAGATCAAGGAGAATGCATGGGTGTGCACAGGGGAGGGCACACAGGGTTGTAGTGCCTGTCAGGGAAGGTGTACAACTGCCCAGTGTGATATAAGCAGAGAGGAGCTGGGGGAGGATATGAGGGTGAGGGAGACTTACAACCTTCCCTGCCAGCTTCCCTATTGATTTTCTGGGGAAGCCGGCAGAGGAAGGTTACAAAAGATGATTACATGATTGTGGGTACTGCAAATGGTATAATGCTTACCTAATGGTATAATGATCGGTATAATGGTATATATTGTACCATTATATCAATGGTATAATGATTACCTAATGCTCAAACCATGATCTTGTGACTTCAGGGATACTGGGAAAGCCAGAAATTCAAGGATGGGTCATAACCACCATTTGGTCAGTTTCATTGTAATGTCAATGGTCACTAAATAAATGAGCATAGGTCAGGGACTACCTGTATTGCATTAAATATGGATTCTTTAAAAAAAACAAGGAGAGTTTAATTCTTCCACTTCACTGAAATCACTCCACCCAAATTCTTTAACCAAGTGTGTTTTCCTCAATTGGAAAGAGCAGATTTATTGGCATCTAGACTAGGGTATGGAGAGTATAGGGAATGACTATGAAGGACAGAAGAAAGACTCACTACTACAGCAACAATCATACATGTGCAGCTTGAGCCTATTTCAAGAAACTACTTTGAATAAAAGTCTCGTAGAGCAGGGGTCTCCAACCTTGGCAACTTTAAGACTTGTGGACTTCAATTCCCAGAATTCTGGGAGTTGAAGTCCCCAAGTCTTAAAGTTGCCAAGGTTGGAGACCCATGTCATAGTTCATAGACCCTTCCATAGTTCAAGCCATAATAAAGTGAAGGGGCAGGGGGAAGCACATTGACTTGTAAGATTATACTGCCATACATATTTACAATAAAAGTAGTCTTGGCCTATATGGCACTGATTTCTTAGTTGGGTCTATCTTATTGGGCTAATTCTGGAAATGCCATCTACATGGACCTCATGTTAAATCTTGGTGATGGGCTTCCTCCTTTGGAGCTCCCAGTTATTCAAGCTATGCCAATCTTGCTAAATTTTTGAAGGGCTGTAAAAATGTGCTCTTCGACAGATATTTTGAGATGAATTATCATGCTATCTCCACTTCCCAGACAGTGCATCCACTGGTTGTGATTACCTGTTAATTGTACTACCATGTTTTCCCCAAAATAAGACCCTGTCTTATATTTTTTTTGAACCCTGAAATAAGTGCTTGGCCTTATTGCCATGCGCTCAAAAGCCTGATTGGGCTTATTATCAGGGGATGTCTTATTATGGGGGAAAGAGGGTACTTGATTGTTGTTTTAATATTGCTCTTTATGATAGATTATTGCAAGGCCTTCAGAATCTCTAGAAATGAAACAGTATATAAATTAGAGCAAGTTTTTCCCATCTTGACCTACACCACTGAAAATAGGATTTATTTAACTTCTAAAATTATTTAGAAGTTATAACAGCATTAGTTTTTTTTAAAAAAAAAAGTTTTAATAAGCCTTCTGATTCTGAAGAAGTTGCACTCCTTTTAGTAACACATTGTCTATAGTATTTGGATAGCTGTTCTATATACTCCACCCTTCCTGTAGGTGAGGTAAAATTAATGGGAACAAATGTATTTTATTTTAGAGTATACAACTTTGTCTGGCCAATGGTTCACATGGGAAGAGAAGCCCAGCAGAGTTGAAGGGCTCCAAAAGAACCCTGCTGGGTTAAGAGGAAGGCCTATCTTCAGGACCAATATCCTGTCCCGCCCAGTGGCCAGCTAGGTGCTTTCAGAAAGCCTTTAAGCAGTGTTTGAAGACAAGGCGCCTGGCAACTGACAGGAAATCTGCTCAGGAAACCATTCAGAGACATAAACATCTGAATTTCCCCTAAAAGTACCCAGAACCACATTATAAAATAATCACCAAATGAAACACTTTTTGAATCTGTGCCACTTCAGTGAAAGCACCTGCCCATGTGTTCAAGTTCTGTCTACCATGCTATAATAATCTCCTTGGTGGCTTGCAACTTTTTTGTACAACTTGATCACAAAGCGGAAAAAGAGCTTATGCATTGCTTCTATTTGACAGTGAACAATCTTATCCCTTACAATCATATATCTCTTCACTTCAATTGTATCCCAAAAGAAGACAACACAAGGAAATTCCTTTCAAGATTTATTTGAGAAGAGGGACAACCACAGAAGTGACAAATGATGGAGAAATAATGTAATAGAAAACAACAAATAACAAAGCAAAAGAACCTCAACCTAGGAGCAAAAACATCTTAATTACTAAGTGGCATCACCCAAATAAATTCTTAAGAATTCCAAGAAGTTCCCTTTGTACAGAAAGAAGATGGAGGACAGATTTTGTAGGTTAAACTATACTAAATAGGGATTGGTCAAAACTTTAAGGATAATGAGCTTTCTGGAGGATGCACACCCTCGGGAGTCCTTAAGACTCCTTCAGGATACTTTAAAACCTAAATACTTGTAAATGCATTCATCACATTCATTCAGCATTGATGGTATTTCTATTCAACATTGATGGTATATCTATATTCCATCAAGAATTTTTAGGCATGATGAGAGAAATAAGGAGAGGCAAATGCATGCTTTCACATCATTGAGGGTGTGTTGTATCCTAGAAACATCCAAATCAGTAATTATCCAGAGAAAAAAATCTGGTTTTTCTACTCTAAAATGGGAGACAGACCCAGACAGCATCACAGTCTGTTTATCAATCTAAATAGTGTATATTCTTCAACCCTCAGAATTTTGCTACGTGATATTTTAACTCACTAGAGGCTAATTCCCACAGTGCTTATGTCAAGCAACAAAGCTACTTCATATACCTGCCTGGACAGAAAAATGTAGGCCCATCCATACATGACAAACAGCTGCATGCTTTAGCTGCAAGAGTGACAGCATTTTTAGATCAATATCATACATCAATTTTAAAGGGTTTCTTTCTGAAAATGTATAAGAGTCTAAATTCCCAAGGAATTTAGGTTAACAGAATGGGGCTTGAGCAGAGTCAGGCATGATAAGAGGTGAAGTTGAGTCACGTTTGAAAAGTCACAGGTTCTTTGACCTTACCTTACAATTGTCACTACAACTTGATTTAACACATGAGGGAAAACTGAAAAGTTGAGGAAGAAAGTTATGGATTTTACCTGTGCTGGAGAATTCTGAAGTTGTAGGTGTAGAAATTCCTGTAGTTTTCTCAGTGATATTTTCTGATGGAGTAGAAGTCTCTAGTTTTATGTAAAAATAAAATCCATAATTAGTTACAGCAATACAGAATATGTATTTCTTATAACAGGTTTATGGTAAAGAATAGGTGAAAACAACTTGGTGGTAATTGTTGCTATTCCTTTTATTAATTTCTTGCAATGTTCTATTGATATTTCATTGGTTGTTTAATAATTTTGGGAGATTTTCAACTATGTTTTAGTAGACATGGCAATCTTTCATCAATTTAATCCATTTAAATCCATTTAAAAGTCCCTGTTATTATGGGTAATGGATTTATGTGTTACCAGAAGAAAAGCATCCACCCAATCTTAGGTAATTTATCCAAGTTTGGAAAGCATTATCTTAGACCAAGAACAATACATCCATAATAATTAATTAAATATCTCTATCCAACTTTACTGAGCCTAACTAAACCAGTTTTTCAACCATATATATGTTTGATATTTTTTCCATCATGGAAAGGAATTACTTTTGAAAGACTTCTCCTGTTCCTTCTCCAAGTGGCTTTTTTGGCAATTATGTTTCGGGGCTCTTAAAATCTATTTGTAAAGTTGAAAAGTGAAACAATTTATGTTGCACTACTGATGACTCACAATATAGAAAATCGAGTATTGATGCAATGACTGGCTAGGTGGGTGGGTATGTATGTATTTTCTTCTTGTTAATCAAGACTATAATTTTTTAAAAAATTTGATTTATATGCCGCCCTTCTCTGGAGACTCAGAGCAGCTTACAATGAGTTAAGCAATAGCCTTCATACTTTTGTATATTTTTATACAAAGTCAGCTTATTGCCCCCACAAACTGGGTCCTCAATTTACCTACCTTAGAAAGGATGGAAGGCTGAGGCAACCTTGAGCCTGGTGAGATTCGAACACAGTAATTGCAGACAGCTGGTGTTTAATTATAATGCTTTTAGTCTGTTGAGCCACCAGAGCTAATAAAAGTTATTTTGGGAAGTTTCCACATTTTTGGTAAACTGCACAAATTTGTCGAGAGATGTTGACACAGAAGTTTCCTATATTTAATCTTGCTATATAACACAGGACATAGGACATACAGTATGTTGGAAAAATCTTGAACCTTTCCTTCTTTTTCCACTTTGCCCTGAAAGGTTTCTTGAAAAGGTGCTGGGAGATTTTAAGAAGGAATCCTTAATATTCTTCCCAACTGTTTTGCATGATTCTGACTTCAGAGCAGCCCTGAACAAATGTTCTAACTGAGAGAGATTCTGGACTTTTTGGAAGAAAGCAATCTAAGTGCTAACAAGGCTGAAATACTGATTTTGCCTTGCAGAGTCACAGAAGAGAGGAAATAATTCATTTCTGTTATCTGGAGCCTCTTCGTCATGTAATGCCAGAGATCCCGTTTCTCTCTTCTTCACCTTGCTGCTTGCAAATAACTTTTTGTGCTGACACCAGACAGATGACCTCATTTCAGATAGACCCCAAAATGGAATGAAGACAGAGTGTCTCATCAGAATCCATTATGCCTTTGTCAAGAACTGACTAGGAAATTAATCAAGCTGGTGCTTTCCACTGGACAGAATATGTCTTCTGGTTTCTAAGGCCAACCAGTGGCCTAGTCTCTATAGATCAGTTTACGTTTGTATCAAAGCTTCCAGCATGCTCAGAGGTACTCATTCAGAAAAAAAGTGATGAGCAAATAGTTAGGCAAACTCTACCATTAGGCAGAGCCAAGCAGCTTCCTTTAGCATGGGAGGTACCTCTGAATTAAGGAGTCTACAGATAGTCCTTAACCAATAGTGACCAAAAAAAATTGTCATTAAAGGATGTGGTTGTTAAGTGAGACATTACATGACCCCCACCGAATTTTATGACCGTTTTTGCTGTGACTGTTAAGTAAGATATTAAAATGACTGCAGCTTCAACCTTCCTTGCTAGCATCCCCACTGGTTTTGCTTCTTGGAAGCCAGCTGGGAAGGTAACAAATGGTGACCACATACTACAATAGTTGTGTGAGAACTGGTCATAAGCCACTTTTTTCAGCACTGTCAGAACTTTGAATGGTCGTATGTCAAGGAATGTCTGTACACAGACTGATCCGGTTTGTTTTTTTTCCCTGAAGTGTTGAAATAAGAAGAACAGTATTTCATTCTCCACTTCAGCCAACATGTCTTAAGAATGTAGTTTGGAATGTTAACAGTAAAGATATATCTTCTGTTCTGTTGGATTCCATGATTTTTTTAAACCTCATTTTGGCTTTTTTAAAACTTTTTTGAAATATATAAAAATGTTTAAGCCATTTACAGCCCACAATGCAAGTGGGTTGCATATACTCTAATGTAGTCATCATAACTGTTCGAATACTAGCATTATCTGATATGCCAATATTCACATGCTACATTGTGTGTGCGTGTGCGTGTGTATATTTTGTGTGTGTGCGCACTTGCGCTTAATATGTCAGTTTCTGAAGTTTGTGTTGCATTAATTTCAAGTGAATTACTGGTCCTGGCATCATTTCATATGAAAGCACATACAATAAACAGCCTGTGGAACTCATTGCCACACATATGGTAATGGCCACAGACCGTTGGACAGTTTTAAAAGGATAAATTTCATGGAGGAGAGGTCTATCTATGACTTGAAATGCAACATTACTTCTGGTTTGGGGGCAGCATACCTTCAAATACCAACTCCAGGAAAACAAGACCAAGAAAGAAACATTACTTTGTTTTGTCTTGTTAGCAGCTTCTGAATTTTGCAAGGTGTTTTAGCTACCTGTTGGACTAAGACTGGTGTTAGCCTGATTCTGCAGAGCAATTCTAGCATACATTTGTAGCAGTGGAGACAGGCTACAAGAAGAAACTTGACCTCAAGACCCCGTGATGTTTTCAAACATCTGCATTTTTAAAAACCAGAAGAAAGCAACTAATCAATGGGTAGCAAAAGGGCAAATTTCAAAAATAAAAATGTTCACACCCACAAAGCATGAAAGTATCTAGTGTAGTTGTGTGAAAGTTGTGAAAGTATCTAATGTAGTTTCTGCTATGAATGTGGCAAAAGTGAATGACAGAAGTGGGAATTCTCATCATGTCAAAAAAAAAAAAAAAAAAAAAACCAGGTGAGTTTCATAGATGTGGATCAGTAGCTTTGCAAAATATGTTAGCAGAGGGTTAGTAACCATGACTACTAATCATGATGGCTATAGATAATCTCCAATATACAAAGTCTCAAAATTCTATGTAGTTGGCTTATTCCATGAAGGGTTATCAAATTAGATCGTGTCGTGGGCCAGATTGTGACATATCATGATATTTTTTGCCTTTGTGGAGCCAGGGTTGGTGTGGCCACCAGTTTGACAAACCTGTATGGGATAATCAGATTTCATCCTACCCTGTTTGAGGGGTTTTGCTTGATGAATGTGAGAAAAGGCTGGAATAGAGAGGGTTCCTGGTATGATTCAAGATAGTTTTTCCCCAACATTTTTGCCCTATTACTAGAGCAGTAGCTGCAGCAGTGAGCAGATGAATCAAATCAAGAAAAATGTAAGCAAGAATAGCTATCTATATACCTAATAGTTAAGGCATCGGGCTAGAAACTAGGAGCTTGTGAATTCTAGTTATGCCTTAGACACGAAAGCCAGCTGGGTGACCTTGGACCTGTCCCTCTCTTTCCACCCATCATAAGGTTGTTCTGAGGAGTGGTGCGGTGGCCTAGAGGTGGAGCTCTTGCCTCACAATCAGGAGGCTGTAAGTTCGAGCCTAGGTAGAGGCAGATATTTCTCTCCTTGGGCACAAAGGGAATATATCTGCTGAACAAAACTCTGCATTGGTGACAGGAAGGGCATCCGGCCATTAAACACTCTGCTAGCTCCATTCAGTTGCCCAGACTCCATCCCACAAGGGATCATGGGGTCATTAAAAGATAATGATAGGGTTGTTCTGAGGAAAACAGGGGGAAGGAATATTAGGTATGTTCATCATCTGGAGTTATTTATAAAAATAATAAAAGTGGGATATAAATAAATAAATACTAAAATATGTCAGCTATCTATCTAATATCTAATATCTATTATGATCTATTATCATACATAACATACATCACCTTCACCTTTCAGGTTATTGTGTAGCTGCAGATTTTTTGCAAGAGGGAAAAAACCCAGCAAAACCCAACCCCAAATCTTTGACAAATATACCATTCATGTCTAATCTCTACAATTCTACAAGTGGGCAGGCTCGTGTTATTTATAACACATATAATGGCAAAGTAAGTTCTTAACCAATAAAAATGCATGTGTTAAAAGTTCTGGTATTTTGCCTACACCCCCTTAACTAAATATACTGCACTTGGGAGTAAATTCTTTTCTTTTCCTGTAATGTGTTCAAACTTAAGAAATCATTTACACTCGAGGGATTATAGCATTTTAAACCCAAATACTTGACCAATTCCTGGAGTGCAACCTTCACCTATCACAAAACCCTGGCAAAGCAACTTTGGGAGTTTCCCTACCATTATCTTGGCCTTTCCTAAAGCTGCTAAAATGAATGTGTTATTAGAAGAACTTTTAAACCTGGTATTGTTCAGTTTAATATTATTTAGCTTACTTTTGGTTTATTGATTAAAACTAAACCATCGAACATCAGAGAATACACCAATAAAGAGAACACCAAGGACCCCACCAGAGAAAGTTGTTATATTCCCGTTCAGCTTCTCAAAGGCACATGGTTGGGCCTCTGGATTAGAATATCTAACCATAGTTACTTGGGACACTTTAATGTAGATTCCTACGTAATCTAGAATGCTTCACTTGATGACTTCAGCTGCTTTAAGATAGACCACAAGCAGGATCTGATCCCTAGTTCTGCTTTCCAACCACCCGTTAAAAATAACCTGTTTCCGAACCAAGTGTTTCCTTAGGGTCTTAGCAAGTAGAAAGTTACCAGTAAAACTGAATTTTAAATCCATATTGTATGCCAGCCATAAAGCCCCTTTGTAGGTGTGAGATTTTATGAAACCAAAATCGAACCATCTCCACACAAAATTGTGTTATTCGTATACATACATTCACAATTCAACAGTTGAAATTCTTTAGGCTGTCTATGATGCTGATATTTGTTACTCTTTAAGGGAAAAAAACCCTGTAGCAACAGTCTTGTAAATACTAACTAATACCAGAAGGGGAAGTAAACAATAGCTGGAGGAACCGGAGCAATGGCTGGATTTTGTTACATAACTAAAACAGTGGGTATCACCTCCTTCTGGGCAAGTGAATTTCATTTTAAAAAATACAAAAATAAACAACTTTGTTCCCAGAATAATTCTAGGACAATCCCAAAATAGGCATGAAAGAAGAAAATGTTCTCTCTACCCAAGCCTGGTTTTATAACTTCTATCAAATGTCCCCGTGGTTGTTTTTCCCCCTAACTCAATTGCACCTTAACAATTCCCCTAATTCAATTGCACCTTAGAATTTGCATCAGCAATTTCTAAATTAATTTGCTACCCAATGAAGATTGTTAAATCAAAACTGCCTATCTTCAACTGCCATTTTGTGTTTTGTGTTTCTATTCTGAAGCATGCTTTTTATCAAATGTTATCTTGCAATGAATAAATATCGGCAATGTGAACTTGGTATAGTCAAGAATTCTATCAATACTACTGACTCTTGTTTTAAAAGAATAATGGATAAATAGAATTACTGTCATACATTCTTTCTTGACCAAACTTATTCCACCAGAATTTTTGTCACATACAATTCTGTAGTGGTAGTAATAAGAGCTAAATAAAAATGTGGCCACTACAGAATTGGATAAGGCCTAAATCCAATTAAAATCAAGAGGATCACATAGTATATATATCTATTCGGAAATAACTCCTAAAGAGCTTCACAGTACTTATTCTAAGTATGTGCGTGTGGGGTGGGGTATTGTTGTTGTTGTTGTTTCTGTCTTTGAGTCACTGTTGACTATTGGAGGCTGCCTGGACAAATCCTGGCAGTTTTCTTCCCAAAATTGTTCAAAGGTGTTTGCCATTACCCGCTTCCTAGGGCTGAGAGAATGACCGGCCCAAGGTCACCCTGTTGGCTTTGTGCCTAAGGCAAGAATAGAAATCAGGGTCTCCCAATTTTTATCTAGAAACCACTAGATTTCGAGTAAGGTTTAATTATATGATTATAACTCTAGTTTAAATAACTTAACCTGAATTTTATGAGTTTTAATTTCTTAAATCAGCTTATTTTCCTGTAAATTATTTTTGCAGAAATTGATTAAAAATATGCTAATCAAATATACTGTTAAAAAAGATCATGAAAAGAACATTTTTAATAATTATTATATATGCAATTAAATTAAAGGACATTAATGAATTGGTCTCCTTGAAAAGGGTTTTTTTTTTTGTTTTAATCACTTCACATAAAATTTAATGAAACATTATTTCCATTCATTTTCAGATGGAAACAATGATGACACTTTCCTGTGATACAAACAGGAAAAGCAAAATGTCAGAAATTGTGTAAGTGTGGGTGTGCTTATTACGAAGCAACATTCAAAGGCACAGAAGGTTTTGAAATGTGTTTTGTGCCAAAAGAATACTAATAAATATACAATAGAACTAGCTGTTCTTAAAGACAACTAACTTCATAGATATTTGAGTGTAGAGAATGTGCTATCCCACAATTAAACACTTTATGATGTAAGCCAAATATGAACTCAATCTTTTTGAGTCTAGCCCAAAGCATGTGGTTTCATGGGATGTAATCTCTTATTGGGATAATCAATATATCATGTTTAAGCAAGCTCAGATTTAGCACAATGTGAGAATCAGGTCATTATGTTTTTGTGGTTATGGTTACATCATAGCAGTTGAACTGAAACAATGCAACATATCTGCATGTAGCTGGTTGCACTGGGAAAGAGGAAGTTACATTTTTAACAGCACTTACTATGAAGACTATTCAAAAGATTACAAGGGGTTGAAAAGATTCTCAAAAATATTAATTTTTGTCCTGAGATTAAGACTCATCCCAGCCTTTGTTTTATAAAAGGGGAATCTGGTTTAACTTTAAGGAACAATGTGGATAACCCCTGTAGTTTTTAAGTAATATGGAAATAGCTTTCAATTAATTTTAATTTTCCATCTTAAGCTACAACCCTGGGATATCCTTGTCTTTTATCATTCAAGTATTAAGATTTGCTTGGTTGGTTATTTCAAGATCAGCCAATGTCAGCTGGGTATTGCCACCTGAATTTTGGCTTTGTCTAGTATCCCCAATACAATCACAGAATTATTGAGTGGGGAGAGATCTCAAATATGCTTCTGCCCCAGTTCAAAAATACAAAATCTTAGTGCTTGCTCTAGGACAGGGGTCTGCAACCTTAAACACTCAAAGAGCCATTTGGATCCGTTTCCCACAGAAAAGAAAACACCGGGAGCCACAAAACCCTTCCCATGCCTGACTATTTCCTGAGTGGCCACAAAACTAGCATATGTAGTCAGTGGTGGGTTGTCCCAGGTTCGCATTGTTTCTATAGAACCAGTAGTAAAACCGGCGGGAGGCTCCACCCACTGACCCTGACATCATAAAAACGCTTCTGCGCATGGCCCCAGTGCGAACCAGTAAAGTAAAAGCCACCCCTGTATGAAGTTGAATTAAATGTTCTGTTTTCTTCTGAAACTTTTCTTTTCTTGGATTTATCCATGGTTGGCTTACCAGCTCAATAAATCGTGTGCCAGCTCAATAAAAGCTCAATAAATGCATGAATTGAAAAGCTCAATAAATCGCAGGTCAGTGGATGTCACACATCGGTGGTTGTGACGCATATTTTGAGTGACAGGGAGCTGCAGCAGAGGGGTGAAAGAGCCACATGTGGCTCCAGAGCTGCAGGTTGCTGACCCCTGCTCTAGGAAGAAAAGTCAATTCCTAAGTTTCAGTCACACCTTCCCCACCAGTTTCAAACACCTAAATTTGTTGGCTATGACTTTCACATCATATCACCTTTTAATTTTCGTTTTGCTGACCTAAATGTGCACAACTGATGGATTATACCTCTTAGACTTTGGTTTCTCATCCAAGAGGCTGTGAGTCTCCCCTACATGTATCCCTGATAATATCTGGTAAAAGGAATGTGTGATGAGATCACAGCCAGTCATTCTTCAACAAGCAATAACCAATACAGTAGCCAAGAGTTTTCAGAATGCCTTTGCTTTTTGTCCCAATGTTGACTTTAGTCAAATAGTAAAAGTGAGGAACCCTACAAAGCAACAGCAGGTTTGGAGAACCGAAACTTTTACAGGCTAGAGATAAACTAGAGTCCATTTCAATATTGCATTGAATGTTCTCTTCAACGGGAACATATACTGTGGAATAAAATGTCCAACAAAGTTTTAAACTGAAAAAAAAGAAAGAAAGAGAAAGAGAGAAAGAAAGAAAGAAAAAAAGAAAAGGGGAGGGAGAGGAGAAAGAAAGAAAGAGAGAGAGTGTGAGAGAAAGAAAGAAAGGGGGAAGGAGGGAGGGGAGAGGAGAAAGAAAGAGAGAGAGAGAGAGGAAGAAGGAAGGAAAGTAAGAAACAAAGAAAGAAAGGGAGGGAGGGGAGAGGAGAAAGAGAAAGAAAGAAAGAGGGGAAGGGAGGGGAGAGGAGAGGAGAAAAAAGGAAGGAAGGAAGGAAGGAAGGAAGGAAGGAAGGAAGGAAGGAAGGAAGGAAGAAAGAAAGAAAGAAAGAAAGAAAGAAAGAAAGAAAGAAAGAAAGAAAGAAAGAAAGAAAGAAAGAAAAGGGGAGGGAGGGGAGAGGAGAAAAAAGAAAGAGAGAGGAAGAAGGAAGGAAGGAAGGAAGGAAGGAAAGAAAGAAAGAAAGAAAGGGGGGAGGGAGGGGAGAGGAGAAAGAGAAAGAAAGAAAGAGGGGAAGGGAGGGGAGAAAAGAAAGAAAGAAAGAAAGAAAGAAAAAAAGAAAGAAAGAAAGAAAGAAAGAAAGAAAGAAAGAAAGAAAGAAAGAAAGAAAGAAAGAAAGAAAGAAAGAAAGAATCAAGGAATGAATTACGTAAGAGCTGCAGTTATTAAGACTAGTTGCCAGTGATTACCCCAGCAAGGCTAAGATAAAATAACAGGAAATGGTGCCTGGAGAGCACCATCTTCTATTCTCAGCAACTGTTACCCATCTTTAGGAACTTCATCATTGATTGGCGCGCACGCACGCACACAAACTCCTCATTCAAGTAAAAAAAAATCCTAATACATAACTTACAGGCAAGCGAGGTTTGGGGGTTAGGGTGATCTGTTATGCACCGTTACATAAATCCAAACAAAGTCTTCATGATCTAAAATGCTCCTAACCACAATCTTATTTCCCGGGGATGCATCTATTGGCCGCGAGGACGGGCGCGGGAGTCGGGTCCCAATGCCGCAAAGCAGGCAGGTTGGGTGCACTAATACCCAAACACAAAGGTAAGAGACCGGTTCTGCTCCGCGTCTCCCACCCCCCCACCCCCACCCCCCGAAGAAGGAGCCTTATTGCTCGTATCGGGCACATACTTTTTTCTCTCTCCCCCCTCCCTTCTTTTGCCGAGAGTGGATTCTACGAAGGTGACTTAGCAAGTCCCCTTGGAAGACGACCCAAGGATGTCTCCCCCTGGGTCGCTGCAGAGCCTTCCAACCGCCCTCCCACAGAGAGAAAGAAAGGGCAGCCACGGACGGGCGAAGGAAACGAAGTACCTGAAGTTTGAGCCTCCGCGGGACCCCAAAGGGCCAGGAGCAGGACTAGCGGTAGTCCGATCGCGCCGAAGCCCCTCATGGTGCAAGCAGCCTCCGAGCGAGCTGTGCGCGGAGTTTAAATCCCGCAGCGCCCCTAGCGGCCCTTCTCGGCTCCTGCAACCGGTTCTCGAGTTTCGGTGCGCCAGTTGCCTTGGCGCGGCTCTAATAACCGGAGCCTGACGTCAAAGTGGAGGCCGGCAGCGAATGGGTTGCTGCCTTGAGCAGTGACTGAGAACCCGCCGGCAAATCGGAAGCTCCGCTCGATCGCTTTCGCGGGGGGCTCTTTCCTCAACGTGGCGCTCTTTCCCGTCAATGCCAGTGAGGGTGGCCGCTGCCCAAAACCTTGAGAAGCCTTGGGGGAGGGGGGGGACGACAGTGAAGGTGGAAGTGGGACAGCGGCTTATAGATGTGAGAAATGAGGCCATCGATGGGGAGCGAGCACTGCTTGGTCCAAGCCGGGCATTTTTTTTTAAAATTAGATTTATATACCGCCCTTCTCCGGAGACTCAGGGGGGCTTACAGTGCGTTAAGCAATAGCCTTCATACTTTTGTATATTTTTATACAAAGTCAGCTTATTGTCCCCACAAACTGGGTCCTCAGTTTACCTACTTTAGAAAGATGGAAGGCTGAGTCAACCTTGAGCCTCGAACTTGCAATAATTGCAGACAGCTGGATGTTAATAACAGGCTATCTAGCCTGTTGAGCTATTTTAGCTATTAATCTTCTGGCATTAAATAGCGGAGGATGAAAAGTTGTCAGAACTGGGAAAGTTGGACTCGTAACCTGACTGGCGCGTGATTTTTGGTTCGCGATTGTCTGCAAAGAAGACGACATTCCCGGCCCCCAGTTTGTTTATTTTATTTGTCCAATGTCCCTCTCAACCAATAGAATAGAATAGAATAGAATTTTTTTATTGGCCGAATGTGATTGGTCACACAAGGAATTTGTCTTGGTGCATATGCTCTCGGTGTACATAAAAGAAAAGATACATTCATCAAAAATCATAAGGTACAACACTTAATGATAGTCATAGGGTACAAATAAGCAGTCAGGAAACAATATGACTTTGGGCGGCTTAAGTTACAAAAAAAAAAAAAAAGTTCAAAACACATCCAGAGGGGGAAAAAAAAAAATACCAGACCCCCAAATAACCAAAGATATGACGAAAACCACAAAACCATGAAACAGCATGGAAATTATAAAAACATAATCAGCAGGACAGCACAGTCCATTTCCTAAACAACACAACCCATTTCCTTACAGCCACTTTGCAAGTTTCACATCACTTTAATTAGGGTTAGGGCTGGATCTGTTTTTACTGTATTTATTTCTTGTTTTAAATTGGGAAGCTGATTTCTAAGCCTTTCGGAATTCTAGATTTGAAGCGAAACACCATCCCTATCAGGGTCCTTTTGTTTTGTTTTTTTTAAAAGAAAAAAACATATTTTTGGTCAAACAACAAGCAATCCAAGTAATGGTTGGCATGGACAGTGTTTGGAGAAAGGAAGATTCTTTCCTTTTATGGGAGGTAATTATTGCCCCTTAAGCCAGGAATGGAAACAATGATATAAACTGATTTAGGCAGTCAAAGGTTTAGTCTCATCAGATCATTCACTGAGAATTGCAGAGGGTCAAAAAGGTCAAGATTACAGATATAACCATGTGATTGAAGGCCCACAATTTGTATATATGCACAATGCCTCAGTTACGTTTTTTATTCATTTATTTTTTACCCTTTCGTTATTATTTTTTTAAAAAATACTATAAATAACTCTAGGTGACAAACATACCTAATCCTCCTTCCTTTTCCTATTTTCTCCACAACAACAACCCTGTGAGCTTCGATTGGTTGAGATAGAATGACTGGCCCAAAATCACCCAGCTGGCTTTCATGCTTAAGGCAGGACTAGAACTCCCAGTCTCCTGGTTTCTAGCCTGGTGCTTTAAAATCATTGTTTTGAACTCCTCCCAACAGAAACCCCTGGATAGTTTCATTATGTGAACTGCAGCAAGCATTGTGCAAAATAAAGAGGACATGCACAATAAGCACAATAAGAAACAACAGCAAGTAATGTGTGATGATCCAGAAACAAGAAGTAGCTATGGCAGAGCTTGCAATGTTTCTAACTTTAATCTGATTTTTTTAAATGGCAAATCTTCTGAAAACATGGTTATTATTTATATTGTTCAAAAGGCAGGATGTTTTTAAAATGTGGGAGATTAACATGACTTCACAACTAACAACAACAATAATTCCTCTCCTGCAATTGTCAATTTAAATATTAGAGATTGATCTGTCCCCCCAAGAGATATGTGTTGCGTATACAATCTTAAGTGAGTCTGTAAGACTTTTCATTTACCTGTGAGTGTGGGTGTGGATGTCTTTTCCTATTGTCTTACAACAGGTCTTCATTTTGAAACAGAGTTTAAGACTATACTACAGAACTGTTTCCCCTGTATTTTAAGTGTCACCATGATGTAACCATCACAATAAAATAAACTGACCTAACCTCTCGGCTCAGAATCCCTGTTGCTCTGTTTCAAGGCCTTAAATTAAAGTGTTGAAGCTGACTGACATGTCCTTTCCTTGGCTATGCATCCAGCACTTAAAAGGAAAATCTGGGTCAAAGCTTAACTTTGAGCTGCTTCAAAGTTCCAAACACTCCTATCAAGCCTAAATGAGTGCATCTTGTTGGATTTCAGCATGCCTCAAAATAGCTAAATAGATTCAATTGTGATTTGATGTCAAGTGAACTGTTTGGTTGTGTCCATGAAGTCACTAGGAATCAGGTTTGAACAAAGAAACTTTGCCCTTTATCATTAGATCATTGGTGGTCCACAAGAAAATTTTGGTGGTCCACAGAAAAATTATTTACGTTTTTTATATTGCAGTAAATACTATTTATCTTTTAAAAATATTCGTATTAGTGGTCCACAGGATTTAAAATTATGAATTTAGTGGTCCCTGAGGTCCGAACGGTTGGTGACCCCTGGCCTAGCATGCGTCACGAGCCAGACCAAGAGGTAGCCAAGCAGAATACATTAGTGTTTATTTCTTTGATATATATTCCGTTTCCTCCTAAAATAATGTTCATAATGGTTATCAGTTCCTTGATTAGCCTTTTAACCCACCAGGAGGGATCCTTGAATTTTTAAACCTTCAAGAATTTAGCCAAAAACAGAAATACGTTGGCTGGATTAACTTTTGTTTTTTTTTCAGTGGCGTATACATAATATAATAATTTCTCAAGATCAGACTTGAAAGAACTGTTGCCAAAGCTTCTCCACACCTGAGCTAAAAATGGCCTCTCTTTTTGTTTTCAAATTAAATATACAACAGGCACAACATTTGCCATTCCAAGAAAAAATATGCAATTCTACATGGCAGTATAGTATAGAATTCAAGTAATGCAAAAGTGTATTGTGCTGTTGTTTTTTTTTAAAGTAAAATCTACAGTGAGAAGGTAAAAATAAATTTAAATGCCAGCCAAGTATATTAATTTCAGGATTAATCCCTGAGAAGTATTCCAATCTGAAACCTGTAGAGCTGGTGCCAATCGGCTGAGGCAGTATTAAACTTGGTGGGCAAATGTCCAGCTCAATATAAGAAATCTTGTATTACTATTCTAGAAAATGAGAGTGTTATGTAAAATTGTCAAGCTTATAGATCAGGTGACCAAAAATCTTCAATATTCTTAAGATTGTTGTGCTTGATTTTAGTTATGGGAAATGACACTGAAGACAAAAATATACATAGCATAAGTGGTATAAAGTATGCACACAAATCCCAATTACATCCCAATTACAATCTATTTCGGGACCTCTCATATTCCACTGCCTTACCAGCATTGCTGCAAATGCTTGTTTTTCTGTGTTGCAATCATATGCATATTTACCCGGATGGGACCTTAATTGTGTCAAATTTGGGGGAATGGGAGAGGAGAGGATTGCTATCTTGTAATGGGAAATTGCAAGATAAAATTGTTTATGTTATTGTTTTATTAAAAGGTACCACTAAAAAGATTTTCCAAGTGTATAAAAATGAAAAAAAATACAATGTACAGAAAAGAAAAATAGAAAAATAGCGGAAAAGGAAAAAATGAAAATATAGTAAAGAAAAATAAATATATAAATTTCTTCATCACTAGTATAAACAATTTTAATACCATATCACCTTCTTTTAAAATACAACAAATGCAGCCTTCTTCCCTTATACCCTCTCTTCTGGATCTTGAAAAGTTAAGCATTGTCTGGTCTGGTTAGACAAGACTTAAGCAAGATTACTTGGGAAAAGCTTTAGACTAGGTTGGGAAGTTAATAAAAGAAACCAGTAGCAAACCACTTCTATAAGTATGTATTTGTGCATGTATTTGTGCATTAAGTTTCTATGAGTTGAGGGCTAATTGAAGAAGTAATTATGTTTACATTGTCAAAATAGTTCTCAGGGGAAAAAAATGCTCCTACCTAGACCATTGGATATTTCTTTGCTTTCCTCCCAGCAATTAACCTGGATTAAAACACTACCTTTCTCTTTTGGCAGCCAAGCTCAAAACAATATGCATGCTGATTTCTGACAAAGGACTTCTCTACACTGAAGCCTTCCACGACCTGTCTCCCATACAAAAGCCGGATGCAAATCAAGCCAACTTAAATTCCTTTTTGGATTTCAACCCATTTCTTTATTTTTGATGTTTTGTATGCACCATGCCTTCCGTGGAGAATTCTCCAATTTCCTTACCTGACCTGGGAAGAAGAGAAGAGACTAAAGACACTATAGCATTACCATTTGTGGCTAGAGCTTAAAAGGGAAGGTGGCAGACTGCCTTTCAATTTCACTGGTTATAAAAAAAAAAAAATCAAGACCAACACATTCCACCAAGAAACTTGTTCATTGGTGGTTTTTGTTTTTGTTTTGTTTTAAATGGAAGGCAATGACTAGTGACTGAAAAGTAAGGGGCATTTCTACTACAGCAGTATTTCCTAAGTTTGCCCATTGCCAGGCATGTGGACTTCAAGTCCCAGAATTTTATAGCCAACATTGCTAGTGAAGAAAAGTTCTGGCAGCTAAAGTCAACATACCTGGAAATTGCCAAGACTGGGAAACATTGCTGTACAAACACCAACTGGTGTGCAAGAGTTTGCTTACAAGGAATTGAAGTGCTGTACACAAACTATGTGGACCTGGACAACACATGCAAAAGTTGAGTTAAGGATTTGTTGAAGATGATGTGATATGACCCTACTGTCCAGAAATGGCAGATGTTTCACTGTCATGTTGGGGTAAAACTGGAGGCATGGATCAGCCCAAAGATAGAGTCCTTATAGCATGTTTAATTCATTCTGGCAACAAGACCAACAGAAAAGTCACACTTTGCTCTGTTGAATCTGCACATTTTATTAACCATGGTTTATTGAAGGCTGGATTTAAACAAAAGTCAAAACCACATAATGAGTTTCTCTGTTTTGTAAGCACAGTGAAGATTAATGCATAGAAGTATTTGTCAAGTGTTGTTTATTGACGACAGGATTGAATAGCTAACAGAAAGTATTCAATAGACCTAGTTTGCAAAGATCCTGGCTGCCCTTTCTTTTCATAGCCAGATTACTGATTAAGGGTCAATGGGAAACTGTTAGGTTTTAACAATGGGAGATAATGGCTAAGAGATGGAGTTCTTAATAGCTGTGGATTACTAGAGAGATACCCATCAGAGCTTGGAGAAGGCACTTCCTTCTAGCATTTCCTTTCTGCCTGTCCTTTGCTGCCAAGTCTGTGAATGACTCAAATATTAGAAAGTAATTTTCAAACTGCAATTTTGTCTTAATCTGAAGAAACAGTGCTGTCTTTAGAAAAAAACCTCTTCTTAATTATCTTGCCAGTGGGGAAAAAGCAACATAACAATCCAAACATCTATCCAAAAAAAAAAAAATGCAGATTTTCTCTCCAATAGATAATCAAGAAGGAATTAATTGGCACTTGCTGCATTTTGCAAACTCCAGCAAAAGGACCATGAAATGATACTTGCCCTGTTAAATGTTACCAATTTTCTAAAGCAGGAGGTTAATCCTAATAATAATTTTCATCATTTTTAAAAAATTTCAGGATGACTGAACCACAAGTTGCTTTTCTGCCTCCTCTTGTACACATGGTTAATTATTTGGGTGGAAAAGCTATAATTGTGGTCAACAACAGTTCGAAATGGGCGGGGAAACACTCCTGGGGGAACAAAATTATTATTCCACAACAAAAAAACCGGTTTAATGCTGAAATAATAAACTGCAGATAATTAGAAGTATATGCAGCCTAAGGAATAAAAGATAATCAAAGAAAGGCATTAAAAACAAAAGGAATACATACTAAAAGGAAGGTACAAGTACCAGAAAACATATTTCAACTGTCTGCCTGCCCACCTGCCTGCCTGCCTATCTATCTATCATCTCTCTCCCTTCCCTAAAATTCCATAACTTACTAGAGAAACTAATGCATATATTCCCTATTCATTTCAGAGAATGCATTAAAGAGCATTAAATAACCTGGCCAAAGAAATCAAGGAATACAATATAAAAAAAGGAAACGAAATATTGCTAAATTTAGCTTACGATACTACCATTCATTAAAATCTTCAATAATATTTTTTCTTTGCAAAGTATTCCTGCTTCTATCACATTCATATATTGCTGTACGGGAAGTGTACCCCAGGGGGACAGTGCCAGGGACCTCATAGCACAAGAAACCTCAGAAAATAGTGCCTTTAGACTCAAGCCAACCCTTCCCCCTTAAAGAAAACCAAGAAGCACCAGCTGAAAGAAAACCACAGAGCAACCCTGCTAACAGAGCTGACAATAGAAATACTTAAGTAGAACCATTAAAATAAGGGGAAGCAGACTAAAAATAATTTATCTGGAACTCCCCTTTTCCTCTTTCCTGGCAGAAGTAACCCCCAGAATAAGAAAGACAAAGCCCCAGGAACAGGAGAAACTCAAACTGAACATCATCATTATCATCATCATCATCATCATCATCATCATCATCATCATTAATTGAATTTAAGTTGCTGCCTATTCCCCCATGGCGACTCAAGGCAGCTTACAAAATATAAAACCACATTTAAAAACATTAAAACTAATAAAACTAATAAAAAATCAAATAAATTAATGTAATAAAGGCAGAAAGACAGGATCCAAGGCAATCACTTTAACTAGAGGCACATAAATAAACCCATCAAGCTACAGGAACTTCAAAGGGGAATTAAGAATAAAAGGCTCAGAGTCACACTTCCAAGTTGGCTTGCAACCCAGGAATGCTTGTGCTGTGTCTCACCTGCTTTTTTGCCTTCCTTCATTAAAGAATTCCGCTTTCTGGCAGCTGCTTCAGAAGTCATTTCTTTTCAGTGTCCATTGTTTTTTCCAGCTGGGAATGAACTCAGGAAATTTCTTTCAACAGCTGCATATATTGTCTTTTTTTCTCTTAATGACTCACCTCTCTCATTTTCATCCAACTGCAATTTTTCAGTTTTCCTCTTCAAAACATATTCATTATTCCTTCATATATTTATTTTGGAATTCAACATTTAATTTGATTTAATATTTATTTTAATATTCATTGATGTTTATTTAGAAGATGATGTTTATTCATTTATGACC
Source organism: Masticophis lateralis (assembly GCA_030761175.1). Lineage (NCBI taxonomy): Eukaryota > Metazoa > Chordata > Lepidosauria > Squamata > Colubridae > Masticophis > Masticophis lateralis. The sequence goes on along the minus strand of JAUDYJ010000002.1, from coordinate 259,839,989 downwards.
AAAGCACCTTCCTCTCTCTTTTGTACTGATCACTCATTTTTACGTTCAATTCACATTCATTCAAAAAGGTCCTATCCTTTTTTTAATATAATCTTCTCCAGAATCCTATTTCCACTGCACATCTTATTTTGTCATTTATCTAATAAACCCAATTCTCACTTGCATTCAACAAATTGAGCAAAATTATGCTTATTGACAAAAACTTTTGCTTCTTTCAATAAACCTTACTTGCAACAGATCTGATATTATCTATTTTTTTGCTAATATCTACACCATCTTAATATTTCTCCATCCTTTTTTCCTATCCCATCTTGAGCAAATATGTCATGAAAGTATAGATTCATCCAATTTATTGCCATTTACATATAACTTGAATAGTTCATTCTTTTTCCCATCAAACACTGTTAGCTTTCTCTTTCCAACATTAATTTTTAGATTCACATTCTCCTCCTGCATCATAATCAATCAAACCAACCAACCAACCATGCTTTTAAATTTATATTATTTTCTCTGCTATATGTACAAATGACTAGACTTACATTTAAACTATATGCTTGAGTTAAATAGGGGTTTTTTTTTCTAACCAGATACTCGCCATTCATCATTCTCATTCGTTCTTAGGGCAATGAATGGCCCAATCAGTTTTTCTGTCTTGCTTGCCTCATTCCCATCCATGCATTCATTTCTTCTGGCATAACAACTTTTCTTCCTTGATCACATTGATATAGAATGATTTTTTTTCTCAAAACTCATATAAGTTATCATTAACTTATCAGCCCAAACTCATATCAGTTATCATTAACTTATCAGCCTTCACTTGAGTGTGACTTGTAACTTTCACCAACTTATTGATTCCTACTTTCATAAAGATATAGCCTCAGCCGTAGAAGAACCTAAGATGTCCTAGTGCTGACCTGTTTATCTGTTTCTACATCCTGACTGATCAGTATCTGCAGGTGCCCAGGAAATGGCCCTGAGGTCTCTCTCTTCCTATTCTATTGTGTTAAAATAGTTATCTAAGCTGCAATTATGAGCCATAAAACTCAAATTTTCAGGCTTTCAGCTTTATGCGTTGGATTGTAAAATTTCTCTAAGGTCAGAAGTTAAAATCTATTAGACAAGTTAAAATGAGGGATGAGAGTAGTTTGGTGTAGTGATTAAAGCCCAGACTTGAAATCTAGGAGCGTGTGAGTTCTAGTGCCTTCTTAGACAGGAAGTCAGTTAGGTGACTTTGGGCCAGTCACTTTTTCTCATTCCTAGGAAGTAGCCAATGAGGTCTCAGGTCTTGCCAAGAAAACTACAAGAACCAGTTCAGGCAATCACTAGGAGCCAGCAATAACTTAAAGACGTGTGTACACATACAGTCACACTGAGATGTTAGAGTCGAAATTGATTATGTAGTTAGTCCATATTTATACATCTCCTTTGTTATGTTTCTCTCCCATCCTAAAGCTGGTTTAAAAAAATCATGATTCCCCACAAACCTTCCCACAGCTTTCCCTTACTATGTATCTGGATATATTGTCCATATAGCTTTAAGGCTCATAATTCATGCTTGGGGCTATGATTGAGGGTTTCTTCAGGTGAAGTTGTCCAACACTATGCAACGTCATCTTCCACATGAAAAGTCATGTTCCATTGTCTGGTTATTTTGTCCATTGCATTTTAGTTTCTTTGTTCTTTTGCACTGACTATCCTTCTCCAACTTCTTATTACTATGGGCCAATCTTTTGGCAGCGAAGAGTTATATTGTTTTGTATATCTTTGTGGCCGTCTGGTGGCTGGTGTATCTGTGTGTGTATACAAAAGGCAGTTAGAGTATATGCCTTTGAACAGCTGGATTTGAAAAAGAGGTTTTGCTGTAGGGAAAGTTATAGGAACTGTAAACCATCCCAAGGACATAAGATAAGCAGGGAAAGTGAAGGTTTCCCCAGAACAGTGGCCTTTCAGAAGACTATTTCCTTCCAAATAAGCTATAGAACCACCATAATAAAATCATTTCAATTAGATTTGCAAGAGTTTCATATTCTTTGATTTACTGTTTAACCTTTCAATTCCTAGGTAGTAGCAACAAATTGTACTGTGTTTTATTTATTGGCTGTTTGTTCACCTTCTCATTAGGTTGAAGGGTCAACTCATGATGAAACAAAAATGTAGAAGCAACCCAGGGGTGGGTTCTACTTACCTTTACTACCTGTTCACAACAGGACCGCATGCACACTTGCTTCACGTGTGTGCACACGCTTGCTTCTGCCCATGCTTGCTTTTGCACATGTGCAAAAGCTTCTGCGCATGCACAGATCACCCATGATGATGTCATGGCAGGGGGGTAGAGCCCCCAGCTGGTTTTACTACCGGTTCTATAGAACCAGACCAAACCGGGAGCAATCTACCACTGAAGTAATCCGAAGTAACAGGTTTTCAGCTACACTTCTCAAAGAATTCATATAATCAAGGACATATGAAGGACATATGAAGGACATCAAGTACATTCGGGGACGTGTGTTCCTGCACATTGACTGAATGATTGCTCCATCATCCCATTTACAAAGGTTTCCTCTAGTCTCGGGAATCAACAAAGGGCAGAAGGTTATTCAAAGAGGACAGGGAGCAGGCTGAAAGGGAGGTTATTCCATGGATAGAACCAAATGAAGCTGTAAGATTGATGGCACAGAATACATTATTTCAGTCTGCCTCCCTGAAGCATATCATTACTTGCATGTAGTGACTTGGATAGTAGGGAAATGCCACTTCTGGAGCATAGCCCTGAACAGTGATGGGATTCAGCCAGTTCGCATCACTTCGGGAGAACCGGTTGTTAACTTTCTGAGCAGTTTGGTGAACTGGTTGTTGGAAAAAACCATTAGGGCAGAGAACGGTTGTTAAATTATTTGAATCCCACCACTGGCTCTGAAGTTATTTTTTGGTAATGGGAACAATCACCCTGAAGCCATCATCAGTAATAGAAGGACACTAAGTACAGGTAGAGACAGGAAGGCTTGTGCCTGAACAACAGTTAATGGGCTGCCTTTACAATGAGGTAAGGAGTCTTTGTTCATAGAATAACACCCTGGAAAAAGGCAATGGCAAATCATCGTATTATTGTTAGCAAAACAATATGATCATGAAGTCCAGAAGACTCCAGTTTGACATGAGGAATTTTTGTGCTACCACTGAAGTAGATACTGGAAACAGCCATGGAGGAAATTAATTACCATATTTTCCGGCGTATAAGACGACTGGGCGTATAAGACGACCCTCCTCAGAGCCATTTAAGGCTCCTCAGAGCCCTATGGGCTGGTCTGCCTGGTTACAGGAGAATGAGACCCGGCGTATAAGACGACCCCCGACTTTTGAGAAGATTTTTGTGTGTTAGAAAGTAGTCTTATACGCAGGAAAATACAGTACATATTCTTTAATCTCTATTTAGCTAAATAGCAGTGGTGGGATTCAGCCAGATTGCACAAACCAGTAGTGGTGACTGCGGGAGGCTCCACCCACCTGCCCAGATGTAATGTGTGACTTTCTGTGCATGCCCAGAAAGCTGTGCGCATGCACAGAGATGGTGCATTCAAGCAAAGTGAGCTCACGCACACATGCACTCACATTTGTGACCTGGAGAAAAACTCTCTCACAAACTGTAACAGCCTGTATTCCAGTCCAGGCGTTATAAACAGAAAACTTCCAACTATAAATCCAAGGCAAGATAAGGTAATTAATCCTCAGGGCAAGCAAGAGAAGAAGTTCCGGAAGTGAAGTAGCACGGCAGTAAATCAAACCAGTTGGTAGGATGCCAGGAACTCAGATAAAGTAGTTAGCACAAGATGAACTCAGCATTTGTTCACAACAACCGCCCCTCCCATTTGCCTCTCCTTTAAACTCCATCCCCAGGTGTGCCTTGTGAAAGGAATTGCGGCTCTTTCCTCCCTTGTAAGCCACGCAACCTACCTTACTCTCTTCTCTGTTCTTCCCTGCATGCCCTAGGATGAGGAGGGGGTGGGCCTTGGTCTTCATCTGAACCCCCCTCCCTTGTTCTACCTCTCCCCTGCTCTGCCCAGCCTGACTTTGCCCTTCCCCAGTTTTCTCCACAGCCAATGGAGCCACTCTCTTGCTCTCTGTCAGCTGCTCATCTTCCCCCTCGGATTCAGACTCTGATGGGGGCATGACAACTTATTTCAGATTTCCTTTCCTTTCCAACAGAGGTATCAAACTGGCGGCCCGCAGGCTGCTTACATCACACACAGGCTACACCCACCCCAGTTCCGCAAAAGGAAAAAAAGTCGCAAAATGTCACGTGAGAGCAACATGACACTATGAGATTGACACCCATACTTTACAAACTCGCAGGGTTGCAAATATGACAATTGGTTGCAAAGTTACCTTTTCATCACTGTCATAACTGTGAATAGTCACTAAACAAGGTGCCCCTAACCAAATTCTAACTGTAAATCAAGATTCTGTAGAATGATTGTTTGGAGATGTGTGTGTGTGTGTTTGTTTGTTTGTTGTTGTTTTTTTTTGTATCAGTCAGAGATACATTATTTTCTTAGTAAGTTTTGAAGTCATTCTGACATTTATTCAAAGGCACATCAATTAACTATTTTTCCATTTTTGGAGTCAGAATCTTGTGTTCTCAAATATATGAGGGAAAAAGCAGTATATCAGGAAAAAAGAAAAACTGGTTGTGGAATGGAAAAAAGAATAATTGGATTAAAAATAGCTCATATTCAGATTGAAATGTCTACAGTATTAAAAGGCTGGAAGTTCTTTCATACTAACAGCTTAAAACCTCAATTAGAGAATAATAAAAGAAGTTGTCTTGTATATAGCCTATACACAAATATATACTTATTTATTTATTTATTTATCAACAAGTACAAGGAAGCAGGTAACAGTATAGACATAGACATGGACCCATGAAAAAAATTGGCACAAATAAAAGGATATAAATAGACAAAACATAGCCATAAGTACATAGAATGATTACATATAAATTTGAACAGTAGGACAGGGAAGGTAGGCACACTGGTGCGCCTTATGCACAGCCCCTTAGGGACCTCTTAAGAAACATGAAAGGTTCACGGTAGACAGTTTAAGGTAAAAGATATGGGGATTAGAGAGACTAACAACAGGATCAGGTAGAGTGTTCCAGACATTTACTGCTCTATTGCTGAAGTCGTATTTTTTGCAATCTAGATTAGAGCGAATTACATTGAGTTTGAATCTATTGATAGCCCTTGTGTTATTATGGATGAAATTAAAGTACTCATTTACACTAGGACTTTTTGATAAATAATCTTATGAACTAAGTATAGGTCGCAATGTAGATGGCGTAGTTCGAGGCTATCCAGGCCTAAAATTTCAAGCCTGATGGTATAGGGAATTTTATTTTGAGCAGAAGATTTGAGTACTCTTCTAGTAAAATTAATCATGAAAAGGACTAGGGTGTCTTATTCATGTATCTATGATCTTAATATAAAGTCTTTCCACTGAAAAAATATACTGCTTTTATCACAAATGCTTCCCTTTCGCTTTCAAAGAAGACGAGATTCCTTAGATCTCATTAAAGATTATGGGTGAAGATTTGTGTGTATGACAATAAAAATGGATACAGTATGAAGAAGGTTAATGTCCCATTGTTATAATGTAATGTTTGTTATAAGGTACAAAACCAAGCACTTAAAATGTTCAGCATGATTCACATTTATGCCACCTAGGGACCAAATGGTACAGAAATCCCAAATTGCTTCAGAGGGAGACAAGAGGATGCAATTGCTAATTTATTTTGAAAAAAAGTTTTGCTATCTTTGGAATGCTTTTCCTATTTCGTGAACATGTAAATAATTGTGATGGATGTAAGTACTGTACAATGATTAAGGGTTTGAACTTAGGAAAATGCAAATTCTAGTCTTCATTTGACGATGCAGCTCATGGTGTAATTTTTGGGCAGACTCTTTCACTTAGGCTAAGTCTCAAGATGGAAATGTTACAAAATTATGAGGATTCTCCACCTTCTGCTCATAAAGGTACAACATAAATGCAATAAATAAACATGGTTGTTCTTACAATCTTAGTCAATATCATTTCAGCTACAATCCAGTATTTTGTCATTTCAGTTACAATCCAGTATTTTGTTTAGGGCAGAAATCCAAATTAAAGCAACCGAGGGACAGGTGGTTCTAGTCTCTGCCTGGATTACAAGGAAAGAAAGTTCACCATTACTCCAGTAATTGTTTCTATTGTCAAACTGCTGATACTTCTAAGATTTTTTTTTTCTCATATTCAAGAAGAATCTATATTCCAATATTGTGCATCTTGCACTCTGAACAAGAAAAAGCAAGCCTTTACTTTTTTCTATTGTAGGAGGTAAGCACCCACCCCTCTCTTAGAAAAATGAAATATTCTAGGAAATATTAAAAAGGCAGAATATTATACCTCCCTGGATGAAAAATGGATAAACATGTTTTTAGGCAGGAAACAGACTCACTCTTAATAGCCCCCCCCCTTCAATAGCCCACAGCAAATGTCAGCCCTTAAGAGATAAAGAGATAGCTAGTCTATTCATAAGCAAATGCCCTCACCCAAGTTCCAACAAAGATAGGATTCACCCTCTACCTATCTAGCAACAGAACAAGAGCCTTGGTGGCGCAGCAGACTAAAGTCCTGTTAACTAGCACCAGCTGCCTGCAATTACTGCAAGTTTGAATCTCACCAGGCTCAAGGTTGACTCATCCTTCCATCCTTCTGAGGTAGGTAGAACGAGGACCCGGATTGTGGGGGCAATAAACTGACTTTGTAAAAAAGAACACTGCTTGGGGGGGGGGGGGAGGCGAAAGCCCTACTAAGCAGATATATACAAAAGTATGAAGGCTATTGCTTAACGCATTGTAAGCCACCCTGAGTCTCCAGAGAAGGGCGGCATATAAATTGAACAAATAAACAAACAAACAAACAAACAAACAAACAAACTCACCACATGATACATGGGGAGATTGCATCACCCAGCAAGGCTCAACCAAGCCTGGGACTCAAAAGACAACTTCCAAAATTACCCCTGCATGGCCTCATGGGATTCTGACAACTAATCAGAATACAAGCTCAAATTCAAAGCCCAACAGAGGGTATAAATCGCTCACTCTCTCTCACCCATGTGCCTTTTGGCCCAGGACCTCAAAACCATGTGGTCCTGTCTACCATTAAACCATCTTTTCAAGCAGTCTCCATGTTTCCAGTATCTTTCTCCCCACTTGGAACTGAACCCAGATGGCCATTTCCTCCAACAATATCTAACATCTTTCTAGACAATAGAAGAGTTATGACTCCAGATTCTATGTTCTGTCTTCACAGAACTTAGTTTCAGTTCTCTTCACCACCTTCGTTCCCTTTTCTGAACTTTTCACAATCTCTATGAATCGTCCTTAAGTTGTGGAACTAGATACAGTTACACACTGGAACATCTGGAAAGCCAAATACAGTTGAATAATTAACTCCTAAGATTTGGAAATTATCCTTGCGTTAAGGCAACCTAAAAATTGTATTTGCCTTTTTTGCAGTCAAATCTCTGTGCTGATTCATATTTAGTTGACAATCTGCTATTGTTCCAAATTTTTTTGTATAAATGTGTATTGTCTGTCTTGTCTGTTGATCTCACATTTTTATGGCCATCCAGGAGAACAAAGGAAGGGATCAGAAGCCATTTTAGTTTATGGTGGCAAAAAATCTGGAGGAGTCCAATAGCACCTTTACTGACTATTAAAGGTGCAAGCTGTGAGCCAGGTTAAGTCATAAAGATTTATGCCTTTTAATAAAATTGGATAATCAAAAAACGTGCTACCAGATTCCTTCTGATATTTTGCCATCCCATTCCTGTTTGATTTTCATTTCATTTATTAAGTTTATTGGCTACTCATCTTTACCATATATGTTTCCTTGGTGAAATATGCTGCGTTTGTTGCTGTTAAATATCACTCTAATATTTTCAGTGCATTTCTCCAAAATATTCAAATCATTTTGAATTTTATTTCTATCTTCTATGCTATTAGCTACCCCACTTAATTTTGTATTATCTTCAAATCTGGTGTGAATCACCTCCAACTCTTCACCCAAGCAAGTAAAAAACTAAAGGACTCTAGGGCAGACATCCTCTTAGAGTAATTTCATTAAAATATTTTTATTATCATAGAAGCTTCTATCTAAACTCTATAGAGCAGTGGTTCTCAACATCAGGATCTCCTATAATTACCCAGCCAACACCCAAAATTCCCTGGCTCTGATGTCTGAGGAATTCTGGAAATGAAAGCCATACATTTTAAAGTTGCTAAGGTTGAGAAATACTGTTCTACAGTAGATGTTTATGTAGGGTGAAAGATACATGTCTCCCACTTCAATACCTAGACTCTCTGTATCCATCACATATATCAGGCTATGGAGCTTTATTTGGCATAGCAATCACTGTATAGCAAGATTAATACCATCATTGTGAGTAGACAGATCCAGTAACACTTATCTGCTTTGATTTGAAAATGAATGATAGAGATGCCTTGAAATTTGCCTAAAACCTATCCATCTTTGGATGATTCAATAAATCATATCTAATATGCATATGCAGAAAAACTGACCATCTCTCTTAATTCTGGGAACATTGAGACCAATTCTTCCCATTCTATGTCCTTCAGTGAATAATGTGAATTAAACAAATGTTGCAGCCTTTATTTTCGCTAAAACAGACAGTAATGACTGATCAATAGGGATGAGCAGATTTCTTGTAATCTCCTTTGATTTATTGTACAATCACCTTTGATATATTATATAAAGAAGAAGGAGTCAACCTATTCTCGATAGCACCTGAAGGCAGGGCAAGAAGCAATGGGTGGAAACTACCATAATCAAGGAGAGAAGCAACCTAGAACTAAGGAGAAATTTCCTAACAGTTTTGAACAATTAATCAATGGAACAACTTGCTTCCAGAAGTTGTGGGTACTTCAACCATGGAAGTTTTTAAGAAGAGATTGGACAACCATTTGAATGGAATGGAATGGAATGGAATGGAATGGAATGGAATGGAATAGAATAGAATAGAATAGAATAGAATAGAATAGAATAGAATAGAATAGAATAGAATAGAATAGAATAGAATAGAATAGAATAGAATTCTTTATTGGTCAAGTATGATTGGACATACAAGGAATTTGTCTTGGTGCATACACTCTCAGAGTACATGAAAGAAAAGATACATTCGTCAAGAATCATAAGGTACAACACTTAATGATAGTCATAGGAAAACAGTCAATATAAATCTTAAGGATACTAGCAACAAGGTTACAGTCATACAGTCATAAGTGGGAAGAGATGGGTGATAGGAACGATGAGAAGATTAATAGTAATGCAGACTTAGTAACTAGTTTGACAGTGTTGAGGGAATTATTTGTTTAGCGGATTCCATTTGTTGATGGCATTCGGGGAAAAACTGTTCTTGTGTCTAGTTGTTCTGATATGCAGTGCTCTATAGCGTTGTTTTGAGGGTAGGAGTTGAAATGGTATATTGTCTGAAATGGTATAGGATTTCTTGCCTGAGCAGGGGATTGTATTAAAAGACCTCCAAGGTCCCTTCCAACTCCGTTATTCTGTTATTGTTTGACACTGTAATATAAGTATGTCATTTTGTCTTGTTGCAGCAAAACAGGCAGAGCCAACTTGCTTCATTGGCTAATATGCTTAATTCAGATATCTCTGCATGCTGAAAAGTCTAAATACAACTTCAAATATCTGTGCAGCTCTTCTGATCAAGGGCAGTCTGGTCACATAAAGCCCTCCGTGAAAGTGTGAAAAGCACCAGGTCTCTGTTTTTTAAGCAGGTAAAATAATGTTTTGGTGGGTATGAAGTAGTGGCACTTCAAATCATGGCTTGGGGATGAAATAAGATCCGGATCCTGGACTGAAACAATACTTGGGTTGCCAGGGGATTTTATAATTGGGGAAAACTGCAAATGAGAAGTGGGATAAAGATAGGAATTACATTCCAATGAATCTGGAGGGTTGTTGTTTGGGAAAGCTGCAAGTAATACTGGAATTGGGATTAAGGCCCCTGCAATTAAGATTCCAAGGGTCTGGAGCTGTAGATAATGATAGGACTCTTTACAAAGAGACACATTCTCTGAGAGTATCAGAGTCATGTGTCTATCTGACTGACAGCCAGAGTGGTGCCTTCTTTATGACTAACAGTTATCCATTAGGCAGACAAATATTAGGCGGAACAAATTAACTTGGTTAATTTATCCACAGCCTTCATGCAGAAATGCGGAAGCAAATATCGGCATAAAGTAAATCACAGAGGTCATGTTTTGGATAACTTAATAAAGCTTTACCTCAGCATACTGGATTATGCTATTATGTTGTTTCTGGATGGTGGTTTTCTGGAAAGCAATTCATCTTCTGGACCAGAATCTTCCGTCTTTCATTAACATGACAAAAGCAGGGTTGCACTGTCACATCATAGTGCTCTATCCTTTTACGACATGTATGACACACTAATAAAAATGGTAGGGCTTGTAGCATAACATGGCTTTCGTCATTTGACCTTCCCTCCCCACCCTCCATGGATGCTACATTTCAATGTGGCTATGGATTATTAAAAACACAAAAACCCAAAGTCACCTTAGAGTCTCACATTTATTGCTGCATAATATTTCATGATCTGTAAAAGCAACCTTGGATTTTGCTTCAGAAGAACCTAACTCATCTAACTCTCTGCAAAACAAAGAATTAAACTGCATTAAAGTATGTTGATGGTCAGGTAAAGATGCCTCAAGGTAACCTTTCAATTAACCCAAGCAGCTATTAGAAGATCCTTTGTAGTCAAACTTAGGAAACAATGGTCAATTAACAAGAGAAAAACAATCATTCTGCTGACATGCAGCTTTACATATTAACTTGACAAAACCAATGGAAGAATTCTTCAACTTCTTCAGTTAGCTAAAAGAATCCTAAAGCAATCATGTCTTCCTTTGATCAATATATGACCTGAGAAAAGTTTGGTCTTTTTAAACAAAAAAAAAAATTGCAAATCAATCCAATAATCTATTTTTGCAAGCAAACAGTATCCTCTGGCAAAATAAATCCTATTTATAGCACACCCCATAAGACTTTCAGTAAGCAAGACTGAGAAATTCTGGTTTTCAGTCAAGCTGAAGTCAGGGAGTCAAATTCCTTCACTGCCAAATATAATACACAAAATTATGTGGCTAACAAATATAAACTTAAATCCAATCCACATTTCCCCAGAGTCAAGAAATCCCAGCTCTTCTTCAGAAATCTTCTAGACATATTGGACAACATCAGACAGACCTCAAACATTGAATTTGCTTTATTTGTTTGTTTTTTTAATTTGATTTTATATGCCGCCCTTCTCCGGAGAATCAGGGTGGCTTACAATGCGTTAAGCAATAGCCTTCATACTTTTGTATATATATATATATACAAGTCAGTTTATTGCCCCCACAAACTGGGTCCTCAATTTACCTACCTTAGAAAGGATGGAAGGCTGAGTCAACCTTGAGCCTGGCGAGATTCGAACTTAGAAGTAATTGCAGACAGCTGGTCTTTAACTACAATGCCTTAGTCTGCTGAGCCACCAGAGCTCCTTCAAGCTCCTCCTTGTTAAACTGAAGCCCACATATCCATCAAATACAACAAGGTGGTGTAGGTATCTACATGCATCCAATAAGCTGTCCATTGTCTACATCTATGGCTGTCAAACTCACGATGTCACATTGCCATCACATGATGTTTCCCATTTGCAGAGCTGGGGTGGGCATAGCCAGCACGCAATGCATCAGGCCCGTGGGCCGCCGGTTTGACACCCTGGTCTACATCAGTGCTGTCTTTAGATTGTAAACCATTCCTTCCTGCAGAGGAAACCAAAGTTTTGAAAGCCAAGATACAAATCTTTTGAAGCCAAGCAATCTTACTCTTGTTTATATGGATCTGAAGCAGAGACTCTGAAAAATAGACCTACATACTATACTGTAAGGTTGCTGTATTCCTAATGAAGTGCCTATGGCATATCCTGGAAATCTTCCTATATGAACATCTCAAGAAAGATACCATCAGACAGAGATGCAGTGAACAACCTACATTTGAAGGTGAAATCCAAAAGCACATATCAAGGTCACATTCCTTGCATTGTAAGAAATGGCTAGAATCTTTTTCCTATCCTTTAACAGGAGTGTCAAACTGGCAGCCCATGGGCCGGATGTATCATGCACAGGCCATACCCATCCCAGCTCCACGAAGGGGAAAAACATCACGATATGTCACATGACGGCAACGTGATGCCGTGAGTTTGACACCCATGCTTTAAAATGTTCACTGAAACTGACTGATCTGTAATTACTTAGTTTTTTCTCTGTTTGAAGATAGGACATTTGTCCTTCTCCAGTCCCTTGGCACTATTGCCCAGCTTCCATTATTGTTCAGAAATTATACAAAAGGCCCCCAAAATAAGCTTCTGAGTAGGTTTATCCAAATTTATGGATATAGTTGGCTTGGTTCTACCATTCATTCATGGCAGGAGTGAAATCCAGCAGGTTCTGACAGGTTCTGGAGAACCGGTAGTGGAAATTTTGAGTTGTTCAGAGAACTGGCAAATACCACCTCTGGCTGGCCCCAGAGTAGGGTGGGAATAGAGATTTTGCAATATTCTTCCCCCAGGAGTGGGGTGGGAATGGGGATTTTCCATTATCCTTCCCTTGGAGTGGAATTGGAATGGAGATTTTGCAGTATCCTTCCCCTGCCGTGCCCACCAAGCCATGCCCACCAAGCCACACCACATCCACCAAGCCACGCCCATAGAACCTGTAGTAAAAAAATTTGGATTTCACCACTGATTCATGGTAGTCCCTCACCATCTCTTTCCTTTTTTCCCCTCACCATTTCGTTCCCTCATCATCTCTTTCCTTTCTTTGGGATGCTACTCCCCTCCCCTTTGTTAATTGTTGTGTTGAATGAATTTAAACCTCTATTCTCCTCTGAGGAGAAGCAAAGTATAAACTGAAGACCTCTCGCTATCACCTGCTAGCATTCTGCCATTTGTTTTCATTGCCACCTGTAACATTCTGCTATTTTTACTAACAAAATGAAATAGATTTAGCATGATTTTGAAAAAGAAGAGTTTCCCTAACCTGTTTTTTTTCCTATTCAAACAGGTGGTAATGATTCAAGCTTTAATTAGAAGTGGCAGAACAGTGCCCCACCTCACAAATTCTACCCTTTTATTATTTCTCCAAGTCTCAGCAGCTTCCATTGAAGGCTCTTCCCCAAAGAGCCTTGCTGATGTAATGTGAGAATTATGTTAACTGGAAGAGGAAGATGTTCTTACAGCAGGAGTGGGCAACTATGGCCTCTTTATGACCTGTGGACTTCAACCACCAGAATTTCTGAGTCAGCATGGCTAGCTCAGGAATTCTGGGAGTTGAAGCCCACAGGTCATAAATGGGTCTTAGTTGCTCACCCTTGTTCTATAGCAGGGGTGTCAAACTGGTGGCCCGCGACCTGGATGCGTCACACACAGCCCACACCCACCCCAGCTCTGAGAATGGAAAAAACTTTGCAAAATGTCACATAACAGCAACGTGATGTGGCAAGTTTGACACCCATCCTCCGTAGGAAGTATATGACTGATCCCACGGTTAGTAAAGACTGTTTTTATGAGTGTGCGGAGTGTGCAGTAACCAGGCTTTATTAAACAATATGAATATACAGACTATTCCTTCACATTATTAAACAAAAAAAAATGCAACAAAAACAAATAGTAACACAATGGTCCAAAGAAAACAATAATAAAAAAACCCAAATTCATCTTCAATAATATACAAATATGGACAGCCAATTAACATTAAAAAAAAATAAAAATATGTGTATAAATGAAAGCAGCACAAAAATTGGGAATATTTGCCACAAGATGGCAGAGTAGAGGTGTAATTGTGATGGCTCTTAGGAAGTCTTGGTTACTTACAGCTGCCTTCTTCCCAGCATAAAAAAGTGTTTCTATTGAAGCCGGAGGTGATACTGTAGATTAAGTATGCGTTTTCTCCTTTGAATATATTGTCTCTTGCAGACTCATGCTTTTTCCTTACCCCTTAAAAACTAGAATCAAAGCACTGTTCCAGAATCTTGTTTGAGGACAGTTTATCACTGCCTATGGAGGTCTGCAGACTTGCAGGTTGGCTGAATTTGCTATGTCCCTATATAAGCATCAGTCCTTCTCTGACTGAGGACAGCAGTGGAAGATTTATGTCCTGCTTTTATCTTCTACTCTTGAGCATCTTTGGAATTTCATACTTAACACACCTCTGTAAATCAGTTCTGATGCAATCTGAACCACCAGCTTGCTTAGAAAATCAAGTTGATTGAAATAATTGTTTTGATTTAGAAAAAGCGAAAAGGTTGACACAACTGAAGAAGCCCATCAAATTGATTTGTAAGTAACCACCTCAGAATTTGACCATTACATTTGATGGCCCATTCCAACCATTAATGCTCAGGATTAATTTGACCATTAAACTTGAAAGTGATTTGATTCGGGAATTGTCTGCAAACTGAACTTTTCAAGTGAATCTTACTTTTCCAAATGGAGAAGTTTGCTTTTATGAGGCATTATAGAAATGGTGACAGGGTGTGATGCTGCCCTGTCACCACCTCTTTATATAATTTCTGAATTTCTACACATGAGCCAGAAAGGCTGTCATGCAAATTCAGGAAAAGACATGACCCCTTCAAGTTGCTGCAGACACTGGGTCAAGAGGGCATCTTTGCTACATCAGAATCACCTTTGTGTCTGCTTTAGATTTGAATGCTGCATAACTATAATGTCTATTGTATATGCTTAGTCTTCATGTCTGATGATATGTGTGTGTGTTAGCGAATGATTAGTTAAGAAAAATTATTTAAACAAGGCCCCAAATATGAACCAAAAAACTTTGTAGAGAATAGAAACTATGACAGAGTGACCAAATTATGCAAATTAATTGAATTGGGTTTCAAATCTTTGTCAGGGAATCACGCAGCAGGTGTCCAAATGGAGTCGGAGACACTGACACAAACTTGGAGTTTTATATAAATAAATATACATCTATGTACATCTATATAGACACCACCAAAGGTTTGAGGCCTTTGAACTAAAGTGCTGGAGAAGACTAATGTGAGTCCCTTGGACTGCAAGGCAATCAAACTGGTCAGTGCTAGAGGAGATCAATCCGATTGCTCTTTAGAGGCCAGATCCTGAAGGTGAAACTGAAATACTTTGGCCACTTAATGAGAAGGAAGGACTCACTGGAGAAGTGCCTAATGCTGGGAAAGATTGAGGGCAAAGGAAGAATGCATCTCAAATGATCCATCTGTTAAACTATTGAAGTTTGCAGATGATACAACATTGATTGGTCTCATTCGAGACAATGATGAATCCACATACAGATGGGAGGTTGAACAACTAGGCTTGTGGTGGCCAGTTCCGAAACAATCTGGAACTAAACACACTCAAAACCATAGAAATGGTGATAGACTTTAGGAGAAACCCTCCCATACTACCACCTCTTACAATACTAGATAACACAGTATCAACAGTAGAGACCTTCAAATTTCTAGGTTCTATCATATCTGAAGACCTAAAATGGACATCTAATATTAAAAACGTTGTCAGAAAAGCACAACAAAGAATGTTCTTTCTGTGCCAACTCAGGAAGCTCAAATTGTCCAAGGACCTGCTGATACAATTCTATAGAGGAACTATTGAGTCTGTCATCTGCACCTCTATACCTGTCTGGTTTGGTTCTGCAACCCAAAAAGACAGACACAGACTTCAGAGAATAATTAGAACTGCAGAAAAAACAATTACCATCAACCTGCCTTCCATTGAGGACCTGCATGAGACCTGTGCAGTATGTGTACTGCACGAGTCAAAAAGAGGGCTGTGAAAATATTTACAGATCCCTCACATCTGAGGAACATAAACTCTTTCAACTCCTACCCTCAAAACGATGCTATAGAGCACTGCACTATACAACTAGATACAAAAACAGTTTTTTTCCTGAACACCATCACTCTACTAAACAAATAATTCCCTCAACACTGTCAAACTATTCACATTAGGCTGCATTACTATTGCTACTGGTCTTCTCATCGTTCCTCTCACCCATCTCCTCCCACTTGTAACTGCATGACTGTAACTTTGTTGCTTGTATCCTTGCGATTTATATTGATATTGATTGTTTCCTAGTATGATTTGATTCAGTGGTGGGTTGCTACCAGTTCGTCCTGGATCAGGCGAATCGCTAGCGGCAGCGGCAAGGGGCTCCGCCCACCCACCCAGACGCTTCTGCACATGCACAGAAGTGTCACGTACGAGCACGCTCATGAGCAAACCAGTAGCGACGGGTTTTGAAACCCGCCCCTGATTTGATTGCTTATTGTACAGTATGACTGTCACTGGGTGTTGTGCCCTATGATTCTTGACGAGTGTATCATGTCTTTTATGTACACTGAGAGCATATGCACCTTGTGTGTCCAATCACACTTGGCCAATAAAGAATTTTATTCTATTCTATTCTAAAAAAGAAGGGGACGACAGAGAATGAGGTGGCTGGATGGAGTCACTGAAGCAGTAAGTGTGAGCTTAAATGGACTCTAGAGGACAGGAAGGCCTGGAGGAACATTGTCCATGGGGTCGCGATGGGTCGGACATGACCTCGCAACTAACAACAACAATATATGCACCAAACAAGAAAGGCAAAAAGGAGCATCACGAGGTAAATCATAGAGCACACAGAAGAAAAAAAAAGAGGGGAGGGAAATTCCCCCTCCACAGCAGCCAATCACAGAGCAGATTGCCTCACGCAGGAGCCAACACTGTCCCATCAATCAGCTGTAACTATGTATTCTGGCTCACTGCACAACTCCACTACTCCAGCTGCTAAATTTAAGTAATATCTTCAAGCAGCATCTTCAGAATCTCCAGCAGATCTAAGAATTGTCTTCCATTTTGAAAACATCAGGGTTCTCAGATCTGGGCTGAAAAATCTGGAAAACCACTAGATGGCTGCAAAGTGATAGAGAAAACTGACTCCATCCTACTACAGTCACCTGGCTGCCCAGAGCTTTGCAATCTAGAACAGTTAGCTTGGGAAGACACAAGTTTAAATTTCTCCCGGGGCCCCCAAGTCCATATCACACAGTGTGCCTGGAGAATAGTATTTTTAAAATCTTTTGTTTTGAATAGGAGTTTTAATTTACTCCAAATGCTTGGAGCAATGCTGACTGGTAGCTTTGTTTTCACTAGTCCTTAAAGATAGCAGCCAAGAACATATCTGTGGAAGAAGTAATCTATGAAACAGTACTTTCATCTGGGCCCTGCCCTCCTTAAGTGACCCTGAACGGAATCAACTGAAAGCTTCCCAGAGGCCAAGCCATACTACAAAGCATAGTTCTTACTAGCATCCACAATTAATAGGTCACATAGATACTGTAAACAAAGGAATCAATAGCAATTAGGGTGAAATTAGTTATACAGGACTTTCTTTTCTTAAAGCTACTGTTCTGTGTCTTTGACGGTCAATCTCCCTGGTTACTTCACTGCAAGCAAATTGCTTTGACCATATGAGGGAAAGAACTGGAGTTGCTCTCTGCAGTTGGGGAAAGCAGCTGCAGACAGGCAGATTTCCATCCCCAAGGATGGGCTCAGCTCAGGTTTTCTCTCAAAGGGCTGTAGGAAGTTAGCAACCACCCCTTTCCTAGAAGAATGAAATATTCTAGGAAATATTAAAAAGGCAGAATATTATACCTCCCTGGATGAGAAAAGGAGATACATGCTCTTGGAAAGCAGCCCCACCTTTGTTAATAGCCTCAGAAAGACTGGGCCAGCTTATCTATAAGATAAAAGGCTGGGCCAGCTTATCTACAACACAAAAGACCTTCACCCTCAGGACATAATAGGATTAGCCCTCTACCCATCTCACCACATGGCACCTGAGAAGATTATATCACCCAGCAAGATTCAACCACACCTAGGACTCAAGACAACCTACAAAGTTACCCCTGTATGGCCCCATGGGAGTCTGACAACCAATCAGAATACATTTCTTTCACAGGAGCAGGAAGCTCCAAGGCGGAGGCCAAGAGAGGGTATAAATCTCTCTCTCTCTCTCTCTCCCTCTCTCCCTCTCTCTCTCTCTCTCTCTCCCCCCCTCCCCCGCCCTCTTTGTCTTTCTCCCATTTGGAACATTTTTTCCAACAGGGCCATATAGGTTCACAGAAACTGGGGAGAAGAAACCTGAGAGTAAACTCTGAAAGGGGGTGGGATGAATAAGCTCATTCATTCAATTATTCACCCCCCTCCCCACTTTACTCAAACCAACGATCCTGGCAAGTTCCAAGCATCTTGTTAATTGAGCCACACATCTTTAGGAAGATGCCAATTCTATAGGCAGCTTCACCGACCCATCCAGGCCTTTTAGCCTACAAAAGTGTGTGTGTGCGTGTGTGTGTGTAGAACAGGAGTGGGGGGGGGACCTTGGCTCTTTTATGACTTTTGGACTTCAACTCCCAGAATTCCTGAGCTAGCCATGCTCAGCAGTGGTGATATCAACTGGGAAAATCTCTTATTCAAACTTCCCTAAACCCCCAAATAAGTTACCCAGACCTAATCCACATATCAAAGGAGAAGGTCTGTCAACACAAATAGAATTAATTAAAAGAGTCTTCCAGTGGAACTACAGTACATGTTCATAAGAATAAAAATCATAGATGATATGTGCCTACACCCACAGTTTTCAAATGTCACCGTAGAATCAGCACATACACACTTCCATACCCAGGATAAGCTTCCCTAGAAAAACAACTCTGCTGTACCCCATTTTCTCTGCAGCTGCCCCTATAGCAAACCTCTTTGCTTTGGGGAATAAATAATGCTCCTTTCCTCACAGCTATCTGAACTTCATTTTTATTTATTCTTGCATAACCCTTGAGTTGGAAGCCCAAATTATGTGGATATAGATGTGTCCTAGTCTTTTAAAAAAAGATATAAATACAGCTGGAAAAACTAGTAGACCCCATCCCACCATTTTTTGCTTTCCCCCTTTTCACATACAAGTTGCAGAAACAGATTTAAGTTCTGAGTATTTTTGATACCAACATTTATTGTAAGCATCCTTTAATAACAAAATTACGTTTGAGATCAACAGCTTCATGTGGCCTTTCCATGTCATTATTTACTTATTGCCCTCTTTATTATTTTTACAAATATTGTATTTTTCGGAGTATAAGACATACCTTTTTCCCCTCTAAAAGGGGATGAAAATTTAGGTGCGCCTTATACACCGAATGTAGCCCTGTCCACCCACTAGCCACCAGCCTTTGGCCTCTGCTTCACAGCAGTTACCTCCTTGCAACCAAACAGCAAGAAAAAAACAGCTCATTTCACCTTCAGCACAGCCTAATTAGCACAAGTTGATTGGATTGGCCTCGCAACTCTCATCTGATTTGCTCTCAGCTGTTTTGCGCAGGGGTCTGCTGCTTGCTGCAAAGACGTAAATTGCTGGAGCAGATTTTTTTTCCCTTGTGCTAATCAAGCTATGCTGAAAACGAAAATGAAAGTAAAGCAGGCTGTTTGCTGCAACGAGGCAAAATTGCTCAGAGGCAGAGGAGATTTCTTTTTCTTCTTTTCCTCACCAAAAAAGGTAGGTGCGTCTTATACTCTGAAAAATACGGTAAGTCAAGACAATTAACATATCCAACATACCTTCTTCCTGTTATTCCACAACTGAAAAACTGAAAGACTGAAAGTCACCCGGCTGGCTTTCCTGGCAAATTCAGAATTTGAGTTCATGGTCGCTTGCTTTCTAACCTAGTGCCTTTACCACTTGTTCTGCCCCAGCTCCGGATTCCTGAGGATATTGACACACACCAATGGTCCTTATCAAATTTATTAAGTAGCAAGAATAAACCAAAGTCCAGCAAAGGTTGGCAACCAGCCCAGAAAACAAGATACAATAAGACTTTTCCAAAAAATGCTCTGATGATAATTACAAGTTGTTTCCAAGCAAGAAACTTACTAACAGTGTGTGACTTAAGTAGGCTTAGGGAGTGGCCAATTATCCTCAATCCTTACTCTCAAGGAGACCTCCTCCTCCTGAGTAGCCACTTCTGCCTTTTGGCAGCCCTGCGTGCTTGAGCATTGAGAAGAGGCTCCTCCACTTTGCTCTCTCCACCTGAAGGAGCCTCTGGAGGTTCTGAAGGCCCTGGCTGAGTGTCTGCCTCTGGCCTCCTCGCTCTCCGATGCGAGCGCTGGCTACACAGGCTGCTGGCGCGACACCACACCAGCCTCCTCGTTGTCGGGATCAGCCACCATCCATGCAGGCCACTGGCGGGCCACAACACCACTAGACAAACTAGAGCAGTGGTCCAAAAGGTAGGTTGGGTCAAAACAAAATAACGGGTGGAGCTGGATTCAGTCCTAAATATATGGGGTAGTTCTGACAAGGTCAAAATCAAACTATATATTGCTTTACCTGTTGCAATAACAAGGCAATGATGGTTATCACTATTCCCACCCAAAAACATGAAGCCTCCAGACCATTGTACTGTACAAGAAAGGAACAAAAGAATAGAATCCTCCCCCTATTATAAATAGGGCTTGCATTTCACATTTGGCAGCTGCTGGCACCCTTTGTAATAGTTTCCCTAGTTCTTTCAATAATCACACTTATCAGAAAACTGCAGCCTTCAAATATTGTCTGTAAGGTTTCTGGTGTTCATAGAGGCTGAGAGAAACCTGACACTAACTGTGATTAAGTGAAAATGTAAATGAATTTTTTTTTAAAAAAACAGTGTTAATATTATTTCCCATGTATTTAATGGGGCTACACAATTGGCATCATCACAATGCAGCTGCCTTTCTTCTCATGAATACCTGACTGACTTTGGAACTGCTAAACTTTTTCAAATTATTGCAGACCAGCAGTATGTTTAAACTTCTGTTTTCTTTAAAATATCATTGGATATTGAATCTAAAGCACTGCAAAGCCCTAATATTTAATAAATTTTGACAGGACTCTACGATTCACCCAGGTTTGGGGATAGATTAATACATATACCTACAGACCTACACACTCATTCAGTTCCTCTTGCAACTAATGTCGAGCATTATGCTTACTTCCAAGATGGAAAATTCTCTTCCATCCTATTCCAGAGTGCCAAGCTCCTTGTAATGGCACAGGAACAGCAGAACAAGTCAATTTCCTTCTTGTCGGTTGGCAAGTCCACTGCAAAGCCATATTGAATGTGCATATAGACATATAATCCTTTTGGCTGTTGACTATTAAAGATGGGCTGTACAATTCTCCCTGGATGTTCTGGTTGAAGAAAAGATCTTGAGTTATTTTTTTGCAGGCTAGTAATCATTTGCACCAGGGGTGAAATCTAAATTTTTTTTTTTGCCACCATTTCTGTGGGCGTGGCTTGGTGGTTGTGTGACTGGGTGGGCAGGGCCGACATGATGTCACTCACGTCACTCTTTCTTCTGTCTCTTTCTCCCTCCCTTCCTGCCTTTCTCTTTCTTTCTCCCTCTCTTGTCATTCCGGTGGGGATGGCAGTGAATGAAGCCAACTGCTCCACATTCCAGTCACCCAGGAAGCCTCACCCTGGCTCCACTTGCTAGCCCTGTGTCCTGTCGCTCGCTGGTGGCTCCTTCTCCTGCTCGCTGCTTCCAGGACTGCTGCTGCAACCTCAGATCACCTAGTCACCGCTGGCCTGCTACTGTCTCTCAGCTGAAAGGCAGACAGGAAACAGTAGGCACTCGGGTCGGCACTGGCCGCTTCCATGCCTGCACAGAGGCCCCAAGCCTGATTGGGACCAACTTCGCCACCCAGGCTGCCCAGGATTACTCAGGGCTTGCCCAGGAGTAATCAGGACTCGATAGCCCAGGCAGCACAGGATTAATTAAAGCTTGCTAGCCTGGATGAGGTGCAGCTGGAGCTGTGCGCCAGTTGCATGACTGGGGCTGGAGTCAGGGGGGGAGTAGCAGAGTGGGCTACCCGTCTTTGGCTGGATGCTAACAAAACCTGGTTAGGTGGGTGGAGCTTTGCTCCGCCATCGCTACCGGATCACCAAACCAACAGCGATGATTGCTTACCAGATCACCCGATCCGGTTAGAACCGGGAGCATTTCACCCCTGATTTGCAATATTCTCACATTTGTTATTATTAATCGAAAGAACACCCTTCTCTGTTTCTTTTCTTCTTCTTCTTTTTTTTTTTAGCATAGTAATTTCTCTTTACATAACTTTCCAAATTAAACAACTCCTTTTAGGGATCAAAGAAGGGTCACATATTCACTGCATATAACAAACCCTCTTGTACAATTATTTACAATAATTTAGAATTTTGTAAACTTCTCCTGTTATGTCCCACAGTCTGATTAGATATTACTATTAATAGCATATTACCTAGATATACAGACATTAATTTTATAATAATTAAGTTCAGAATACCTTTCTTTCCAAACTGTTGGAGAAAAAGAAAACAAAATAAAAAGGGAAATTTCTTTATTGTTTAGCCCCAAGCAATAAAAATGTTGGCTGCCCCTGGTATTTATCCAGTGAGTAGCCTTTGGATCAGGTTCAGTTCTACTTACCTTTACTACCGGTTTGCATCGTGCATGCACACATGCTCTTCTGTGCATGCGCAGATCACCTATGATGATGTTGGGGTCAGTGGGCAGAGCCTCCCGCCAGTTTTACTACCGGTTCTTGGGAACCAGTCTGAACCGGGAACAACCTACCACTGCTTTGGATCTCAAACAAGAAGGATCCTTTAAATATAACATGTGTGTTTGTGCTAAATCTAAAACTGCTTTCCTGCTTTGAATCTGTATTATATACCCTTCTGGTTTGAACTTGTAGATTGCAACACAAATGCTTAATTCCTGTCAGGGGCGGGTTTCAAACCTGTTGCTACCGGTTCACAGAAGCGTCTGGCCGGGTGGGCGGAGCCCCCCGCCACTGCCACTACCGATTCGCCCTGGATTGGGCAAACCGGTAGCAACCCACCACTGATTCCTGTTCTTTTTTCCTGTTTCCATATTTTGGGACCCACCAAAATTACAATTCCACATATGGTAATGCTGCAGCTGAGGTCCCATAAATCTGCAGACTAATGCATTTGATAGTGAATCATTTTATTTTTCAGTTAATTCTCTGCTCCTCTGATAACTGTAGATTATATGGCAGGCTTCTGCTCCATTTTCAATATCATGAAGTAGATGGGTGTTTGAACAGATGCTTTTGAATCCCTACTCCCACCCCTTTTGCATATGTATTGGAGGCTATAAAAATTTGCCTGGAAAGGTCAGATTCTTAAACTGGCAGCCCGTGCGTCAAAAGTTACTGGAAATCAAGTAGGATCCCAGGCATTGTCTTTCTGCCATCTGCATAGCTTTTCTGATTCAGCTCATGAAAATAACATTTCCCCTGTTACGTTGGAGTAGAGAGGTTCATATCTCAACAGAGTCCTACAAGAAAAGGCAGAGAGTGATTCACCAATACGCACCTGGACTTATTTTTATATAATTCAGATGAAGCTGCTACATAAAGACAATTTGTCTCATTAGAGTAACATTGTTTGCCCTAAACAGTAGCTTATAAAGTCAGGTGAACATATTGTCCTATATTTTACGTGATTGTTCATTTGTCTGTCTGTCTATGTTGCTCTATCAATATTAGCATTAATAGCAATTAATATTGCTGGATCATCACACTGCAGAACATATGCTTTATTTAGTGCGAGGGATAAACTCTGGCCATTTGCCTTATGTATCATAAACTATGGATAATGAGATATATGGACCCAGGTATAAATGAGGTTCTCCTAACTTATTCAACAATATTTCATTAAAACAAATATACAAACCTTGTCAGGGTATTTCCACTAACATTTGTCTTCACAGTGCAAATGCATATACATGTAGTCCTTGACTTATGACTGTAATTGAGCCTGGCAATTACAATTGTAAGCTGTGATGATTGTAAAGGGGGTCATAAGTAACCAACCTGATTTTATGACCTTCCCCCCCTTTTTTGCGGCGGCATTAAGTTGATGCAATGGTTGTAAAATGAAACCTTTGATTGCTATGGGCTGGGTTTTATGGGAAACTGGAAATAAACACCCGTTTCTGGCAAAAAATGTCATAAATCATGGTCACATGACTACGAGACATTGCAAATGGCTATCAATGTGGGGCAATTGCCGAGTGTTGAAAAAGCAGTCATATGACCGCAAAGAGGTGGGGGGGGGGCTCTCATAATTTCAGTCACTAGGTGATGAGTTATAAGCTGAGGTAAAATTTCAGGCACTCTTAGTTAAATTGTATGTTTCAGTGAATTCCTAAGTAGACAGAAATTGGTTTAGTATAATTCTGGTATTTATATTTAAATATCTAAAGCAGTGATGGCCAACCTTTTTGCCATCGCGTGCCAAAAGTGGGGGGAGTGTGGTGGGGTCACATGCACGCGTGTCCAAATCCATAATTCTATGTGCCCCCCCCCCGTGCTCCCCCCGCTTTTGGCAAGGGATGGCACAGTAGACCATGTTTTGCTCTCCCCAGGCTCCAGAGCCTTTCTAGGAGCCTGGGGAGAGCAAAAATGGCCTCCCCCCCCAGAGGTTCTCTGGAGGCTGGAAACAGTGTGTTTCCTGACTTCTAGTGGGCCCAGAAGGCCTGAAAATCAGCTGACTGGCGCACACATGCATGCCGGAGCTGAACTCATGTGCCCACCAATATGGCTCTGCATGCCACCTGTGGCACCCTTGCCATAGGTTCGCCATCACAGCTCTAAAGTGTTTCAATGGCATTTTAAATCAACATTAAAACCCAGCCAACATAATGCTGGTAAATAATCAAGGGATCTTTTATATTGCTGCCAGTCATGTGTGAAGTTACTTCTCTCTTCCAAAGGCCAAGTGGAAAAGCACAGATTGTACTGGTATGGTAAATGATAATAGGGAAAGGGCCATTTCATTGCAGATAGCAACTTGCTCCAAAATAAAACTACCATTCCTGCTTCTTGAAGCAGGGACAGAATCTGCTCTAAACTTATCCGTAAAGGACAGGCAGCTGTCACCTCTACATCAGCTTGACAAAGTAGTACTTTAATGTATATTGTCCTGCCTGGCCTCAGTCAAAGAACTAAAAATGTAACATGCACCTGTCTTCCTAAACTGTAAATTCACTATTTCAGATTATCAGTGCCCTAAAAAAAGGCTGCCACTTTCAGACTAAATGTTTATGGAGATTCTTAGTCATCCAGGTCACGGTTCTCCCAAAGGTGTTTTTTTTTTCCCCCCCTCCAAGATGTAACTGGACTTTCTGGTTTTTCTTTGAAGACGTTTCACTTCTCATCCAAGAAGCTTCTTCAGCTCTGACTGGATGGGGGAGAATGGAAGGATTTATACTCCTTGCAGACACTGGACATTTGCATTCTTTTAGCAGGTGGTTAAGATCACCTAAAGGGAACTTGGTGGCTCAGTGGCTAAGACGCTCAGCTTGTCGATCGAAAGGTCAGCAGTTCAGTTGTTCGAATCCTTAGTGCCGCATAATGGGGTGAGCTCCCGTTACTTGTCCCAGCTTCTGCCAACCTAGTAGTTTGAAAGTACATAAAAAATGCAAATAGAAAAATAGGGCCCACCTTTGGTGGGAAGGTAACAGCGTTCTGTGTGCCTTTGTCATTCAGTCATGCCGGCCACATGACCACAGACATGCCTTCGGCTTTGAAACAGAGATGAGCACTGCCCCCTAGAGTTGGGAATGACTAGCACATATGTGTGAGGGGAACCTTTACCTTTATCTTTAAGCAGGTACTTACCTTTACTACCAGTTTGTAATGGGACTGCGCGCGCGAGCAAATCGAGCGCATATGCCAAGCTTCTGTGCATGCGCAGATCACCTATGATGACATCTGGGTGGTGGGCAAAGCATCCCGCCTGTTTTACTATTGGTTCTTGTGAACCGGTCCAAACTGGGGGCAACCCATCACTGCCTTTAAGGTCACCTGGAGGTTTATCTGTGTCATCAGGGTCACTTGAATGGTGTAAATTCCACCTTCTTGGAACCGTTGAAAGGACTGTGTTGTAGATTGGAGAGAGATGATGTCCTATCCATTCCCCACCATCCAGTCAGAGCTGAAGAAGCTTCTTGGATGAGAAGCGAAAAATCTTCAAAGAAAAACCAAAAAGTCCAATTGCCTCTTGGGGGAGGGGTGGGGGGAAGCACCTTTGGGACACTTTCAGAGTCGTTTCTTCAATCCCATAAGAAAGAGAGAAGAGAACAAAAGTAGTGGCATGATACACCAGCTGATGTAAAATAAAGATAATTGTGCATGTGGTGATGCATTGCAATTATTCACAGTAGCGATACAACTGCTGTGCAGAAAAATACGGGTGCTTTTGAATTGGGAAAGCAGAATGGACAGTTACGCCAATTGTTCATCATAATAAGCACATGCTGGGCCATTCGGATTTGAAATTGCACAAGGGGAGGTTGTGAATGTTTGGTGCCAGTGTGCAGGAAAGTGTTTTTTTTTAAAAAAAAAAAGGAAAGAAAAGAAAACGAGAAGAAATAAACACTCCATTTTTAGAGGTCTCTGCTAATGTGCAAATCAGAAAGTCCCCTAAAATAGTCAGTGCTTGGTCCAATGACTTTTCCAGATTGAGAATCTAGACCAGTGTTTCTCATCCTTGGCAACTTTTAAGACATGTGGAATTCATCTTCCAGAATTCCCCAACCAGCAGGTGAATTTCTCGGGGCTGGTTGGGGAATTCTGGGAGTTGAAGTTTACACATCTTAAAATTGCCCAGGCTGAGAAACATTAGTCTTGAATACTAAAAGAAGGTCAATTGTCCCTTTCTGAAGTGAGCAAGAGCGTAAATGTCACTTCAGAGTGAAGTGAAAATACAACATAATTGCACCCTGCTGAATGGATGTCTGATATGGATGGCCCTGAGGTATTTCCCTTTTCTATCTAAATCCCAAGAAGCTATTCAGGTTCTAAATCAGTGTCTGATGTTACTGATGGACAGGATAAGAGCAAGCAAATCAAAGTGTAACCCAGATTTGAAAGTGATGTTTTTGGTCAGTTAAAAGACAAGGATTCTATCTTTGTGGCAAGTGGATTATTTAAAACATCTGTACCCTGACATTCTGGCACAGAAGAAGTTATACTAACTAATAAAAGAGGTGGTAAGATAGTTTTGTATCTATCCAAGGTACCCCAAAAAGAAGAATCAGAATCAGAATAGAGCTTGAAGGTCATCTAATCCAGCCTCCTGCTCAAACAGGAGACCCTATACCATTTCAGACAAGTGGCCGCCCAGTCTCTTCTTAAAAACCTCCGGTGATGGAGCACCCACAACTTCTGAAGGCAAGCTGTCCTACTGGTTAATTGTCCTCACTGTTAAAAAGTTTCTCCTTAATTCCAGATTGGTTCTCTCCTTGATTAGTTTCTATCCATTGTTTCTTGTCCAGCCAATAAATTGACCTCCTTCTCTTTGTGGCAGCCTCTTATACTACTATCATGTCCCCCACTCCCTAGTCCTTTTCTCTAGACCAGGGGTCAGCAACCTGTGGCTCCGGAGCCACATGCAGCTCTTTGGGCCCTCTGCTGTGGCTCACTGTCAGGTGATCCCACTACTGGCTGGCCCCACCCCTCACCCTCCCCTCCCAGTCACTCCTTGCCTGACCTGAGAAAGTAAGGGTGATGGCAGGGGATGGAAAAGCAGCCAGGGCAGCAAGGAGAGATACAGAGAGGGGGAGAGAGAGAGAGACATAGAGAGAGAGGAGAGAGGGAGGGGAGAGAGAAATATGTCAAAAGGGTTTTGTGGTTCCTGGTGTTTTTTAACAACTGGTTCTCTGCCCTAATGACTGGCTGGGTAGGCTTGGTGGGGTGGGGGTCATGTGGCTGGTAGAAGTGAGCGACGTCGAGTTGTCCATGCCCATTCAGGTTTTGTGGCTCCCGGTGTTTTCTTTTCTGTGGCTCTTTGGCTCTTCCAAATGGCTCTTTGAGTGCTTAAGGTTGCAGACCCCTGCTCTAGACTAGCCAAACCCAAATCCTGCAACCATTCTTCATATGTTTTACTCACCAGGTTTTTAATCAGCTTAGTTGGTCTTTGTACTTTTTCCAAAGTCTCAACATCTTTTTTGTAATGTGGTGACCAAAACAGGATGCAGTATTCCAGGTATGGTCTTACTAAAGCTTTATAAAGTGCTACTAACACTTCATGTGATTTTGATTCTATGCCTCTGTTTATAGAACCAAGGATTGTATTAGCTTTTTTGGCTGTTGTCTCACATTTAAGTGATTGTCACCTAAGGCTCCAAGTTACTGTTGTTGTTTTTTTAGGCAGGTTTTGCTTAATCTGTACTTGAACTTTTATTTTTTCCTGCCCAGGTGTAAAACATTGCTTTTCTCCACATTAAATTTCATTTTGTTGGATAGGGCCCATTATTCAAGTCTGTCAAGATCTTTTTGGATCCCAAGCTTGTCTTCTGGGGTGTTGGCTATTCCTGCCAGCTTAGTGTCATCTATAAGTTTGATGAGTTCCACTTTTATTCTCTCATCTAAGTTATTTATGAAGATATTGAAGAGTATTGGGCCTAAACAGAACTTTTGGTATCCTACTGCTTACTTCCATCCATGTAGATGTAGTACCATTAAAACAGATCTGCCCATGCTCACAGCAGGGTTATGACTGTTTCTATCTATTCCCCAATCTCCATTGCATTCCGTTGACATGCCTTGTCAAGTCCGAAAGGTGTTTTTTTCAAGAGGCAACTGGACATTCTTCTTTTTCTTTGAAGACATTTCACTTCTAGTCCAAGAAACTTCTTCAGCTCTGACTTGATGGTGGGGAATGGAAGGATTTATACTCCTTGCAGACAGCTGATCATTTGCATTCTTTTAGCGGTCATTAAGGTCACCTGGAGGTTTATCTGTGTCATCAGGGTCCTCTGAGTAGTGCAAATGGGTGTGGAGCCTTCTTGGAACTGTTGAAAGGACTGTGTTGTAGATTGGAGATAGATGATGTTGCATCCTTCCTCCTCTGTTAAGAGAAGGCTGTTCAAATTTGACACGGATGGCCTCTTTGACCCCTCTTTCAAACGAGCAGTCCTCTCTGTCAAAAATGTGAACTTTGCTGTCTTCAGAAGAGTAGCCTGTATCTTTTAAATGCTGAATCTAATCCTGAGGTGTTTGTTCTCCTATGTTGTGCCATGCACTTATAACCTTAAGGACTCGCTAAAAGAATGCAAATGATCAGCTGTCTGCAAGGAGTATAGATTCTTCCATTCCCCACCTTCCAGTCAGAGCTGAAGAAGCTTCTTGGATGAGAAGCGAAATGTCTTCAAAGAAAAACCAGAAAGTCCAGTTGCTTCTTGAAAAAAGCACCTTTGGGACAACCATGACCTGGATGAATGAGAATCTCCATAGATATGCCTTGTCAAGCTTTATTTATCTTTTTCAGTCACTTGCGTGTCATAGACAAGAGATGGCTCACTGAAAGCCAGTGATTGAATTTTATATTTAAGCAGGGTTCTGAATCATTCGCTAAACTGTATCCCACTTAATGCAATTCTGACCACCAACTTAGAACAATGATAGTGAAATTCTTTTTCTGCCAAAGGCTAATTTTCCTCAAAGATGAACTCATCACATTGGTCATAAGTACTTCTGAAGCCGGTTGTAGGTGGGATATGACACAATTGTAGACAAGATGATCTCTATCCTTTCTCTTTCCCTTCCATCTATTTCTTCCCTCTAATTTCCTTGGCAACAGGTTGCTATGGGAGAATAGATCACTCTTTAGAAAAGTCTGGATTGTTATTTCACAGATGACTTAGAAAAGTAAGTCAAAGGTAATATGAGATTCTAAGCCTCAGCTCCTGACATTTTTCATAATTGGCAGTGCTAGCTGGATTTGCACAGAGTTGTAAGTTGGCCATACCTGTGCTAAGACCTATTTTTAGTGAGCAAAGGCTTTGTCACCCATTACTTTGGAAAAATTCAAGTGACCTGCAATAACCTGGAACTGAGGCAATGGGCTACAGAAGAAAGACAGGAATCATAAATGTGAACAACTTTTATTCTGGCACTAACTTCTGTCAGTTTGAGGATGGTTGGAAAGCCCTTCACTAAATCTGTATCTGTGTAAACAGTAACAAAACAGCCCTTGTCAAGATGATGCAAAGAATAAATCCAGCATGAAATAAAGCCATCTAAGCATAACAATTACATAACAAGTTGCAGCAAGATCTAAAATGTTGCTTTCTTCTCTATTCATACTGTACCTAAATATAAAATGAATATGTAAATATGACATAAATACCTGTAGTGCTATGAGAGCGGTAAGGAAGGGCCACTGGTGGAACAGGTCTTATGAATGGTTGTAACAATCAGGAGCCAAAAAGGAAAGGAGTCATGAAAAAGGCTCACACGCCTACAACATTTGAAAAAGGATGTTGCCTTTGGTAGTGCTAAAAGTCTCGGGCCAAGGATGTGGGAGTTAGAATGCTTGATTGCACTAGGATGCAGTCATTATAACTAGTTAAAATGTTACTTAGACTGAGGGCTATCATCCACTTGATTAAAATGCTTGTGAGATAAAAGAAATCAGAGAAGTGTGCAAAAAAATTGTAGCAATAGGGCAGTTCAGATACTAACTCATGAGGCAGATTTGCAGTTTCTGCCAGGCTCAGATAAATTAACTCATTGCATTCTGGGTGCAGAAACTCCCAGTCTCTGCCCATTGCAAATGTACACATTTGCAATAAATACATTCAATTCAAAACTGTCTTTAAAAGCAGATGGTTCCCAGCGCTTATCCCATTTTAATACCAGCCCCAAATTCTGATTAGCTGCAGAGTCTCCTCTCCTCCAGCAATTGGTTACTACCCAATATAGCCATTTAATCCTTGCTGGCTGCTGATTGGATATGGTTTTCTTACTTTCCCCAATCCTTGGAAAGATTTTTCCTTTACTTTTTTTTTAAAAAAAAAATCTTTAAGGTGCATTGTAGAAGCCGTGCTACTTGGTTTCTATGAAGTTCTTCCTTCAAAGAAACAAAGCAGTAGACCAAATGTCCATGCATCAACACAGGGGAGCATAGGCATGAAAGTGCCCAGTTGTTTTGATTATTGCAGCCTTGGACTTGCAACTTTACCATAAGGAGAAAAGAGAAAGGAAGAAAGGAGAGAGGAGGAGGAGGAGAGAAGAAGAAGGAGAGGAGGAAGAGGAAGAAGAGGAAGAAGAGGAGGAGGGGGGAAAGAAGAAATCAAAAGAGATAATGCGGGAAATGTGTGTGTGTGTGTGTGTGTGTGTGCGTGTGTGTGTGTGTGCATCAAGGCATCCATGTGTGCAAACACTGGGGAAAGAAAAAGAAAAAGACTGCAGTCTTATGAGCAATTCCTAAAACAAAAACATAGGCAAAGCTTTGTCTATGCAGGGACCTGCTGGTAAAGCTGGTTTTCCTTGCACAGAGAAAAAGGGAAAGGAGCAAGGAACCTTCAGTCAGACTTTGTGGCCCTAGTCGAGAAGGAACACCAGCCTGGTCCCTTTGCCAATCCATTGCAATCCAGATTGGAATTTCTGAAGATAGATTAAGAAAAAGGCAGGGATGCCTTTTATCTTTGACCACGGTGTGGAATTATCCACAGACAGTATGCATTCATGTTCAAGTCACAAGGAAGAAACTTTATATCTCGATAATCTAATTGTGCCTAAGAACCATTAGAAATCAACCAATCAGAAGGAGGGCAACCTTAAATTGAATTATAAATTCAAATGATTGGATTAAGTGTTGTAGAACCAATGGCACATTTTACATACATCCATGTATGTAGCACGAGACATGACGTCCTTTGTGGTCTCTGAGCTTGGTTGTTTTCTTGCTGATGTTCATTACCCAGCTAAGTAACATCTTCCATACATTACTAGTTGGATAATGAAACAATCTGCAAGAAAACAACCAAGTTTAGAGAGTACCAAAGACTCCACAGTCCAACCTTCAAGAATATATGGGGTGACTAAGTTGCATCAAACCCTGGGTCCTGGTGGCATTCACCTGACAGTTCTTTAATTCAGTTTCAAATATGAAATTGCTGACCTCCTACAGAACTTTGTAACTTGTCCTTCAAAACAGGCTTAGTGCCAGAGAACCAGAAAGTAATCAATGTGACACCACTTTTTTTAAAAAGAAAAAAAAAATCCCACCCTTTTATTTATTAAATTGAGTAGGACAATAATAGGGGGAAAAAAAGGAAACATGGGTAAAACAAAGATAGCTATTCTTCCAGTTACTACACACGCACACACGCACACACACACAATATATAAACACAAACGTGACAATAAAGGATGCCCGACCATCTGAACTTTGAATCCAGGTCATAAGTTCCTCTTTTCAGTTTGGTCATAACTTTGAATGGTTGCTAAATTACTAGTCATCCATCAACGACTATATGTAATACACAACTATGTTATCTACTTATATAGTAAGCCAAACTTAATTAGTGGGGTGGTATTTCTTTCAGGGAGGTATTAATGCTTGCAGTTGGTAATGTACTGCCCTCCATATGTCCACAACTTCTATTATTTACATCCTTTGGCCAGGATGGCTGATTTTCTTGGATGACAAAACAGATCTCTCTTTTGGCATCCCAATACCAAGCTAGACTCTGGCAACAAAATTTGAGTTGAGAGGAGGGGAACTGTCAAATGTTTCTTCTTTCTTCTCCTTCTCTTCTCAATAATTCCTATCTATTTTCTTTTCTTCTTTCGTGGTGGCAGCAAAATGTCTTGAGTAGACCTGGCAAAATTCTTGATCTAGCCATCTTTTCACTTTTTCCTCTCCTTGGTCATACAGTAGTGGCCAAAATTGTGGAAACCTTTTGAGAAAAGTGTATTTTCTAAAACTAACTAATAACACCACTTCTTTTTGCAGTAGTGCTATAAAATTATATATCAATAGAAAGATAATTTAATCAAGAATGTAATGCAGTAACTTTTATGAAGGATTTGCTATTAGAATAGCGGTTACAGTATAAAGAAGAAAAGTGAAACGTAGAAAAAATGAGATATACAAAAATTATCACATCAGTTATTACTTAGTTGGGTAACCTTTAGCATGAATTACGGCCTTACAATGTCTTCCCATGTAGTGAACCAAGTCTTTTAGTTCTGCAACTGTTATAATGTGAAACCAAGATTGAACAATTGCTTCTATTAACTGGATTTTATTGCTGGGTCACTTCTGACTAACCAGTTTCTTTAGTTGGCTCCATAGATTTTCAATTGGGTTAAGATCTGGGCTATTCCCAGGCCATTCCAGCAGTGGAATATGATTATCTTGAAATTCCCCCCAAAAAAGTGATGTTATTAGCCATCAAACCTCTAAAATACACTTTTCCCAAAAGGTTTCCACAATTTTAGCCACTACTGTATCTTGCATACCAGCTCAATGGCACTTGCTTCTCTTACTCTTAGGAATAATTAAGCATCTTTCTAGAGTATCTTTCTTAACAATTTTTGAAAGGAACATTGTACCTAACTTCTCTTAAAAATAACATTTGTTTCCTTGACAAAACCCATCACTTCAATAAAATAAGATATGGCTAAACTCTGTTTGCTTTTTACTCCAGAAAAAGGAAGAGAAGGAAGAGAAGAAAGAGGAGGAAGAGGGAGATGGGGGAGAAGCAGGAGGTCATGAAATTAAGTCCTCAGGTTAAAGTTTAAGATTTCCAGAATTAACAAACTAATTTTTAAACTTTCTTTTGACAGTTTTAGCTTGGCTTCATGACATTTCAACTCAGTATTGACCAGAGACGTAAGGAAATAATGTCCTGGGTTGTTGGAAATGTAATAGTACAATAGTTATTTAGGTAAGATAACAGCTGCATCTAAAATTCTGCTCACTGCCTGTTTTTAAGCTTCAGTAAAAATTGCTGAAGTGGTTCTATTGTCAGCAGTTTGCCTCAAATTTTTATGTGTGTAATTTATCATCAGTTTGTTTCTCTTTTAGGTTTGGCAATGATTGTTAAAATATTCTTTCCCTAGCAGTAACGATCATTTGAAATTCACTTATATTTTTAACACTCTGGCTAGCAAAATAAATATGGAGTGATGGCCGAATTAATATAAACTAGGACAGCTGGTAATCCAGATGCCATTTATAAAATGAAGTTGCATTCAATGTTGCAATGTGAAACTGCCCTTGTTATCTATTATGCTTCTTGCTCTACACAGAAGAGCTGTCAGCCTTTTCAAGGAGAACAGGTGAGTGGTTGTTTTTTTTTTTCCAAAACGGAGTGATTGGAAACAGGAAACAATTAAACTGAAGCAATCTATAAAGATGCTCTGTTTAATCAACATGCTAGTTCATCTGCTAACTTCCACGCTACCCCGCAACCACCAAGACTCCAGTCAGTGTGGATGAGACTATCAAACCAGCAGTGCTAAGAAAGTCATGTGGTGGAAGATACATATTAGAAGCATTTTTTTAAAAAATTGATTAAGAATCTTTGTCCTTGAATTTCATTCAATATTTTGTTATTAATTTAATCATGTCAATTGATTGATTATGTGCCATCATGTTGAGCTCTAGAGACTATATATATAAATATTTTCTCCCTGAAGCTATATATATATATATAGTCTCTGGGTTTGTAGTCTGATGCCTTAAGCCCTACATCAAACTGTTTTCCTATGTTAAAATATTACTAAATCTATCTCTATCTCTCTGTTTATCTAATCATGTGGGTTTGTGTGTGTGTGTAATAACACACCCACACACCCCTAACTAAAACGAAGAGGTGCAACCTCTGGAGAGGTTGAGGAACATATTGGAATATTGAGGAAGATACTTGGAATATTACCATATTTTTCAGACTATAAGACAAATCGGACCATAACACACACCTAGGTTTAGAGAAGGAAAACAAGAAAAAAAAGTTTTTAGCTTTCGCACATCCTGTTTTTGGCTTCCCTGGCCCCCAGAAGCACTCTGCAGGACAAAAATGGGCCTGTTTTTGGCCTCCCAAACCCTCTGAGGATTCCATTTTTGCCCTCCCTGGTGTCCAGAAGCACTTTTCAGGACAAAAAGAGGCCCAACGTCAGGGAGGGCAAAAATAGGATGAACAGAGGGTTTGGGAGGCCAAAAACAGACCTGTATTCCAGTGGTAGGTTTCTACCGGTTCGGGTGAATTGATAGTGGCAGCGGTGGGGGGCTCCTCCTGGACATCATCACGGACGCTCTATGCATGCACAGAAACATCACGTGCGAGTGAAGCAAGCATGCGCATGTTCATGCTCACAATTCCGAACTAGTAGCAAAGCTCTGTGGAACCCATTACTGCTGTAAGACACACAGACATTTCCACCCACTTATTTTGGGGGAACAAAGTGTGTCTTATAGTCCAAAAAATACAGTACTTTAGAGAATTGTCCTCTCCTAGGAAGGTATTATCTAGTTATCTCCTTGGAAGGGATGTCCAGGACAAAAAGGTTTCTTGCCCAGATGGGAAAACTTAAATTAATATGGGTTAATTTAATCTTTTGGTGTAGTACATTAAAAATGAAAATTTAGTGGCAACATTGGAAGACACCTCCAGACTATGCCCAAAGTCATGGGGGGGGGGGGGTTGGTCATGTGTCTGACTTGTTTGATTTAAAACATACTTTATGAAAGATGGGATAAATTTTATTTTCAGAAGAGTTGTGAGTACTAATCTGAGCGAGTTGGAAGTTGAGAGCTTTGCAATGAAAGGAGTACTTCAGTCATGAACTTGTCATATAACAGCATGTATTTATTTAGTTATCTATTTACTGTACATAGCCAGGCTCTAAAAACTGCTCTTAGTAATTTATATAACAACAAAAG
The DNA here is from genome assembly GCA_030761175.1 of Masticophis lateralis. NCBI lineage: Eukaryota > Metazoa > Chordata > Lepidosauria > Squamata > Colubridae > Masticophis > Masticophis lateralis. The sequence continues at coordinate 259,804,028 of JAUDYJ010000002.1, read as the reverse complement.
ATAAAAAGCATAAAATCAGAAAAAGGACAAGGAAAAAAACACAATACAATTGCATACAGAAGTTTAAGTACCCCTAGATCAGGGGTGGGTTCTAAATTTTTTTGACTACCAGTTCTGTGGGCGTGCCTTATTTTATGGGCATGGCTTGATGGTCATGTGACAATTGTTTAGGATTTAGCAGAGGTGCTGATCTACAAGGCTTTTAACTGCTTGCAGAGCTGTACCAATCTACCCATTTATTTTTTGCAAGCACTGGTCTTCCCATTTATTTTTGCAGGCACTGATCTTCTCATGTATTTTTACAGGCACTGATCTACTCATGTATTTTTGCAGGCACTAGTCTACCCATTTATTTTTGCAGGCACTGATTTACTCATGTATTTTTGCAGGCACTGGTCTATTCATTGTTTTCTTTTAACACTGATCAGCTGTAGGGCGGCCCTTTGAAGCCCCGCGGCAAGAGTTTAAACAGTTTTTTTCCCTCTAGCCAGCAGCTGAGACTCAGGAGGCAACAATAGATAGGGGGTGGGGCCAAATAAAAGGTAAGAATAATGCGGGGGGTGGGGAGGCACGGCGGGCAGGGGTGCAGAACCGGTTCGGTGATGTCATATCATCACCGCTACCGGCTCAGGAGAACCGGGCCAAACCGGGAGGAACCCACCACTGCCCTAGATAGATTTTATATTTCATTAAATTCTCAAGTAGAAACTGGCAAAACCTCCATACGATATAAAATTATATGACATATTTCAGTGTACTGTCATATTTACTGTTCATGTGCACTTCTTAACTCCTTTTAAATGCTTCCTATAGCCAGGAATATTTATGCTATTGCTTCTGGATTTTTTAGCCTTCATTCTGCTTTGAACTCTTTTAGTTTGAGTATATTCTTGCATCTCCTTGCCTTAACTGCATGCTTTGAATTTCTCCATGGTTTTTCAATATTATTCAAGTTTGATGGCTGTGAAGGTCATTTCCAAATCTTCATCCTTCTTTTCTGTATGATGTCTGATTTGAAGGGGTAGAGTCAATAAAGCTGAAAAAAGATTAGATATTTCTGAATTATATCAGGTAAGTGGTGATTAAATATGGCTAGGACCTCTCACTGCATGTTCTGACCTAGGTTTCCTGAGACAGTAAAAAGCACACAATTAGTCCCCCAAACCCTCTTTTTATTTCAACGGCTGTGAATTATGCTCATTCACAGCCTGTGATGAATCACAAATAGTTTCTAAAGAGTCCGACAGATGTCTGCCACAGTCCTTCGGGATAAGGCTGATAAGCACCCACCTTTATCTCACTAGACAAGCTGCCAAAGACCTAATTGTAAATTAGCTTTGCAAGGCCACACGGAACACAGAGTCAAAACAGATCTTCAGAATACAAACCGATCAGCATCAACAATGTTGCTTCCTGCAGAGTCTCACATGCCTTTGCTCCTCCTTTATGTCTTATGGGAAGGGCCAATCGTCTCCAAGCCCTACTCCTGAGTCGTCCCTTTTGTCTTAACTGTTCTTGCCTTCTGGCAGCTCTGAGCATGGGCACACTGGAGGCTCCAGAGCATGCCTGACTCTGGAGGCTCCGGCGGCAGCACATAACTCCCAGATGGCTCTGGCCCCCTCTCTGCCTCCAACCCAGAGCCCTTCCCCAGACTCCAGGACTGGCCCATGTTCCTCCCCAACCTCCTCAATGACCAACTCTGCTGCCACTTCTGCAGGCTGCTGGCGGACCACAACACTCCATATAGGGTTATAACTGTCATAGCAATCATATCTTTGTAAAGGCTCCCAGATACCAAGTAGCTGTAAGTCCAGGAGGCCATCTCCCCATAGATACACACATATACATACTACATATTGCTCTTTTCAGAGGAAAGTGACTTTGTCTAGCATTATCACCGAAGCTGAAAAACAATCACAATCTTCTTTGGATTTGACTACAGCTTACTTTGCATCACCCAGATTTCAGAAGCCTATAACAATCAGTTCAAAAATTCTGTGATATCTCCAGCTCAGTCCAGAGTGGAAATACACATCTGACAATCACTAGCATATTGATAGTATCTATCAGGACTTTGAGATAATACAGACAAGAAAACAGATACAATAAAAAATATTAGTACTCTACTTCACTGATGTAGGCTATAATAAGAGAATCTTGAAAGCTTGGCAGGGTTTCTCCTTCTCTTCATTTTATACCAGAGAGTCAAGTTAGGGCAGCTTCCTTGTTTTCCTGGGCTGAGCTCATGATCTGTTAATGGTCTCCATATATCTTCTCTGAGGTGAGTTCTGGACTCTTCTCCATTATCTCACTAGAAATGCATCTCTCAATGCTTTATACAGAGGTTATTCAGAAAGGAGGAGGAACTAACCTCTGCAGAACTTCACAAGATTCTGTTAATTAGCCTTACAATATAATAGATTTAAGGGACGTGGTGGCTCTGTGGCTAAGTTGCTGAGCTTGCCGATCAAACGGTTGGCAGTTCAGTGGTTTGAATCCCTAGTGTCACATAACAGGTTGAGCTCCCGTTACTTGTCCCAGCTTCTGCCAACCTAGCAGTTCAAAAGCACATAAAAAATGCAAGTAGAAAAATAAGGACCACCTTTGGTGGGAAGGTAACAGCATTCCTTTGGCATTTAATCATGCCAGCCACATGACCACCAAAACGTCTTCGGACAGTGCTGGCTCTTTGACTTTGAAACGGAGATGAGCATTGCCCACTAGGGTCGGAAACAACTAGCTAGCACATATGTGCGAGGGGAACCTTTACCTTTATAGTAGAATTAGACCTCATCTGGTCATGTTTCCTATCTGGTGTACTGGAAAGGATAATATCAATCTTGCAAGTGTCAGCCCTGGTGGTGCCTGGAGGCCCAGGGCTGCCATTCTGATGGGGAATGGAGAAACGGGACTGCCTTTCCTGGTGAGCACAACATCCACCACACACTACACCCACCGGACTGCTGTACCCACGCCAAACCGATGGCTGGATGGGTGAGGACAAGCCAGACCCAGCCGACCCATTGCCAATGATGAAATCACCACTGAACAGTTGTGAGGCAGCCAGATAGCTGAGAAGTGAGTGGAAGCCTGCGTGCATGCACGCTGTGTATGACTGGCATTTGGATTCTGCTAGCTTCACTGCTTCCTTTCGAGTGATCGGATTGTGGAAGCATGAGGAGGGGGGGTGCGCGCATGGGTGGCTGGGCAGGGCTAGGGAAAGATTTAAAGGGAACTGGGTGGTTAGTCCTGACTTTGTATTTCAATTAATGAATGTAAGTTAGGACCGGGTGTTTGTGAGGGAAATAAACCATTACAATTCAAGACTGTGTTCTTTGGTGATTTTCCTCACACTTTAGACTTGAACCTGACAGCAAGTCTGAAAGAACAAATCTAGACAGCATCTCTCTCGCCCTCCGTCCCTCCCTCTCCCTCCCTTTCTCTCTCTCTCTCTCTCTCTCTCTCTCCCTCTCCCTCTCCCCACATCTCCCAATGTCATTCCCACATACCATTACAGATATCTACAACGCAAGTCTTGGGTAAATTACAGAATCTTAGAAACTCCAAAAGAAATTTCAAACCCTGGTATATACTACATTCATGAAGAATTGTTTCAATGATTTGAAATGCTTTCTTACACCTAGGTTGTCTTGCAATTTATAAGAAAAACTGTGAAAAGATTCATCTAGCTCTTAATTTTTAACGTTTACTTTGCTTTCCATTACCTTCTGAGCCTCCACACTATCTTGCACACCTTGGAGCTAAAGTTTTAAAGAACCAAAACTGACAAGGGCAAATCTCAGAGGGCCACATTACTCAACCAAGTTTTGATAATGCATGCCAGGTCTGATGGCTCATCTACACCAGATTATCAGCTCTTATTGCAAAAGAGCCTGACATTCATCACTGATGGCTTGAAGTCAGAGTGACTAACAATCCAATCACCTAAACTCAGAATGGGGCACTTCAATTGGAAGAGGGAACCAGCTCTAAACTCCCTTCTCATTTAATGCTTTATCCCCCATATAGCTCTTATGAGCTGTCAAAATGAAAATGTACCACTCCCTTCTCCTTCCCCACACTTGTCTTTAATCTTCCTATGCCATGAAAAGAGATAAGAGATTTGATCCACAATCTTCCCTTTAATCTGTCCTTCTAATCTACATCCTTTCTCTCTCTCCAACCCAAATAAGAGGCTGGTATCTAGTGAATTATTGTTATCACCCTCTATTTTAGTTTCTCCTTTTTTTCCCCAATCCGCCTCCCTTCTAGAAATTGCTCTCTGACTGGCTGGGATTCCTAAGGACTTTTCATGGGATCTGTGCTGTCCTGGAGTCCATCTATCCATCTCTACTCTTGTTGACTATAGCAGTTCACATTCTACTGACATCAGCTTTATTTCTCCTTCAGTGGTCACATTAATGGCAGCACCTTCTTTCAGGCCATTGGAGATTGGAGGGAATATTATCAAACCTCATCATTGTCTTAGACGCTTTGCTTCTGATGCTATTTATTCATTTCCCAGTCAGTGCTGTGTTCCCGCAGCTTGGAGCTTAATTTAATTCTTTAGTTCTTCCTGGTTTGAGGAGTCCTTGGTGCTGTCTGAGCTTCCTTGTTTTCTTCCAGATGTTTCATTACCCTAACTAGGTAACAGTATCAGTGCTGCTGATGTTACTTAGTTAGGGTTTATTTTTATTTAGTGTATGGCACATGTTAGCCAGGGATTACCAAAATTAAGTTGACCAACTTTTTTACAATGAGAAGGAGGACACAAATAAATTGAAGAAAAAAAAATATCGTAAATAAAAGAAACATTTTATTCATTGCAACAATGAGTCTAATGCATGTGTGTGTGCTGTGTCGTGTTTCGGTAAGAAGTAAACAAAGCCACTTGCGTGTGGCACACTCTCTCAAAACAATTCTGTGCGGAGTGCACACGTCTCATAATCGCGTCTTGCCGCACTGGTGGCTCAGCAGACTTAAAAGCATTGTGATTAACACCAGCTGTCTGCAATTACTGTAAGTTCGAATCTCACCAGGCTCAAGGTTGACTCAGCCTTCCATCCTTTCTAAGGTAGGTAAAATGAGGACCCAGTTTGTGGGGGGAATAAGCTGACTTTGTATAAAATATACAAAAGTATGAAAGCTATTGCTTAACGCATTGTAAGCTGCCTGAGTCTCTGGAGAAGGGCAGCATATAAATCAAATTTTAAAAAAAAAACTATACCGAGCCTTGATGAATCGTCATGTCAAATACAAATAAATCACATCACATGCAACGGATCGGATCGGCATCGATCGAATACGGAGATTTACAGATTAGTCTTCAAATATTGAAAAGGAGGACATGTAGGAGGACACTTTTTGAGAGAAGACTTACAAAAGAAGGACTGTCCTCCCTAAAGGAAGGTGATTGGTCACCTTACCAAAGGATTTTTTTCAGGCAGGGTTATCTTATCTGTGGGATGCCTGAATGCTGGTTGGGGATTCAGGGGAGGCTCCTTTCCTGTCCCTTCACAATTTATTCGCTCACGAAAATTGAGCCGCCGAGCTGCCGGCCTCAGTGGAGAGCAGGCTCAGCATCTTACCACATGAGCCACCATGGCCCCACCTAGTTAAGGTAATGAAATATCTGCAAGAAAGCAAGCAAGCTCAGAGAGCACCAAGGACTCCTCATTTCAACTCTGAGCTACAAATATTCTCCTTTATTCTTTCTGGTTTTTTTGCATTCACTTTTAATGTTCTCCATCTGTTTCTTCCACTTTTTTCTATCTTCATCCTACCATGATTGTCATCATCATCAACATCATCCTCAGTAAAATTCTGAACAGATCAGCCGAAGTTTGACATAGCTTGCAGCTCTGTGACTGGTGATTATCTTTGATAGACCAGGACAGCTCAGTAGCAGCTTTCCATCCTTTAAATATGGAAAATTCAATTTAATGTTCCCAGATACACCCAAAGTTACCACTTACCATCATCTGTTGCACAGTCTTTACCATGGAGGTGTAGGAAGTTAGCACCCACCCTTCTCTTAGAAAAATGAAATATTTTAGGACATATTAAAAGGGCAGAATATTTCCCCTAAAAGGGAGGCAGAAACAGCCCCCCCACCTTTGTTAACGGGCCATTAAGGCCTGAGCCAGTCCATTCTACATAACAAAGATCTACCTCCTTCAGGCAGAGCCATTTAATTGCTCTTCATTGTATCACCCAACAAGATTCAACCAAACAGCATACAGACAACCTACAAAGCTAGCCAAGACCTCTGACAGCAACCAATCAGGATACGCTTCCTGTGCCCCAGGAAGGTCAAAGCCAGAGAGGGTATAAAACCCAGGGATTCTCAGCATCTCTTCCCTTTTTTCGCCCAAGATCTCCAAGGCATGTGATCCTGTTTATCAATAAACCTTCTTTCCAAGCAACTTCCATGAATCCAGTGTCTTTTTCCCCACTTGAAACTGAACCCAGAAGAATATTTCTTCCAACAAAGGCAACAGGATTCTTTTCTCAAAATAAGGAGACAATTTGATTCTCTTTGTCAAAGAGTTTTGCATTTCCTGGAAGTCTGTTACTGCCAGTCCATGCTAGTCTTCCTTAGGTGCCACATTAAGTACCAGTACACAGCTCTATCAATTAAGCATCTTTATTCCTTATCCTCCTTTTGGAAAATGATACTCAAGCAACAAGGTTTATAGATGTTTACAAAGAATCATTAAAATGATAAATATTCTCTCACATATATAATGTAGTCACATAAAATTTTATGTATACATAACATTTTATCTTGTATTTTAACCACTCACAGAACAATTTGTGTTTTAATTCAAGAGGACTGTGGGTTCCAGCAGATCCATTTTCATTGATTATCAAAGAATGGATGATAGGAAAGGATTTGTTGCAATAAATACTGTAAAACTCTCATACATCTGGGAATATTTATGAATAAATGTAATGGATAAATAGAATAGCATATATCAACACTAACATTATGTGCCTAGACATTTGCAGGATTATGCTAGTCTCATGGATAAACTGATTTTTAACTCAGCCATCCAAGAAAGCAAAGGGAGAAAACTTTCTTTGTGGAACTTTTTAAAGAAAAAAAAACTCCAACTACTTCTCCATACTCCTCATCTCTTTTAAGCTCCTTAAGGTTATTGGAAAGAAAGACATAATGGAAAGTACAAATTTTAACTACAGAAAAAAAGATAGAACACTAAAACTAATTTGGGCTTGTACTAGGTCTCTTGTTTGTTTGTTTGTTTGTTTGTATGTTATGTATGAATTATGTATTAAGTTATTTATTTGATCTCTTGTACCTATATGCTTGTTTTTGGGTGGTCAGAATCCCTTTGAGTGAAATGCCAGATATAGACATGTATTTTAAAGCAGAGATAGAAAAAACTGAAGGCCAGTATTCTGCGCTAAAATAGATTTAGCTGCCTGAAAAAAAGAAGGAAATCATTGATAACTCTGGAAAGCTTGGGAATGGCAAAATGGCAATTGGAAAAATACCAGGACTCAGCTGCACACTTTTAGTAAAGAACAGAACATGGTAGAATGGAGACAGCAATAGCAATAGCAATAGCAGTTAGACTTTTACAGTGCTTTACAGCAATGGTGAAATCTAAAATTTCTTACTACCGGTTCTGTGGGTGTGGCTTGGTGGTGGTGGGGTAATGTGATTGGGTGGGCATGGCCAATTTTTTTTTCTTTTAAAACCATTTTTTCTACAACCTCAAAGAGGTTGTAAAAAAATGCTTTCAAAAGACTCTGACGATCCTAGCTGACTTGCCTGATCAGCAAAGGCTTTTTTTTAAAAAGCCTCTTCCGATCAGGCAACTCAGCTTGGATCGTCAGAGGCATTTAAAAGAAAAAAACCCTCTGCCGATCAGGCAACTCAGTTGGGATCCTCAGAGGCTTTTAAAAGCATTTTTCTACAACCTCTGAAGAGAGGTTGAAAAAATGCTTTTAAAAGCCTCTGACGATCCCAGCTGAACCATGCAATCATCAGAGGCTTTTTTTTTACTTTTAAAAGCATTTTTTCGGCCAAAGAGTTTGTAGAAAAAATGCTTTTAAAAGTAAAAAAAAAGCCTCTGATGATTTTGCAGCTCAGCTAGGTATGGGTGGGGGGCAGGGATTTTTGCTACTGGTTCTCCAAACCACCCGCCTCGATCGCTATCGGATCGGGTGATCCGGTCCAAATCAGGAACATTTCATCCCTGCTTTACAGCCCTCTCTAAGCGGTTTACAGAGTCAGCATATTGCACCCAACAATCTGGATCCTCATTTTACCGACCTTGGAAGGATGGAAGGCTGAGTCAACCTTGAGCCTGGTGGGATTTGAACTGCCAAATTGCAGGCAGCTGGCAGGCAGCAGAAGTAGTCTGCAGTGGCTCATGGTGAATATTGTTTCCCATCCTGTCTTGTGATCTCCCAGACATAAAATTGTACTTGCAGTTGTATCTAATCTAAGGCTAGAAAAGAGCTGGAAGAAACACACATATATTCCTTTTACAGAATGAATGAATATGCTCACACCCAACAACACCTACACACAGCCTCTCAGGGGAAAGGAAGGAAGTTAAAATGGGATAAGAAATTAGTGGTAGGAATAAGATTAGTGGTAGGAATAAAATTGTTGTTAGATCAAACAAAAAGTAAGTCATTAGCAAGCAAATTTAGCAAAACTGTCTAAATTGAATTTAGACAGTTTTGGGAAATAGAAGAGATGCTGATTCATGGGTGATTCACGGTTACTGAAGAGGGGTTGGCAAAGAGCTTGCTATGAAGGGAGGCAATAGAGCAGCAGGGGTTCAAATTCACTTGGGACAGAATTCAGAGAGAGAGAAGGGGACCTGAAGCCTCAAGAGGATCACTTAAATCCTGCTAACCATGAGAAATTGCCAGTTAAATTGTAGCAGAAGTCCTTGATTAACTTTACGGGGAACCTAATAATAACTATATACTTAGCAATAGGCACACACTGACACTGTAGCAGAAACATTATTTTTGCAGGCAGGAAATTAATCTTAGCCGGGTACACCAAATTGAGCTATATGTAATTTGCTGCATTCTCTTTCCTTCCGAGTTCAACTGAACGGAAGGGGGGAATTTGTTTACCTGCTTCAGCTGATTACTTTCTAATGTCCAACTCAATTCCAGATGACTTCATGGATGTGTCCACTTTGTTTTCTTTGAAAATATGGAAACTGGATCTCCCATCTAAGTACTTACTAGGGCTAGCTTTGCTTAGCTTCTCAGGCTTAACAAGGTTAGCTAAGATGCCATTGTCTGTTACTACAGTCAGAATGTTAAACTACATCCATAGTCTTTTCTTGTTTTATAACTGTAGGAAGTTAGCACCCACCCCTCTCCTGGAAGAGTGAAATATTTTTGGGAAATATTAAAAAGGCAGAATATTGTATTTTCCTGGATGAGAAATGGATAAGCATGCTTTGAAGCAGCTCCCATCTTTCTGCCCCCACCCTTTATCAGTGGGCCATGAAGGCCTGGGCCAGTCTATTCTACATAACAAAGATCTATCTCCTTCAGGCACAGCCAAGTAGGAATTGCCAAATATCCAGCAAGATAGGATTAGCCCTCTACACAATAGCAGCAGAAACTCACTGCATGTGACCAGGGAAGCACATGTGACCATCAGCCAGCAAGGCTAGCTAAGACCCCCACCCCCTGGAAGTCTGAGAACCAATCAGAATACTCTTTCTGGGCCCCAGGAAGTTCAAAGCCAGAGATAGCATAAAACCCGAAAACTCGCTGTATCCTGCCTTTTCTGTTCAGGAACTCAAGCCATGTGATCCTGTCCACCATTAAACCATCTTTCCAAGCAGTCTCCATATCTCCAGTGTCTTTGTCCCCACTTGGAGCAGAACCTACAAGGATGTTTCTTACAACAATTGGCGAGCCAGTGGGACTCCAAGCTAACCTAACCAATGGACCAGGCCCAGGTAAGCATCCCTTGCTAGCAGCAGACCCATTGAGTCTGTGGGCATGTTTTCTTGGACCTTGGCCATGTGGAACTAGGTTTTAAAGGGGTTTTGAGTTTGAGCTCAAAGGCTGCTTGGAAAGAAGGTGAGTACCTCTAAATTTTAATTTTAAAGCATGGAAAAGAATGGGAAATTTGTGTATGCTTGCATGTATGTGTGTTAGGGCCCTTCTCCCAATCACAGCTGGATCTTGCTTTCTCTGTGCATTTCCTAACCGCAGAAAGACTAACAGTCTGGAGAGCATGGGGGTTTTGCTAGAGCACAGGACCTTCTGTTAGGGAAGGAGGAAGGGTGTGTGTGGGATTCCATCTGGAAAACAGTCTGATTTCACCTCTTTGAGTGACCTCTAGCCGCACCTCTGCCTACTGCTAGCTCCACCGAGCCATGACCAGTAGGATAGAGAACGCAAGGGGGGGAAGCCAAACGTGGAACTTTGTGTTTAAAAAGAATGGAAGCCGAGCGAAAGCCAAGCGTGTGAAGGGGGGGTAATAAAAATGTAGAATTGAATCCCGGTGTGTCCAGCCCAGACACGGAGAGAGAGTAAGGAGGGGCCAGTACTCACTGCTGGGGTCAGCAGGTCCTCCCGGATCCCTTTTTTGGATCTGAAAACTGTGGCGATTCCCTAAAGGAAGGGGCCCGTACTTCGTAAGGGAATCGAAGTCCTTCCCAGAGCTTTTTTTCTGAAACTTGTGGCGGGCCACCCGGCTAAATCGAAGTGATCCTTCCAGTAAAAAAGGACAGGATCATGGGTAGTGGTAGTTCGCGGGTGGCAGGAACCCCGATTGGCGAGTTGCTCGAGGCCTGGGACGCCAGGCGGATGCCCATTCTAAATGGGATGAAACGGAAGCGAGCAGAAAAATTGTGTCAACAATGGGCTTTGCTAAGAGATAAGTTTAAGTTTAAGTTTATTAGATAACACCGGGAAACACATTTGGCTAAATAAAGGTACTTAAAAGAAAAGGAATGTTGGGGTTTTTTGTTTTGTTTGTTTGTTTGTTTGTCTCTCTGTCTTCTATGCAACCACGTGGTATGTATCTTTAAGATTTGTGCCTTCCCTAATTTAACTGAGATTTATGGCGGGAATGATCAGTGTGTGTGTAAATCTCAGAGTTCTGTTTTCTTCTCTTTGTCTTCCTTGTTTTATGTGTGTGTGTCTAAGTCTTTGTGCACCCTCGAGGTAATTGTAACTGTAAAATGTATCTGATCTCTAGAGACAAGAATTTTAAATTGTTAGAAAAAAAAAGGTTGAAGCAATGAAAAATGGGAGAGAGAGAGAGAAAAAGAAAGAAGGAGCCTTTGCCCTGTGTTTGTCTGGCCAACAAATACAGATTAAAGAGTACTTTTCATTTTATTTCTGTTTTTTTCTCCCTCTCCTTCCCTCTCTGTATCTTAAAGTAACAACTCAAGTTTATGAGGAAACATTTAAGTTCATTTACAAGAAAAAAGAAAAAAATCAGTCTTGCATTTACTGTATGTGTTTAAATGCTTCTACCTGTTCATCTCTTTCCTGAAGCATGTGAATCCAGTATTTTTCTTATCTGTTGTGTCTCCATTTTGTTGAAACTTTTTTGTTGTTGTTGTTGAAACTGCATTATCTGTTTAGTAACTGCAATAATGTTGTGTTGGTTCTTCTCAAACTCTGCCTGCAAGCTATCTACCCCCCACCCATCTCTAATCCTGTTACAATGCCTTTCCTGAAAAGATTACCCACAAAAGGGGGGAGAGGACCCTGTTCTAATGTCTTTCAGCCCTGCACAAATAACTCTGCAACCTGTGGAAGCAGAGCACATGGATTCAGATGCTGCCTCCAGAGAAGACCTTCCATCTGTTTGAACCAGGAATTGAGTTTGAATCCAGTCTTCACTGAAAGTCAGCACAGCAACCAGAGTGGAGCAGACCTTCCCAAGCCTGAGTGATCAGCCTTACCACCAAGCATGCTACCTAGCAGATGTGAAAGAAAAGACTGTGAGATGGACAAGTAAAGACTAAAAGACTCTTTTCAATCCCCAGAAAACAGCTGGAAAGACTATGGGGAGGGTGAAAATTCATTGTTAGGTTTTCTTTCTTGTCTCATTTAGATTGTAATCAGTTTATTGTAAGAATTGTATTTGGGAGTGGTTGCCACAGCAAGTTATGTACACCTTAGATCTGTCTGGCGGGGAGGAGAAATATGTCCAAAATGTTTGTATTGCTTGTATTGTAAAAGTAGCTGCATACACATGCACACGTAGAGAGACACACCATTCAGAATTAGACTGAAACTATTCCCTTCACTTACCTCCACACAAAGCTTCTCCTAGGTTGATTTTTTGCTCTGTGGCACTAAAAGCCCAAGTAGTCATATCTCCCTGCTAATTCCATGGGGGAGGGGATAATCCCCCTCAGGCAATCCCCTCACTTGAAGAGATAGCAGAAAAGTGATATCCAAAACCCAAGCCCTGACTGTGACTCACAAACGATGCTGCCCAGTTGCCCAGTAAAGAAAGATATATTGCACTGGTGGTCTCATGAGTAGAAGTTCCAGGGCTCATTGTGTGTAACACCAAAAAAAAAAAAAAAAAAAAAAAAGGAAAGGAAAAGAAAGGAAAAGAAAAAAAAAGAAAAGAAAAGAAGGAAAAAAGCCTGGATTGTACACTGGCTAACCTCAACTTGGACTCACAAATCCTGGATGCACTAAAGTAAGAGCTAGGGCAGGTTCAATAACTAACCCATGAAATGGGCAGCATGTAATTTAAAGGAAAACCATGGCTGTGAGAAAAAAAAGGGGACATGTGTTTGCTTGAAACCTGACTGAAAGCTCACAGAAAGTGATATCTGAAATCTGAAATTAATTGGCATGGAAAATTGGATACTGTAAAATTTTTACCAGAACTTTTCCCCTGGCTGCTAGACCTTCATGGTTGAAAGCTTTTGGAAGCCACTGAAGAAATCCTTTTCTGTTGCCTCTATCAATGCCTTCCCCTTTGCATTAGAACAATTAAAAGCACCTATCAAGTCTCCCTGATCTGATCAATTTTAATTTTAGTTTGCCAAGAACTTGTTTGAAAACTCACGTTTTGAAAAAAAAAGAAAAAAGAAAAAAAAAGAGTAGGGATTGTAGGAAGTTAGCACCCACCCCTCTCCTGGAAGAGTGAAATATTTTTGGGAAATATTAAAAAGGCAGAATATTGTATTTTCCTGGATGAGAAATGGATAAGCATGCTTTGAAGCAGCTCCCATCTTTCTGCCCCCACCCTTTATCAGTGGGCCATGAAGGCCTGGGCCAGTCTATTCTACATAACAAAGATCTATCTCCTTCAGGCACAGCCAAGTAGGAATTGCCAAATATCCAGCAAGATAGGATTAGCCCTCTACACAATAGCAGCAGAAACTCACTGCATGTGACCAGGGAAGCACATGTGACCATCAGCCAGCAAGGCTAGCTAAGACCCCCACCCCCTGGAAGTCTGAGAACCAATCAGAATACTCTTTCTGGGCCCCAGGAAGTTCAAAGCCAGAGATAGCATAAAACCCGAAAACTCGCTGTATCCTGCCTTTTCTGTTCAGGAACTCAAGCCATGTGATCCTGTCCACCATTAAACCATCTTTCCAAGCAGTCTCCATGTCTCCAGTGTCTTTGTCCCCACTTGGAGCAGAACCTACAAGGATGTTTCTTACAACAATAACAATACAAAGTAAAGACATTCCCCCCCCAGCGCCCCTCACCCCTTTCTTCCCCCCTCCCTTCCCCGACTTCCCAGAGCAAAATACAGGGTATTAAAAAGAAAAGAAAAACAAAGATCATCTAAATTAATCTATCTATCCTCAAGTTAACAACCGCCCCCCCGAATCTTAACTCCAATATAGTTAACACAACATTCCTTAACTTTTGTTTCATTCATACGCAATTTGGTGTCTTCTTATTTGATACTTATTCTGAATATAGTTAATCCATTTTGTCCACTCCAAAATATATTTTTCCTGCATACGATCTTTCAGGTATGCTGAGATTTTTGCCATTTCAGCTAAATTTATTACTTTTAAAGTCCATTCTTCTACAGTAGGCAAAGAGTCTTTCTTCCAATATTGTGCAACCAGCAATCTAGCTGCTGTTATTAAGTTTAAAAGCAATTTCACCTCTAATACTGTACAATCATTTGTTATACCCAATAGAAACAATTGTGGGGTAAATTTCAAACTCTTTTTCAAAATGTTCTGCATTACTCACCAAATTTTTTATCCAAAATGCTTTAATCTTCTTGCAGGTCCACCATATATGATAATAAGTTGCATTTTCACAATCACATCTCCAGCATATCCATAGTCTTTTCTTAACATCAAGCTTCTTAGATATTCTAGATTTTAGCAACTGGGTTAAGACTAATTTGGAGACTTTGGAAAAAGTTCAGAGAAGAGCAACTAAGATAATCAAAGGCCTGGAAACCAAACAACATGAAGAATGGCTGGAGGTTTTGGGTCTGGCTAGTCTAAAGAAAAGAAGTATTAGGGGTGACATGATAGCAGTATTCCAGTATTTGCCACAAAGAAGAGGGGATCAAATTATTCTCCAAAGCACCAGAGGGCAGGGACAAAAAATAACGGTTGGAAACTAATCAAAGAAGCAACCTTGAATTAAGGAGAAACTTCCTAACAGTGAGGACTGTTAACCTGTGGAACATCTTGTAATCAGAAATCATGGGTGCTCTATCACCTGAGGTTTTTAAGAAGAGACTGGCAGTCACTTGTCTGAGATGGTATAGGATCTCTCCCTTGAGCAGGAAGCTGGACTTGAAGAACTCCAAGGTCTCTTCCAGTTCTATTCCATTCTAATTTGAATTAATAAGGTGATTTGGGAATATTATTAGATCTTATTATATTAATGCTATTAAACCGATCATATACAAGGTTATTGGTTTCATCCAGTATCTCATTCTGAGGAATAATACTGTGTTCCCTGAAATGGGATGTCAGCATTCCAGAAAAACCCAACTCGTATTAAAAACTCTGTGGTAAGCATTTTCTCAAAGTTCCATTTATTAGAGTAGGTATACTGGGTCATCTGGGAAAACCCGAATCTGAGAGTTCTGGGTTTTCCCTCAGTAAATCAAAACCCCCCCAAACCATCCCCTCACTCATCAGTCCCTCACATGCTCCAATCACCATCCATTCCATCTCAAGACATCACTCCAACCACTCCTTCTCCAGATGCAGGATTATTCTGACCTTAACCGAAAAGAAGAATGCTATTTTGTCTAACTACATTCCCTCTACTAAATCGCCGCTCCTACTTTCCCACAAACAAGAAGGTGGCAGCATGGAAGCTCCTGGTGCTAATATGGCTCCCAAAGCTGACGCGGGAAACATTCCAGCGAATGGGAAGGGTGGAGGGCTCCCCTCTCCAACAGGCAGCCAGGACTTCTGTCCATGCTCTGCCCCTCCGGGTCCCCTACAGGCACCTCACCCCCATGCGAGAAAGTCAAGCTGACCACACCCATCTTAACTGGGGTTTATTTTGGGTGTAGGGCTTATATTATGAGCATCCTTTAAAAATCATGCTAGGGCTTATTTTCTGGATGGATCTTCTTTTCAGGGAACACAGGAGACTGGGCAAAAACAAAAACTAAAAAAGAATGTATTTAGTTTACAATTAATTAAGGTTAATTAATTAGAGCTTTGTATGTTTCAAAGTGGTGTCTTGTGTCAGAGAAGGCTTGAGGAAAATCATCCTTTGAAGCCAAACTATGATCAACACAGTGTCCTTTCTCTAAAGAGTAAAGTTGAAATCTTTGGTGGATTTGCTGGACAACTGGTGATTTGAACATGGGCTGCAAAAGCACACAAATTCCTAAGTGTAGTAGAATGCCCAAGGCATATCAGGCATAGGGTGAAGTACCCTATATAGTCAGATTCCATGCAGGAAATAATGTGATTATTCCGTCTACATTTCCATTTTCTGTTGTGTCTGAAATTACAGCTTGTGTATAGCTTTTAATAGAGGTCTAAGAGTTTCATCTAATACTTTTGAGAATTCACATATGAATCTAAGGACTCAGGCTACATTCCTGTGTCATAAAGCAATAACCGTTAACATTTTACTTAAATTGCTGACAATAATTTTTGCTCTACAACTAAAGACTTTTTTCTCTCACTTATGTGGTGTAAGGTAATTGATCCTGAAGGCAAAACAACAGCTCAAATGAGGTTACTAACTTAATAAAAAAACTGCTACAAAAATTAAATATCCTGGTTAAGTATAATCCAGAAGATTCATAATTAATTTAACACAAAAACAATACAAGAGTTTAGTAGTCATAAACACCAATAACCTCATCTATATTTAAAGAACTGTATATTCTAATGGATATTTATGGGTGTCTTGGTTATCCTTAGCTTGGTTAATTTGTTGTAGGAATGCTACAGATTGTTCAGCAGAGGATTGATTAGCATAACAACTGGAAAATGTATGACCTGAATATGCCGTTTCCTTTAAGCTTTGCTTCGTACTTAAGAAACAGTAGCATAGTTGCTTATGGTTCATGCATTCCAATCTGTTTGTAGCTCACAGAGGGCCGTTAAATATTTGATCATTTTCTTACAGCTTCACATATCTTATTTTACTGGCAGCCTATAACAGAAGACACACTGTTGGGGACTCAAGGATAGGATGTTCTCCAAAAAATGATTTCCCCAGGTATGGATAGATGTAATCCAAGTAATATCAGTGGAAATAGGCTTTAAGACAGAGGTCCTTATCTTAGACCTTAAAGCCAGGGGCAGCCTCTGAAAGCTTTTGGGTGCTTGATAATAGTCTAGAACAGGGATGTCAAACTCCCTCGTCATGTTGTCATGTGATGTATTGTGATTTTTTCCCCTGTTCGCTAAACCGGGCATGGGCGTAGCCAGCATATGAAGCATCTGGCTCCCGGACCACGAGTTTGACACCCCTTATTTAGAATATCTCTGTAGACTTTCAGCCTCTGAAAGCTTTTGGGTGCTTGATAATAGTCTAAAAGTTGCCATCCAACCTATGGCAGAAATAGAAAATAATTAAAAACTTAATTTTAACAAATAATTTTAAACAATAAATTTAAAGTAATTTTAATACATTAAAAAATAATTAAACAAGGGGGGGGGACAAGTACAGTCAATATAGTAGTGCGCTACATACTAGCTAATATTATCAATATTACTTTATACCACTATATACACTACAGGTAGTCTTCAATTTATGACCACAATTGAGTGGTCATAAACCCAGTGGTGGGTTGCCCCCGGTTCACACTGGTTCTATAGAACCGGTAGTAAAACTGACAGTAGGTTCCACCCACTGACCCTGACATCATCAAAATGCTTCTGTGCATGCACGTGGCCTCACTGCAAACCGGTAGTAAAGGTAAGTAGAACCCACCCCTGATTTGAGCTCAAAGTTTCTGTTGTTCAGTGAATTTTGTCCCATTTTACCACCTTTCTTGCCTCAGTTGTTAAGTGAATAACTGCAGTTGTTTAGTTAGTGACAAGTTGTTAAGTGAATCCGGCTTCCCCAATTGACTTTGCTTGTCAGAAAGTTGCAAAAGGTGATCACGTGATCTCAGGACACTGCAACCGTCATAAATATGAACCAGCTGCCAAGTGTCTAAATTTTGATGACATGATCTCAGAGACGCTACAATGGTCATAAGCGTAAATTGTCCATAAAACCCATAAGCATTCTTAACTACCTCAGGTCCATAATTCCTTAGATTGCTAATTTTCCCCCCAGATCTCCAACCACGCTTTAGAGGCACTACTGCTTGGAGCCAGATATAACTTACTTCTTCCCATAAAAAGAAAAGTAAAATAAAGACAAAATGTTGTCTCTTCTTTTTATAAGTCTACCTAATGGGGAACTTTGCTCCTGATTAACTCTTTAGCATTTGACTTTCCCAGACTTCGATTGTCTTTGTCTACAATCCAGACTGATAGGTTAAATTTGATTGGCCAGTCAGAATTAGGTTTCCCTTGAACTTTTTGTGTCTGAATCTTTTGGGATAAGAAATACTTCAGTACCTACAACTACATTTACATTTGAGTTAACATACATCAGTTTTTATCTCATCCCATCTCGTTCTATGCCCTGTCCCACCTACTTTAGTATGAAAATATTATGCATAGCTTCACAGAAAGTCCCAGTTTTTTCACTTCTCCTATAATTAAGATTATATTACAACCACAATATATATGGTTTCGTTGTGACTATTTGTTTCTATATTTTATACTTCTTGTTTATTTGCTTCCTTTTTAATAAAGGAGTGTTTGAACATAATACTTCAGCAGAAAGTTGTAATGTATATAGATATACAGATACTGTACTTACACAACATATACATTCTAATCATAACTAAATGCCTAAAACATATTAAGATTTTTAAAAGTCTTATATTTTATCCTCTATCCTCTATCTATCATCTATCTATCTATCTATCTATCTATCTATCTATCTATCTATCTATCTATCTATCTAATCTATCTGCTCAAATATCTTATATAATACTCCATTCTCCATTCCCCCCCCCCCATAACAACCACATGACTTAATTCAGGGGTGGACTTCAAAAATTTCAGCAATGCGTTCTCTGCCTAGTTACTGGGTGGGTATGGACATGATGGGCGTTGCCTAGTCAGCCTCTTACTCTATGGCAGGGGGCTCATTTTCGCCTTCCCCAGGCTCTGGAGCCTTTCTTTAAGCCTCTGGAAGGGTGAAAACTGCCTCCCCGGGCTCTGGAGGCCCTCTGGAGGCCTTCCGGAACTTCTGGGAGGCCTGTTTTTCCACCTCCCCAAGCCTCCGCGCAGGCCCTACACTTACTTTGCATCCAAAATGGGCCACATGGAGACTTCTGGGAGGGGAGGGGAAGGTGGTAGGGGTGGAACAGGGTGGGCAGGGTGGGCCGGGCCCAGCTAGGGGTGGGATATGGAGGTTTTCCAAACCGGCATTAATGTTAGCTACAGGGTCTTCCAAACCCGGGCGAAACCGTTGCACCCTGACTTAATTTGAGCAGAAAGATGCTGACTTTTCTTTAAGTCTAGAAAGTAAAATTTCAATATGTTCAGTGAACCAAAAATACCTTAATATGACTTCACACCATTTTCAAGTAGCTAAAAACTATAGGAGAGAATGATGATTAATATATTTGTCACATAATGAAACGTTGGGAACCACCCCACAGGCTCAAAGAATGAACCTTCCTCCTCATCCTACACCCGAGCTACAGATATTTGCCACTGTTGGAAAATTATGTTAATTGTCATGCTTAAACTATTTCTGCATTTTGAAGAATATCTTACAGGATAAGTTGTGGTGTCCTCAGCTATCATAAATAAAATTTTATCGTAAATAAAATTTATCTTAGTCACTTAGGTTTCTGTGAATTTTGCCATGCATCAAAAACTGCAGTGGAGTACTTTGAACTCAGTTCTTATATAAAATTGTGTCTTAACATCTTTTCTGAAAGCAGAGGCCAGTTGGAATTCACAGTTGACAATTGAATAGTGCCAGATGAAGAAGCACTGTTAGGCTTTGGACCAGAATTTGAATCACACTGGCTAAGAGTGATTTGCTATCGATGATCTGTCTTTCTTTTCTGGATTGAATTTTAATTTATTTTTCCTGTCTTATATGACAAACTGCATAGTGCACAAACGTAGACATAAAATACTTAGATATACAGCAGAAACTCGCACTTGATGATTTAGATATCCTGTGCAGAAGATATTTTTTTTTCTTATTTGCACAGACCTTGAAAACAGAAAGCCACACTACTGCTCTTATTTTTCTTTAAAATCACAGCTCAGAAGTATTTAAACCTTTAAAATCATATATGGTTTAAGATATACTCATAAAAGCACTGCCTTCCATTTAATGAACCTTGCTAAATATAGATATATTTCAAAAGCACATTTCTAGGTGTTTCTGCCATTTCGTCACAGATGAGACATTTTTCCTTTTTGCATCTCTCTTTGTATCTCTGTAGATGTTACATCACATCTAATATGAGCATTCATCATGATTAGTATGAATTACGATGATTGATAACTTGAATTCCTTGTGCTTTAATGCAATGCAATATTTGTTACTGAAAACTGTGACTAAATAATGAGACTAGGAACATAGGTTTGCAAATAAATGAATGCAATTATTGCAAATAAATTGCTTGCAATTTCCATTTATCTTTTAAAATTGTTGGGAACACTGGTAGGAGCTTTTATTTTATATATATTTTATCTATCTATCTATCTATCATCTATCTATCTATCTATCTATCTATCTATCTATCTATCTATCTATCTATCTATCTCTATCATCTATCTATCTACACAGACACATGTGTATGTGTTAAACTTTATTTTATTCCAATTTCTTTTTAAATTGTATTCTATTCCAATTCCATTTTAAATTGTTTTTATCAGATTTTAGTAATAATTTGTGTCTGGAACTCTGCACTTTGATATGGCCCAAGGGCTAATCAATAAAGTAAAGTGTGTGTGTGTGTGTATAGAGAGAGAAATATTTTTTGAAGTACACTCTGTGTTTGCTACTAGAATATAACATAACACAAATAGTCATTTATATAAAATTGAAAAATGTTGAACTTCCAGAGCACAATTCATAAAGAAACTCAGCATGACTTGTTTTGCTAAAGATAGTTAAAGCTCAGACACTTTCACTATTTCAGTATTTTTCTTATGTAAAAAAAGATTTAGTCCAATATTCTTATATTTTATCCATGCTTGAGAGTTTTATGATTTGCAAATGTCAGAAACTGAACAGCGAGGAAAATCCTCGGCATGAGCCTTGCTGCAGAGACAAAATTAAAGCATGCTTTGCTTTCTCAGTGGAAATCGTGCAGTGAGAAAATGTGAATGGATGGAAATAAAGCTAGAACTGGTTCCTGAAAGAAATCACAGCTTTATTAAGTACAATTCCACCAAGACAAGCAAATACAGAGAATCTGACCGCTTGATAGATGAACAAAAGAGTCCCAGATTCATCTATTGGGAAGGCTGGTTATTAAGAGAGCTGTCATGACACACAAGTTGTAGCCTGTACAGTGAGAGGGAGGAGTGAAAAGCGAAGGAGCTGACTTAGCTTTTCTGTGCTTCTCATTACTGCCATCAAGTGACTGCCTTTTGTTTTCCAAACTGCCTTGACTAAATCATCCATTATTCTCAGTCATTCTGTCATCTTCTTTGAACTTCCATAAAGTCCCAGTCAACTAACTGTATGGAGAGAATGAAAAAGCAATTACATGGGTGGTGGAAATCAGGATGTCAGATTTAGTTGTTACTAAAGGTGGAACACAAAGAACAATGTCAATGACATAAAGAATAATGAAGGCCATATTGGCCCATAACATAATTAACCTGACACCGATCACTGTCTGAAGCATGTGTTCTACAGCCACTGCCTTGAAGGTGACTTTCAATGGCAAGCTTGGTAACTATCTTACAGTCTCGATTGTGTTGCTTTCCCTATTGTATCGATTGTGTTGCAACATCCTGACTGATCCTTTTGAACCATTTTGCTTGGTCATTAAAGGGATCATTCTATTAGAGATGTTGGCCCAATTACACAGCTCATTAACAACATTTGTAGAGGTAGTATATTTTAATACAGTATAGGAGGTAACCATAATAGCAACTAAGATTCAAATGTGATAAATGAATTCGTTTAGTACTTGACTATATTATTTTACTTTTGCTTTCTCATTTGACTCAGGATTGAGTAATTCCTCAACCTAATCTGTTGGCAGTTTCTAGCTGTTTTGTGTTTAGCTCAGTTCCTTTTGTTGATGGTTGCTCAGTCTCTATCCTAGCATCTTCTTCTGATTTCTTAAATTAAATTCTTCTTTGCCCACTTCAACTTTTCCAAGATCTTCACAAATAGTGGTTTTCTCTAGAAAACTCTTTAAAAGAGCAGCCTTTGTACTTTTACCATTCTCTTGCAACTAGTCATAGTCACCAGTAAATTACCAATGTAACTGGTTAAATTATTTGACTTTCCCTGAATATTCTTCTAAATTCTCTCTGTCTCTGTGATATGTCTATAAATGTACTTCAAGATATAGATAGATAGATAGATAGATAGATAGATAGATAGATAGATAGATAGATAGATAGCTACCATGTTTTCCCCAAAATAAGACCCTGTCTTATATTTTTTTGAACCCTGAAATAAGCATTTTGCCTTATTGCCATGTGCTCAAAAGCCCGATTGGGCTTATTATCAGGGGATATCTTATTTTGGGGAAAACAGGGTAGTTGATAGATATTACGCCTTTGATTCATTGTTGACCCTTGGAAGCTGTGTGGAATAAGCTGTTTTTTGTTTTTGTTTTTGTTTTTGTTTGGTTTATTTGCCAGATTTCAGAAGAGGTTTGCCATTGTCTTTTTCCTAGGATGAGACATAGTAACTGCTCCAAGGTCATCCAGATGACTTTGTGTTTAAGGCACACTAGAACTCATCAATATCATGGTTTTTAGCCCAGTGCCTTAATCATTACACCAAACATGCTATAACTCAATGGTGGGTTTCTACCGGTTTGCCCTGGTTTGGGTGAACCAGTAATGGTGGCAGTGGGAGGCTCCGCTCGGACATCATCAGGGACACTCTACGCATGCACAGAAGGTTCTACGCAAGCGTGCACTCACAGTTCTGAACTGATAGGGAAGGTAAGTGGAACCCACTACTGCTATAACTGGCTCTAGTTATATCTCTAGTGATTTGGTAGGACCCTTTTTAACACTTCAGTAAGTTATCAATATCTGGCATTTTACTCAGGCACTGGGATCAAATGATGACACCTGGAATTGGTTGGCAAGCACCCCAAGAGGACGACAAAGACATCAAGCTTTCATTTTTTCATTTTTACGGTTTTATGGTTTCTGATTTTATTGTTACTGGGTTTTATTGTTGTTGTGAGCCACCCAGAATTCTGTTTAAAATGGGTGGCCATTCAAATAAATAAATGTGTACTTTACTGTGCTGTATTTGTACTTTAATCACAACTGTAAAAATATTCTAGGACTACATCTAAACCCCAAGCCTAAATGAACGAAGGGTCAAGCAAATTTTATGTTTAAATCTATTCCTAAACTCTACACCTGGAAATAAACCTACATCATAACTGTATGCTTTAAAAAGGTACTTAAAGTTAATTAAGTTTTATTCTTGGGTATTTGGAAAGAATTTAGATCATTATTTCAAATATAAGGCTGCCCTGTTCAGGTTTTCTTCACCTAAAGCTTAATGATGATCAGAACTAGAACAGCCCTGCATGCTCGAGCATTGAGGAGAGGCTCCTCGACTTTGCTCTCTCCACTTGAAGGAGCCTCAGGAGGTTCTGAAGGCCCTGGCTGAGTCTCTGCCTCTGGCACCACATCCTCTTCAGCCTCCTCGCTGTCCGACGCGAGCGCCAGCTGCACAGACTGCTGGCATGACACCACATGACACCACATCATTGTCGGGATCAGCTACGATCCGCGCAGGCTGCTGGCGGGCCACAACAATACCGTGTATGTATGTATGTGTGTGTGTGTGTGTGTGTGTGTGTGTATGTGTATATATATATATATATATATATTTATTTATTTTTAATATTTTTGCTGATAATACTATAAATAAAGGGAGGCTGTTATAGATACTGTCTGGATGGCCCATGAGATTGGGCTGAAAGGCAAAAATTGGAGATTTGTGATATCTCCTCCATTCGTGGTAATCCAGGATGACTTAATACAAAAAAACATATATATATATATATATATATATATATATATATATATATATATATATATATATATATATATAGTATATAAACTATATACTATATCAACATACCGTATCAACAAGGATCTCCTCACACTTCACCTCAAACTCAGCAACAAGATCCACCCCGCACTTTGGGACAAATCCAAGCAACTTGCAGTCTGGAGAGCCGAAACACAGACCATCCTCAAGACAGACACACACACCAACAAACTCCGAAGACTACAAGAACGCCAGAAACAAACCCCTCCACCCTCACAGCCACACATGAAACAAACAGTGCATAACATCTCAGATAGGATCCTCACCAAAGCTGAAACTAATGTCCTTTCCAAAGGATTCAACTTTGCAGTCGCTCCCAAATGCATCCCCACTGAAACCATTATATGCGGAGTTGAAACCAGCCTGACCAAAATCAACCCCGATGATGCTAACAGAATCAGAATCGAAATCACCAACATCCTCTGCACCAGCAAGCCACCCAAAAGCAACTTACCCAAAGAGGAACAGATAGCACTACTTAACCTGAAAGAAGAAACCAGCATAATAATCCTACCAGCAGACAAGGGCAACGCCACGGTGGTTATGAACACATCTGACTACCAAACCAAATTAACCAACCTACTCCAAGACTCCACATACAAACCCCTAAACACAGACCCCACCACCTACCTGGAAAAAACCACCAGATCCAAAATAAAAGCCTCCCCCATCAGCGAAGAGATCCAGCAAAGAATCATTCCCAGAGAGAAATCATCCAGATGCCCTAAGCTCTATGGTCTCCCCAAGATACACAAAGAAGGAACCCCACTTAGACCCATAGTCAGCTCCATAGGCTCACCTCTGCAAAACCTAGCCAAATTTCTCGCCAAACAACTACAGCCTATGCAGAATCCATCACCTCACACATAAAAAACTCATTCCAGTTCATAGACATCATAAAGAAACAAAACTTACAGCCCAGTGACCTTCTCGTGAGCTTCGATGTCATATCCCTCTTTACCCAAGTACCAATCAAAGAAGCCTTGACAGTTATCCAAAACAAATATAACCCCCCCAAGCACATCCTCGATCTGACCAACCACTGCCTATCCAACACATACTTCATCTATAATGGACAAAAATACAAACAAATAGAAGGAGCACCCATGGGATCACCCCTCTCACCTGTCATTGCCAACCTCTATATGGAGCACTTTGAAACGGAAGCTCTAGAAAAATCCGATCACAAACCGAAACTCTGGCTCAGATACGTAGATGACACCTTCATAATCTGGCCACATGGGAAAGAAAAACTGGACAACTTCCTCACACACCTCAACAGCCTACACCCCAAAATACAGTTCACCATGGAAACGGAAGCGAACAACTAACTTCCCTTCCTGGATGTCTTAGTCTACAGGAAATCCGATGGCTCCCTAGGACACACTATCTACCAGAAGAAAACACACACAAACCACTATCTGCATGCACTCTCACACCACCACCCAGCCCAGATCAACTCTGTAGCCAAGACACTCATCTACAGAACAAAACGCTTAGCTGACGAACAACACCTAAAAACTGAACTACACACTCTCACTAACGTACTAACATCCAATGGATTCAAAGAAATAAGATTACCAACCTAATCCAAAAAGAAACCCCCATTAAAATTCAAGACAGAGAACAAGAAAACGGCAAAGCCCTCCTCCCATACATAAAAGGCACCACAGACAGAATAAGCAAAATCCTCCAGAAACATAACATCAAGACAGCATTCTGCACAAACCGAAAAATATCCACCATCCTGAGGAGCCCCAAAGACAAAATTGAGTTAGAAAATCAAGGAGTATATGAAATCCCATGCACTGCCTGCCCCACCACATACATCGGACAAACCAACAGAAGAATAAGTGCACGCATTGAAGAACACAAAAACTCAGTCAAAAAAGAGGAACCAACTTCTTCCCTGGCCCAACACTTTAAAGCCACAGGACATGAAATTGACTTTAAAAAGACCAGAACTATCGCCAAAACTGAACACTTTAATGACAGAATAATCAGAGAAGCCATCGATATAGAAAAACGCCCACACAGCATGAACAAACGAGACGATACCTCCCGCCTGCCAGCCATTTGGAAACCCGCCCTCATTGACAAACGAATCCCTAACACGATGAATGACACCAGACCCACACTCACAAGAGCCACACAGGATGTCACCACCACACACCTACCAGAAAGCAGACTCAAACCCACACTGATAATGAGGCACGACCAAGGACCAGAAGCCAGACCGCAGCTGCATCGTTAGCCACTTTTAACCCCTCCAATCCATACATGAATCAGACCAACACCCTCCATGAAAAGCTCTCATGACCACAAACATGAAGCCAAACAACCACAACGCAGCTCACCAGCTCAAATCCCCCTGCAACTCAGAGTAAGACGAGCACAACCAAGCCCCCACCCAAACAGAACACACCCCCAGCCAATCAGAGCACAACCAACCCCCCATCCAATCAGAGCACAGCCAAGCCCCTAACAATCAGAACACACCTCCACCCAATCAGAACACAGCCAAGCTCCCACCCAATCAGCTCCCACCCCCACTAGCAGTTAAAAGGAAGGGTCAGCTGCAATCTCACATTGCTCCTGGAAGCACGAAGCCGAGAAACCAGCCTGAAGATGACGAATGAGACTTCGTCGAAACGTCGCCAAGATACTTCCAATTCTACGCGGGAGAAGACCCAAATAACTAAAGACCTACATAGTATATAAAGTATATACTTTAGCTAAACCCACTAAAAAGATGGGTTTAGATCCTATGTGATTTCTAATTTGCTCCTTAGATCTAAAACTTTGTAAGTGGAACATTGTCTTTTAGAGTTGCTTTTCTCAAGAAACTGACTTCTGCTTCAAGTCTTGAAGAAGGAAAAAAGCAAAGAAGAAAAAAAAATCAAGAAAGGCCTCCCTGGGAATACAGGACTTTGTTCAAGGAATGAATGATAATAACACTCACAGTTAAAGATCACACAAACCAATTCTAAACAATGACATAACGCAATTGCCAAAATAATTCTTTGGAACATCTGTAAAAATTAATGATTGGTGGGAACATACTGTTGAAAAAAGTGAATATATTGTGAAGTTTTTGGATATAGGTTGATAAAGTTTCATAACATACCAGATATAACTGCAGTTGAAAAGAAGACTTAACAATTGTTGATAAGAAGAACAAAAAAATAAGTCTGGATAGGGGACGTGGTGGTATCTGGAGACAGCAGAACAGAAGAGAAAGAACTGAAGAAAATTGCAAATCGCAAAGCCTACAAATAGAAGTAGAATGGATGTGGCAAAAGAAAACAAACATGGTAGCAATAGTAATAGGTGCCTTGGGTGCAGTTTGAAATAGCACCATTGAACATCATTAGCACAAACAAAATCACTACTAGCCGGTTGGAAAAGGCAGTTTTATTTGGAACAGTTTATATTTTGCCATGACACCTTTAATATTATTAAGCAAAACATCTGCCTATTCCAGGTCTTTGGGAAAGACTCAATAGACAAAATTCAGTCTAAACATCTGGATTATTGTATGAACAACCATAATACTAGATATTATTTGGATTTCTGTGTATGCTTCTGGCCAAATTCTGCTTCTGAATATGGATAGATGAAGAAGTTTGGTAATTATTGCTTTTTTTAAAAAAACAACATAATTATGAGGAATAAAGAAACAGGACAAAGATAGGCAGAATTCACAATGTCAAGGTTATGGAGGAGCTCCCAGATAGAAGGGAATGACAATTGCATTCTGAAAGGCTCACAAGAATTTTCATTGATTTGTGGAAACTTCTGTGTGTAAATGTTTGAGAGCAACCTTGCAACCAATAAGATGCTGCCATCGGAAGTCACTGCTCAGACTCAAACCCATGGTTTGATAGATGCATTTGTTGACAAGGTTTTCATGGACTGAAAGCAATTTGCCACTCTGTGAGTAATGTCAACATTTGAAGAAAAAAAAATGGTGGGAAGTTGACTGATGAAAGTTCTTAAAGGCTCTGACTTATGAAACCATGCTGTAAGATTGTGCTCCAATTGCCTTGGACATAGAATACAAATAAATCCTTCATAATGTTTATGAGTGTAAAAGACTGTTAAACAGTCTGAACAGTCCCTTTTTCTTTCTTTTTTAATTGTGCATTTTCAACAGCAATAAAAGAGCATCACCATTTCTTCGGGATTGAAAGCATTGCTTGCTAAAACTTTCCAGTGTTATTTTTTCCAAACAAACAAGAAATGAAGACCAGTCTTGAAGGCTATATTTGCATCCAATGTACACCTGACTTCTGCTATTTATACAGTACAGCTATTTTTGGACTGCTTTGCAGCCTATAGTCCAACAGAAAATAAGTGAAGATATAGTCAGTCAGGATAAATACCTTACATTTTATTCACCTATCCATTTTATTTCATTGTATTCATATCCTGTCATTTCACCAAACAGAAAATGAACCATCAAAATTAAATAAACCATAAACTTTAAAACTTCAGTTAAAAACTTGGCCATGTCTTTTAAAATTCCTAGCAAAATATCTATTTGGAATGAATGCTAAGAATCGTTTATCTGATGGTGGAAAGGAATAGCTTGACTTCCTTTGCTAGGTTGTTGGAAAACCTGGGAATAGCTGCAAAGGTGAGTCTTACTCATATTTCTGAAAAATGTCCCAAAGGTGCTTTTTCAGGAGGCAACTGAACTTCCTTGTTTTTTGGTTTTGAAGACATTTAGCTTCTCATCCAAGAAGCTTCTTCAGCTCTGACAGGATAGTGGGGAATGGAAGGATTATCCACTATTCTGCCAGAACTGAAGAAGCTTCTTGGATGAGAAGCAAAATGTCTTCAAAAGAAAAAAACAAGGAAGCCCAGTTGCCTCCTGAAAAAGCACTTTTGGGACAGCTGTGACCTAAATGAATGAGAATCTCTACAGACTATCTCTGAAGAGTGTGCTCTGGTGGAAATAAACTGAAAGAAGGATTTTCCCCCAAGGATTTTAACAGCTGAGCAGAGTTACATCAACAAATGTAGTCTTTCAAACAACCTTTGGGTTTTTTTTTTTTTACTTTAGGGTTTGGGGAATTTTATATTTGGTTTTAACATTATTTAAATAATTCCCAGTCTCCGGGTTTCTAGCCTGATCGTCCACTATTATGTTTTGTGAATTCAACCTATGAATTTCTTTTTAAGTTCAGTACATAAAGTATGTGTTTCAGCAGTGAAATCCACTTACCTTCACTATTGGTTCGGGAACGGGAGCGCGTGCCTCTTCTGCACATTCGAAGATGGTAAAAAACTGGGATGTAATGATGTCTTGGTGGGTGGGCGGAGCCCGCCACTGCTACTGGTTCAGCAAGCCAGATAGAACTGGGGGAATTTCACCGCTGATGTGTTTCCAACTAAAGCGAAGAAGCCACCCAGCACATTACAAAGCATGATCAGTCTAGTCTAAAATTTCATATATTTTGATTTGCAGCTGCTCCCTTTCTTTGGGTGGAAAATATTCTGTAAAAGTACATTGAAAATATCTCATTTTGAAACATTAAAGCAGAAAGATCTATTTTTTTCAGACTTGTACAGCTGCTTCCGGCTATCTCTGCATATATCATGGGAGCTGCCTGGAAAAAGACACCATGGGTTTAACAATTTTTAAAAAAAGGTTCTTCCTTTGCGATTCCAAAGCTTACTTTCAAGGGATTTGCATAGCCTTAAAATACTTCCATCAAACAGGGCAATGAATAAGAACAGTCTTCAGCAACATTTAATTCTACAGGTTTGCCCCCTAATAATCTGACAAACCTTGAGAGATATGTGATCTAATTCTGCAGATTCTCATCCAAGGAAACGTCAAGCTACATCTTTACTACTTTCGTTATTTATATATTTTTTAAATGCTTAAGAAAATGTCTTTGCTCCCCTGTGCTTGACATTAGCAATACATGATTAATATAGACTAGTCTAATGAAAAAGCACTGAGGCAATTGTACTCAGTGGTGAATAAAACATAGGAGGTGATTAGAAAAAGCGCATAGCATAATCTACCAATATTCCCCTGAATTCTAAAATAAGTATTTCACGATATACTAATTTATTTGCAATTTTAAAAAGCAACCACTTAGGCAAATAGTAACTGATCTTCCAGATGGGAAAGTAAAAACCTGCTTGAATTTTAAAGATTAATACTGAACTATTTACATAAGACACTGGTGGCACCAGTGTGGATCTGGGGCACCAACCATTGAGAGTGAATCCCAAGCCATCTCCATTCATTCCAATGGAAAACAAGACTGACATGTTACTTCCCTTGTATCTGGCATGGTAAAGGATTTATGGGAAAGAAAGAAAGAAAGAAAGAAAGAAAGAAAGAAAGAAAGAAAGAAAGAAAGAAAGAAAGAAAGAAAGAAAGAAAGAAAGACACACACATCCACACACACACACACACACACACATGTATATATATAATTTTTACAACCCTATAAACTCTTGTTTGAGAGTGGAGTTGGGTGACTCAGTGGAGTTGAGCATTTACTGTCTGGATGCCCTTCCTAGTGCCTATGTGGAGGTTGCAGCAGATATTTTCTTGGCACAGAGAGATATCTGTCACTCAGTGGTGGGATTCAAAATTCTTTTACTACCGGTTCTGTGGGCGTGGAGTGGCTTGGTGGGCATGGCAGGGGAAGGATACTGTAAAATCTCCATTCCCACTCCCCTCCAGGGGAAGGTTACTGCAAAATCCCCATTTCCTCCTGATCAGCTGGGACTCTGGAGTCAGAGAATAGATGTGGGCAGGGCCAGTCAGAGGTGGAATTTATCAGTTCTACTGGTTTTATGCTACTGGTTCTCCAGAACTGGTCAGAACCTGCTGAATACCACCTCTGCTATCACTGCCTGGGATTGAACTCTCAACCTTCTAAGTGGGAGGTGAGCATCTTCATCCTAGGCCAGTTCCCCCCAACCTTATGGGTGCCAGGGACTGGTTCCATAACTGGAGAGGGCATGTCTTTGCGTGCTGCATTCTGTGGATGAGGGTTCGCTTGTTTGCATGGGCCAACTGCTGACATGCCATGGCCAGGTGTCGGTCCCTGGACTGGGGGTTGGGAGCCCTGCCCTAGGCCATGACACCACTCCTGGCAAAGAATAGAATAATATGATCAGTAACAAATAAGGTATTTCAGGAAAGGATACAGAGTCAAAGATATGGAAAATGTCCAAAATTAAAAGCACTTGAAGATGATTTTTTAAAACTTTTTTTTAAATCTCACCTTTATTATTTTTTTATATATACAACTCAAAATGGATTTCATAAACTTATTTGGAATAAAAGGAGTATGTGCAAGATATCTTCATGCTGCCTTTGTCCAATTGTAATAATAAATTCAATTACATTGAATTGCAGTAATACATTTTGAAGTGCAGAGCATGAGTTTCTTTCCCCAGACTGAAAGAAAATCTCCCCAAAATGCATACAGTTGTAGGGATCCATCTTATTCATTTTCTTATCTGTTTCTCCCCTCCTTGTCTTTATAAAGTATATTGAGGAGACAGTCTTAATTACACAACTCTCCATCAGGGAGAAAGAACAAACCTAAACATTTTCATCAGTGGTGAAATCCGTTTTTTTTTTATTACCGGTTCTGTAGGTGTGGTGTGGTGGGCGTGGTGTGGTGTGGTGGGCATGGCTTGGTGGATGTGGCAGGGGAAGGGTACTGCAAAATCTCCATTCCCAGCCCACTCCAGGGGAAGGATACTGCAAACTCTCCATTCCCACCCCACTCCAGGGGAAAGATACTGCAAAATCTCTATTCCCTCCCTAGTCCTGGGGGAAGGATATTGGAAAATCTCCATTCCCACCCCACTCTGGGGCCAGCCATAGGTGGTATTTGCTGGTTCTCCAAACTGCTCAAAATTTCTGCTACTGGTTCTCCAGAACCTGTCAGAACCTGCTGGATTTCACCCCTGATTTTCATTTAGAATTAACTTTTTTATTCATTTTTTTACATTTTTGTACATCATCTGTTGTTAGTTAGTTGCTGGCATGGGTACCTTCTCCACCCATTTTCCCCCTTTCTTCTTTTCTTTCATAATAAACTCACACAAATAGCAATCTATAATTCTCTGTGCATTTTTATCACAAATATTTGGTGTCTGTAATACCTTACAATCCTTTCTATGCCAGATCATAGTGTACAAACACTTGTATTTAATAAAAATGCATCTTCCTGATACCTGAAGTTGGTGAATATCTAGGATAAGCAAAATGATGCAAAGAAGTATGTGAGATTTCAAGTACATTTTTGCTGTGTTGATGTGTGTGTGTGTGTGTATCTGAGGACACGTGCATGTCTACGATTAAATTAATAACTCCTGGCAACTGTATGGACAAATCCCTACAGGTTTCTTGGCAATACTTCAGAAATGGTTTGCCACTGTCTTCTTTTTCTTTTTAGGGTTGAGAGACAATGACTGGCTCAAGGTCACCCAGATGGTTTTTTGTAAGGTGGGAGTAGTTCTCACCATCTGCAGTTTTCTAAGATGGTACCTGCAAGACACACAACTACCTTTATGGGCTGAGCTTGCAGAAATAACAGAGATAAATGGGATGAGGAGGAGGTGAAGTGGGAAGGAAGAGGAAGGAGGAAGGAGGAAGGAGGAAGGAGAAGGAGGAGGAGGAGCAGGAGGAGGAGGTCATCATCAAAAAATAGGTCAGATGTTTCAGCTACAAGGTCTGCAGTTCAAAGTTAGATATAGATAATTGCATTTTATCTTTCCTAAGGTGTTAGTCCTATTCTTTTTATCCAGTCTATCCATTCAGCTTCATTACTCATCATTCAGAGAGGCATCCAGCATGCCAGTTTTCTTCAAGTGAATAGGTCTTAATTGCCCATTCAAGACCAAGCAATCTCAAATTGCTTTGCATTACAATAAGACTAGTCTTACTGAAAAAAAAAATACTCCTTTTCCAAAGCTAGAGTGAGGGTTTTCACTCTAAGATCAGGAAGTCAGGAAAGCTTTGGTGGAGTGAATGATGACCCGGCAACTGTGATGATGGTAATAATATCAATAATACCCAGCATTCTGTCCCTAGAACCATTACAACACTGGTAAGCCAAATTCTGAATGAAATGAGCTTTCTTAAAATTATTTGAATAGCCTTCCAATAATGGGTTAGATCCTAGATAACAATCAATATGTATTTAATTTTATTTATTTATTTAATTTTTCTTATATATTTCTTAAACATAAATTTAAAAAAATAAGCTCTAGTCTTAATTAAAAGAATCTTGCATTGAATGGCTATGGCTCTATTGAATCCTGTGATAATGGGAGACACTCTAAGTACTGCCTTTTTAAAGGACCATGGATAAGGTGTTCATCTATGAATCACAGGATGAAAATGTGTCAAAAAATCAAATCCTATGAAGAATGATGAAAATTGCTGGGCATGTTTAGCTTGCAAAAGGAAATCCTAAGGAGAGAGATGATTGTATTCCATGGATATCTGAAAGGCAATCATATGCAATCATGCGCAGTAGAGGAATAGACAGGTTCACTATAAAAAACAAATCAAAACAGAGCAGCAAAATGACTCTTAAAAGATAAAAGAGGCTACATACATGGAGGATTTTCCAGACAACAAGAACTATACAAAGATCATGGATCATTCTTTACTGGAAGCTTTCAAAAGGGGACTGGATTTGTTGGTAGAAGCTCAACGGGTTTCTGCAGTAATCAGAGGGGTAGACTAGATATAATTAGATCCCTTCTCAGATCCTACATTCTTCTTTTTTTAAATAAGCATGTTTTTCATGTAAGTTTCATGTAAGCTTCTGATAATTTACTGGAAAGCACTAGGCAGCTATTTTTCAGCAACAGTTCTCCATTGCCATTGCATTCATCAACTTTCAGAAATAACAGAACTGTTCTTTGGCTAGAATTGAAAGCAGAAACACAATAGTTGAAAGGTACCATAGAAATGCTATTTGAACTATATAAATAAGAACCTTTGTGGGAAAGCATCAACCAATTCACAAACAGTTCCACTGTTTGGTATGATTATATGGACTGTTATGCTTCATCATCAAGATAGGGAACCCATTATTCATGGAACTTGGGAGTACTATACAGGCAGGCTCCCAGGATTCTTCTTTATCCTTTCTAATCATCTGAATTTTTCAAAGCCTCAAATCACTTCATTTGAACTTACAACCTGAAGAGCAAAACAGAAAGTGAATTCAACAGAACAGTTGAGTTATTACATCAGGTGCCATATGAACACTATAAATCAAAATAATAATAACAAAAAAGTTCATAAGGTAAACACAGCACAGAAAGAAGAGTTTAAGTGGGATTCATTAGACCAGCCATATCTACTGACTCATTGGCGCAAGCTATACCTTGATAGGATGATAAATTGATCAAAATTAATCTATGTCTGCAGATAAAGATACAGAGAATCGATCACAGTTTCTTTTTAGGGGTAAAATGGAATTATTTAACTACTTGAAAACAATAATGACATCAGAAAATACTGACTAGACATCCTACATAGTTTCTAATCTCCTCCTCCTCCTCCTCCTCCTCCTCCTCCTCCTCCTCCTCCTCCTCCTCCTCCTCCTCCTTCTATCCTGTATTGGTTTACCATCTTGCCTGGTGAAAAGTAAATGAATTGCTTTTGTAGAGTTGGTTGCATCAGCACATTGCCTTAATACTTTTTTGGCTATTTATAATACAGTAGCTTCTTTAATTGAGTGATTAAACCAGTGGTGGGTTGCTCCTGGTTTGGCCCAGTTCGGCCGAGCCGGTAGTGGTGATGTTGTGACATCACTGAACCGGTTCTCTTTGACTGGGGGCTGGGCCCTCCTGCCTGCCCCCACTTTATTTCTACCTTTATTTCTTGTTTTTTAATCCAACTGATAGGCATGGCAGAATGGATTGCCGCACCTCAGCTGGGCAGAAACCTAACGCGCTTGTGTGGAGTGCAAGTTTGGCACATGTTCGAGTAAAGCAAGCACACGTGTGGCGCTCGTGTGCAAGGTGCATGCACAAAGAGAGCTGGTGGTAACACCAGTTGGAACCCACTACTGGACCAAATCAATGTTTTATATGAATATTTATACCTATGGATTGTTTGTAAAAAACCCCATATGCTTTAATTATGTAATTCTTGTCATTTTTTTTGAATCAATTTACAATGACAGTCCTCCTTTAAAAAAAATCCTTCCATCAACCATACCTTGATGAAAGCTGTAGCAGAATCATTAACTGTCATGTCATAATTGAAAGGATAAAGAAAAAGTTTTAATTTGCATGACCTTTTCTGGGTATTATGATAGATCAACAGACTAATGCAAGTGAATTATTCCAGCCCATGAACTATTTTAGTGATAACCAACTAATCCTTCATTGTGTCAGTTGTTGATGGCCAGGAAGAGAACTCTACCTTGATATCTTAAATTTGGTCAACAAAATGATCATAGTGATTTAGACAAAACATGGCTTAAAAAAATAGCTCAGGATAAAGCTACAGCAGGATTAGGCTATTTTTTTGGTCCTGGTCTTATTTCAATTTTTTAAAACATATGGGAGTAAACTCACAAAATAGCATGGCTGTTATTGACCAGAAAATGATCTAATCTCCAGGAATGCTCTGTGCGATATTCTCCTGGTTGGGTACATAAGCCCCTAAAGCACTTTGATAAATAAGTGACTGTGTTTGTACATCACACTTAATTTGGTTATGTTAATGT
Organism: Masticophis lateralis; assembly: GCA_030761175.1. Classification (NCBI taxonomy): domain Eukaryota; kingdom Metazoa; phylum Chordata; class Lepidosauria; order Squamata; family Colubridae; genus Masticophis; species Masticophis lateralis. Next base: position 259,768,455 of record JAUDYJ010000002.1, on the reverse strand, counting down.
TTTACACAACATGCTGCATTGTGCTATCATGCTGCTCACATCCACACTGCCACCAGCTGCTTTGGTTGAATTTTCAATGTCCTATGCATATATTCATTAGTAGCAGCCCAATTGGGATGACTGGAATATGACTCTCTTATGTCAGTGTTTATAGCACTACTATAATTTATATGATCTTTCTTAATCTGATGAAGTGGGCTGCAGTCCAAGACCTTTGGTAATTATACATTCACTGGAGTGGCATAAGACATTTAACACTTCTTTCCCCATATTATATCCAACATAGCCACACCCTGGGCTTCCTTCCTGCTCTCCTAGATCTCCATAACTTCCTTTCAGCTTCCCTGCTAAATTTTATTATCAGCCACTGGGAGATTCAGAATTAATAATACTTTTACTAAACCCTCAGCTGGGGTTAAAGAAAACTGGCCTGAAGCAAGCATAGAGCAAGTATGGAGAGCTGACCACATATGCAGTTATGCAGTAATAAAAACACACCTATGAATGCCAGAACTGCTGTGTTGGATGAGATCACGGTCCAGCTAGATCAATTTATCTCCAGCCAGATGCCTAGGCAAAGGCCCAAATTAACCACAGCAAGAATAGCTGCATTTTCCTGCCATTAGTACTCAGAAACACAAAATTAGGAGTGACTGGGAAGCGTTGGGTGAAAAGCTGTTATTCAAAATGGCTGGCTGTCACCTATGAGTTCTTTCAATAACTGAATTTAGTTTCTCCAAAATACTTAGTCAACAATTCATACTTTATGCTTATTCCTAATTCCCCTGTTAGGATTTTCCTGAAATATTTTTGCAATACTACAGATGCTGATATTGTGTTTTAAAAGCCTAAAATTTGTTTAGGGAATCTGAGCTGGTGGTAACTGGTTAGGAAAAAAATGGGAGGGAGAGGGACAGGGAGAGAGAGAGAGAGAGAGAGAGGGAGGAGAGAGAGAGATTGGAAGCAAGATAGAGAATTCAATGAAAATGTCAATAGAATATACAGCATTTGAAAAGATGGCAGATTCCATGTTTGGAATCATCGGAATGAATTAAAAAAATTGTGAATTCCTTCATGCTGTTCTACAAGTCTGTGGTAAGATTATTTGTTTATCATTTTTTAAAAGAATATCAGATAAAATTCTGATCAACTACACCTGAAAAGTATGTAAATTTGTAAAAGATGTAAAAAGGGGCACTCAAATGGTCAGAAAAATTCCTTGATGATGCTCTGTTTAGCTTAAAACAAAGGGGAGGGCAAAAGCAGTCACAGATAGACATAACTAATTATGCATAGGATTAATGAATTCACAGATTTTAGATTTGAATGGGAACTTTAGCAGTTAACACTGATTTTGACCAAGTTTTCAAGTCATGGAAGTAAGCGCTTTTCAGGCCCCAGATAAGTTATCCTGAAAGGGGAAAAGAAAGAAAAGAAAAAGTAATTGAAATGTTCCAGCCTAGAGCAATTCAGCCACTGAGCAGCCGCAAAAGTGATGGTGCTGAGAAATGATAAAATGTATGTCATGATGTAATCATGCAAATGCTGCAACTTAAATACTGTAATTGTATCAAACCTTGTGACACGAATACTACTCCCGCATTTACACAAGGGTGTTATCACACGAACAGCATCATCTGGATGTCAGTGCAATTTACTGCAGAAGCTACTGAACTTCCCAGTGAGAAAATGGGTGTTTCAGATTCTATTGCTTACAGTAACAGCAAATAAGGGAAGACATGTAAAGCAGGGGTGAAATGCTACCAGTTTGGGCCGGTTTGCCTGAAACGGTAGTAAAAAATGCTACCGGTTCACTGAACTGGTAGTAAAAAAAAGTTCTGCCAATCAGCTGAGCGATATGCAGTCATCGGAACTTTTTTAAAAAAAACTTTTCAAGCATTTTTTTTACTACCGGTTATCCGGAACAGGTAGTTAAAATGCTTTAAAAAGTAAAAAAACCCCAAAAAAGTTCTGACGATCGCACATCGCTCAGCTGATCGGCGGAACTTTTTTTTTTTTTTTTTACTTTTTAAGCATTTTTTTACTACCAGTTCAGGCAAATAGTTTGTAAAAAAAATACTTTAAAAAAGTAAAAAAAAAGGTTTGGACGATTGCCAGCACAGCTGTGATGTCGGAACCTTTTTTTTAAAGCAATTTTTACTACCTATTCGCCCAAACCAGTAGTAAAAATGCTTCAAAAAAGTTTTTAAAAAGGTTCCCAAGATCGTGCGCCACAGCTGATTTCCCCCCTGCTGTTCTACTTACCTTCCCAAGCCTCCTTTTGGTGCATACTGTGCATGTGCGCGTAGCATGCATTTGGTGCAAACTGTGCTTGGTGAGCAGCGCGCATATGCAACCACCAAACCAGTAGCAAACCAGTTCAGATTTCACCACGTGAAATTTTCCACATCACATTTGTGCAGAAAATCTGGCTCTTATTTTCTCTTGTTCTCCCATAGATAAAATTTCAACTGCTGAAGTTAAGGTTGTGACAAGTTTCTAACCATGGCCTGCATTGTTGTGATATGTAATTTTTGATGTCTGTTTCCAATTTCCATGGTTTTAAAAAGGAATTGGCCATCAGAAGATGCTAGATTTGATGGCATCTGAAAGTCAGATCCTTTCTTACCTCCTGATTTGTAGGTAGCCTAGCTTAAATGTCACATGCTGGGGGACAGCAGTTGAAGAGGGACATCACCATCCTGTCCATGTGTTAAATGCTTTATAAATGATTGTATGACATGGAAGGCTGGTCTAGAACAGTCCTTGCCTAATCAGCATCAGGAATCTTCTTATGACAAAAAGAGGAAGAGAAACAAAATCTGGACTTTGAGTGTATCTATCAAATCTATGCTGCATAAATATAGGATGCCACCAAGTTTTTTTTAGTTTTCTGTATCTCTTTAGTAACATCTAATAGTCATCTGGATCTTTGCAGGATGCATCTGGTAGCACTATGAAAGAGGCAGTTCTCAATTTTCAAGCTGACACTCAGTACTGCCAAAATGTTGTTAAACTAAGAACTAAAGAGTTCTTAGTATCATCCACAATGCCAAGTAAACAATAAAGTTATGTTGTAATTTTTTTTGTAACATAACTAGATGACCCTAGTTCATCTCTTGCATAAAGATACATAAACAGGAGAAAACTGGCTCCAAATATCAAATAAGTAAAAGTTTGAGACAGTACTAAGTATAGTTTAAGATAAAGCAAGTGGCTAAAAGCAGTAATAGTATCATCCACAATTCCAAGTAAATTCACATGCAACGTTATGGGAATATTGGTTGAAAGCCAGGCAGGGGTGAAATGCTCCCAGTTCAGACCTGATCGCCTGATCCGGTAGCGATGGCGGTGGGTGGTTTGGAGAACCGGTAGCAAAAATCCCTGTCACCCCCATGCCCAGCTGAGCCGCACAATCATCAGAGGCTTTTTTTTTACTTTTAAAAGCATTTTTTCTACAACCTCTTTAGCCCAAAAATGCTTTTAAAAGCAAAAAACAAACAAACAAACAAAAAAAAACCACCCACCTCTGATGATCGCATGGCTCAGCTGGGATCGTCAGAGGCTTTTAAAAGCATTTTTTCTGCAACCTCTTAAGGTTGTAGAAAAAATGCTTTTAAAAGTAAAAAAAAAGTTGGCCACGCCCACTCAGTCACATTATCCCCTCCCCCACCAAGCCACGCCCACAGAACCAGTAGTAACAAATTTTACATTTCACCACTGGAGCCAGGATACTCTAGCGTTTAAGGCACCAGGCTAGAAATCAGGAAAAGGTAACATCTAATTCTGTTGTAATCACAAAAGCCAACTAGCTGATCTTGGGTCATTCATTCTTTATCAGCCCACAATGGCAGACTCAGGCAACAAGCCCATCAGTCAATTCCCATTGTAATCCATGGATCAACATTTGGTTAACCTGAGAAAAAAAGCAGACCCTGCATCTATGGGCAAAATTCTAGGGAAAAAAAATGGGAATAGCACTTAGCACTTTAGACTTAAATACCACTTTATAGTGCTTTACAACCCTCTCTAAGCAGTTTTTACAGAGTCAGCATATTACCCCCAACAATCTGGGTCCTCATTTTACCCACCTCGGAAGGATGGAAGGCTGAGTCAACCTTGAGCCTGGTGAGATTTGAACTACCAAATGGCAGGCAGCCAACAGTCAGCAGAAGTGGCCTGCAGTACAGCACTCTAACCACTGCGCCACCACCGAGGCATTATATTAGCTCATTTTCCAATATGCTTTGTGTGATTTGTCAAAAAATGCCCTGCTGTAAATTTTTCAACTTCTATCTGAACCAGCAGGAAAAATGTTGGTTTCTCAAACACAAAAACCAGCAGGAAAAATGTTGGTATCTCAAACACAATGCCACTAATCAGAACTGTTCTGAGAAGGCACATTGAAAAAACTGACTTTATTGAAGAAAAATAACAACCCTGAATTAGAATTCATCAGATTTAATGCCATCTCTCACTGATTAAAGAGAGACCGATACATCCAATCATGCTACCAGAGGTTTTAAGTTCCTGTAGAAGAGCTTAAAAAAGTCTGTGTTGCCTTCTTGTCCTCCTATCTGAGCCTTTTCTCTAGCATCAGCATGGCAGATTGCCAGAAAAGCTGCAATCTTTAAACAGGTGTGGGAGAAATAAGAAGCAGCAAGTTTTTGAAGCTCTGCAGCCACCAGCAAACAGAGAGAACCAACCCAATGAAAGGGGTTTTTCCAACAAAGGGAGTGAATGTTTCAGAGGAAAAGAAGTATAGAGGCACAGCAAGGAAAAAAATATATACAAGTATAAAAGCACGAGGTTGAAAGTTGCTGTATGCTACATGCTGGCCAGTAACAGAAGAAAATAGCAGAAGGAATTCCAGAGAGGAATTAAGGCAGAAGTGTTTGTAAAAAGAAGTCATTGTTATATAATATTACCAGAGTGTAGTATTGTAATAGTAATTGAATAGTAGTAGAGCATTGTAATTACTATACAAATATTATAGAAATAATATTAATAGAATATAGGACAGAGGCAATAGAGGACAGATTTGTATTTTTCATATTTTACTCTGTTTTAAATAAAATATATTCCCAACCTTATTTCTAGGGAGATATAAAAAAACCACCTACCAGCACAGAAGTGCTTTAGGATCTGTTTTTAGATTGGGTCAATCTAATAATTGGTATAATTTAAAAAAAAACCATGACAGTGTTTTATTATTTTACTATTGCTGTGCTATTAATTGCACTTTTTTATAGTTTTGTATTTTAAACATATTTTAGTAATTTAATATGCCAAGTACAATTATTGCATGGACTATAAACAAACAAAATGATTAAATGAAATAACAAAATAATTCATCAGTGCAAAAAAATGTGTCCCTAGGGTTTTATTAAACTTGTCTTTCATTTCTCTTTTTACATTTTCCCCTTTCTGCTTTTAAAATCCAGGCAGATCTATGTACTTGCTTGCGTTCCTGGCAATATTGTTATGTATTGGAGAAATAGAAAGCTTACCTTATAATCAGCTTCTTAGTTTTTTTAAAGTACTATGATTTTTTATTTGGTATAAACCAGGGCTGTCCAATGGTGACAACTTTAAGACATGGCCAGCTGGGGAATTCTGGGATTTGAAGTCCACAAATCTTAAAAGTTGCCAAGGTTGGACATCTCTGATATAAACTTTGGTAGACTTGAGTTTTTTTCCCTAGGATTGTCAGCTATATATGGATACAAGGAAAAGTGGGAAAGAGTAAGAGTTAAATGGCCATTGATGCCCTGCCTGCAATAATGTTTTACCATAGTTGAAATGATTGAAAAACAATAATCTCACTAGATGAATTAAAAAAATACAATAAAATGGATTTACATCTGTAGTGGGATAGGAAAATTTGTTTTCCTATCCCACTACAGTAACGGTAAGAGCCGTTCAATTTTTTTTTTAAAAAAATAGACCTTTCTAATAAGATGCAACAGAGCATGTTAGCCTTTACTTTCAGTTCCTTTGTTTTAGAGGATTACATCAGGTTGACTACGTTAATAATTAGCAACCACATGTGAGTTAATTGTCTATACCAGTATTGGCGAACCTTTTTGGCACCTGGTGCTGATACAGGAGCGCATGCATCAGTGGTGGGTTCTACTTACCTTTACTACTGGTTTGCAATGGGGACGCATGCGCGTGACCGAAGCAAACACACACACACTTCTGCGCATGCGCAGAAGCATTCTGATGACGCTGGGGTTAGTGGGCGGAGCCTCCCTCCAGTTTTACTACCGGTTCTATAGAACCAGTCCAAACCGGGGCAACCCACCACTGGCGTGTATGTGTAGGGGAGTGCCAGCGACCGGAAGAGCAGTTCCCCGGCATGCATGTGCATGCCGGGAAGCTGAGTTTTCGGTTTCTGGCATGCACATCGATCAGCGGGTCTTCTGGTTTCTGGCATGCATGTGTGCATGAAGACCAGTTGGCTAGTGTGCATGTGTGTCAGAGGTGGGTTCTTTAGAACCGGTAGTAAAACCAGCAGGAGGCTCCGCCCACCAACCCCATCATCAAAATGGTTCTATGCATGCAAAGAGCGCACGCAAGCGAAGCAAGTGAGCACAGGCAGCCCCGTTGCGAACTAGTAGTAAAGGTAAGTAGAACCCAACCCTGATGTGCGTGCCGGAACCCGGAAGAGCAATGAGCGACGCCTGGCATGCCCAGAGAGATGCGTGCCATAGGTTTGCCATCACAAGTTTATACAGTAGCTCTCCACTTACAACAGTAAATGGCACTGCCAAATAGAGTTGTAAATTGTGACAGTCCGACAGCAGGTCACCACATAACCAATCAGATTTTACCTTTTTTTACAGCAGTCATTAAGCGAAGCAGTCATTAAGATTGTTTGCTATGAGGTATTTTTGCCAGAAATAGGAAGTAAATGCAAGTTTTCAGCAAAAACATTGTCAATCAGTCACATAATCACGTGATGGTAAAAAACGCAGATCTGTTACTGAGTGGTCAAAATTCAGCAATTTGACTATGGAGGAGCCAGCTGTAAGAACTGTATCATAAGTACCTTTAATGGAATCTATCATATCTTAGAACTGCCACTATTAAGCATTTGTAAGATGAGGACTACCTGTATATATTTATTTGATTTTTGTCCATCTTATCTAGAGGCAACTCTGGGTGGCTTATGCACATTAATACAATGTATTCATATAATTCTAATCCTCTATATTCCATTTGCCATTGAGTGACTTTTAAACTAACTAGAAATGAACATTATAATGGGACTCAGAAATATTTTATATTTCTTTTTTAAAGAGCCAGTATAGCTTTTTTTATTTTAAAGAGCCAGTATAGCATTGTGGTAAATGCACTGAACATGGATCTGACATATAGAGTCTTGGTTTCATTCAGAATTCACTGGTGAGTTTCAGATTGTTACTATTTTAGCTCAGGTAACATCAGAAACTTATTAAGGTGGGTGGGGGGGAATTGAGAGGAAACCTCCCTATATGTTACATTGACCTCTCAGAGGAAAGGTAAAATAAATACTCTAAATTAAAAAAAAAATGCTTGTCAAATTTGAATATGGTCAGACTGAGCTAGCTGACCTGCCGGAAAGCGGAAAAACAGCTAGGAAATTCTAGGCAGTATATTTAGCCCTGCCAAGAAATGGAAAATGTGTCAGATCACAACTGAAAACAATTCATTTAGAGTTCTATAAAACTTAAATGTATTTTCAAGAAATCTTTTTCTTTGTCTGTCCAACATAGTTTTCCCCTTGTTCCTGAGTATGTTGTTCTTCCTCTTGTATTGTTTCCTGATTGCTTATTTGTACCCTATGACTATCATTAAATGTTGTACCTTATGATTCTTGATGAACGTATCTTTTATGTACACTGAGAGCGTATGCACCAAGACAAATTCCTTGTGTCTCCAATCACATTTGACCAATCTGTTCTGTTCTATTCTATTCTATTCTATTCTATTCTATTCTATTCTATTCTATTCTATTCTATTCTATTCTATTCATCTCAAATTTCACCCCTTATTGTATTTTTGTATTAGTTTTGTATTTTTATACACTAGTGTTCAAAAATTACATGCATTTCCTGTATTTCTGAATTATATGAATCATCTATCTATCTATCTATCTATCTATCTATCTATCTATCTATCTATCTATCTATCTATCTATCATCTATCTATCTATCTATCTATCTAGTTACAAGATGGAAAAAAAACTTTCTTCCTGTTTCTGTTTCGCTCTTAACACTTTCTTACACATTGTATTAATAGCCAGTAAGCTCTGTTGGACTTTCAGTTGCAGGGGAATGCCAGAGACATGCAAACTTTAAAACACATCTATTCTTAAGCACTTTTATTATATAGAGAACTTTAATTCAGTGTTCCCCAACCTTTCTGGCTTGGTGGACTGCTGGGGTGGGGGTGGGAGCAGGAAGAGGGGATGGCTTTGTGCGTACACACATGCTGTTTCACAAATGCTGCTGACGTGTACACATACATGCTTGCCCATCACTTCGGTGGCACCAGGCTACAGCCCAGCACCAGGCTGTGGCCCAGAGGTTCGGGATCGCTACTTTAATTGATAAAATGCCATAATAAAAATACAACTACCACCAGTTTTTGTGTATTTATTTTATTAAAGGTATTTCTATACTGGTCAGTTCAATACGAGTCCTAATAGCGAAAAATAAAAACTTCATTGGAAATCTATGTAATTAAACAATAAAACATAGAAAGACACCAAATCTAACCAATCACTTAGCTATGAATGCCCAATAGAAGAGTATTCTTTGCCTTGCAGGTAGCTAATTGGGTGTGCCAGCTGCACCTCTAGGGGTGCAGAGGAGTAGAGAGATAAAACTTGGAGCAGGAATGCAAGGAAGAAAATAACTTGAGGCTTTTCCTGAACTTGCAATTCCTGCTAGAACCACAGGTAAGAACCATGGGGAAGGGATGCCAATTCAGAAAGAAATACTGTATTTTTCAGAGTATAAGATACACCTTTCTCCCCCCCCCCAAAAGAGGGTGAAAATCTGGTTGCATCTTATAGACCGAATGTAGCCCCACCCAGCCTCTCAAACGGAGGTTTCAGAGGCCGAAAAAAGCATCAGAAACAAAGCTTCAGAAAAAAGCCCCCAAATAGAGCTTCAGAAGCTTTTTTTCTGAAGCTCTGTTTCAGAGGCTTTTAGAGGCAGGGAAAAAAAAAAAAAGCAAGGCACAGAGCTCACAACCAAGGAACCTGTTGGTAAAATTCACCTCTGGGGACAGCTGATTGGGGGTATTCTGGAAGCCGATCCACCTGCCAATCACCTTTTTTCTTATTTTCCTCCCCAAAAACTAAGATGCCTCTTATACTCTGGTGCGTCTTATATTCCAAAAAATACGATAATTCAGTCTTGGGAGAGAAGGTGTCAGAAAGAATCTCAAGGTAAACCTGCTCATTCTGTTTGGTTCAAGAGGAACAGAGGATACCGTGGCAGGCTTCCAATAAAATTTATTTATTTATTTATTTATTTATTTATTTATTTATTTATTTATTTATTTATTTATTTATTTATTTGATTGATTGATTGATTGATTGATTGATTTATATACCGCCCTTCTCCTTGAGGACTCAGGGTGGTGAACAGCCGAATAAAAACAATACACAAAAGTTAAAAATTATAAAACCCATATAAACTTTGGCTGAAAGTTAAAACAATTAAATATTTAAAATACAACAACCCTACAACACTAAAAATTTTAAAAATTCAACAGGGATCAGGCTAGACCGGCAAGCTGGAAAAGATAAGTTTTTAGGGCCCAACGAAAAGTCCGGAGGTCGGAAATTGTTCTCAGTTCTGGCGGAAGATCATTCCAGAGGGTAGGGGCTGCCACAGAGAAGGCTCTCCCCCTGGGGGTCGCCAGCTGGCATTGTCTGGCTGACGGCACCCTGAGGAGGCCCTCTCTGTGGGAGCGAACCACAAATACCTGTTACTGTACTTTATAACCATAGAGTTCCAGTAATCCTTGTGTTGTCTGCACCCTGGTCTGGACTACTTTAAAGAGCTGACAGAAGGCCATAACAGAGAAGATCAGGCCCTTCAACATCTTCCAGTGCAAGCACACACAGGCTAGCTAGCCAGATCCACTTGGACAGAACAGTTCCTAAGATAGGAATAACCATAGAGGTCTTTATAAATCAAAACCAGAACTGTAAATTGCATTTGGAAACCTCCTGAAAAACAACACAGTAATTTGAGTATCACCTGCTACAAACCTAGCCATTGCATTTTGTCCTAATTGCAGTTTTTGAATCATTTTCAAAGGCAGACCATGTAGATCTCATTACAATAATTTAATCTCCTAGTGAAAAAGGATGAGTCACTGTTGCTAAGGCAACAGATAGGCCCAAGATTGGCATCTCCTCCCAATGGTTCCTACCTGTGGTTCTGGCAGAAACTACAAGTTCAGAAGGACACTCAAGTTGCAGAGGGTCCGTCTGAGGGGTCCTTGTTTCTTCAGTGGGACAGTGACCCCTCCCAAAGCAACACTGATATAACTTACACCAGCTAGAATGTCTTAGCAAACAACTCTTTGATCAGGGCTTGTTTCTACCCATCTTGTCAGGCTTAGTACAAGAATGATACAAAGTTATTGCCAAAGTTTAGTTCTTCATTTGCTTACACAATATACACAGAATCTTGCCAGGCTAAAACTATACTATCCTAATATAACAAATGTTAGGTTGGTTAAAATGGGATGCAGTGGCTCGGTGGCTCAGACGCTGAGCTTGTCAATCAAAAGGTTGGCATTTCAGAGATTGAATCCCTAGTGCCGCATAACAGGGTGAGCTCCCGTTACTTGTCCCAGCTTCTGCCAACCTAGCAGTTCGAAAGCACGTAAAAAATGCAAGTAGGAAAATAGGGACCACTTTTGGTGGGAAGGTAACAAGTTTTCTGTGCGCCTTTGGCATTTAGTCATGCCGGCCACATGACCACAGAGACATCTTCGGACAGCGCTGCCACTTTGGCTTTAAAACGGAGATGAGCACCGCCCCCTAGAGTTGATAATGACTAACACATATGTACAAGGGGAACCTTTACCTTATATACCCTCAGAGATTCTAGAGAGTGATGATCCTAAATTTCTTCCTCTTATGTTTCAGCTCCAGACTGTGCTGTCTCATGCCTCGTCCCTCTCCTTGGGATATTCCCTCCTTCCTGGGAACCTGCTGAGCTATGTAGTCCATCATATCACCTCTTCCTTAGAAGATACATTCCATCCCACAAACTTCCACAGTACCTCAGTTTAGCCTGGGGTGGAAACACACAATTAATTCCTCATCCTAAACTGACTGATAACCTCTTCCCACTTGGTATATCTTGGCTTTTCCTGCACTGTATGCATGCTGGTAATTGCAACAACAGCAGTGCATAACTTATCTTTCCTTTTGCAGCCCAGAGCAATGTACATAATATATACAATGCAAATTACATAATAGGCAAGGTTGTAAAACAACAACTGGCCTAACACAATGAGCTTCATGGGTGAGCAGGAATTTGAAGCCTGATTTTCTGAGTCACAACCTAATGTTCTCCTCTTTCTCTCCTCACATAGGTAAAGGTAAAGGTTCCCCTTACACATAAGTACTAGTCGTTCCTGACTCTAGGGGGTGGAGCTCATCTACGTTTCAAAGCTGAAGAGCCAGCGCTGTCCGAAGACATCTCCGTGGTCATGTGGCCAGCATGACTAAACGCCAAAGGTGCATGGAACACAGTTACCTTTTCACCAAAGGTGGTCCCTATTTTTCTTCTTGCAGTTTTGACATGCTTTCGAACTGCTAGGTTGGCAGAAGCTGGGACAAGTAACGGGAGCTCATCCTGTTACGTGGCACTAGGGATTCGAACCGCTGAACTGCCGACCTTTTGATTGACAATCTCAGTGTCTTAGCCACTGAGCCCCATTTCTCCTCACATACATGCATATAATTTTCTGATGAAAACCCATTCTGATTAAAATCTGTTTTTTAAAAAAGAATAATTCTATCTTTTCCCAGTTAATTTCCTAACAATGAGGACAATTAACCAGAGGAATCTTCAGACGTTGTAGGTGCTTCATCACTGGAGGTTTTTAAGAAAAGACTGGATAGCCATCTGTCTGAAATGGTATAGGGTCTTCTGCTTTAGTAGGGGGCTGGACTAGAAGACCTCCAAGGTCCCTTCCAGCTCTATTCTTATTGAAATAGTTAAATTTAACCCTTCTAAGTGGACCTAGAGGCAGACTCACAACTGCATGTTCATAGTTTGCCAACTAGAAATCAAGAAGTGATCACATTTGGAGTAGCTGGAATGATAAAATTTATTTTTTTAAGTCATTTATGATACAGAGGCTAAAGTGTTAGATTAGGATCACACGGATCATACTGCAAGGGAAGTGAGGTTTTCTAGAGAACACATAGCTTTCTCTCAGATAAAGTTGGTGGAACGACTGTGCAACTCAAAGAAATCCAGGGGAAAAAAATCTACCAAATGATAAATTGGCAGTAGCGGCTATATAAATCTTCCATAAACCCTTCGGGATAATTGTAGAATGTGAAATGGGTTTACAGATCTACCGTGTTTCCCTGAAAATAAGACAGGGTCTTATTTTATTTTGACCCTCCAAATAAGGGCTTGGCCTTATTATCAGGGGGTCTTATTATTTTGGGGGTGCAGGAGGCAGTGAGCGTGGGACTGGATGTCCCATCGCTGCTGTTGCCTCCCCTCCCTGTTCTTTGTGCTGAGTGGCCCAACACACCCCAATGGCAATAGCTGCTTCCCTTCCCCGCCATCTCTTTATTGAGACATTTGGCAGGTGGGGCGGGGGAGAAGCAAGACGTGTGGAGCGAGTTGTGACTCCCCTTGCCATCTCTTCGCCCCTCCCACTCGCCGGGCATGGCAAGACTCCTGCCCCTTAGTTAGCCACCCGCCCCCTTTAGGGATGCCATTTGTGGGTGGCAGGTGGAGCGGGTGAGAAGCGAGATACAGGTCTTATATTTCAAGCTCCATCGTGTTCCTTGCACAATGAAGAAACACACTGTAAAAGAAAAGCTTCTTGCAAGTTCAATCAAACTTCTCGAACTTGCAAGGTTTTCTTTTGCAGCTTGTTTCCCTGGACACAATGGCAAGGAAAGCGACAGAGCTTGAAAGGTAAGAGCCGTGTGGCTAAGAAAGGGGCAGGAGGACTGTCATACCCATCGAGGGGGTGGGGGAGGGACAAGAGATGGCAAGGGGAGCCACGTCTCACTCCACGTATCTTGCTTCTTGTCCACCCCATCTGCCATCCCCTCTCGATAAAGAGATGGCAGGGAAGGGAAGCAGCCAGGCTGCTGTTGCCATTGGGGTGGGTGGGACATGTTGGGCCACTCGGCCAGCACGAAGAACAGGGAGAGGAAGGCATGTCCCCCCCTTCCTCCCCTCCAGCCTTGCCCCAACTCCTTTTGGTTGTGCAGCAAGCATCCAGAGGAAATGGCGGGACTGGCTGTGCATGCGCGTAAGTACTGTAGTTGGTGGTGAGGGCTTATTTTTCAGGGGTGGCTTATATTATCACATGCATTGAAAAGCTCGATTGGGCTTATTATCTGGGCATGTCTTATTTTCTGGGAAACACGGTAGACATTAGGAAATGTGTTGTTATGATATGCAAAATCTCAGCCGAATATTAAGATGCTGTGATTCTTTGGGTTAAGGCATCACTGAAGTTTCAGATGGGGGTGGGGGTTGGGGGAGAAATCTCCATCTGACTTTACATCGTCTAATTGGGAGATGGCAGTTCTCCGGTAAAAATGTGTGTAGCAAGGGAAAACATACTTATTTTCTTTTGACCCTCCAAACAAGGGCTTGGCCTTTCTTATTATTTTGGGGGTGCAGGAGGCAGTGAGCGTGGTGGGGCGACAGCTTCCTGGGTACCTGGATGAAGCTGTCTATCTGGATCTGCTCCAGTCTGGCTTCAGACCTGGGCACAGCATGGAAATGGCATTGGTCGCGTTGGTGGATGATCTCTGGAGGGCTCGGGATAGGGGCTGCTCCTCTATCCTGGTCCTGTTAGATCTCTCAGCGGCTTTTGATACCATCGACCATGCTGCACCAGTTGGAGGGGTTGGGAGTGGGGGGCACCGTTTTGCGGTGGTTCTCCTCCTATCTCTCTGACCAGTTGCAGTCGGTGTTGGCAGGGGGGCAGAGGTCGACCCCGAGGTGCCTTGTTTGTGGGGTGCCACAAAGGTCGGTCCTCTCGCCTCTTCTGTTAAGCCGCTGGGCAAGATCATCTGTGGTTTTGGGGTGGAGTTCCATCAGTACGCTGATGATACTCAGCTGTACATCTCCACCCCAGGGCATCCCAACGATGCCCTTGAAGTAATGTCCCAGTGCCTGGAGGCCTTGCGGACCTGGATGGGGAGTAACAAGACCGAGGGCTGTGGCTTCCAGCGTCCTGATATAGCCAATTGACGCCCTTGCTGGCTATTGGGGGCAAGTCATTGGCCCCCACGGATAGGCCTCGCAATTTGGGCGTCCTCCTGAACACATGGCTGTCTTTAGAAGAGCATATGATGGCCGTAGCCAGCGGGGCTTTTCATCAGGTTCACCTGATTTGCCAGTTGCGTCCCTATCTGGATCGGGACTTCTTACACACAGTCACTCAGGCCCTCGTCACTTCCCACCTGGACTACTGTAATGCTTTCTACATGGGGCTCTCCTTGAGGAGCACCCGGAGGCTCCAACTGGTGCAGAATGCGTCCACATGGGGGATTATGGGAGTGAGAGGGCTCTCCCATGTGACGTCTCTCCTGCGCGAGCTGCATTGGCTTCTGGTGGTCTTCCGGGTGCACTTCAAGGTGCTGGTTACCACCTTTAAAGCGCTCCATGGCATAGGGCCTGGGTACTTGAGGGACTGCCTTCTGCTGCCAATAGCATCCCACCAGCCAGTACGCTCCCACAGAGAGGGATTCCTCAGGGTGCCGTCAGCCAGGCAATGTCGCCTGGCGACCCCCAGGGGGAGAGCCTTCTCTGTGACAGCACCTTCCCTCTGGAACGATTTGCCCCTGGAGATCCGCAGGATACCAGATCTCCGGGCCTTTTGCTGTGCCCTAAAAACTCTTTTATTTCATCAAGCTGGGCTGGCCTTAGCTTTTTAATTGTTTATGGGTTTTAGTCATGAAGTTTTAAATTTTTTGGGGAGGTAAAACTATTCAATTCTTTTAAAAAATTTTAAATTTTGTACTGAAATGTTTTTCATTCTTGGCTGTGCACCGCCCTGAGTCCACCAGAAGAAGGGCGGTATACAAATTTAATAAAATAAATAAATAAATAAAACATATAAAGAAGTGGGTATGTTCATAGAAAAGAAACATAAATGTAGTGCAACAGGACAAAAAAACAAAACAAAACGTAACACAACTCTGTATAAAAAATAGATTGGGAAAAAGGAAAAGCAAATATTAGAAGAAATGAATACTAAGATGCATAAATTTTTGAATTGTTTAAAGTCGTAAACTGACGCAAACATTAGAAGACAAGTTACCAACTGGAAAAACGAGAAGAAACTGAGGAAACGAAAACTGCCTCATTTGTGCATTCATAATGGAGGCCTGAAACAGATGTAACTTCAGCTGCCAACCCTAGGTTTGCCACATTAACCCAGCAACATATGGAAACATAACACATTTGCCACCTGGGTTGGCTTAGCTATTTGTAGAATTAGCAGAGCAATTAGTGACTCTGACTGATGATTCCTACATTCAAACATGATGCGTGGATGCCATTTTAAGGTTTTGAACTAGGGCTGGGAAAACCAAGTTCAAATCAAATCCATGATTTTGGACCAGTCAGTCACTCTCAATCCAATTTAGTTCGCTCCTTGAACTCCTCCACACCAAAGGAGTTCAAGGTGTTACTTTGAGGTGCTGAAAGAAAGGCAGGTTACAATTAAAACTCGGACCACATGTTTTCTGAATAGTTTTTATCCCAGAGCTATAATTGCACTCAACAATGAACTAAAGGACCACCATCAGTGAGCTGTTGGACAGCATTACTTGGTCTGTTGTGTGGATGTTTGGGTGGTTTAGGGGTGGGGAATTTGTGGTGGGTGGGAGTGTGTTTGGGGATTGTTATGTGTGTTGGACCTGGTCTTTGGGTGTTAAGTGAATTTCATTGTATAGGTATACTGTGTATACACAATGAAAATAAAATTATGATTATGATTATGATTATGATTATTATTGGAATAAAGTAAATATACCAAATGTAGCCCTTCTATCTAAAATGCTGTTAGACAGAGCAGAGGGCATTCACTCATTAGATTTAGCCGGTTGAGGCTTTCCACTGTTATTTTAATTCTAAGATTCTGCTTACATTGTAGTGTTTTGCAAATCTGCCTATAGCGTTCCCCTAAATTCCTTTCCTCTACGTATTAGTTTTCCACGGGGAGACATTAAAATGTAAACGTTATCATACGGATTCATTTGTATCTTTATGTACAGGCAGTCCTCGACTTACCACTTTCTTCAAAGTTCAAAGTTACAACAGCAGCACTGAAGAAAGCAATTTATGACCATTTTTCGCACTTCTGGCCATTGCCACATCCCCATGGTCACGTGATTTATATTTGCATGCTTGACAGCTGACTCACATTTATGACGGTTGCAACCTTCCCACAAGCAAAGTGAATGGGGAAACCCGAGTCACTTCACCTTGTTACTAATTTAACGAGCGCAGTGTGGTGAGAAAAGTAAAATGGGGCAAAACTCATTTAACACATCTCACTTAGCAACATAAATTTTGACCTCAGTGGTGGTTGTAAGTTGAGGACTCCCAATATTATACCGAAATGTTCTCCATTTTTTATTAAAGATATCCGGTTGGGGATTTCTTCCGCTCCTCATCCACCTTGCAAAGGAGGATTTTAGCCTTAACGACAACCCTGCAACGTTGGACAGACTGAGACCAAGGGTGAGACCGAATGATTTCTCAGCTTTCTCCTAGGCCATAATTTGACACAAAACCATCGCATTAACGTAACCTTTTACGACTCGGTCGCTATCAGCGACAGCTCCCCGAACTTCAGGCCGGCGTGCCAAGCCTACAACGCAGCAGCAGGGGAGGGCAAAGCGTCGCTGTGAAGCGCCCGTCCACAACGTGGGTAGCCGGCGCGAGGCAAGGGCGCGCGGGGTCTGCCTGTGCCCGTGTGCAGCGCTTCCCCTGCGGCGTCTCGCCTCCGGTTTTCCCCCCTCCTACGCAGGCCTAACCTCTCAGCCCGAAAGGGACAAGAACCGGCGCGTCTTCTTCGGAAGAGACACGCGAATTCCTCCCCCCCCCTCCTCACCGGAGGCCACGCAGCCATTTAAACCAGCTGCCCCCACCCCGCTGCCTGGGTGACCCCTTCGGTAGAAGCCGTGGACGGAGAAACCAAAGGGGCTCCGCGAAGGGGAAGCGCGCCCCGGCGTCCGCTTTTCGGCTCCGCTCCGGACTCCTGGGCGGAAAGCAACAGTACGCGTAGCAGGCGGAGTGTCTGGGCTGGGAGCGGCGGCGGCTAGGGGAGGGGTTTGCGGCTTGGCGTCGCTGCAGAAGTGTCGGCCTCTCGGGGAGCTGCCCCTGTATGCGCGCCTGTGTGTGTGTGTGTGTGTGTGTTTGTGTGCGTGAGCGCGCGCGGCGGAGTGACTTGCTCGCTCGCTTTCTCTTTCTCCCTCTCTGCCTGGAGCAGCCGCTGGGGCTGTTGTGATACGCCGCCGCTGCCGCCTCCTGATCTCCTTTCTCCCCCCGTCACTCCAGCAGCCCAGCGGTGGCGGAGGGGGAGCAGGAGAGCCAAGAGACGCTGGGTTGTGTGGAGCTCCATCTCCGGGCTGCTCCCCTTTCCAAGCAAGCTAGCCAGCCCGTTCGCTCGCCCACCCGCTCTCTCTCTCTCTCTCGCCAGCCAGCCAGCCAGCCAGTGAAAGCCACTGCCGGCGCCGATAAGCACCCCGAATTTCTTCTGGCATCTACTACTGCCCAAGCCTGAAGGGAAACTGACATCAACATCTGGGCGAGCACATCTGGGCATGCAACGCCGATTTCCCCCGGATTCCGCGCGCACCCGGGAAGGAGAGCTTTCCCTTTTCTCTTGTTAAGCCCTCGGTCTTCCTGGAAGGGTTCCATTTTTGAACCGCTTTTTTTCACCGAAAACGAAGCAAAGGAGCTAGAGGGAGGAAAGACAAACGGAGGAATCCCCAAGGCGGTTTTCTTTCCCTTTTTTATTTTTTATTTCCTTCCCCCAGGGATTCAGTTCATGGGGATGTGTTCAAGACAAGAGAGGATTCAGAAGGATATTGACATAGTGATCCAAAAGTGCAAGGCGGAAAAGGACTGCCTGTTTGCAGGTGAGTTTTCCCAGCTTGGTCTTTTTTTCCCTTTTTTCTTTTTTTCCTTCTCTTCTTCCTATCCCGACTCAGTTGCTTTCGGACGCTTTTTCTCCAGGGAGGGCAGTGGCTGAGTTGACTCCAAACATGTTGATGGGAAAGGATGGCTGAGAGTCAGAGAGAGAATCCGTTGGCGTTTCCTTGGGTTTTCTCAAAGCATGTGACCCCCCCTCCCCTTCCTCACTCATCATCGATAAAGTATCTATTGTGGTGCTTAATTAGGGGACGGTTGGATGTCGGCTTAGTGAATTAATTCCTAGTTAAGGTTGGATTTTGGTTTACCTTTAAGAAACAAGTCACCATCCATCTCAGCCTTCTTTCTCATGCACCCAATTTCCCTCCATGTTTTTAAACCTTTGCCTTGAACAATAAACTGGGGTCTGTCCATCATATTTTCCATGCCTGGGAAGGTGCTGGTCAGAAGTACACCTTCTAGGGTGGACTTTGTGATATGGTGCACAAACACCCCTATTTTTATTACCTTTTATCTCCTTCCTTCTCTTTTTCCCTCCCTCCCGCTCCCCCCTCTGGCTCCTTATTTCAAACCTTCAATATTTTGGCTTGTTGCTGTCCTCAGATAATTTCTGATAATGTTTGATTTGCCTTGAGCAGTTTGTCTTGTTACTGCCTGTTGCCTCCACCGATAATGGAAATCCTTGTTGTTGCCATAGCACTGGAGCACTTGTTGCAGGGAGGGGTAGACTGGGGTGGTCCTCCTCCCGTATATTATGATGATGATGGTTGCTATTTTTATTTCCCCGGCTTGAATTAATCTCTGATGCTATCTATGTATATGCCATACTGGGAAGGGAGCTGAGGGTGCTGGGAGGTTAACAGACCAGGCAAGACAGATGTGGCAAACAAGCAAGATTGATCAATAGCAACACATCTCTTTTGTATTCCAGATTTCAGATACGCAGATTCCACTTTTACCTTCACCTACGTTGGAGGATCCAAAAGGTATGAATTCCTTTTAAAACAGTTGGATTTCTCTTCCTTGGCTGGTGATACAAAAGCTGTTAGTAAGAGTAAGTTGAGACTGGTGCTCTCGCTGTCCCTCCCTTGGAAGGTAGCCTATATTTTGAAATAGTGATGCCTCGAGGCTTTTCCCCCCAAAGATATATTGGCCTGGAACAGGTGTTCTGTAGGGTGATTATTAGTCATCAGACGTTCATTGATTCTGCACTTCCTCCTCTTTGTCTCCTTCCAGTCTGCAGGCTTTAGGCATTAGGTTTGATGTGTGCAAATGGTAAGTGGTAGAGGAACAGGGGCATGAAAAGAAAATTCTTATAAGCTAGGTGTGATACAAAGCAGAAAGCAGGGCAAACAATATTGAATGCTAGTCATGGAATTTGATATCTATGTCAACAATACAGCACAGTGCAAAGAGGAGATTGCAATGTGTGAACCTGTTTGTTTATTCTTTGTCAATAAAGCAACTGTTTGGCATTACAAATAGAATCAGTGGAGTTTATAGCGCATATAACAAGTCTTGCTACAGGAACCAAATCTGGATGAAATTTCATAGTTTTTTTTTATTTTTAATTGGAAATGGTTTTGGAACTTTGCTCCATCATACAAATATTCATAGGAATTGATACGTTTCTGTGATTTATAGTTTTTTTAATGACAATGCTTTGATTTCTCAAATAACTGAACATTTTAGAATTTTCATCATTTAAATGGTTGTTCTTTATGTTTATATTATTTTACATTAGATAGAACTACATGAAATATCTAGAACAGTTGGGAAATTATTCTAGTTCTATTATAGTTCCTACAGTCTCTATCCATTGTATTGAAAAAAGATGATGTGCTAGCTTAGGGCCATGATTGTTTAAGAGAGAAATATTCTAGAAGAAAATGTTTACAGCCACATTGCTGTCCTCGGCTCTTTTTCCGCAAAAATATTTATAAGTATTTTATCTTTTACAGTTAGCACAAGAGCAGAGGTCAGTATTTATTGTGACAGTGGTCTGGCTGGAAAAAAGTTTATAGTGTCTTTTGATATATACTACCTCTTCGTTAAAATTTGCAGCCCTTCTCCTATAACATAGTTGTACATTTAAGCAATCAACGGTATATTATCTGTCCCATCTCATTTACTTGGCTTATCTGCTATATATTTCAGGCACCTCTACATTCATGCACTAATTGATACTTCTAGTCCCTTCCATATTCCAGTTTTATGCAGAATTAAAATCTACTTAAATCCATTGGGGTGGGTATGTGTGTGTTTGTTTAATAGGTTTAGAGCAGTGGTGGGATTAAAGTAATTTAACAACTCTGCTCTAATGATTTCTTCCAACAACCAGTTTGCCAAACTGCTCAGAAAGTTAACAACCGGTTCTCCCGAAGTGGTGAGAACTGGCTGAATCCCACCACTGGTTTAAAGTAATGCATACAGTAATTTTGCATACAGTACTAGCCTGCTTCTAAGGTTTTCAGATGGATGTAGATTTGAACCTTGGATTCAGAAGGGTAGTTTGGTCAAAAGCATTTCTGTCCTTGTGATTCAGAAGCTGACTTTGTTATGAAACATTGAGTGGATTCTTTATTGAATCAGCAGCCTAGAACTGACCAGATAGTTTTGACTTGCTGATTGTTTAAGACAATAGATGTTTTTTTTACCCAAATGCATCAACTTCAGAATTGGACTTCCTGTCTGTTTCATCTATTTTGTAGGCATGGGAACAGCTGGGTCTGTATTAGAACATGCTTATGGAGCCTTGCATGAACTATGCTTAGCAATACTGGTGTAACTAATATTGCTTTTCTTTTTAACAGTTCAGTCACTGAGCTGTTGAACTCATGTGGTAATTGAGGAGTTATCAGTTCACTGCATGGGGTAGCTTGCCAGAATACATTTCTGCAGTTTGCCTAGAGGCTATCTTATCTTTCAGATAAGTGCTGATTACTCTTGTAGCAGTGGCTGATGCAAATGAGTTTCCAATATTTGTCCACAGTACCCATGTGCTTTCTTTTTGGACGGCCTTTAAATATGTTTTTAGAGCAAAATGAAACATAGAAGAATTTGCTTATAGAATTTGTATCTAAGCTTTTCTTCCAAGATCTTTTGGTATACTGTGCGTTTCATTGATACTGCAAGTTAGCTGAAGTTGAACTTCAACTTTGCCTTTACGGTTGCACCAAAAAATGGGAAATTGGGAAATCAAAAGAAGAGTCATAAACATGAGTTCTGTTTAGCTAAACTAGTCACGAGGCACTTGAAAATTACCCAATTTCTCCCATTGAGCTTCAAGGAAGATAATGAGCTTGAATTTTTTATATTCTATATCTTCTATAGAAGGTATAGAATATAGGTATATCTTCTATACTTGATTTACTATACCTCACATTACTTTAGGATAAGCAAATTCATCATCTCTTTTTCCAGAAGGGCCAAACCATTATTATGGTTTATTGCTTTTGTGTATAAAATATTGAAAGCTCTTTACCATAGACTTGAATGTATGTGTGGCTGTGTACACACACACACACACACACACACACACACACACACACACACACACACACACTTATATATGCATATCCTCAAACAGCAAAATAAAAATAATATCAAAATGTGAAGGAACTGGAGTGGGCAGCCTTATCAGAGCCATATAAATTGGTAGAAAAACAATGCTAAAGATTCACCTGAATCAAGTTTAATAAGAAAGGCAACCTAAGTCTCTTTCCGAATGAAAGTTTCATACAATAAGACTTTCTTTGTCCATGAATCATTATTTAAATAATACTCTTTATTTCAGAGATTCTCTTAGCAACCTTAATTCCAACTTTATCTTTTTGAGCTATAGCAGTTTGAACACAGAGAAGTACAGTACTATATAAAAAATTGCCTTAGACATACCTGTTTGTCCATCTACTTTATTCTTGACTATTGTTGAAATGACAGTTTTCCAGTCAGAATAATAGATATTATCAATTAGATAGGTAATATCAGAGGACTCTTTCCCCTGCCTGTTTGTTTTAACTTTAAATACCAAATTTTGAATGCATGGACTTGTAAAAACAAGGTGGCTGATTTACCACTGAGCTCTGATTTTTCTGGCCAGTTATTGATATGACTTTAATTGACATTTCCTTCAAAACCATCTCTATTGTATGTCAGGAAGGGGCATCACCAAAGGTCTTGACAAATTGTTCCTTTAGCTTTGCTGAAATATTGTCTTCCTCAGAAGATGAACATTTCATCTTCTGAGGAACATTTCTTGAGTTAAACCAAGTGCAGGTACCTAGTAGAGGCCCCCAAACATCTGTTGACTCTCTTCATATGGATGGGTGTTTAAGAGCCCAAATCAAATTTTGGGCTGTAGCTAGCGTCAGTATGGACGTGGTATAAAACTTGATTTACAAACTTGAGGTCTAGATTGGAAAATATTTATTCTTTATGTTATGTCTGTATATGTAGCTGTGTCTGGGCTGACACTTTGTTTCCCTTTCTTTTTACTTACATTTATTTAAACAGTCATGTGTTTGATTATTTTCCCCTTCAGCAATAGAAATAATACCATTTAATAACAACTTCGCAAGATTTAGTGAAGGTTGGGAGACAGCAGATAGCTCAGTGTGATTTCGGGTTGTTAAGTATGCTTTTTGTATATTCATTCAGTAAATAAAGCTGAAACTTTTAATTCAAACATGTTGCCTCATGCCTTCATTCAGTAGCAGTAAGGAGTAAGTAATGAGTTAATATGCTTAATTCAGGTGAAGGACTATAGATTAGCCTATGTGTGTATACAGATAGATTAATGTGAATACAATATAGGATTAAAAAGTGCTTATTCAGTGAAAAATAAATTAACTTTGGTGTTAAAAAGCTCAATTTGGTAGTTTGACCTAGTAGCTCAGGTATTGTAGTTCTACACAAAAAACAAATTTTAAGCCACGTTTACAGCTAAATATTATAAGTAGAGAAGCTAATGAATTTTGCTTTCTCATCAGTCATGCAAGATGCTTCATCGAAACCCTCAAGACCAGGGTTTAATGACCTTTTAATACTGAATGATTATTAAAATCAAAAGTCTTCAAAATTTCAATGAATGTATAGAATCCTAAGAATTTGGTTAGCTTCTTAGTGTTCTTGTTATAGATGTACAAAGTAATAGCATAACAGAGTTTGAAGGGACCTTTGAGGTGTTCTAGTCCAACCTCCTCCTCAAGCAGGAAACCTTATGCCATTTCAAGGGAAAAGTTGGTTTTTAGTCACTATAGTTAAAAATCAGAATTTCATTCTTTGCATCTTTAATGGGCAGTGACTCTTGTCTATTAAATCAAAGCATCTTCAGACTTGGTTCACATAGATAAATATGATAATTTAATGTTTATATGTGCACTTTTAAAGAATTTATAGTACCCCTCTTTATCTGTAGATCTACCTGCCTTGATTAATTTTCAGTTTTGTAAAATAGATTAACCTCGTGGTGGAGATAGGAAACTAAACCCAAGAGGAGGCTTTAACTTGAGTATGACTATTTAATTAATTCTTGATTCTTATGAGACTTGAGCAGAGAACTTTTTTGCTTACATTCTTAGTCAATCACTATATTGCAATTGCATCACTTCTGTAATTTGATCCCCTGTGAGCACTTTCCTAAGATACGTTTGCATGGAGAATGATAATGTATGAGCTGGGTAAGTGCTGAGAATGCTGACAGTGGTTTATAATTTTAAAAGCAGCCTAAGTTCTAACAAGTCTTATATTAGCAGGTTAAGACCGGACCCTACAAGGTCCGAAACCTAGACTGGGGAGTCACAAAACTCACCACAGAAGAAAACAATGGGAAACCACTTTTGTATGGCTGATGAAAAAAGAATGTGGATGTCTCCATGAAGTCTTCAGAAGTCTAGCTTGTCTTGGCCAGGTTAAAAAACAAAAAAGACATTTATAAAAGACTAAAAACCTTATATGGTTTTGTTGAAAGAAAAAAAAATCGAATTGATGATTTATGGATTGGGGGATTAAAGGGGAAGAGAAAAGAATAACGTGGCAATAATTTGATAGAAAGAGCACATAAAATAATTCTGTTTTTTCTTTTTCTTTTCTACATTTTTCTTTTTTTTACTCTTTTAATTTTTATGCTTTTATAGAACAGGAAAATTCTGATAAAATATTAAAGTTTGACTTGAAGAAGACTGCTTTTTAACCAATAGAAATAATAGTATAATTTTCAATGGAGTAAGCGATTTTATCAGACATGACATAGCTCTATGTATATTCTTTTGGTCTGTATGTGTTTGTATAGAAAAACGCTGGAAATATGCACTATTAATAATTTTTGCACACTTTCATTTTTCTCTTGATATTTTTATTGACCTGTGTGGCTGTTCTATATTGTTGCATTTCACGTTGCTGTCATTTTCTAAGCCTTTCTATCTTAGGATGTATGCTTATCTCTTTGAGAGAAAGTCTGTGCATAACCAACCAGTGATATTAAGAGTCATGGTTCATTCTTCTGCATAGAATTAGAACTTTGTTATCATTCTAATGGTGTATCATTCCAGGAGAAAGAAAGGAATTACTTGCAAAACATGCATTTTTATTATTGCAGATGTAAGATGTTGAACCTAAGCATTGCTTTGCTTAGGTACAGTATTTTGTAACCTCAGCAGCTTTAAGTGGACTTCAATTCCCAGAATTCCTCAGCCAGCTGACTACGGGGTGATGTCTAGATATCTTAAAAGTTGCTGTGGTTGAGAAACATTGGCTGATACTTTTATTAAGTATGAACACAAAATTAACACAAAAGAGTATGGAAGCTTTCTGGTCTTCTCGAATTCTGTTAGATGAATATATACTGCTTCACAGTGTTTTACAGCCCTCTCTAAATGGTTTACAGAGTCAGCATATTGCCTCCAACAATCTGGATCCTCACTTTTCCGACCTCGGGAGTATGGAAGGCTGAGTCAGTCTTGAGCTGGTGAGAATTGAACTGCTGGCAGTCAACAGAATTAGCCTGCAATACTGCATTCTAACCATTGCACCATGAAGGCTCTTCTTATAAAACACTCTGAAATGTTATGAAAAGCAGAAAGAATTGACCTGAAAAATAGAAGGCAGATTTTTAGTCTTTAGGAAGTTGTAGGGATTTGGAGAGCCCCACCAATTATCATCTAGTCTCTAGTTTGGTATACAGTAGTGTTTAAAGCACTAGGCTAGAAGTCCTGTTTTAGGCATCAAGACAGCTGGGTGACTTTAGGCCAGTTATTTCCTTTTGGCCCTTTAGGAAGAAGGCTGGGCCAAACCACATCTGATAATTGTGCCCAGAAACATGCACCTACTCATACAGGCAGCTACAGAGTCAATCATGACTTGAAGGCAGACATGCATGTATCCAATCACTAGTTTCCAGGTAATGTGTTTAGGATTAATCCAGATTTTCTAAATTCTATCCCCCAATGTTAAAATTCCTTTTTTATAGTCTTGCATTTGCCCCAGAGGTGATATTCAGCCGTTTCAGACCGGTTCGCCCACCCCGGCTCAATGCCATCCTGTTTAGGCATGTTTTTGAGGCCGGACACATGCTCGGAAGGCCGGGTGCATGCGAACAGGGTGCGTGTGTGGGCAAATCCATAGTAATATAAATTGAAATTCACCGCTGATTTGCCCCTCCGGGTTTACACCAGAAAGCGGTATGCGGTTATCAGTCCAGGTGGTCACTTTGTGTTTCTTTAATTATTTTGACAAGTATTCCCCCAAATGATTTGCCTATCTGCCTGTTTAATTCACCTGTTTAATGCCTATCTACCTCAGATAGTATGGACAAATGTGAGGGACTCCGGAGGAGCTGAAAGCAAATAATCAAACAGAAGGAACATTCCCTGACCTCAACTCCCTTTTTAAAAAAGTTGCTATATTTTTAAGTCTCTTTCCTGATGGTTCCTACTTTAGGTGCATGAGGGGAGTTTAGAGGAAATCACTGTCATGGAGACTGTCATAAGATAGGAGACGGAGTTACTTTGTTCTGTGCAGGTTGGAATATAAATTGACAATTAAAAGTTTCAATATGCTGGAAGGTGAATAATTTCAGGAAGAGTGTTTGCCAGTAATGTACATGCAAGCAGCTTTCCAAAAACAATGGAAGGTTATCCAGAAATAATCTATGCTGTTTAATCATCAAACCCATAAATCATAAGTTCACATTTATCTATTTCATTATATATATTTTCAGCTTCAGCCTAAAATAAAAACACACACACACACCCCATTTATTTCTGACTGAATATATATATCTCTGTGTGTGATCTCTCTATGTATGTATATGTATATAATTTCCAGTCAGACTAAATGTAGATACTGTGTTTTATCTGATCAGAGAAGTCAATTTAGCCTTCTCAGCAAATCTCATCATGCTCACCAACATTTCCCCATTATGAAGTGTCAGATTTTTCCATCTTTGTGCATACAATAATCTCACTACAGTTATCATATACAAAAACAAATTTCTATAATTTTGTTTTCAACTCTTTGCCCATCTATCCCCAAAGAAAAATTTCCAGTCCCAATTGTATATTAATCTTTAAAATCCTCTGAATCAGCGTATGTATTTGAATCCAGAATTTTCTAGCTTTTTTACAGATTCACCAAGACAATATCTTCATGTTGTTCACATTTCCGTTACTTATTTTAGACTATTTAAATTCTTTCAGCCACATATATTTCCATTGTTCCAACTGTGTATTATAACCCCAAAATTTTAAGTCTACTTTGTCATACATTCTACCATTTGTTTTGCTTCTGTTTCAAATTTCAATAAAAGTTTATACATTTTTGCTATTTAATGGTCATCATTTGTATATAGTTGTGTTACAAGCTCAGTCCTACAATGTTCAGAATCATAAATTCTTTTGTCTACTTTAAATCTTTCTAAAAACTATAAATAAGCGAATAAATAAATAAATAAGCTTACAGTATATTCATCTGCTACCAATCGTTCTCTAGATTTTATTTTATATTTCTCTTGACCAAATTCTGGTAACTCAAAGTAAGTTAGCCAGTTCAACTTTCATTTCTGACTATGTTCCAAGAAGCAATCTGTCAGGTGCGTGATGAGCAAGGATGGAAAAAAAAAATATCTGAAATTATGTAGATTCTGTTCCTGCATGTAAGAAAAAGTTTGTGAACTTTGTTTTACTTTCACCTTTAGATCATCACCTTCCCCTGAAGGCATGCCTGGTGGAAAGACCTGCTTTTCTTCTCTTCAGCTGTAACACCTGCCAGGTCTTGGGGGAAAAAAAAAGAAACTCTTGAAAATTAGTTAGATTTTTGATGTCAGAAGAAATTTTGAGCCCATTAACAAATGATGTTTTTGCTATGATAGATGATGTTGACTATGTAAAGACATATGCCCCATGTTGACAAAACAAATACCGGCTGGTATGAGACTTTGATATGAATTCTTGGTTTGCAGTTAACTTTGGTTAGATTCATAGAAAGCAAGATGCTCAGCCTGACTAAATCTCTTGTCTCATTGCAATTGATAAGAAAGTGGATTAATTCCTATTTATTGAACCGCGGTGGCACAGTGGTTAGAGTACAGTACTGCAGGCTACTTCTGCTGATTGCCAGCTGCCTACAATTTGGCAGATCGAATCTCACCAGGCTCAAGGTTGACTCAGCCTTCCAAAGTAGGTAAAATGAGGACCCAGAATTGTTGGGGGCGATATGCTGACTCTGTCAACCGCTTAGGAAGGGCTGTAAAGCACTGTGAAACAGTATATAAGTCTAAGTACTAATAGTGTTGCTATTGCTACTATCTTTTAGGTAGAAATCTATAACATATCTGAAAACCTAGGGCCAAAAGATATAAGTAGGTGAAGCTGCTGAGTATAGGTTTAGAGATATATAGTCTGGTGTCAAATGGATAAAAAGGACATCCCCCCCCCCCCCAAGATCTTAATGGTATTTGCATTAATTGTTTTCCTACAGCACTTTGAATCTCAAGAACAGTCCTAAGAACTTCTTTCATTGTGCACTGCAATTGGGTGAAATCAGGATAGGCTTGGAGCTGCTTCTGGAATCAGTTGCACCCTTACCTAGAGCAGGAGGACTTGGTGATTGTAACTCAATCTCTTATCACCACCTTTTTGAATTACTGTAATGAAGTCTAATTGGGGTTGCTTTAAAAGAATTTTCAGAAACTGCAGTTGGTTCAGAAAGCAGCAGCCCACATACTTTTGGTCTCCTGATTTTGGGAGCACACAATACAACTGGTTTTACAGAATCTGCATTAACATGTAGTCCTCAACATACAGCAGTTCATTTAGCAAAAAGAGTGATTTAGAACTGATCCTCACACTTACAAACAGCAGCATACCATGAGATCAGAATTCTGGCACTTGAAAACCAGAATGTATTTATGGCAGCGGTGGTGTCCAGAAATCATCCAATTATCTCACAAGCAAAGTCAATAGGGAAAGCCAAATTTGCATAAAAATTGCGTGATCCACTTACCATCTGCTATGATTTGCTTAACCATCATGGCAAAATGTTGGTGTAAAATCGGGTGCAACTCATTTAACAGCTGCCTTGCTTAGCAACAGAAATTCTGGTCCCAATTGTGGTCATAAATCAAAGATTACCTGTGATTGTCAATTAGTTTCCAGGTCCAACGTAAGATGCTAGTTTGGACCTATAAAGTCTTCCTAACTCGGCACCAGGGTACCTTCAGAATCACCTTCTATATTTGGCTTCAGACTAATTGATTAGATATATTAGGGAGAATATATTGCAAAGGTCACATTTTTAGGAAGTCGAGGGTCTGAGTTGGCTTGCTGTCAGGGTTCCTATGAATGCCCTAATTAAATCATGAGCCTGGAGCCAAGCTTCAAAAGAAATCCAGTTATTTATTAGCAGCTTCATGTTGGCACGTTCTAAGTGAAGCCAACTCTGACCCCATGTAATTTACAACCCAATCATGACCCTGTTTCCTCCCCTTCCCCCAGGGTGTGTCATCAATCACATTTGCCAATTCCCAGGTTGTACAGATTACTCCCGTTTGGCCCAGTGGTGGGTTGCCCCCGGTTTGCACCGGTTCTACAGAACTGGTAGTAAAACCGGCAGGAGTCTCCACCCACCAACCCTGATGTCATCAAAATGCTTCTGTGCATGTGCAGAAGCTTCTGAGCTTGCATAGAAGAGTGCGCATGCGCATGAGTGGAGCGAGTGCACGAGCACGGCCCCATTGCGAACCGGTAGTAAAGGTAAGTAGTGGCCGCTGTGGGTAACCCTGGGAGATAGCTGTATGTCTGGAATGTGCTTCTGTTTTTGGGTGCCATGCTGCTTTGGCTGCTTTGGGTGCCATGCTGCTTCATCGTTTTCTCATCCCCTCGTGAAATAGGCCAGGGATGCTTTGCGAGTTGACATTAAGAGGCACTGCTTTTTCATTGCAGAATCAACATGGTGGAGCAACCTCCCAGTGAAGAGAAGGCTTGTTCCCTCTTTGTTGCTCTTTTGTTTCACAAAACCTTCTCTTGATTGGCTTTATTGTTAGTATCTTTTATTTTCTTGGTATTTTACAGTATGGTTGTATTTTTATTTCTTATGGGTTTCACTTTCAGTTGTATTTTTTTTCTGTATGAGCCATCAAAAACACAATAGAAAGCAAAACCCATAAAAAAGAAAAATACAACTCTATCTATCTATCTATCTATCTATCTATCTATCTATCTATCTATCTATCTATCTATCATCTGTCTATCTATCTATCTGGAGTATATATATTGTACTGCATTCTGCCATATCATTGGCTAGAATGATCAGAATATTAGGTTTTCAAAGTTCATTATGCTATATGAATATATGTATGTATGTATGTATGTATGTATGTATGTATGTATGTATGTATGGTTATGTGTCTGTGTACACACACATCAATCACATTCTAGCCAATGTTATGGCAGAATGCATACTTTATGTTCCAATGTTCCGATGTTCAATTTAGGGCAGTGTTTCTCAACCATGGCAACTTTATGATGTGTTGATTATATCTGGCTGGAGAATTTTGGAACCTGAAGTTCACATCTCTTAAAGTCACCAAGATTGAGATGACCGGGTAAGGTCCCTGCATTAACACTGCTGATCAGAGTAGAAAATATTGGACAAGAGGCAGAGATCAGTCCAACCTGCAGATAATCATCTATCTCTGCCAAGAGTAATATTTTCCTCTCTGGGAAGAGGAAGATGCAGAAAAAAAGAATGGTTTAGCTTTTCCCACTTTTGACTTTGCCTTCATCCCAGTTGCTTTGATCCCATTCACTGTCATCGTAAGTTCAACATTAATTACCCTGAAGAGAGTGCAAATTTTGAAATAATGGTCCCTCTTATCCTGAATTATTTGGTGGGAATTTGCTTATGGAGTAATATATTCTGAAAAAAATTCAACTGTATAATCAAGAATTATACTTTTGGTATTTCCCAGTTAGGTCTATTATAGTGAAATTTTGGCATCAGATCCTGGAATGCTCATTTCTTCCCAAATGATATTGAGTACAATATTGTGAAAATTGTGAGACAATTACCTCTTGGATGGATATAGATAGCAGAGTTTCATTTCTTGTACTTAAATGCTCCAAAATCATAGCCACATACCTCAAGTAAATTGTCTGGATTCACATTGATTTAGTTGGGCGGTGTTGTGGTCCGCCAGCAGCCTGCGGACCTGGCAGCAGAGTCGGATATTGAGGAGGCTGGGGAGGACCATGGGCCAGTCCTGGAGTCAGGAGAAGGCTTGGACGAGGCTCTGTGTTGGAGGAAGAGAAAGGGCCATCTGGGAGGTACGTGCTGCTTCCGGAGCCTCCAGAGTCAGATCTCAGCGAGGCAGAGGAACAGGGGGAGCCTGTGCCCAGTGCATGCATGCGCAGAGCTGTCAGAAGGCAAGAACAGCTAAAACAGAAGGGACAACTCAGGAGTAGGGCTGGGAGATGATTGGCCCCTCCCATAAAAGAGGAGCAAAAGCATGTGGGCCTTTGCAGGAAGCAACGTTTGTTATTCGGTTCAGCTGAAAGCCTGAAGCTCTGTTTGATTCTGGACTCCATGTGGCTTTCCCAATTAGGTCTTTGGCAGCGTGTCAAGGGAGATACTGTAAAGGTGAGTGATTATCCCAAAGGACTTCTCCCTAAGGACTCTTTATAAGTAATTGGGACTCATCTGTGAATGAATGTAATTCACAGCTGTTACAATAAAAAAAGGTTTTGGAACTACTCTTGTATTTAATGACTCAGGAAGCCTAGGTCAGAACAGGCAGCCTTATAAATGTAGTTAGTGAATAAAGACAGTAGAGTGGTTAAGATGCTGGCCTAGAAAGACTCTGAATTCTAGTCCTGCCTTAGGCTTGCAAAAACAGCTGTGTGACTTTGAGCTAGTCACACTCTCAGCCCAACCCACCTCATAGGGTTGTTGTTGTGGGTAAAATACTGTAGGAGAAGAAAGATTTATTGTCTAAGATGTCTGCTGCCTTGAATATGAAAAAATGAATAGAAAAAAATGGGATAAAGATATGTAAAAAGTAGATCAAGTCTGTGAATTGCATAGATTATCATAAATAATACATGTGCTGTGAGGTGAAGGATTTATTAGGGTCTGGGAGTTGAACAGATTGATCACTGTTTCATTTTTTCTTTTTGAAAATTATCTATATTCATATTTCTGAATTATTGGAACTGTTATTGGATCGTTTAAGAAAACTACTTAGGAAAATATGGGTTAGGAATAGCTATGTGTGATGTGGGCACTAAACATGGAACAGTATAGGCATTTGAATTATTTTACTTATTTAATCTTAGAAAATTGAGAGACATTTTTCAGTAATGGGAAGTACTGCTGTTTATCTTCCTTTCATTCACCTTTTTACCTTAGATATAAAAAGAGCATTAGAATATTAATAAGTACACCTGGTTTTATATAAACTATGGCAGATTACAAAGAATGCTGATATGACACTTCTTTCCCCAAGCTGCTACCTTATACTTTGGAATCTCCAGATATATGACTTGGTTTATATAAAACATAGACTTAACTCACTTTCTCTAAAGAAAACTGACCAAGCTTTCCTTTCGCTTATCAAATTGAAATATTTTATCACTACTTTGGAGTTTTTCCTTTGTTAGCATGAAATGTCCACAGACAGAACTTTAAAAATAAGTCCATTGTTATTATCTATTACTGTAATTGTGTGCTGTATGTTGCTGTGTGGATATACCTGGCACTGTAGTTATTACCTGTGTAGTTAGGCATAGTGTGGTACACTGTTTAATGAAGAATTGCATTGTGCTCTGAGTAATTTCTTAATAGGGAACTTGATTCTGTTAGAGATTGTTTAGGTTGCAAGTGTTTGAACTGCATTTCTCCCTTCTCCAGAATCAGTATTGCACCTGCCCTTTTCTTTTAATTATTTTTCTGAGAAAGGAAGTCAAGTACATGTAGTCCTCAATTTACAACTACAGTTGGAACCAGAATTTCCGTTACTAAACAAAGGCATTTAAGTGAATTGCACTTAATTTTATGTCTAATATTTGCCATGGTTGTTAAGCGGATCACTGCTTTAAGTGAATCATTCAATCATTTAAATGAATCCAGCTTCCCCTATTGACGTCTTGGAAGCCAGTTCTTGAAAGATCCCAAATAGGGATCCCATGACCCCAGGCTACTAAATGCATGCTGGTTGCCCTGGCACCTCTATTTTGATCATGTGACTACCAGGATGGTATAATGGTTGTAAGTGTGAGAATCAGTTGTAAGTCATGCTATTTTTTTCCAGTGCTCTTGTCATTTCTAAATGGTCACTAAATGAATAGTTGTAAGTTGAGGAATAACTGCATAACAACATTTTTGTCTCTCATATAATTTGAACACGGTCTTTTCTAAACAACAATGAAAGGTCTGTTTAAAACTGGGTATCTTTCTCTTGTGGTTGTAAATCAGAACTTAGAGACTGTAAAATTCCTCCTCCTCCTCCTCCTTTGCTTTGTCAGTAAAATTTTTTTAGCCTTGGTCAGTAACTTTGGATTGTGATGTTCTCCTCTTTCTACACAAGAAGAATGATAAGAACAGTGGAAGTTTTAAACATGCATGGAAAGCTGGTTATCAGATTGCATCAGGTTTTTTTTTGTTCTTAGCTATCTCTCATGCTCTGAAGAGAGAGCATACAGGGCACATTTGGTGATAAGTCTTATTAGACTTTTGTTAATTGTGGGGAATTCTGGAAGTTAAAGTTACCAAGTTTGAGAAACATTGCTTTGGGATATTAATGTCAAGTAAAACTGTACAATATTTTTTTATCTGATACTAATTGCTTTTAGCAAAATGGCACTTGTGTTTTTCATGGTACATCCCATTCCATAGTGTAGGAACCTACTTTTAGTTGCTTCTTGTGACTTTCAGGAACTTGCTGCAAAACAGTTTTTTCTGAAATCGACATAACTGAGTTTCTTCATCTTTCGTATACGATCAGGTGAACAGGCAGTGTTATGAATACACTCGAACTTGTATCAGGACCTTGGACAGATCAATAACATCTGTAGTCTCTTGGATGTTTTGGAGCAAGATTTTCTGCCACAGCAACTTCAGGATAAGTGGATTCTCATCTGCTAATTTTCTTGTCATCGGTGCGATACTGAGAGGATTTTTAAGGATCATCCATTACAACAGCTTAATTGAATTTGCCATGTGATCTTACATGCAGCGTATCAAGTACACTGAAACAGAGAAACGTATCATCTGTGCCATGGTTACCATGGTAAATCAAATATTTTCAGAGGCCTCATTAGTCTAGAGAGCTTGTGTAGGTTTTGCCGTATGTATAACAAATATATATGCCATCAAGTTTTGGTGAGAAAAAAAGCATCTTCAGTTCTTCAGAAAAAGGTGTGTTTGCCACAATTGTCTCCCTTATCATTTCCATATGAATGATATACACGTCATCGATAGTCATGGACTTTCTTAACTGAGTTCATCTTCTTGGAAATACATGTATGTGCCTCAAAATAAAATCCAGGTCATGTATTCCCTTTGCAAAAATTTGGAATCACATCATGGGGCTTTGTGCCATTTACCTTTCAGTTCTTTATTTTTGCTAAACATTTCTGGAATGAACTTTTTTCTAAACTTTCTAGAGAAACAGACATTGTCACAATTGCTCATGTTTAGTAATCTGAATGCTGAATTATTATGTTTTTGTGTGACATGCCATAAAAATAAACAATATTATAGCAGAGGAAAATCTAATTAAATGAAATACACATGCGCAGAGGGGAAAAAAGGCTGCATGAAAGAGAAAAGAATAACCTATTGTTTTGTTTTAGGAGGGGGCCCTAGTTTGCGTGCAAAGGTTTCAATTTTCAATTCCAGACTTCTCCCAGAAAAAAGACTCAAGAAACATGACTCATGGCCATTTAAGACTGAGATTCTCATGTTCATATTAGGTAGTAGAGTCCAACAGATTTCCAGAAACATATTTTTGTTTGCCACTGTATTTACTCCATTGATTTAAGACTTCGGTCCACGAGTGATATGGTTATGACCTAAAACTTAACCACAAATGGTAAGTTGGAGAGAACTGCCAAATATTTTGCACTCCGTTAACTTGAAATGGATTTAATGTGGCCTCTTCTATCTTTTTTTTTTTTTTTTTGCTTGGAATTTAAAGGGAGTGTTCAGTGGTTTTTGTTTTTCTTTGCTTTTTTCTTGCTTTTTTTTTTCTAGAATGAAAGCAAACATTTTTATGTATATAGATCAAAACAACAACAACAACCAAAAGAGTCTAGTTAGTATTTGGTCAATAGCCAGCAAGAGGATAGTTGGTGGAATACCTACTTCTGTGTCATTGTTTTCATTGCATTCTAGATACTCATCACGTATTTCATATTGTTAAATTAAAATGGTGAAAGAAAGAATAAGAAACAGAGAGTGAGACTGAGAGAGAGAAATGCTAATTAGAGAAATGGAGTTAGTTAACTGCCCATATGATAAATGGGCACAATCAATTCTTATTTATAGCTTACAGTATAATACAAGTATGCAAAAGGTATTCTAGAATCTGAAAATCTCTTCTTGGCTGTTATCCTAGAAACTGAGGTACTAGCTAAAACAGTTACAAGAGCAAAACATGTTTCAAAATGAAATTAAACAAATAAAACATAAAGGAAACAATAAAAGAGGAAACGTGCATTTGTGAATATTAGCATAATGTAATACAAGTGATTTAAGCAAACTGAAAAAGAGCAAATGGGAAAAAAATCAAATTTTATCTGGGAAATGCAAGCATTTGCACACTGTACTCTTCATAGTTCTAGTGCTACTATAGGGCCAAGGAGGCCATCTCTCCAGCAGTCTATTCCCCCCTGGCCCCTGAATCAGCACATTTGCTAAACCTAGAGACCCACTACAACCCAATTCCTAAATTGTAACAGCCATAAAAAAAAATCAATCTGCCAGTGCTGATAATCTGTTACCTTAAAAAATGTTCTTTGGTTGAAGAAATTGGTTTTTACCAATTAAATCTATATGTACTTGCATAAAGTTAACAAATATTCAAGGGGGAATATTCAAGTTGAAGTCTACACATCTTAACATTGCTAAATTTGAGAAACAGAGCTTTAGAAGAATCATATAGAAGAAAGTAGAAAAGTAAAATAGAAATTTCCTCTGAAAGAGTTGCCTGTCATGCAGTTTTTTAAAATATAAATACTATGACAAAATAATTTTCATAAAACCCTTTGCCTAATTAGTAGCCATTGCCATTTGCTCAATGACATAAAAACTACTGTCCACATTAATAGTGGATGTCTTTCAGTTGATTTCCCAAAAGCTTTGAAATGAGTAAACAGATTCATTGAATAAATGCTGTAGATTTGGTAATAATATAGTCATTAAAATAGTTTGGTCGTAGATCATACAACTTAACATTGGATCATTTTACTTTTAGTATGATGATATTGAATGTCACAGCTGCTCATAGCTGAGAAGCATCAATTCCAGTTGGGGTTGAAAAGGGCAGGCTAGAAGGGCTGGATAATTGATTCACAGTAAGGAAGCTTCTCATGTGATTATATTTAATTTAATTAAACAGTACGAAAAGAAAAAAAAGTCAAACAACAAGAGTTATTTTGTTATATCTGAATATCTGTGTATAATGCTTTGTATAAAGCTTATAAAGCCTGACTGTCCATGTCTTCTAGATTTGACTAGAAGACCAGAAGTAAGAAAGAAAATCAGAATCTCTTTGGTTGGAACATTATAAGAGTTAATATACATTAAGAATTACAAGAGTTAACATAAGTTAACATACATTTCATATATATTTCCTCAGAATGGAAATTAAACATTAATCAGAAGGTCAAGAGAAGAAATTGTTATGTTTTGGCCTAAAAAAACTCTGGTTAAATACATAGTTGAAATGTTGGGAGACTCACAGGATTTCTCCAGACCCCAACCTAATATATTGCAAGTACAAGCTTTTTATTTGAGATTTCCATCATTTGTATTTTTAGTCACACATTTGGAAATTCTGTTTAGGGAGTTGCCCATCTGAAGTAGAAAACTAATATTTGAGGGGGTTTTTTATGTCCAATGTTTTATTTATAAATCACATATTAAATTATTGTTGGAATCTGGAACCTCATTCTTGCTTAAATTTAAATGATCAATGTTTTGCTTAACTATTCTATCCTGCAAGGTTGTTTTGTACCTTCCTTACTTGTCTTTTGGCATTATGTAAGTCCCCTCTTAGTTACAGAAGTAAAAGTAATATAATTTGCTACTCATTTTTTTAGAACCTTCAGTGGAACAAAAGTATAGCAAAAATGCAGGTTCCCTGATTAAGGGGAAATATTCCATGGATACTGAAAAATTAGAAGAATAATTTAGGCATGGATGTGGAGGTAAAAATTCAGATGAGCAAATGAGGCTAAACATGATGAGGGAACTTGGCAATGCCTCAGTTATTGTTGTACCCAGAGGTGGGTTTCAGCAGGTTCTGACCAGTTCTGGAGAACTGGTAGCGGAAATTTTGAGTAGTTCAGAGAACTGATAGTAAAAATTCTGACTGGCCCCGCCCCCATCTGACTGGCTCTCCTTCCCAAATCCCAGCTGATTGGGAGAAAATGAGGATTTTGCAGTAACCTTCCCCTGAATTGGGGAGGGAATGAGTAGAGATATGAATAATACAAACATACGCATTTTTGCATCCCACTCAATTTCATTCTGTAAATGAATGCCTAAGCTCTGGAAGCAAAAACTGAAGTTAAAATGCATCAAAATGTGAACTGGACAATAGTTTTCATTATTTTCTATGCAGATTGCTTCAATACTATGAATATTACCAATTCCTAACATGAATGTGTTCTCGTTCCCTCTCTTTCCCTCTCTCTCTCCCCCTCCCCTCTCTCTCTTAAAAATATATCTATTTATACTTTATTACTGTCAATCCTTCTTTGCCATTAAGGGATTTAAGATAATTTAGGACAGTCATTCATTCATTCATTCATTCATTAAATTTGTATACCGTCCTTCTCCTGACGGACTCAGGGCAGTGAACAGCCATAATTTAAAATACAAACAGTATGAAAGTTAAAATAATTTAAAACACAATTAAATCCATTTTGGCTTCCCCAAATTTAAAACCTATGCCAGTGGCACACAGCTTCCTCTCTCTGGGCACACAAACTGTTGCCCCAGCTCAGCTTTGCTGCGCATGTGAGCACCTCCTGCCGGCCAGCTGGTCTTTGGTCTCTGCTGCGCATGTGTGGGGTGCGGGGTGCATACATGGGGGTAGGCATGCATGGGGGTATGCATGCATGTGGTGGGACACATGGGGGCACATGCCTATGGGGGACTGGGGCACACATTGCATTTGGGAGGGTTGCGCACATGCTTGGGCGCTTTGGACATTCGGTCCAGAAAAGGTTAGCTATCACTGATTTAGGAAAATAGTTCACCATCTACCATTTTATTTCCTCAAAGAATTTACAAGAGGGAGCGATTGTTTTATTATGTTTAAGGTAATCTTTTTTTTAATAAAAGGCACTTATTTGAATCTAATATTTTTCATAAAAATTCATTTCCCTGGGAATGGGGCGGCTAATATTTGAATAGCAGAGCAAAAGGTAATAAAGAACAAGCAAACAAACTTTCTCAAGTGGGACAGCAAAATCAACTTTTTAGTGAGCAAACCTCAATTACCTCTGGGGACTTCAGAATGTTGAAAAATCTTTCCAGAATGATGAAAGGCAGGAGAGAAAGAAGGCTGGAAAAATTAGGTAGTGGCAAGAGAGATCGCTCCTTATGTTTTTAAAAAAATGTTGACCTCTTAGCTGCAGGACACATGGCTGCCTTATTTTGTAGTTTGGGCAGAAATTTAGCTCTAATCTTGGTGAGATAAATCAGAAAAGAAACAATGTCATAATTTAAATTTAGTAGTGCAATCTGGGGAAGCTTCTGTGGGGTTCAGGTGAAAGCTGAGAGGACAAAGTTTAGAGAATGCATTTTGTTTTGCTGACACAATCATCAAGAATTATCTGATTAAGCTTAACCTATTGTCTATTCCTAGTTTTAGTCTGGAAGTAGTTGGATCAAACTTGTTTACTGAGTTTTTTAGGTGATTTTTTTTTTTGTAGTTTTATGTGACATATCAGCCATGAAATTGTTGCTTGAATGTGAACTGATTGCACCCCATAGGTTTTTTCTAATAATTTTGTAAAGTTTGTTTGCCTGGTCAAAAACATGTCTGTCTAAAAATTCAATATATGGAGATTCACTCTAACATAGTTGATACTAATTCTGAGTGCTGTTACTTTTACAATGGCAATAACATTCCCCCCTGAACAAAGTAATGCATTTTGGAAATCGTCTTGTGGAAGTCCAAGCCCTGTTAGTTACCAAGGTTCATTTTAACAGACTTGAATGATTTGCCCACTGCATCCTTTAACAGAGGAAGCAGATCTTGTAAAATTATAATTCCAACCTCTGTCCACTTGCAGAACAGATCTATGAAGTTACAGTAATTGATAGCATATTATGAAGCCTAATTTAAAATGCTGGTGATAAATGCTGGTGTTTCACTGTGTTGAAACAGTTGGGACCATGTGAAAATCTACTTTTGTGTGAATTTGTCCGTGTGCTAAGATCAGTTGGGTAAACCTGGCAGGAGAGAGCTTGGGAGTGATGTTTGTGTCCTCTGTGATAATTATGCTGACTGGGAATTTTTGATAATTGTCATTCCAAGCCATCCAGGGAGCATCAATTTGGGAATAATTATATTCAACATTTTGATAAGATTATCAGTAACTAGAATCAGATGTCCGAGTGTGTGATGGCTTAAAAAAAACTTTGAAAAGAGCTTTAAAAGACATGAGCAGGAAATGAAACATTACTCTGTCTACTTAAACTCTTATTTGATAGCTTTGCTTAGGGGCAATACTTTAGCTTGATTATCTTGTGTCAATGACACTTTGTTATTGGAACATACATTTTGAAATGTGAATTAAAAAAAAACCCTAAGCAAATTATTTTGACCTAGTGGAAACTAAACCAATTCCTGTGAAATGTCTAATGTGTTATTTTTGCAAGACTGACCTAATTATTTGCTTCTGAATAAGGATGTTTTCTCTGCGGTTTTCGTTGGACTGCATTGAAGGCAAAAAGGAGCTAATATAGGAAATACTGCCAGAAAAAATATTTGATAAAATCAATGGACAGTAATAATGCAGTTTGCAGTAGCTCTGTTGGGTATTACGTTGTATATTCAGTCCACTTTGGGGGGAACAATGGGTATTGTTCACCTTTGTGTAGAAAGTGAATTGATTGTCACCATGCTTTTAGCATATTTGGTTTGCAGCTAGGGGGCTAAAATGTGTATGCACAATCTAGGCTAAAATGTATATGCACAATCTCTTCTGTGTAAGCTGGATTCCTTATAGTGGAAGTAGTCAGCTCATATGAAAGCAATCATAGGTAGAGAATTGGCTTCCCGCTAAAGATAACCATAGCAGAGCTCCACACTGTGCCTGCTGGTGTAAATATACAAAGGCAACACTTGGGACACAGAATGTACAAGCAATCATTTTTTCCCCTCCCAAGTTAGAGTTAGGACTCTAATTTGGAAGGGACGTTCTACATCAGTTCTACATGAGTTCTTCCCAGCTCTTCACCAG
Source organism: Masticophis lateralis (assembly GCA_030761175.1). Lineage (NCBI taxonomy): Eukaryota > Metazoa > Chordata > Lepidosauria > Squamata > Colubridae > Masticophis > Masticophis lateralis. Next base: position 259,727,867 of record JAUDYJ010000002.1, on the reverse strand, counting down.
TTGTTGTTGGTTTTTTTTTACAAGTGCCCAATTTAGAGAAAGAAAAATCCTGTGATTTGGAAAGTCTCCAAATAGGAACTCCAGAACTGAGCCAATGTGGGAAGAGTTGAATATTTATTTATTTATTTATTTATTTATTTATTTATTTATTTATTTATTTATTTATTTATTTAATGAATGTTTCGATTTATATGCCACCCTTCTCCGGAGACGCAGGGCGGCTTGCAATGTGTTAAGCAATAGCTTTCATACTTTTGTATATACCTACTTAGTAGGGCTTTTGGCCTCCCCAAGTGGTGTTCTTTTTTATACAAAGTAGCTTATTGCCCCCACAATCCGGGTCCTCATTTTACCTACCTCGGAAGGATGGAAGACTGAGTCAACCTTGAGCCTGGTGAGATTCGAATTTGCAGTAATTGCAGGCAGCTAGCAGCTAAATGCTATTTAACAGCGCTTTAGTCCACTGCTCCACCAGGCATCAGGCTTCATCATCCTTGTTCAGTCTTTTCTGTTAAAAATAAGTAATTTCCTATAAAAAGAGGTGGAGAGACCATCGACAAGTGGGTAGACATTAATATTTCTATTTTTTTTCTTTGTCTTTATTCCAGGAAAATATTTCTGTAAAGGATTGAAAGAGAAACAGAAAATATTAGTCCCAGTACACTAATGCAACATTATGTTATGCAACATTTTGGATGGGGATATTTTGTTGTCGGTTGACTCAGATGACTTAAAAAATAGTTAAAGTATCCAGGTTCATTGAATTTTGTGGCCATGGGAAGTTATTTGACTTCCTCTTTCAGTTCTCATCTTTGTTCCTGCTTTCTGTCACATTGGTACTATGTGTGGGTTCATTTCGGTTATCAATGTCTTTATTCATCCATGAAAGTACAGTGTTAATTGAAATTGCTTTTGTATCGTATCACAAGAAGGAACCTCAGTCTTGACAATACTGTAAGCCTAATGGAAGGGAAATTATTCTTTGGTCTGAAATTCTGCTGTTTTGTTATATGAGGTAGTAGAGATATAATAGATTTATTCTGTTATAAAGGAATGGTGTATTTGACACCCACCCCCTTAAAACTCAGGTAATTTTTCACAGTGGTACAACCAATATGACTCTTGTTCTTGAATAATTTTTTTAGAAAATTTTATTTATTTCATTTAGCAAAATTTAAATAGCTGCCCATATTACAAAACATGACTGGGCAGTTTGCAAATATAATATAAACATATTCCAGCTTAGCACTCAGAAATGTGGTATACAAATAGGTGAATATTCCTGATTATCACCAACATGTGATGCCAATTTTTGGAATCAAACGGTGGAGTCACTCAACAATCTAATGATTATAGAAGATGAAATATAGCTCTGTTGAACATTCTTTCCTTCTGAACATTCTTAATCTATCCTCAGGCTTGTAAGATGGGAATTCCTAACGTTAGGCAGCATGATAGCTAATATCACAAAATATCACTATTATCACTAATATCACAAAATACAGACTCTACATCCCAGGGTCCTAAACATAGTAAATAGAAATAAATAGCATTTTCAATTTTGCTTATCTTTATGTTTTAGATGCCCTTAGCCATCATTCGAAATCTTTTTTCTTAATGAATTTTTCATTGAGCTTCATCTGCTGCCACCCGCTTTGACAATACAGACCTTGTAGCTTAATGACTGCAAAGTCTATCATATTTTGTACCCCTTCAGGTAACCTAATTTCTCAAAATTCTCCCTTTGGCAGTATCATAAATCATTCTTCACTAGGAACAAGCAAACAAGCAGTATGAGAAGTAAAGTATTTGGAGAACAGTAAACAATTAAGGTTTCAGCAGTGATGGTCAAAATCTTATTCATGCTGAGTTAAATAAAGTACATAAATCTGCATGATGTCCCAAGGTGAACTGTAATAAAAATAGGCTAATATCCCATTTACCTTAATTTATTACATAGTTTTGAGTTGGAATAGAAGATACAAGTTACATGACAATGTTACTTTGAGCCCCTATGAAATTTGCAACCCAACCACAACAATATTAATTTCTGAATTTTGAATCTGCAATATTTCTTGACAAAGTCTCACCCTTATATTCAATTATCATGCTAGAACTGGGCTTGTGGTACATACATTATTAGGTTCAATGTCTCCCCCAACATTATCTACCTCTGCTTTGATATATTACATATACAGACAGTACTCTGAAATCTTATCCACCCGAAGAATGCAGTTACCAAAATGTTTCCTCCAATGGCTTCGAATATATTAGATGAGTAAACTTGGAATATAGCTAACAAAACCAAAACCATTTCTCCCATGTAACAGATCCTGATGGGATGGAAAAATTAAAAATTTCCATCAGGGTGAATACATAATCCTGCAGTTTTGAATATATTACACAGTCAACTCTCTTGAAGCTGTTTCAGCTGAACTGAGCTTCATTAACTCGGCTCCATTCCATAGCACTTCAGACTAATATAAGAAATGTTCCCCCTTCGGCTACAGAGTACAAGAATTTTCCAGTTTAGCAATCCCTGAAGTATTGGTATTTTTGTTTTTCATTAGCAACCTCCCTTTAAAAGTTGCACCAATATTCTGTCATTTGAATGGATGGTGTTTATTTTAAACCAGACACTTAACAAGATATGCTAAGCTTAACACACTTACGTCAATAAGTCCTTCTTTAAGACACTAATCTAAGGTATCTCCTTGACTGAGATAATCTTTCTATGTATCATAAGTATACCTTTATTATTTCATTTACAAGACTCCATACAAACAAAATGAAATTTTATGAAAACAGGCGTCTCTTCTGTTTCAAACTGAATCCATAAAGAACCAGTCATATCTTTTGCATAAAGAGTTCTATCTGCCGGGATCCAGACTATGTGCCTTTTCTGCTGTGGCCTCCACCTGCTGGAAAATCATTCCCCCTGAGGCAGTGGTGGGATCCTGCCAGTTTAACAACTGGTTCGATGATCACGTGCGCACACGCCTGATGCGCGCCGTGTGGACGTGCAAAGTTTTACGAAAACTTACCTTCCGCTTTACTGCTGGGGAGTAACACAGCTGAGGCGCAGCAAACCACTCTGCCATGCGAATCAGCTGAGAAGATATAGGTCAGTAAAGCACAGGGGCAGGCGAGCAGACCCACCTGATTGTCAGAGCGAACTGGTTCACTCCCAGCTGATCATTGGAGCTACCGGTTCGCTCGAACCGGTCCAAACCGGTAGAACCACCCCTGCCCTGAGGTGAGTTTGACCTCCATCTCTGCATGCCTTCCAGAAAGCCCTTAAAAATCATTTTTTCATCAAACTTGTGGGTCTCACTGTGAACATGTAAGATATCTCTATGAAGTCAAGTGACTGTTTTTCTCACACAATAGTGGGATTTAATGTTTACTGTTTTATTTACGATTCAGTGTTTTATGTTCTTTTTAAACTGCCATTTTTGAAAATGAGGGGTGAGAATGGGACAGAGGAACAGACTGAATTATTTGCTTATTTCTTTACCTTGTAACCTAATAGCACTATTGCACCCGATAGGACTTAATTGGCATGATTAGAGTCACTCCTGCTTTCCATCTAAAGGTGTAATAGATGCAAATATGAATTAAACATCAGTAACATCTATTTTTCGTTCCTCTGTCTGCTTTTCTGCTTGAGTTTTTAATCAGTTTATTTAAGAGTTCTTCAAATGAAATGAAATGAAATGAAATGAAACTGTTGAGAATTTGATATTGAGGATATTGTCTCAAGTGATGATTAGAGAATAGTTTTGATAGCCAATGAGATTCCTATAGGGCAGTGATGGCTAACCTTTTTGCCATCGTGTGCCAAAAGTGGGGGGAGTGAGGGTGGTTGCGTGCCTGCATGCCCACACCCATAATTCAGTGCAGCCCACCCCCCCCCGTGCCTATGCACGTGACCCCTCCACGCTCTCCCCGCTTTTGGCAAGTAATGGCACCGTGGATCCAGTAGGCCTGTTTTTATGCCCTCCCCAGGCTCCAGAGGCTTTCTTGGAGCCTGGGGAGGGCAAAAATGGCCTTCCCCAGTCCACCCGGAGGCCCTCCGGAGGCTGGAAACAGCCCGTTTCCCGATTTCCAGTGGGCCCGGAAGGCCAGAAAGAGCTGAGCTAAGGCAATACTCACGTGTCCACAGATATGGCTCTGTGTGCCACAGGTTCTCCATCATGGCTATAGGGTGTTTATGGGGAAGTGTTTTTCTTTCCTACTTTTTAAGTAGGAAAGTTGAGGAAATAATTTGTAAAAATAATGAGGAAAAAAAGGGGGGTAGACTCCACTGACTAATTTTCTTTCCCTTTTGTTTACGGTAGTTTGTCCAAGGATTTGTAAACTCTTGAAGTGAAGTTACTAATTTGTTTTCCTTTTCCTTTTATCTTTAGTTACTAATTCTTACGTGAATTAGTCATGAGCCTTGAGCTGGTGGTAAGTTATTTCTCTGTTTCTCAGGGTTGTATTTCCCACTGCTGCAGGAACTTTTTGATTTTTAACAAATGGACATAAAAGGAATGAGATCCTAAATCTTGGAAAAACTGTGATTCTTTTTTGATATAGATTCTGTCAGAGAAATGTCAACTTCATAGAATGGGAGCCAAAAGTAAAAGACTATGGAGTACCACAGTATACCCTTGGATTAATACATAAGTAAATGATGTGAAAATAGATAGAGGCGAGACTAATAATTACACTGAACATTTACATAGTTCCAGTAAATCCATGCTGAAGTGCTGCATAGAACATGACACATATTATGTGTATGTCTCAAATAGATTCAGCTAGTTATTATTAGATTATTCCATAAAGTAACATTTCCCAACTAGCTCTCTTTAGATGTGTTTGACAACAGCTTCCTTCCATCTCCTTGAATTGTCCTTCCCCCAATTGGATACCTTCCAAATACACTAAACTAATGCCTTGTTGAATGGTCAGGGTAGGAGCTGTGCTTGAACACATCTGAAGCAGGCTGGTTTTGAAACATCCGCTTGGTAGTCTTTGACTTACAACAATGCATTCAATGACGTTACAACGTTGGTGAAAAAAATGACTTAAGACTGTTTTTCACACTAACGACCATTGCAGCATCCCCATAGTCATGTAATCAAAATTTGGATGGTTGGCAACTGATTCGTATTTATGACCGTTGTAGTGTCCCAGAATCAGAATCACTTATTGCAACCTTCTGACATTGGGGGAAGCCAGATTCATTTAACAACTGTGTTAACAACTGCAGTGATTGCACTTAACAACTGTGGCAAGAAAAGTCATAAAATGGGGCAAAATTCACTTATCAACTGTTTCACTTAGCATTCAAAATTTTGGGCTCAAATGCGGTTGAAGTCTACCGGTATTCTGTGTAAGTTGGGAGTGAATGGCCATGGGCCATCCTCCATCCAATTAAAGAGCTGTGGTGGCACAGTAGTTAGAATACAGTACTGCAGGCTACTTCTGCTGACTGCCAGCTGCCAGCAGTTCAGCAGTTTGATTCTCATCAGCTCAAGGCTGACTCAGCCTTCCATTCATCCGAGGTGGGTAAAATGAGGATCCAAATTGTTGGGGGCAATATGCTGATTCTGTAAACCACTTAGAGAGGGCTATAAAGCACTGTGAACTGGTATATAAGTCTAAGTGCTACTGCTATTGCTTTTGAGACCTGAAAAGTTTGGGAATTTGTTAACAGAAGAACTCTTTCAACTTTTTGCATTTGTCAGGATTCAGTATTTAGTGACACAGGTTAATTGCAATGTGCAACCCAGTGGTGGGTTTCACATTTTTTTTACTGCCGGTTCTGTGAGCATGGCTTGGTGGGTGTGGCTTGGTGGGCGTGGCAGAGGAAGGATACTGTAAAATCTCCATTCACACCCCAATCCAGTGGAAGGTTATTGCAAAATCCTCATTTCCTCCCGATCAGCTGGGACTTGGGAGGCAGAGAATAGATGGGTTGGGGGCCAGTCAGAATTTTTACTATCAGTTCTCCGAACTACTCAAGCTACCGGTTCTCCAGAACTGGTCAGAACCTGCTGAAACCTATCTCTGGTGCAGTCCTGGCTTTAGTTTTACAAAATATTATACTTATATTGGCAATAGGGAATTGAGATTAAAGCATAATGATGAAATTTGAATCAGCTGCTTGCAAATTCACAATTCTAGTTTCTCATCTTGTCTGCGACCCTATTCCCAGTTCTAAACATGTTTCTCCAGCAATAAAGAGCAAAACATTCTTTCGGGACAGGAAAAATGAGATATTGAAGCCAATAATACTTATATGGAAAACACACACTGTTTTAGCATTAACCAGCTGACTGAGTTAAAAATAGCAAATAATTTACTTATTTATGCAAAATAAGGTAACAGCATATGTCCCATGTTTTCATACCGTGTTTTGGTTCAAAATGTGAAAACTTCTTGCCAAAAATGATTTGTGAGACATTTTAACATGTCATTTCTGTGTTGGCTTGATATGTTAGACAACCTCAAAATTTCAGACCCATTTACTGCATTGCTAATTTTCTTATTTGATTAATGGATTTCACAGAGTTCTAGGGTTACAATACCACTGACAACGATCAGCTATTGCCATAGCAACAACTGTACCAACTAGAAAACATCAAGCTTATTACAGCTGGTAGCAATTACAATGCACTTGTGATTAATTACCCAGGACACAAATCAGAAAAGAGCAAGCACTGCTTAGATCTGATGATATCAGTAAAAGATTTAAGCACAGTCTTCGCAATGTAACCTTGTGTTTTTTTGCAAACAGATCCCCTCTGTTCTGTGGACTTAAAACTGAGATTCTACAGTATGTAGTTGGAATACAGTCCAATAGTTTCTGAATACTTATGCATAAAATTTCTGCTGTAAAATGTATCCATTGAAAAAGTTTTCCATATGCAGTCTGAAAATAGTTCTGCATTTTCTTAGCTTTTTCGAGGATTTCAGAGTATATATTGTCCCTTTCTTCAGAATACTTAACAATCTTTGTCATATTCATTCTTGGACAATCAACTGTTCTGGTCTAATAAGATATATTTTGATGTCTTGGAAATTGTGAAACATTTTTCCCTATATTATATTCTCTATCAGGATATGAGAAAGGAATTTATGATAAAACATTATTTTTTTAGTAATTAATATAAATATCTCACAATTAAGAAAGATAAAAACTAATATAAATTAAAAATGCAAGAAGAAAAAGAAGAAAAGTGTGGAAAAGATAGAGAAATAGAAAAGACATTCAAATATAGTAAAGAAAAAGAAAAGAAATATTGATAGAAATGACTTTTTCCTTTATAACAACAGGCATAAACAATTTTTGTAATTTATTACTTTCTCTTAACATACAACAAATGATCTCTTCTTCCCATATATCAACTCTTATCTACAAACAAATCCTTAATATTGCTTTGTTCAATCCTAATCAGCTAAAGTTCATTAAGGATTACCAGATATGTGATCTAGTTTCATCTTAATCAAATAAACCAAGTATATTTCTTCCTTTTACTTTTAACAATCTTGGTCATTAATTCCTCCAAACGCTCTTAGAACTTGATTTCTTTTCATTTTTATCTTTGCCTCATTTTACAAATTCTTTTAAACCTTTAACAAGATTCTTTTGTAAATCCAATATAGGAATGTTATCCAGATCACACCTTTGATTTGTTATTTTTATATCCATTGAAATTATCAAGACTGATTTGATTATATATCCAGAAAAACATCTTTTTCCATGTCATTCTTGTAGCGTATCATTTTTAAACACTTTCAAATCAGTTTCAGTCTTGTCTGATAAAACTTGTTTTTTTCGGTAACGTCTTTTAAACACAGCCTATTTGTAATGGCATACTTAATTCCTGGAAATGTTATGGATCCATTCTTCACAAATATCCTTCACTATGTCTAATGTAAAGTATTTTGCTCCATTTTGTATTTGTAAGTCAAATCTAGGTGCTTTTCTCCTTTAATTGTAAAGTTTCTTGTTCCCTTTTTGCCACGTTCAAAGTCCTAACCTGTCATCTTTAAAAAAAGAATTCAAAACAACAGCATTTTCCCATGGGAAGGATTCTCATAATTAATTTCAAAATTTAAGTTGATCTGGACCCTTAGTCTATTTAACTTTCCAAAAACAATGTTCTAGTTGCCCTTTTGTCAATTCAAAAAAAAACCCTTTTCAGTCCTTAAAAGTTGTATTTAAAATTTATTTCACTAAGGATGGAAAGAAACTCACCATCTGAATTTTGGATCAATAAATCCAAAATTCGAATAGTTGTTTTTGGAAAGGTTGGACCAGGAATAATTGGATTCCTATTATAGATCTATAGATAGGACTTCTTATCAGAGAAACAGATTCCTGTCTCCCACATTTTGAGTAGTTCTTTAAGGAAGGGGTCCCCCAATTCTATCCTCAACTCATTGGGAACCAGGCTGCACAAGCGGTGGGAGACCATGTGAAGTTATATATGCATGGGAGCTCCCCTCCACTGCCTCCTCTGCCACCACTGATGCTGCCAGTCCATGGAACAAGAAAGGTTGGGGACAACTGCTACAACTGTGCCAATCCTTAAGGCCATTCACCAATCATAGATATCTAGGTTCTTTCATTCCAGTGATAAAGGTATATAACAGCAAAATAGTCCCAATGAACACATGTGGTGCAGAACTGTAGGGATATATAAAAATGCCCTCATTGGAAGAGATACAATATACTTTTGTATCTTTGGGGTAAATAAGTCTACATCCGCCCCGACAGTAAGGACAGAGTTGGGAATGCCCCCTATATAAAGAATAGGATAGATTAGAATTTTTTATTGGCCAAGATTGGACACACAAGGAATTTGTCTTGGTGCATACGCTCTCAGTGTACATAAAGGAAAAGGTACGTTCATCAAGAATCATAAGGTACAACACTTAATGATAGTCATAGGGTACAAGTAAGCAATCAGAAACAATATCAATATAAATTATAAGGATACAAGCAACAAAATTACAGTCATACAGTCATAAGTGGAAGGAGATGGGTGATGGGTATGATGAGAAGATTAATAGTAATGCAGACTTAGTAAATAGTTTGACAGTGTTGAGGGAATTATTTGTTTAGCGGAGAGATGGCGTTCAGGAAAAGACTGTTCTTGTGTCTAGTTGTTCTGGTGTGCAGTGCTCTATAGTGTCGTTTTGAGGGTAGGAGTTGAAACAGTTTATGTCCAGAGTGCAAGGGGTCTGTAAAATAAAAGTCATTTAGTAATTAAAGTACTTGGTTACTGATTGAAGATCTTATCCATGGATTCAGATAGACTATCCAAGCTGTGCTTCGAAGAGAAGTTATACAACAAACAACCTTGCACTTGGGCCACCCAACTTTCAGATGTCACCTCTTAATATGGTTCTCCATCCAATTCTCAGCCCAATCAGAATTAAAGGGGAAGGAGGCTTTCAAACAAAGCATTTTTGGACATTCAGCTGTCCAAGAGGATATTGCAGCACTTCAGTGTGTCAAGTCTCTGAAATAGCTGCTTTAACACAAATCAGCTTCCCTATCTGCCTAAATTCTCAGAATATCTTTTTCTAGAGCTCTGAACAAGTACACTCCATGATAAGATGTGGGAGTTTTCACAGAATTCCAATTGATGAAAGACTGTGCATTTGTGGAGCATTGGCCATTGCACATATTAAATACATTATTCTTCACTGCAAATTGTATTCTCCAGAAAGGATTGCTTACTTAGGCTTTATTTAAAAACTAAAAAAAACCTAAATTTTTTTTGAAGCATCTGGGAGAAACTTATTTATTGCCAGGAATAAATCTGTATATCACCAGTATGACTGACTGCAGCTTCATTTGAAAGGCTATCTCAAGGGGGACACAATATCTAGATCAAATTGGGGTTAACTGTAGGGGTGACAATTTATTCTGAAATTTTGTTTATAACTGTTTGCATTTTTTATCAGTTTTATATATTTGATATGGTCAATTGACTTAATAAAGTTTTCTGCTTCACAAGTCAACCATCAAAACCTCAGCTCTTGTAATCTATTCATGAGAAGCAGCTGTCTAAAGTACAAATTAATGATCTCCCCTTTTTCCTGAGAGGTTTTGCCAGGCAGAATTCACTATCTGGCCACTGTGCTATCTATGCTTTTTAGAGATATCTAGTTTCCAAAGAATCTCCTTCATAAATTCTAAAATCTCTACTTTCAAAGTATTGGGAATAAATGAACTATTGTATATACTTATACTCGTGCAAATATGAGTCCAGATATAGCTAAAATGGTTGCAAAGTTCTTTTATATTGCTATTAAACCCAGTAATTTGGATGAAACCGCACTATGTTGATTTCATATATTGAAATAATTGTTTCAATGCAGTTATTGTATTGACAATATACAGTTACTGTATTTGTTGATTGACTAAAGATCATTTAAAAATCATTGATTCATTCATACTATTTATTTGTTACGTTTGTTATATTCTGCATTTCCTCTAAAGAGCTCGTGATGTATGTGACCCATCTTAATTTTGACCTCAGAATAATCTTATGAGGGAGGGAAAATGACAGTTGATCCAACCAATCTGGTAAACTTCTCATAAGTAAATGAGAATCATATTCCAGCTATTTTCAAAACCCCTTTGTAAGCAACTAAGTTAGAAATTGGGCAAGAGTTTGCAGGCAGTTAGGGTCAGGTAGTAAAAAAAAGGAGAAGGAAAACATGTAGCTTAACCTTTTAAACTCTGATTTAAGTCTTCACTGGCATTAACCTTACCCGCTGACCAGCATAAATTTCCTTAGAATACTGCTTTTGGGATAATGCACTTGATTAAAAAAACAAATATGTTTCAACCCTTGTTTTTATCAGATTACAGCCTTGGAAATGTTCCAGTATTGGAAAGCCACTTGCATTCAGTAGAAATTATGCTAGACAAGCACCTTTAAGACAATCTTACTAGAAATTCTCAGTATTTCATCGAACAAATGGGTTTTAGGGCACAGAGACATACAGCTCATGAATAATGCCGTCCTTTTGCCTATTTTTCTTCCATATAAACATTTAGGAGTTTATCTGCAAAATGTGTTGGGCAAAAATAGGATTTAAACATGCTGAAAGAGTCATTTGTAATGTCCCTGTAGGCTTCAGAGATTTTCATGCTAAACTAGAAAAACCTGAAATGCATGCATCACCTGAGATCAGAGAGGTAGGAATAGGCCCTCTTGGAGCTTGCCTCATACTTGCATTGTAAAAAAAGAGATATTAATAGGCAATTTTGATAGTGCCCAGGACCCTAACCTATCTCCATCTAAGGATACTTGTACCTAAAAATAATACATAAAATGTACTTACTGTATTTTTTGCATTGTAAGACGCACTTTCTTCCCCCAAAAAGTGGGTGGAAATGTCTGTGCATCTTATACAGCAAATGTTGCCAAAAAAAGGGTGGGTGGAAATATCTGTGCGTCTTATATAGCCCACCCACCTGCCAGTCTTCAGCCTCTGCCTCCTAGCAATTTACCTCCTTGCAGCAAACAGCAAACAGCCTGGTCAGCTTCAGCACAGCCGGATTTAGCCCAAGCAGCTGATTGGCAGTTGGATCTGCCTCCTGGAATACTATTCATCAGCTGTTCCAGGCTGTGGGGATTACCGCCACCTATCGCCACCTCTGCGCACCCCATTTTCGGCCTCCGCATGTCCTGCTTTTGGCCTGATCCAGGCAGTGCCTGGAAAACAGGATGCGTGGAGGCCAAAACTGGTGTGACAAAGGTTGAAAATGGGGTGCGCAGAGGCCAAAAATGGGGCATGCGGAGGTGGCGATAGGTGGTGGTGATGCCCACAGCCTGGAACAGTTTGATGTATTCCAGGAGGCAGATCCAACCCTCAATAAGCTGCTCATACTAAATCAGGCTGTGCTGAAGCTGATCAGACTGCTTGCTGTTTGCTGCAAGGAGGAAAATTGCTGGGAGGCAGAGGCAGATTTTTTTTTCTTGTTTTCCTCCCGAAAAGCTAGGTACATTTTATAGTCTGGAGCGTCTTATATACAAAAAATATGGTAAATTTATTTCAATTATTATTTGACATGGTAATAGGGATTACATGGGCCACATTTAAATTGAGTTCTGGGAAAAAAATAATGTATCACTTCTGAGATTTATTTCAGGAAATTCCCCCCTTTTTAATTTTAAAAAAGTTTTAATTTATCACTTAGAGAATATGATTTGAATTTAACAATCATAAATCTATTACATAAGTCGTATGTTCTTTCTCTGGGTCTTTGAATATTTATTTGGCTAATCAAATTGTCCTTGTGCAAGGACAAGAATCTCAGGATATCAGCCACAATTTATAACTTGGAAGATGATAGATTCAAATAACTTTTATTAGCATGGAATTTCTACTTCCTATATTAACCTCTTTAATATTGTGGCATGCAATAGCCCACCAACTTGGGTGTGATGCTTGCGATCTGCTGAATTAACTGAATGGGAGAATACATACATTTTTTTAACATGGCGGGGCATATGTGGAGGGCTGTGCACACATGCATGGGGTGGGGTGTGTGGGGGCTGCTTGTGCATGTGCATTGCATTTTGGGGGTTTGGGTGCGCACATGCTCATTCGCACTCACACACGTTTTGGGCACTCAGTCTGGGAAAGGTTAACCATCACTGGTATACACCCTTGCCTCATTCTGTAATTTTGGACCTCTTCCTCCAAATTAAAGTTTTACAATAGCTTCTGATTGAAGGCAAAAGTTCTTTAGAAAAATAATCAGGTGGTCTGGATAACCATTACACTTAATGTGTTCCACCTTTTGGCACTCCAAACCCACTGTTAGCAATACATACATTTTTTGAGGAAGAAATCAGTTTAAACGACTGTTTCGTAAGACAATGATACGAAATGACACAATCGTGTGCTAACATGGTTTCCCTTTGGATAAGAAATCCATACAAGTAATTTTGGTTTCAGAGATTTATTGGGCTTTTATGGCTGCTTATGGTCTTTTGTAATATATATCAACACTCTAGAAATTAGCAGGAGGATAATGGGACTGGATATTCCGTGCCTTTATAGTCATAAAGAGATTGATGCTACAAGACTAGGAGATTTTCTTAAATTATAAGGGGGTCTCTGAAGAATTTATTTCTCTTTCTGTATTTGAGCAAGATTTTTCTTGTTTGAAGGGAAATATGGATTGTATGTATTAGTATAATTTCTCTTACTCCTATTGCTAAGTGATCTGACTTAAAACTTAAATAACTTAAATGAATAATATACCCTATGGGACGGTCTCTGTGTGTGCAATTTTGCATAGGCTGTTCTTTTTATTCCTCCTTGCAACTCTTATGGAATCCAGCTTCAACCTATCTTCAGAAAGATCGTAACAGGGAAAAAAAGGCAGAATTGTCACAGTCTTGCCCATGAAGTCAGTTCAATATTTTTGGGCTACTGCTTCTACTGCTACTAGCATGAGCCACTGGTAAATAATTTGTCCCAGATTTAACTGTCTGAACTGCTGATCATGAATACTTTTAAGACTGGGGATTCTGAGGATACCATGTCATGTTATAAGGCTGTACTATGGACTTCACTTGAGCGCAGTGCCTCTTTTTTTCCCCTGCATTAAAACAGCTTTTTTTCCGCCAGGCTGCTGCACAAATCATTAAAAAATATAGGTGATTAAAAGTCACATTAACTTTATGAGCAATGACATCTTTTTAAAGGATTGTGCAGAAGCCTGAAAATGTTGAGCTGCTTGAATGAAGATGAGAGAAATGCTCTGGTGATATACAATCCAGAGCTGAATCTGTTTTGAAGCAGGCATAGTCAGATGGGAATGGGATAATAGGCCACAGCCAACTCACTGTGCCAAGTCGTCGCGACTAACTTACCACGGCCAACTCGCCATGAGACAACTCATTGCAGGACAATTTAACGATTCTATTTCATTATTTAAAATAAATAAAAATCGTTTTTATTTTTGCCATTCACATTTCATTCCGTCCCTCCTTTCTTTAATGATTTTATTCCACCATTTCTTTGATATTAGTGTAACTCCTGTCCTGCAGTGAGTTGTCCTGTGGTGAGATGGCCATGGCGAGTTGGCTGCAGAGAATTGTCACAGACGTAGTCAAATTGTGCATTTCGAAAGTGTTGTTCATTTATTTAGTGTGTCTCATGGGCAAGGTGAGTGAGGGAGTGTATCAGACTAAAGTTCTGGTTGTAGAAAGCATTCACATTCCTTTAACTACAAATAGTGTGCAATTTAAGTATAATCTAGGAAATTTGCAGAGCATCAGTCTGTTTTAGTTGGCTAGGTGATTTATTTTTATGAGCGAATGACTATTATTACGTCTTCTTGTTATAATAACCTACTCAATAGGTTACAGTAAAAAAAAATACATTGTGGAAATAATAAAACAAGCAACTGCAAACAGATTCAACTACTGTTCTTGATGGTTATTTAGCAACCCTTTAAACTCCAGAAACTTGGACGTTTGTCCTAAAGTTCTAATTGCACTTTGGGTGTCGATCCCTGTCCGGGGCTCGCCATCATTGGGGGGGACTGAGGAAGACAAGAGTGTTAGAACCAACCTTGCTGCCGGTGGGAAACAATCCAGACGGCGTTGACAGTCGACCGGTGATCGCCTGCAACCATCGGATGGCTTCCAGGCTCCGTCTAGGATTGGCGACGGCTGATGACATGATGATGACGTGCTGCCACAAACATGAACTGGGTGGCAGGAATTACAATTAATGGTGACCAGCTGCAAAGGGGTGTGGTAAATGGAACAGAATGGTGGTTAGGAGGGGGGATATCGGATAAATAGCGCTGCGTGGAGTTTGCACACAGCACTGACTTTGACCCTGATTGGCTTGTTCCATGTTTCAGCGGTGCCTGGCGATTAAAGAAGTTACAACCTCATCTGTCTATTAGTTTTCTGTAACGTTGCACGGACTGGGAAGAAACAAGCCAACATTGGGGTTTATTTTTCGTAGTACAATTAAATTGTTGGGGATTTGGAGATTTTGAGGTTTGAAGTTTTTGTAACTGCTTAGCTAAGAGATTTAGATACATTTTTTTTTATCAGAACTCTTTGTTTTTTCCAACATTGGATTCTCCTACAAGTACAGGTAGTCCTTGACTTACGACCA
Organism: Masticophis lateralis; assembly: GCA_030761175.1. Lineage (NCBI taxonomy): Eukaryota > Metazoa > Chordata > Lepidosauria > Squamata > Colubridae > Masticophis > Masticophis lateralis. The sequence goes on along the minus strand of JAUDYJ010000002.1, from coordinate 259,712,699 downwards.
TGATTGGGAGCAGAACTTCTGGCACTAATCAATGTATTTGTTAAGTGAGTCAGGGCAACCATTGTAAATATATTCCTGCTACCATGCACCTGGATTTTGATTACATGGCTCCAATGGTCATAAGTTTGAAGACCAGTCCTAAGTCACATTTTTCAGTGCCATCATAACTATGAATGGTCGTTAAATGTTTAGGAGTATCTTAGTGACATGATCTCACCTTGAATAAATTCTAATTCTCATGAAGGTACCTGCTGCTGGAGTAGCTAATGATAGCACAGATTACGATTTGGGAAATAGTTTTTAATGCATTGAGAAAACCCGCTAAAGCCTCTCGACAAGGAATTCAGAGTTTCTTTGCTTTGACCCTTGGAAGTTAATAAGATAGAAGGAAACAGCAAATCAGATTTAAGTTCATTTCCATTTACTCTCGCCTGATTGGAATATCATTGACAATTTTCTGCCTTGTCTCATAATGTTTGTGCAAATTGACTTTTATTATTAAGATTTTATGTACTACTCTTCTTCCTACTTCCCTGGTCTGAAAATTATATTCATTATTTCATTAACAGCAGCAAATAAAGTAGAACAAAATCCAATAACTCCCCCCTTCAGTTTAGCATGCTGTGATAATGTTTCCTATATTCACACAAGCTTTAGGATGCTAGGAATAAGGTTAAGAGCACTTCCCGTAAAAGATTATTTATTTAAACAGGGTAGATCTGCTATGGTAACTTATGCTGTGCTTAATTCAACTTTCACCTCTACCTTAGAACTGTGTATGGCTGTCAGTAGCTGAGTGCTGCTGACATCTAATGCTAAGATTGTCCAGGGTAGTGACTATGAAACTGTGGTCCATGGAGGTTTGGTAATTCACTGCATCCTTACTATATATTGTGCAAATCAAGGGAGCAAAGCCTGCCTCAACTTTGGTTTCCCTGCATTCATCACCCATCAGTTTTTGTTATTTTTGAAGTGTGTATGTGGTCATTGGTGAAAACTGGCTTACTGAAGCATACATACAATTAATACTGTAAGTAGCAACATGACTACTAATATTCAGAACATTGGCAATTTATATGCATTTGGTTTCAAATGCACATAATAGAAAGTGATGTTTCATATTAACTAGTCGACTGGCGTCAAATATCATCTATATCAGGGATCCTCAAACTATGGCCCGTGGGCCGGATATGGCCTGCCAAAGGCATTAATCTGCCCCACGAGGGACCATGAGGCTGCCCCTCCATTGCTCCGCCCACCCACTGGCCCCCATCCACCTTCTGGAGGCTGAGGATGCCAAAAATGGGATGCGTGCGGACCCCAGGAGGCCAAAAACGGGCCCGTTTTGGGGTAGCAGAGTGGTTCTGGAGGCGCCCCAGCCTCAAGAGAGAGAGAGAGAGGGAGGGAGAATGGGACACACACACACACACACACACAAACAGAAGTCCCTTACACACACCCCAAGGGAGCCACATCCCTTCACTAACCTGCTTTCTACCCCCAGGAGCATAACAAATTAAAGTTTAATTTGTGAGTATTGTTTAATGGACTGCTAAATTGGCCATGCTCACAGTCACATGACCATCTAGCCACGCCCACACAGCCGATATGACCATCCAACAATCTAAGGGACCATGAATTGTTTAAAAAGTTTGAGGACCTCTGATCTATATAAATGCAAAGAAACTTAATATCCACTCAGTTCCTGGGTGAGAACATGATTCCATTCCGTCACCCCAGTTGTGGGGATCCTTCAGTCCAACCAAGAGTCCCCAACCCACTGTTTGTGATAGGCAACCTGGACAATGGAAGCTGTTGCTAGATAACAATTCCTCTACTATGCATGTGCTAGTTCCATTTTTTTTCCTTGACAATAATTTAAGAGTCTGTGACAGTTTTTAACAACTCCTCTTCAAACACTTTACAGTTAGGGCAAAACACATATAGATTGGAGTTGCACTCACAGCGGGTAGAGGGATGAAGTGTCTCATAGATTTCTTGAAAATCTGGCCAAAAGTTTGGATTTTATGGGATATATTCTACAGTGTACAAATATAAAGAACCTCAATCACCATGTCTTGAAGATATGAATCATAGAATCTTTGGTGCTCTCTGAGCTTAGTTGTTCATTTGCAGACATTTTGTTAACCAGACTTGGGCATCTAAAGTATATAGATAGTTTGCAGATATAGTTATCAGATTAAAGATACCATGGAGACCAACACTTCAATTGCTTCACTGTCAGGTTTTATTCAGTCAACTAATTTGATCAGACAGTATTATTTTTTTAGTAAAGGACTATTATAACTGCTGTAATATTCCGTGGGAGATGTATGTCTAATCTTGAACCGTATCAAAATTAATACAACATACTGAAATCAATATTATGAGAAGATTTTCATAATACTATTGCTACTGTATTGTAATACATTGCTACACAATTAAATATTTAAAAGATGCCCAAATTTACTGAACAGCAGCTTTCTGATCAATGACCATGATAAATTTTTTATTTGATTGCCTGAATAGCATTTGTCTCAAAATAAGATTACATTTTTTTAAAAAAAAATCCTTACTCCTATTCTAAGTGAATATTTATTAGAAGTTAATTCTATTATCTTGAGATCTTAGTGTAAGAGTAAATTAAACTAGTACTGTATATTTGTTCATAAACTTGATTTCTAAGGGAGGAAGCAGAATATAGAGTTGAGTTTTGAAGATTTTTCTCAGGAAAATGATTGCATATAAGTCAAGTTTATAGACATGTTGAAATATGGCAGGTTATTATTTTTGAAGGATAGAGTAAAACATATTTGTGTTCTCTCCTCAATCCATTATTGTATATACCAATTCACATTTTGTGTTGCATGAATTTAGAATGCTAGCAAATATATTACCTTTCATGAAATGAAAGGAATAGTGTTTACAATGTACAATACAGAATCTGAAATTTAGATTGTGCTGCCTCCTCCTTTAATAATACTACCTTATTCATAATAGATTATGTTCCACATGCACTGACATTCTCATTACGGAAATGCAAATGCAGGAAGACATATTTTTGTATAACCTGCTCAGCTTTACATAGAAGTGTATGTAAAAACTGAAATCTTGAAATTTAAAAAAATACATATGGCCTTGTAATCTTTCAGATGCGAACAGGGATTTTAAAGAAATGCCTTATAATATTTGCCCTGATCTGCTGCTGTTTCTTCATTCTAAAGATGCTACCGTACTTAAGATTTTCCATATTAGAAAGTTCAGTTCTAGAAACAGTACATTAAAGGTGCTAATTTGTATTTGTGAAACCGGCATGCTCATTTGCGTGTGTGTATGTGTGTATTATTTCATACATACTTATCAATACTTATTTCCTCTATTATTGTAGTTCTATTGGTCAGCATGGTTTTGAATTAATTCAATGAAAACCTTCAGAGACACTCAGACTTCTTTTTGCTAAATCTCATAATATAAAAGCTTATATTAACTCAGGAGAGTCCCAACTGTAAGGGACAGATTAATTAAAATTATTCATTAGTTAATTAATCTATGCTAGTTAATTAATCTCTTATTTCACTAGATTTAAGAGTACCATGGAGCCCTTGCATTTCCCAACGAGTTAACAGAATAGTGAAATCCCATCAAAAACCAAGGATGAAGTCTCAGTCCAGGCAATGGGGCAGAATCTCCATTTCATTTCCTGGAGTTTAGGAGATGTATACACAAATATGATCGTTGATTATAATCAGCTCCATCTGCTGGATCACCTCTTTTAGGGATGTTAAATAAAAGGAGAGAGAATGTGAGCTTGTGGCAGCCTACAAGGGACAAAAACTGGTCATCTCCCTCTTCCAACTTACTCCCCTAAGTGTGAAGAAGAACCAACATAAAACAGTGCTTCCTATTCCCAGCACCCAAAGGTGGTCCAGAAGTTTCATCACAATCACTAATGTTGAAGGTAGCTGACAGATCAAATACAATCAGGAAGGTTGTACTTCCGAATATCCCACACATCCCAGAGTAAGTAATGTGTTCTCAGTTCCATTTCCAGCCCTGAACCAAGACTAAAAATATTCGAGATAATCCGTTTTCTACAGAATATTCAGTATTTGTAGACCCTCTACTTTCTTAACAACCCCTAAAAGTCGTTGATGGTTGTCCAGAATGTCTGGATTGAACAATACTTTCTGGAAGGGACAGCATCTGTCTTCATTGCTTCCTTGTTGTTGCTGAAAGGTTTTTATTCTTCATGATCTTTTGACATTGCCTTCCAACCTAAGTGTCAGTGTTCCAAGTAATGCACCCATTGAAAGCGGAACTCCCGAGGCAGGTAGATTCCTCAAAGATGCAAATTTATTGGATAAATCCTATTGGCACAATGGGTGAAACCCGACTCTGAAAGTTCCTGCAGTTTTCAACTAATTAAAAAATGAAAGTTCCCCCTTCCCCTCAGGTCATTGATCACATTGTCCAATAGTGGTGCTAGCAGGTTGCCTGGTTACTCCACTCCTCCTCTTCTCAGCCATCTGTTGGAATGGCCTTGGTTCCCACAAGAAAACTCAAAGCCAAGTTATCTAAATTCCCCCCTCCCTTTCTCCCCCTCCATTTTGTGGCAACATGAAGCCTCAAAAGATGCCTCAGCCAGATTTCCTTCAGGGTTGACACTATGAGGAACTGAAGGAGCCCATTATGGTATGATTCCTACTTGGAGCTTGGCTTGGAGTCTCAACTAGAATGCTCAGTAACAATACTGCTTATGAGGAGAACTTAAGAGTTTGGCAGCAAGTGGAATGGGAACAACAACACCAAAGCAGCACTAATCCTTTCAAGTGCAAGAACTTTTAGAGGGAAGCAAAGGTTGTATGCCATTTTACAAGCTTTCATAAAGCATTGAAGAAGTATTTACATGGATTGCATAGTTACCAATTTACAAGGTCTAGAAAGGTGGACAATAGAGCACTTGTCTATTGTCTGGGAAGGTGTGTACTTCAATAAACATTGTGAACAGTTATTTTCCTTGGAAAACAAAGACCCCCTCACAAAGCAGAATCTTTTCTTTTTCAGTACTGAAATTTTGCTTAACTCAACCTAGGACAACTCAGTGTTGACTAACCTTTTCCGGACTGAGTGTCCAAAGTTCGTGCATGCACGCCCAACCCCCCAAAATGCTGTGTGCATGCGGCCCCCAAGTGCACTCTGTCCCCCATGCATGCATGGCAGAGACCCGAAGACTAGCTGGCTGGTGGGTGGTGCATGCGCATGCACAGCAGAGCTGAACTGGGGCAATGGCTCGTGTGCCCACAGAGAGGGCGCTGCATGCCACCTCTAACATGTGTGCCATAGGTTCGCCATCACGGACCTAGGATTACTTTTCTATGCACTTTTCCACCACAATCTCCACCTTTATTTGTTCTTCAGCCTAAAAACAGGAAACTAACTACTATAGTCTCTTTTTTGTTATCATTTGTAAGCTCACTATGCCGGCTAGTTAACAGCATGGTCTATATGTATATATGCACTTTTCTTTTGCTTTCATAATGTGCTCTTCTAAGTCTTTATTTTCAGTTTACAGAATTGTTTTATCTAAATACCTTAGATTCTTAGTATTCCAGCTTTCAATTTTGATTTCAGCTACTGGGTTTTTTAAAAAGCATATTTAAACAAGCATGGGGACAGTATACACCCTTGCCTCACTCTGTAATTTTGGACTGTTCTGTTTCTCCAAATTAAAGTTTTACAATAGCTTCTGATTTAATATAAAAGTTCTTTAGAAAAATAATCAGGTGGTCTGAATAACCATTACACTTAATATGTTCCACCTTTTGACACCTGAAACCCACCTGTAGCAAATGAAGCAAAGCCAAATTGTTATTGCTCTCTTCAATAGCTATCTTATGTTAACTTTATGAACTTATGTCCCTTTGCCTTTTCTGAAACCTCATTTCTTTTTCCACGTATAGCTCAATAAAATTGTAAGCAATAAGTGCAATGCTTTGGTAATTTGCATTAGCATCTTTTCCAATATAGATATGTGCACTGATCTTTCCACACAGCTTTGTTCCATATTTGTTGACCTAGAAGTGTTTGTTCTTTAATTGTTGTTCTCCTGCAGCAGTTGCTTGCTTAATTTTTATCCCTAACCTTCTAGAGTGGAGTCACTTCCTGAATGTTTGTTCTCTCTGCAAATGGTGCCATCAGCCTGCAATCCTATTTGTAAAAAAAGTGGTATTTCTGTTTTCTATTCATTACAATAGCCTCTATGAGGTTAACCTTGAGTTTTCCTCTCATTTCCCTATGAGTTTTCTGATCATCATAAAAAACGTGTAATTTTCTGATTCTTGTTCTGTTCATTCATTTGATAGTGCTCTTTATTTGAAATATATTTTCTTGTCCTTTCTTGCATCATGTTGAAAGTCAGCATTCAATTTTCCCATGTTGCCTAAGGCTTTCATTGTCCATTTTTCTTCATGGCCATCTTCCTTCATGTTGAAAGTCCGCATTCAATTTTCCTATGTCATTCTTGTTGCCCAAGGCTTTCATCCTCCATCTTTCTCTAGCTCTCATGACAGCCTTTTTAAAAAAAAAAAAACACTTGAAACTATTCCTCATTTAAATTTTGTACCTTCACTAATGCTGCAGGACATTAAGACAGAACCTCAAAATGATAGAACTTCTCCTTAAAAGGTTCTCTTTTAAGAGTGACACTCTTGATCTACTCTTTCTCAAAGAACAATCAAAAGAAGAATGCTTGGTCATGGATATGTTTGAGGTTGCATGGATAGTTTTAAAGAAAATTTGATACACGATTCAGAATACACATGCTTACTGATTTGTATGAGTATTCATATTACTTGATTTCCTTGGATTCATCTTATTTCTCCAAAATTTTATAAGCTTTTATTCAAACCACATTCTGTTCCTCTTGGATTTGAAACAAAGAGAAGCATGTAAAATCCATCTGCCCATTCAAATTTCATTCAGTTCCATCTGTACTGATATTTGTTCTATGCCATCAGCTGTTTTGGAAAAAATCATGCTGTAGGTACAGTTTTTTTTTTCTATAGAAGCTACTATATTAAAAATCTCATAATACTACTCCAGATATACAATTCTTAGATATGCTTTGGGAAAAAATTAAAATGTAGCAAGTATACAAGTTATTTGGTACAAACATGCTTATTTCATATCCTAGTGTAAGCATGGAAAGAATATACATAAGGAGATAAGGAGAATGCATATGAATTCTCCAATACCTCCATATTTTAATTTTGTAGCTATTTTGATATGGCTTCCAGAGCTTTCAAAAAAGAATTTCGATACCATTTCTGTTGCTGCCTTCAGCCAGAAATGAAGCTAAGTGAAAAATGTGTGCAAAGACAGTTTTAAAAAAGAACAAGGACAAAGCAAATGACACTGACAACTAGAGGAAGCATCTGGGTTGAAGGTTAGTTCTTTGGATAGGTCAGAAGGAGCTTAAATGACTTGTGATGTGTTGAGCAAATTGCTAAAGAATAGGCTGTCTGAGTGGAGTGATTTATTTGCAGAAAAGGAAAGAACTTTTTAGAAGTCAATCACACCTTAGTAACATCTGTAATCAAGCATTTGCAAAGAATTAAAGGCAATTTGAATACATCGGAATATTGTTTTGCTAGTTTATGCTTCAATTCTGAAGTTCTGTTGAGATATCATTCACCTTAAAAAGTAGCTTCATCTGTTAAACAAAATGCTTATTATCCTGTCCCTAGCCTAGCATATTCAGAGACCAGTGAAGATATACCACAATAAAAATTTACAGAATTAGCCTCCAAACAATGTTTTTAAATTTAAATTTATTTATCTTTTTCTCAGACATAGCTCATAAATTATTGGAAGTAAGCAATACAGTACAAGATAAAGATTATATTTCACAGATGGACAACTACATTAACGGAGTGGCATAATTCAATCAGGAATTTATGAAACTCAGAAACCATATGATACAAATGCAGTCACTTATGTTTAAGATCTGTGAATCATTCTGAGGATGTTGTTTATTTCTGGTGCACGGTAAAATGACATTGTATTGTATCAGCATGGACATCTGGGCCTCTCAACAGTGAATGGCATCATTTGATCATTTTCTGCTGCAGATCTTTAAAAGTCAATTTGATTATGCAAATGTTGATATAATTTTCATTGCTCTCTGGTGTGTGTCTTGACTGAGTGTACTTCACATTTAATTATATGGTGTAAAACACTCAAGAGTTGGTACAAGCATCATAGGAAATACACGGCACCACTGTTACATTTTAGAAGTAGTCTAACAACATCTTTTCAAACTTCTTGAAAAGATTCTTCCAGATGATTCTGTTGGAAGAAATATCCATCTGGTTCAGTTCCAAGTTGGGAAAAAGACACTGGAGACAAAATGGAGGCTGATTGGAAAGATGGTTTAATGAAGCAGAACCATCAAACATATGGTCCAGGTGCAGCTGACCACGGAGTTGAGAGAGAGAGAGGTATAAATACCTTCTCTTGGGCTTTGCACTTGAGCTTCCTGTTCCTGTGCAAGAACATGTATTCTATTGGCTGTTGTAGGGGTCATAGCTAACTTTGTAGGTTGTCTGAGAAGTTTGGTTGAAGCCTGGAGGGTGATGCAATATCCTCAGTGATTGTGCAATGAATTGAGCTCTGCTGCTAGATAATCCTATTATGTCCTGGAGGGTTATGTCTTAATCCCATCACCCTGGAGTTGGAGGATTTTTGTCTTGTAGATAGGCTGGCTCAGTCTTCCTTAATGGGCACCAAATATCTGCTGGGGGCAAGGAGCTGCTCTCTGTATTTAAAGCATGTTTCTTCTGGCTGAGGAATTTTGGGAGCTGAAATCCGCAAGTCATAAAGTTGCCAAAGTTGGAGACCCCTGTTCTAGGAGCTAAATACAAACTGAAGACCAAATTTGGAGCTACCTATAACTCTGGTCAAACACAATAAATTTGCAATTTTGTATGTAGATGTTTGAACAGAACCAGTGCTAAAGAATTATTTATTTATTTATTTATTATTTGTATTTCTATGCAGCCCAACTTTCCGAGGACTCTGGGCTTCTTACAACAAAGACAGTATGAACAATATACAATAAGAGACGTTAAAAACCCATACAAACTGCTCATGGTCGGATCTCACAAGATCGTAGTGGTGAGATCAAGCCTGCCAGAAAAGCCAGGTTTTCACCATTTTCCGGATGGCCAGTAGGGTGGGAGCAGTCCTGGCCTTGGGAGGTAGCTGATTCCAGAGAGCCGGGGCAGCCACAGAGAATAATGAACTAACTTCAAAGATAATATCTACCTAGTACCAAACATTTCCTTCAAAGTAAAATAGCCAGGGAGTTTTGCATATATTATAGTCAATGCAAAATTGTTTGTTTTTTTTTAAGAAATTGGAGTTTTAATAAAAATATTTTATCAGTTCCACTTTTTTGGGAGCCTTACTAACCCTTATTTCTTGTGCTGCTGTTTATTTATCCTCCCTCCTGGAGCCCAATATGGATACAGTGCACACAAGAGGGACAACATTATTACAAATAAAGCAGTAATTCCAAATTTGGCCGATATTGCATTTTCATATTGAAAAGTATCATGCATTTTTCAAGAAGACAGATATTCCCTTTATTTCCATATGAAAGGCTGGGGTGATAAGAAGTAGAAATTCATTTAGCAGACTCCACACATCATTTTATGTATGTATGTATGTATGTATGTATGTATGTATGTATGTATGTATGTATTGGTTCAATTTATATGCCGCCCTTCTCCAGAGACTCAGGGCGGCTTACAATGTGTTGAGCAATAGTCTTCATACTTTTGTATATACCTGCTTAGTAGGGCCTTTGGCCGCCCCCAAGCGGTGTTCTTTTTTATACAAAGTCAGCTTATTGCCCCCACAATCCGGGTCCTCATTTTACCTACCTCGGAAGGATGGAAGGCTGAGTCAACCTTGAGCCTGGTGAGATTGGAACTCGCAGTAATTGTAGGCAGTTAACAGCACTTTAGTCCGCTGCACCACCAAGGCTCTTGGTGATTATGATTAATGTTGCAATAGGGAAAAAAAACATTGATGAAGTTTCCAAGGAATCCAAGGTTCTCTGGCCTACACTGTACTTACTGTCACTCTCCTAGAGGTAGATTACATGGTGGACTTTTCCAAATGTCAAAAAAGAGTGTTTAATTTTCTTTAGACAGCCTCCTTTGATTAATTGAATCACATTGATACATAAATCACCAAAGGAATTGGCTCCAGCTTTTTTATTTCTCTCCTAGTGCAACTCTTGCAGTCAGTAGTGAATCCTAACAGGACAACCTGATTAAATTTTGGCAGCAGCTCAGAGCACTTTTATTTCAGGTAAAGAAATTAAATTCGAACTTATTAAGAACTAGACTTGCAAACTTTAACTTGTTCTCATTCTTGGTTGATCAAACAGACTTATCAGTCTATTGTCACTCCCATTATTGGTAATTAGTGAAGAATAATTAGGTGATAGAAACAAGGAATGGAAGGAAGTGGCAGGTTTTATTCCAATGAACACTAATAGAAGATGATGAAGAGATCATGGAGTCCATGGCTTTGAGTACTCCTTCCTTGATCTCAATAAAGATACTTAACATGTACAAGGGTCCTAAGGTGCAAATAGATCACTGAGAGGTCACTGATCAGATGCTAATGAATGTTACTAGGCTAATGAGCAGAACCTCTGCCTACTCAGAAAAAGAATTATTAGATATATTCTATCCTTATTATATATTAACAGTATAAAAGGGAGGAAATGACTAGTACAGCAATGGGGTGCAGAACATCTCTCTCGATTCCCAATAGCATGCATTATCACTTGTTTTAATAAATGTGAATGGCTGAAATCTTGCAATTTCTTGCACGTTCTTCATTGTCTGGAAAATTGGACAGGTGCCAATCTATCTTCTTGATTTTTATTAACATTTTTCAATGTTAGAAACTATTTGTCCCTTCCCTCATCAGTGTTCAGTCATTCATGTTGCCTTTTAGAGTTTTTGCATGCAATGCTGTTATTTTCCTGGATATACATATAGTTTGCAGAGTTGCCCAAATGCACTCTTTTGTCACAGTGATTGTTGTTGTCACGCTTGAATTCAAATACTTTGCCTTGCTTACCTATTTAACAATCTGCGTCTCAGAATTTTTTTACATGACTGTGACTCTGAACTGATATTGCAAAGAAAAGAAGCTTTTGTCTAGTAATAATAGCCCTAGTACAGATGCTGGAAACATTGGGAAAATTAGCTCAGCTGAGAAGAGCTTGGCATTATTGCTTGACTGAGGTTTTAGATTATCTCAGATTCACATCCTTACACTTGGCCATGAATATTAAACCAGTCTTTTGTGGTTCATCTTGATACAGACTGGAAGATGGATAAAAGTTTTCAGTTGCATATTATGGAGATCCTTTATTTATTTTTCAAAAAGGAAAGTGGCAGACAATGCATAGAGTGTAATATTTTTGAAAGCCTTAATGGAAAGAGATCACTATTCAGTCCAGCATGTTGACTAATATATTTTAAGGATATTAAGTGGAATTTTTGATAGTTAAAGGGTCCCGGTGCTTGACTTCTGCAACTGGGCAATGAAAGAAATGACGTTAAAGTATCTTGAAAGAAATATCTGGGTTCAGTTCCAAGTGGGAAAGACACTAGAAACATGGAGGCTGATTGGAAAGATCGTTTATTGATGAACAGGACTACATGGGTTTGAGATCCTGGTGCAGCTGAACACCTGGAGTGGAGAGTGAGGGTTATTTATACCCTCTCTTGGGCCTTGCCCTTGAGCTTCCTGTTCCTGTGGCAAGAGCATGTGTTCTATTGGCTGAAGTCAGGCTCCCATGTGGAGTCATGTATCTGAATCATGTTTGGTGGAACTTTGGGCTGATATCATGTCCCCAGGTGATTTTGCAATGCAGTGAGCCCTGCTGTTAGATGGCTGGAGGGCTAATCCTATTATGTCTTGAGGGGTCATATCTTAATCCCATCATCCTGAAGCTTGAGGACTTTTGTCTTGAAAATAGCCTGGCCCAATCTTAATGTGCACCAAATATCTGCTGGGGGCAGGGAGCTGCTTTGTCTTTAAAAACATGTTTCTCATTTTCTCATCCAGGGACATATAATATTCTGCCTTTTTAATATTTCCTAGAATATTTCATTCTTCTAGGAGAGACGTGGGTGTTAACTTTCTACAAGTATTTCACTAACATTTCTTTTAGCTTTGAGGACTTGAAATTCTGTGACTAAACTCACTGCATATAGAGGCTCAGAAATTGGAGGTATTTTGACTAAATAAGATCCTTCCAGATCTATTGGTCTGTTACTTCCATATTCCTCAGCAAGTGCAGTTGACATGGGACTTCTTGAAAAACTATTAGACCTTTGAACTACTGCAGAATTAGGAATTGAACATTTACAGAATTATGTGTCATGAATACAAAAAGTCAGGTGGGGTCCTTATATTGAATCAGCATTATTAGCTGTCAGGATTTCTCTCTTGGGTTACCTATAATGTCCTGAAAGTTTTCTTGGATTATTTGAAGGATCATTTCCTTCCATAAGAATCTAGCCATCATTAAAGATAGGAATGGATCATCAAGGTCCCTCAGTCACATGGACCTCCAGTTTCTTGGGTGTGGCCTCTTCAAAAGATGCTAGCAAAAGGATATTTTTTAATGAAATTGCAAAGAGAAGGGGCAGTTGCATGTAAAGTGAAGAATAACAATAATTCTAATTATTTAAAATATTGTTTTAAAACGGGATTAACATTATTTTTTGTCATAATACCAGCCAGTATTTGGAGTTATGGCAGCCAATATGCTTTTCAAGGACCAATTGATCCTCGTTCTGAAAAAAGGATATACAACTCTATATCTGCTTCTGTATCTAACCTGCTTCTTATCTGCGGGATAAGAAGCAGGTTTCTCTTGTTTATTAAATTATATTCAGAGGTGTTGTTAATGGCAGTGCACAAGAAAAAGAGGCTCCTGTCCTGACATAGATGACCTTCCTCTTTCTCTATGTTCATTTTTATAGAAATGTTGGATTTCGATGCTCCTTCATTTTGTAAAAATAATCAACTATTGCTTTATTATTTATGTATTTATATTGCATGGACATTTGTGGGGGTGCTTGGATGAATGATGAAATGTATGTTGTGACACAGATTCTCCCACTAAATACTTGCGCATATGTTTTGTTATTTTGTCATCATTAAGGATATCTGCAAATGCCTATTTGGAAGGGCATTATATGGGTTTCAGTTTACTAATATGCTTTTGTTCTTTTTGTTTATATTTCCTAAGCTGCTTTTAGTGACTTATTTTGAAACAAAAAGTTGGGTTAGGTTTTTCTTAAATATATTTACAGCTATTATAAATTAATAACTTCTCATCTTTCCAGCATATTGTCTAAAATAACTACTACATATAAGTGGTTGCATTATTGATGATAATACTGATAATAACTTACCTGAGACTGTTGGGATGGGAAACTAGAGCTTTCCAAATGTTCTGAACTACATTTTCCAGAATTCCCAATCTTTGGCAATGCTGCTGAGATTTGTAATTCAGCAGCATCCAGAGCAGAGGTGTCAAACTCACCGCTGCTGCCTATTGCCGCTTCCGCAAACCCCATTTTCAGCCTCAGCAGACCCCATTTTTTGGCCCGTTCCATGTGGCAGGGATAGGCACCATCGTCGTCGATCCTTGTCACCTGGAACGGGCCAAAATGGGGCTTTTGATATCATCGACCATGGTATCATGCTGCACTGGCTGGTAGAGATGGGGGTGGGAGGCACTGTGTTGCGGTGGTTCTCCTCCTATCTCTCCGACCGGTCGCAGTCTGTGTTGGCAGGGGGGCAGAGGTTGACCCCGAGGCCCCTTATATGTGGGGTGCCAAAAGGATCGGTCCTCTCGCCCCTTCTGTTCAACATTTATGTGAAGCCGCTGGGTGAGATCATCCGTGGTTTCGGGGTGAAGTACCATCAGTACGCTGATGACACTCAGCAGTACATCTCCCCCCCAGACCACCCCAATGATGCCCTTGAAGTGATGTCCAGGTGCCTGGAGGCCGTGCGGATCTGGATGGGGAGGAACAGGCTCAGGCTCAACCCATCCAAGACCGAGTGGCTGTGGTTTCCGACATCCCGATATAGTCAGTTGGCACCATCACTGACTATTGGGGGCAAATCATTGGCCCCCACGGAGAGGGTTCGTAACTTGGGCGTCCTCCTGGACTCACGGCTGTCCTTAGAAGGCACTTGATGGCTGTGGCCGGGGGGATTTTCTATCAGGTTCGCCTGATCCACCAGTTACGTCCCTTTCTGGATCGGGACCCCTTATTCACAGTCACTCACGCCCTTGTCACTTCCCGTCTAGACTACTGTAACGCTCTCTACATGGGGCTCCCCTTGAGGAGCACCCGGAGGCTCCAACTGGCGCAGAGTATGGCCGCGCGGGTGGTGATGGGAGCGACATGGCGTTCCCATGTGACACCTCTCCTGCGCGAGCTGCACTGGCTCCCGGTGGTCTTCTGGGTGCGCTTCAAGGTTTTGGTTACCACCTTTAAAGCGCTCCATGGCTTAGGACCTGGGTACTTGCAGGACCGCCTACTACCACCAATAGCCTCCCACCGGCTGGTATGCTCTCATAGAGAGGGGCTCCTTCGGGTGCCGTCAGCAAAACAGTGCCGACTGGCGACCCCCAGGGGGAGAGCTTTCTCTGTGGGGGCACCTACTATCTGGAACTAGCTCCCCCTGGAGATTCGGAGGATCCCGGATCTGCGCACTTTCCGCCGCGCTCTTAGGACCTTTTTATTTCGCCAGGCGGGCCTGGCTTAACCTCTCTCCATATTTAGCATTAAATTTTAATCTGTCTTAAATTAAGTGGAGTGTTTTAATTCTGTCTGGGCCAAATTTATTTAATCTGTTTTTAGTTGGGTTTTAAATTTTGTATTTATGTATTTTTATTGTTGGCTGTACACCGCCCTGAGTCCTTTGGGAGTAGGGTGGTATATAAATCCAATAAAATCTAAATCTAAATCTAAATGTGGAGGCCAAAAATGTGGTGCACGGAAGCAAAAACTGGACACGAGGCGAAAATGGAGTGCATGGAGGCGGCGATAGGCGGCAGTGGCGATGGGAGGTGGTGGCATTCCCCGCAGACTGGAAGAGCTGATAGGTGGTATTCCGGGAGGCAGATCCAACCACCAATCAGCTGCTCGTGCTAAATCAGGCTGTGCTGAAGCTGACCAGGCTGTTTATTGTTTGTTGCAAGGAGGCAAATTGTTGAGAGGCAGAGACTGAAGGCCGTCAGGTGGGTGGGCTATATAAGACGCACAGATATTTCCACCCCTTTTTTTGGGGGGGGGAGTGCATCTTATACACCAAAAAATATGGTAATTAATAGAAGTAAGGAGAAATGTCCTGACAGTTGGAATAGTTAATCAGTGGAGTGACTTGCCTCCAGAAGTTGTGGTGCTGCAATACTGGAGGTTTTTAAGAAGAGATTGGACATGGGCAATCACTTGTCTGAAATGATATAGGGTCTCCTACATGAGCAAGGGGTTGGACTAAAAGATTTCCAAGGTCCCCCACAACTCTGTTATTCTGCTTTGGTTTCCTACTCATATAAGAATGGATTTATAAGAAAAAATCATACAATTATAAAAAAAGAATGGATTTATATGTATGTGCGTAATGTACCGGTATGTGGTGACATCACATCAATTGCTTTTATGTAAATGATATACATCATAAGGTGGAAAATCTTCATAGACCATTATTTTGAATTATTTAGGAAAAATCCTATTCTGCATTTCACAATAAGAACAATATATTGCAGTATTAATGTAGTGATACATACACTAATGAAACCATGTGGATTGCTCAGTTAGTTTGTTTTGCTCAGTTAGTTTATTTGTTTTATTTTCTGCAGTTCAGTCTCAGTTTTTCCAAGCAGCCTGGATTTTCTCCATTGAGGAGATATTCCTTTTTAATTTTTATTATTTTTGCTATTTTAAACCTCAAAATATTCAAGCAAATATCCAACAAGTATACATTAATGTAGTAACTTCTTGGTTGTTCGTTGAGCATTTGCAGTTGGCTTCATGCTTTAAGTTACATGTTTGTGATTTGTTGGTCATGACATCTGTGGACAGTTTTTATTTTATTGATGGGACCATGCATAATTTAATTTGAGGGGTTTAGAAAAAGCGAACGAAAAGGTAATGCAAAGTAATTTATATTAAATCATTTAAATTGATAAGTTCTATCAAAGGAGCATGATTTCTTTTCCATCCCCTAAATTTTGAAGTGGAGCTTAGCAGTCATATTCGAGACTCTGGGCCCCAAGTATTGCGGTCTCAAGTGCTGCATTCAATCTGGGAACCTCAATTTGTCCACTTCTGATTGATGGCCTAGCATACCACTCAGCCAGTTTTGTCTTGTTCAACAAACCGTAGCTAACCAGACCATATCTCAATATGAAGTCTGAAATAGGTCATTCCCTTCTTACTAATGTTGAAAGGGCAGCCAGCAGCATACTGAACGCTTGCTCAGGTACAAAATCAAATTTCTCCCACACACTTTTGTAAACCTGTTGGGACTCTTCTGAACCCCACTCGGGAGACATTTTAAAGAAGTTGAAACCATAAAGAATGTATTAGGGTAGCAAGCAACTTTAAATTTAAGAGTGATTTGTTGCTAAGCAAATATGCTTAAAATTAAAACAATCTGTCTTGTTTGTTCTTATTAAACACCAGTTGAAAGAAACTTCTCATTTCCTTTTTTATTGCTTGTGAATGCTGAAAATTTCAACTACTTTTTCAACTCAGAGACATTCAACCCTTTGTTTCATAAAGAGAAACATGGTGCCAAAGAAACACATAGGATGCATGAAAGTGGAAAGTCAAGGGCAACTCTTTGGTTTGAGGAATAGGAAGGTTGCATTACCATACTAAGCTATTTCAGCTTTCAACCAAAGATCTGGCTACTTTGAAAAGATAATACTTCTGTTGAAAGGATACGAGAATAATTCTTGAGTAACATCAATATTTCCATTACTACATGATTTGGTCCCAGAAGTCTGGGTTCTACTTTTGAAGAAGCAATTGAAATATGTAAATAATACATATTGCTATATTCAAAGATCAATACCATTAAGATAAGAAAATATCTTTTCAGACTACACTAAATACTTATACCTTGCAGGCACCTTGACCAATAGCATCATCTGAGAGGGTGGAATAGAAATTTTATTGAGAGATTTAAATCAATGCCCAATCTACTCACTAGCAGCCTATTGAAGAAATGGGCCTAAATTATGGGCAGGGGATGACTTATCATTCACCTCTATTTCCAACTTTGGAAGTTTCATTTCAGTATCCTATAATTTATCACAAATGATATCCATCATTATGACATTCTAAAATAGTATAGCAGTTCACTAAAATGTATTATTTATGTTAAACACTCCCCAAATATCTCCAGAACTGCTGGTGTCATTTTAATATTGTGTGGAAGCAATCTTCTGCCCTTGAATGAACTTCCCTGCTTGATCAAAGGAATGGGCAGGTCTCCAGAAAAAATATTTGTTAGGTGAAGAAATTTAAGTTCGCCATCCCTGCCTTCATTGTGACTTAACCCACAGCATTTTTAGAAATCATAGAATGTAAGACAATCCTAAGAATGTATTTTGATTCTGTGCTCAGTGAAGGAGAATCCACTACCTCCTATTTCATTGTTGGAATAGCTTTTACTATGAAGAAACTGCATGTTCTCCTGCTAAGTATAGTTTTCTTCCCAACCCCCACCACATCCCTTGCTACTGTCCAATTTTCTCTTCATCTTGCTGATTTTTACCTATGTCCCATGTTCTCAAGATCCTTTGGAACTTAATGTGCTAAAAGTGTCTTGCCATCTTTCTGCAAATTGAGTAATCATGTTTTCTAATGGCAAATCCAAATAATTATAAATATATTAAATAATGCAAGATGTAGACTTGAACCCCCTTCACCTACTCAAATTAGCATTACCTACTAGCTTGGCTTCAAGTACAGTGGTAACTTGGTATTTGACTGCTTCAAAATTTGTTGAATTTGGTACTCGATGCGTTGTCCTGGTACTCATGGTTTGCTATTTGATGTGCTGTGATAGGAAAAGGGGGACAGCCATGGAGAATGGACAGAAAGTTGGTCATGCTGGGAAGGCCAAGTATTTGACTCCTGCCCCCTCTGTAGATATCAATGTTTCACCTCCATATTTCTGTTTTACAAAATACTGTATGCATTCTGCCTAAGAAAAGTCCTACTGTAAATTCATTTCATTATGTGGCACTCAAAACTAGACAGGTATTTCAGGTGATGCCTGACTAAATTTGGGGGTGGGGATGTTGTTACTCTTGGAATCTAGCCACTTTCTGATGCTACAACTAAAACTGACTGAATAAACCAAGAGTTTCTGATCTTTAATATGAAGCTCAAGAGGATAAGGTTGGAATGACAGCTATTGCAACCATAATAGTTTTATGTTCCTAGATTGTCTAATATTGACATGATGAATTACTTCTAATATAGACTGGTTCAATTGATTTTCAAATGATTCAACAACACTTGTGGATGGAATTAGTTGGTGCTAGGAAACTTCTAATCTCTCTACACCTGAGAGGAACTCAGTGTTTCTGGTATGTGGACTTTCTTTTCAGATTCTCTCACCGTTCTAACATACGTTTATTTAGTTCAAAGGTTTGGGAAATTGAATGTACTTGAGCTAAAAGTAAATCTGCTGAATAGAATTCAAGAGCCTTGGTGGCACAGAAGATTAAAGTACTGTTAAGTACTATTAAGTAGCACCAGCTGCCTGCAATTACTGCAAGTTCAAATCTCACCAGGGTCAAGGTTGTCTCAGCCTTCCATCCTTTTGAGGTAGGTAAAATGAGGACCCGGATTGTAGGGGCAATAAGCTGACTTTGTATAAAAAAGAACACCACTTTGGGGTGGGGGCGAAAGCCCTACTAAGCAGGTATATACAAAAGTATGAAGACTATTGCTTAATGCATTGTAAGCCGCCCTGAGTCTCCGGAGAAGGGCGGCATATAAATTGAACCAATAAATACATACATACATAATACATACATACACAAACAAACAAACAAACAATTTATACGGGGACTGTGGTGGGGCTCTATGGGGAATGATGCAGACCACTGGCACGAAAGGTAGGTTTTCCCCCCTTCTCTATTATACAAAACTTGCAACTTTTATTTAAACAAAAATTACGATTTCTAGTCCTAATTAGTCCCAATTATTTCTAATTTTATTGCTGTGCCTGTGGCTATTTACCTACGTGCTTAT
Source organism: Masticophis lateralis (assembly GCA_030761175.1). Taxonomy (NCBI): domain Eukaryota; kingdom Metazoa; phylum Chordata; class Lepidosauria; order Squamata; family Colubridae; genus Masticophis; species Masticophis lateralis. The sequence goes on along the minus strand of JAUDYJ010000002.1, from coordinate 259,693,305 downwards.
TTCTGTATGTGCTGTGCGTTTACTTCTAAGGATTCTTATCTGGTTTTATGAGAGGTTTTCATAACCTCTAGGGATGTGTAAAAAAAGCCACTATAGTGGCCCTGATGGTGCCTGCATCTTTTTTTTTTTAATGCACAACTAGCCTGTGGGTACCTCTGACCTCTCCTTCTGTCCCTCCTCCTCCTTTGCAAGCTGGCTTGAATTGCCTAAACTTCATAAAAAAACTGACATAAACTTAGCTGCTTTCCAAGCTGTAGATTGTAAGCATAACTTCTCAACTGCAATTAGCCACTCTTTAACCACCTTAGGTTTGCTGACCTTTTAGGATTTTCAGCCAAGTACCAGTCCGTCTGCCCTGAACTGCTGCAAACATGTTAGTGTCTCACAGTCTTTCAGTTTTTGCCAGGGGGAGAAGAAATTGTTAACAGCTGCTGGCTGTAACATAGAGATTTCTGGAAGAGCTAGTGTGGAGGCTTCATCTGAATCTCACAAACTCTTTGCCTACATTGCAGGTGATTGATTTTAACCTGTGTCCTCTCTCATCTGCAATCTCTTCTTCTCTCCTCTTCCATAAAACTACATCTCTTCCCTCCCCACAGATACCTTGCCTCCTTCTCTTTTAATTGAAGTAAAGTTGTAGTCCAGCTATTATCCTGTGTAAAGGCTGGGGCAGAGAAGAAGGGCTGCCTACTCTATGTCTCTTCTTCCACAGGAACCAAACAAAGTTATTTTTTTTTAATTCTCCCTACAAATAAGGTAGTAATATTTCATTGTATACGTTAGATACATCAATTCAATTTTAGCTTACCTCTTAACTATCAGAGAAGAGCTTCCAAGTTTGACCCTAAGGTTGATGGGGTCAAACAGGTTGGTGGGCTAGCTAGATCTGTGGAGAGATTGTAGGAAGAAATATCCTTCTGGGTTCTGCTCCAAGTGGGGAAAAAGACACTGGAAACATGGAGACTGCTTGGAAAGATGATTTAATGGTGGACAGGATCACATGGCTTGAGAAAAGGGCAGATACAAGTCTCCAGGTTTTATGCTTTCTCTGGCTTTGAACTTCCTGGGGCCCAGAAAGAGTATCCTGATTGGTTGTCAGACTCCCAGGGGGTGGGGGTTTTAGCTAGCCTTGCTGGCTGATGTAATCTTCCCAGGTGCCATGTGGGGAGTTTCTGTCTAGATGGGTCCCATTGTGTTAGTTTCTGTTGCTATTGTGTTGCAGATTTATTTATTTATTATTTATTTATTAATTAGACTTATATACCGCCCTTCTCCTTACGGACTCAGGACTGTGAACAGCCGAATAAAAACCAGTTCATAAAAGTTAAAATATTATAAAAACAAATATAAATTTGGCTGAAAATTTAAAACAGATAAATATTAAAAATGAATCAAGTCTAAAAAACTCTGAAGATTTTAAAATTAGAAGGGATCAGGCTAGACCGGCAAGCTGAGAAAAGATGAGTTTTCAGAGCCCGACGAAAAGTCCGGAGGTCGGAGATGATTCTCAGTTCTGGAGGAAGATCGTTCCAGAGGGTGGGGGCTACCACAGAGAAGGCTCTCCCCCTGGGGGTCGCCAGCCGGCATTGTCTGGCTGACGGCACCCTGAGGAGGCCCTCTCTGTGGGAGCGAACCCGCCGGTGGGAGGCAATTGGTGGCAGAAGGCGTAAGTACCCTGGTCCTAAGCCATGGAGCACTTTAAAGGTGATTACCAACACCTTGAAGCGCACCCGGAAGTCCACCGGCAGCCAATGCAGCTCACGCAGGAGAGGTGTCACATGGGAGCGCCCCGTCGCTCCCATAATCCCCCGCGCGGCCGCATTCTGTACCAGTTGGAGCCTCCGGGTGCACCCCAAGGGGAGCCCCATGTAGAGAGCATTGCAGTAGTCCAGGCGAGACGTGACGAGCGCCTGAGTGACTGTGCGTAGGGAGTCCCGATCTAGAAAGGGCCGCAACTGGCGTATCAGGCGGATCTGATAGAAGGTTCATTGACAAAGATTGAGTTTCTGCCTCTGGCCCATTAACAAAAGGGTGGGGGCAGGAAGGTGGGCGCTGCTTTGTCTTTAAAAACATGCTTCTCCATTTCTCATACAGGGAAACATAATATTCTGCCTTTTTAATATTTCCCCAAATATTTCATTCTTCCAGGAAAGGAGTGGGTGCTAACATTCTACAAGATTGAGGAGGAGTCTGTTGCTCTTATATTTGTATTATATCAGACCAGAGGTGGGATTCACTTACCTTCCCTACCAGTTTGAAAATATGAGCACATGTGCTCGCTTCGCTCGCCCGTGCCTCTTCTGCGCATATGCACGGCTTTTTGCGCATGCACAGTGTTTGCACATTACATCCGGGTCAGTTGGGGGAGCCTCCTACAGTCACTGCTACCGGTTCGCCCGGTCTGAAGAAAACTGGCTGAATCCCCCAATGTGATATGAAAGCAACCATTGTTATCAAAAACATAGCATATTATGGAGGTTCCTCACTTCTCACAAAATACATCATTCTCTCCAAAGCAAATATAGTTAGGAAACAGGAAGCCTCATATTCTACTTCATGCAAGCTTGTGTACAGTGACCCTGTGAACATCGTAGTTGGCAGTACGTGGGTTGCTTGTTGGCTTGAAGTATCAATTCATGCCTCAACAAGCAAATTTGCCTCTAAGCTGCAACAAGAACATTTTGTTTCTCTTTCTTTTTAATTGCTATATACAGTTTAATAACGGTTTCTTTTGTAATCTGGCTTTCTGAGATAATGCATCCGCAGTATGTATTTACTTACATTTCTGCATAATACCAACATTTTTGAAGTGGTAATTAGCAAGCTATCATAATTTTTCATGACTGGCCAGACCCCAGACATTACCAAAGGGGGAATATTTATTTAATAAATATTAGGACAGCCCCCGACCTCCTCTCCTTCTGCCGCGAACTGAAGACGTGGCTTTTTCATCAAATGGACTGATCCGTTGAGGGGTTTTTTACATTGTAATAATTTTAATTAATTTTAATTGGATTTTAATTTGTACTTAATTCATAGTGTTGATTTTTTATCTTGTAAGTCGCTCTGAGTCCTTCTGGAGAAGGGCGGCATATAAATCGCAATAATGATAATAAAAAAATAATAAATAAAAAAGTGAGAATATTTTAATTTCTTGCTGATGAATTCTTGGAACTATAGCTACTTGTGGATAAAAAGTGCACCGGTCAATTCTTCATCCTATGACTTTGGGTTTTTTATAATCATATTCTCTTCATTGTCCTCAATGGCCATATGTTTAAGGGAATTTTGGAAGTTATGTAGATTGAAGATATATATGTAGGAAATTTGACACAATTTGTTGTGGAAAAGGTTGTCACACTTCTTCAAGGTGGGTTTTTTTTTTAATGACATCGACCTCTCATTTTATTAAAGGAAATCATAATTTTTAGTTACTTTATCTGGCACAGTTTTGTCACCATTAAAAATAGACAAACATTCTTCTTTTTTGCATGAAGTGTTATATATATGGTTGTAAAAACATTTGGAATTTGCCTGACTGTAAGTAGATGCAGGAGTAGGTGATGGATAAAGTAAATGAGATTGCTAGGAGATTCAAGCATTGCTAAAAAACAGTAAAAAAGTCACTCATGACCTTAAGTGTTGGATTATGAACCTTTTCAGGTCTCCTGGGAATTAAAAACTTGGAATTTTTATTATGAAAAGTATATTTTTATTCTAATGAATTTGGACTGTCCTCATTTTTTTCTATACATATGCAGATAAAATGTTATACAGTACTTCAGTTTTTGACAATGTATCTATTTTTTCTTCTTTTTCTAACTTGATACATGTGGTATTTGTATTTTGGCTGAACATAATGTTTAAAGTTATTGCTGGAGTTGAGGTATATGAATTTAGCATTGGTCTTAATTTCCTTCAGTTAATTTGCATTAGTTCTTTGTTGCTGATATATGCACCTGCATTTGTAACTTAGTAAATAAAGCCAACAAATATGTATAGCATATAGTCTTGCTGTGAACATCTATATAATTGAAGCAAAGTTATGTACAGTAGATTTTTTTTCTCTGCAATATTTTACTGATGCAGCTTTCTTTAGCTTCTTGCAACCAATTTTGTTGAGTTTCAAAAGAAAAATAAAATATAAACTAACAGAAAGGTGAAAATTGGATAGGGTAAAAAGGGGAAATTTAAAAGTGACAAATGACATAAAACAAATATATAAAAAGAGTAACTTCTGTCTTTTTCCAGTACAGATACCAATAAACTGTACATTAGAAAAACTTCTTACTTTAAATTTAAGTAAATACATAAAAATACTGAGCTGTCATTTTAAATTTAATCCAATATATAAAAGATTGCAATTAAGTACAAATGAAACATGCATATTACAATATTAACACTTCATAATATTTCTCAAATGAAAGAATCCCAAAATCAAATTTTTATTTTTATTTTTCTCTAAGCTTTTGAGTTGATAAAAGAACAGCACTGAAAAGAATCTAAATATTGCAGTGTGCCCAGACTCAGCTCTTCTCTCCTTTCCTCTCCTGTTCTGAGTTTCTGTCTGAAAAAGTGCTCCATCAAATACTAATAGAACTGCACACCTGTATTAGTAAAGCAGGAGTTCTACTTGGGTGCATCTTATGCATTCTGTCAAAACAAGATGGATGACTTTGATGTCATGCTCTCCACTGATGGAACCTGCAGTTCATGTATAGTTCATATGTCTCCAGGAAACAAGTTGTACCCATTGCGTTTTGAATCTGGGAGACAGCTTTCACCTGTATAAGCAAAAGAATTGAAGATTCCTTCAATTTGCATTGTACGTACAGATGCCAGGTTGTTTTGACAAAACAGAACTTCAGCTTGCTTGAAACAGTATACTATTAGAAAACAAGATTGTTTTCTAATAGTATACTGTTTCAAGCAAGCTGATGTTCTGTTTTGTCAAAACAACCTGGCATCTGTACGTACAATGCAAATTGAAGGAATCTTCAATTCTTTTGCTTATAATTTGTTGGTTTTTAATCCAACTCCATAGAGAATGTTTTTGGGTTATAGAACAAATCAATCTAAAGTTCTCACTCAAGACACAAATGATCGGGAAACATTATGTGAGGACCTAACTCTCTAGAGAAATCAGTAATACTGGGAAAAGTGAAAATAGAAAATAAAAGAGGATGACCAACAGCAAGATGGGTGGATCCACTGGAAGATCTGAAAGATCCAGTTGAAAGGAATGGGTGAAATCTTTACATTAATGTTAAAAAGTGTGTTTTTTCATTGGTGTTGGGCTTCTGTAGGGGTCATTGTGGAGGTGTTAAAAGTCATTGTGGGCATCTGCAGATGCCATGGTGATGACCCTGTTGTACGATTTTGATAGATTTTTGGAACATTCATTTAGTGAATACAAAACAAAACAAAAATATATCTTACTGCAGAGAAAAAATTGAAGACATTCAGGTGCAACCCATTTCTTGCTGCTCTGGTTTTTTAACAGTTTCAGGAATGTGATTTCTCTACATACAATTCGAAGCAGACCAGTTTATGCTAGCAGTTCAGGAAGAATTTTGCTTTAAGATTCTGAGGGCAGACTTAAAGGCTAAAGTTTATTAAGAGAGAAGAATATTTCTAAGTAATTGGAATAGGGATAAAGAGATGGAAAGGAAGAGTAAAGCACTGCTTTGCACATACAACTTTCCCTAGGATTGCAAAGAACCAGGTTTGACAACATCAGCCATTAAGAATTTACTTTTGCTGAGTATTTGCAACATGAAAATCTAAAATCCATATCATATTGAGTGAAAATTTCATATCCATATCATATTGAGTGAAAATTTCAACAGATTAGCCAGTAAATCAAAATGTTGTTTTAATCCTTATCATCATGTAGACTGGTATGCATGTCATGAACTATATGAATTACAATAATGAATGCATGTTTTGATGGTTGCAAATAGGCAGAAAAATTTGGGTGCCCTCACCTGAATTTATTCTGAGGGATTAAAAATGTCTTAAATTATAATGTTGCCTCATTGTGCAAGCAGGATTGTGCAGGCAGGATGATTTCATCATTTGTTAAAAGCTGTGTCTGTAAACAGTAAAGGATAATTCTGAATTAGAATTCATGTATGTAGCAATAGCAATAGCACTTAGATTTATATACTGCTTCACAGTGTTTTGCATCCCTCTCTAGGCGGTTTACAGAGTCAGCATGTTGGCCCCAACAATCTGGGTCCTCAGTGTACCAACCTTGGAAGGATGGAAGGTTAAGTCAACCTTAAACCGGTGAGGATCGAATTCCTGGCAGTTGGCAGAATTAGCCTATCCACTGCACCAGCATGGCTCTTGCAAGTTATATGAAGTTGTAGAACAGGTCTGGATGAGAGTCAATTCTGTCCTATCTTAAACTACAACATTTACCGCAACTGGGGTCACATGAGATATCTTTCATTGGACTGTTATAATTTCAAATTTCAACTTGGATCAAGAAAAGATAAGATAACAAGTAGTTAAAAAAATAGCTTTTTCAAAATCACAGAAAGTTAGTACAGTTTGGAGCAGAAGATGCTGAGTTATACTGCGATAGTCTAATATGGTTAGGAAAGCAATTTCTTAGGTAGGGATAGCTTTTATAAGGACAGGCTTAGCAAGATTCTAGCTCACTTATTGAAAAGAGTTATTGTGGTGGTGAGGATTTAAATGTTCTGTGTTCTGTCCATGGATCGAAGAGGTACAGACAGCATTATGAAGTAGAGATAGCTCTTTTTTACCTTAGGGCAGGGGTTGGCAACCTTAAACACTCAAAGAGCTATAAAAGCCTTAACTAGAACCCCCCTGTTCAATTCTGGAGCCAACCGGAAGTCCAGTTCCCCCTACCATAGTGTCTCCTCCTAGCACGGCGACCTTTTTCCTCTACCTATTCTAGCTGAAAGCCCATCAATTGTGGAGCTGACTGGCAACGGGGGGCCGCAGCAGAGGTGTGAAAGAGCCACATGTGGCTCCAAGCTGCAGGTTGCTGACCCCTGCCTTAGGGACTGTATCAATGGCCATTTGTCATTGGAAAGTTTCAGTATTTTATTTGAACAAAGTTTTGCGTGTGGCTTCTTTCTCTACCCTCCCTTCCCTTCCTTGGGGGAATAACTAAATTGTACAGCATGACATAGAGGAGTATAGCTCATTATGTACTTTTTATGGCAATGCCAAATTTTTAATTCATAGAGGTCAAGAGTATTTCTTTCAGGACAATAATTCAGCTTTCTCTAGCTCTTTAGGAGCTTTGTACAGTGATTAATGTGCCCACAATCCTTTCAGATGTAAGTGAACTCTCCAAGCCCTCCAGTTCTTTTGTTTTATCTATGGCATGATAGAAGGGCAAAGCAATTTAGGGAAATAGTTACCCTCCCTCCCACCACTGCCACATTATTTCTGTAAAATGTTGTCATAAATCCTCAGAGTTGATTATTTTTGTCTTAATATCTCAGCAGTAAAGGCAAGTCCAAACTATAATAATATTTGCAAATATCTGTGCTGCCTTATTCATACGTGAGACTATTTGTAGTTATGATGTTTCTGAAAACTAGCATTGTGAGATACCCGATACCCAATTCAACTTCCTGATAGTCTGAGCTTTCCTTAAAGAAGAAATGGTAGATTTTAGACTTTACTTGATGGAACTACAGGTAATTCTTGACTTACAACTACAAAATTTCTTATATGTAATTCTTCACCATTTGTTGAGGACAGGGGTGTCGAACTTGATTTTATTGAGGGCTACATCAGGGTTGTGTTTGACATTGGGGGGCCAGGATGGGTGTGGCCAGCTTGGCATCACTTGTGTCGGGGGCACGAGAGCTCTGCCAGTGAAACCAGGTTCCTGAGCTCCGTTTTTGGCTGCATTGGCTTCCTGCAACCCTCTGTCAGTGAAAATAAAGCTTGGGAGGGCTGCCCATGGCCCTTGTGAGCTCCATTTTTGGCTGTGACGGCGTCCTGCAACCCTCTGGCAGTGACAATGGAGCTCGGGAGCTCCATTTTTGCTGACAGGCACCGTGGGCCGTTCCTTTGCTGTTTCCAGGGCAGCCCCACGGGCCAGATCTAAGCACCCCACAGGCCGGATCTGGCCCCCAGGCCTTGAGTTTGACATCCCTGGTTTTGGACATTTTAATGAGAGTGTCAGATTTTGAGTTACATCAAGCATCATCAACAACCGTTTGCTATTTTCTATAATTTGAGCAGAATGGTTTTGGATCTATTGTCCATAGGAACTACAGAAAAGGAAGCTACATCATCTTTGTGATACCAGCTATATCCTTCAAAGTTTTTACAGGCTAACCTTATCCAGTTTTTTCATCTTTAGCTCTTCATAAACTTTTTCATTCTCCTCTAAGCAAACATGTGCATTTGTATAAATTGGTCTGAGTTTGCAGTGTTGTGCCTTGATCCTTTTATGTCTATCTAAGATTCATTACATGTGTTTCTTATCTCTCTGAATGTTTATTCTTCCATCACCATAATCTTCTCTATAATACCTTAATACTGTTCTTTTTCTTCAAATGAGTCTTCCTTATCTTTATCAGTTTACTATATTAAAACAGTGCCTCCCAGAGTAACTGAGTTATGCCATCTCTTATGTTCTTCAAAACCCATATTAGCATTATGCATTTTCTAATTATTGTAGCTTTTTGAATTTCAATCTTCCCTAGTTTATCTTCCTCCTGTAATGTTGAACTGCAACTGTCAGAATGTTTACAAAAACATGGGTTCTAAAAGATATAGTCCAGCATATCTGGAAGATAACAGTTGTCAAAAAGAAACCTAACTTATTCTATATGTCACCATAACCACAGGCTCACTTCCTTCCTCTTTCTGTATGTTGGATTTTAGATCCGTCTTTCCTCACTCTACATGTGATTGGTGCAATATAAATACAAAGAACAACTCAATCGTAGGTATGATAGTAAACTTCACTTTTAACATTTCTTCAAAGAACGAAGCTTTTATGTTACTTGAAACCAAATTGCTATAATTTTCAGGTGTCATAGACAGTTCTGTATAGTGTGTAGCAATGTTAGACAGCAGTATCAAACCTAAGAATACTATTTTCCAATTTTTAAATTGACATACTTGTTAAAAATTGAAGTACACTACGTTTTATTACACATGCATAGGAAACTGTATAAAACATGTCCTCTGCTACATATTTAAATTACGTTAGTGTTTTGTGTTCAGAAGTTGCAGGTGCATAATTTAGTAGAAAATACAACAGGATTTTTGGAGACATTAGAAATTGTTTCTACACTTTTAAATTGCTTTGCAAAGTGTTGCTGATGTGAATAAATTATGTTGCCTTTCTCCTTTCTAGGTTTGCATTTCTGCTGGTGCAAACATTTTGGTGCATTCAAATAAAGTTTTAGATTGTTTGCAGACTATTAATTTCAATTATTTACCAATATTGCTGGATAAGAAAATGTGTTTTCCTCTCTTTTATGAAGTCAAAACAACAATCAATATTTTAATGTCCTGTTTATTTATATGCATGTTGCCTTTGTATGAAATCTTACTGAGATTGCTGATCAAGTCCACAGTTGCTCAGTTTAAATATTGTCAAACTTCTTCACGTTTCCCAATCATTCACTGAGTTGCCACCAACATTTATAATCTTATAATTTATTATAGTGACTCACATATTGAAAAACATCCTGAAGAAAGGAGTGGCAAACCACTTCCTCCTTGTTGCTAGGCTCTCTGCCCAGACATGTTTATTAAGACATCAAGAGTCAAGACTTGAGTATTTACCTTTCACTTTAATAAGACAATAGTCCCATTAATATATAAGAAGGCTTTCTTGTTTACCTTATTTTCTAACTGTTAGTTTGAAAGTACAGGCAAGAATAGTAGTCCTGTTTTAAAATGTAGGATGCTGCCACTTTGGAAATAAATGTTAATATAAGCAAATATTCACTGGTATCCATTTAGGATGGACCTTTTCCTAGGGCTTGGCACACTTTATGGGCTCTGAAGTATCTGAAGATTTTGCCAGTGAGGTTTGATATACAACTGAATTCCAGTATAGAGAGGTGGGCCTATAATTTGTGAAAATAATATGAAAATACAGCTGCAATTCAATTTTGTGAAGCAACGTATAAGGTCAAAAGCTGTCCCATTCGAGCTATTTTATATTGTTTGGAAATCTCCTTTGGCACTTTTATATATCCAGACGCCATTTCTAGCAATTCTAGTAGTTGCATATACATTGCAAAAGCCATTTTTATGCAAAAGGAGAAGGTCTTGCAATGAAACCATATAGTGAATTTGCTGTACTCTTTAAAAAAGGTGGGGAGAAGACATATTTCAAGAACATGAAATTCTCATATTCCTACCCATAAGCATTTTAATCTCCCCACCTCCCAAATTTAATCCCAGACCTTTGGAAAAACAGAAGGCCATCCAGGCTCAGAGGAAAGCAAGTTGCAACACTCACGCTGGAAATTATTTTGATCACAAGCCAGATTTCGGGTTATGAGATGTGGTTTATTCTTTTTTTTTATTGATAAAAGAAAAGAAAAAAAAGAACCCAGTCTTCAGCAACAGAAGAAAAGAGGATAGTCCTATCCCGACCTCCCTTATAGTGAATTGGGAGATTAGCTTGCTCTTCTAGCTGGAATGGGTGCAGAAAGTATCACATAATTGGGAATCTTGCTTTTTGGGAGCTGATCATACAAAGGGTCCTTTTTTTTTACATTTAGATGGATGATACATCCTCATTCAACAGAGACAGATAGAGTACCTTTTCCAAATAGATCATATGTGGCCTTTGAAGGATGCACAGCAGTGAGAGTTAACCTTTTGGGTTAGAATGGACTGGACTGGACTGGACTGGACTGGACTGGACTGGACTGGACTGGACTGGACTAGACTAGACTAGACTAGACTAGACTAGACTAGACTAGACTAGACTAGACTAGACTAGACTAGACTAGAACAGAACAGAACAGAACAGAACAGAACAGAACAGAACAGAACAGAACAGAATTGTTTATTGGCCAAGAGTGATTGGACACACAAGGAATTGTCTTGGTGCATACGCTCTCGGTGTACATAAAAGAAAAGATACATTCATCAAGAGTCATAAGGCACAACACTTAATGATAGTCATAGGGAAACAGTCTATAAATCTTAAGGATACCGGCAACAAGGTTACAGTCATGCAGTCATAAATGGGAGGAGATGGGTCATAGGAATGATGAGAAGATTAATAGTAATAGTAGTACAGACTTAGTGAATAGTTTGACAGTGTTGAGGAAATTATTTGTTTAGCAGAGTGATGGCGTTTGGGAAAAAACTGTTCTTGTGTCTAGTTGTTTTGGTGTGCAGTGCTTTATAGTGTCATTTTGAGAGGGGAGGAGTTGAAACAGTTTATGTCCAGGATGTGAGGAGTCTGTAAATATTTTCACAGCCCTCTTTTTGACTCATGCAGTATACAGTCCTCAATGGAAGGCAGGTTGGTAGTAATTGTTTTTTCTGCAGTTCTAATTATCTGTGTCTGTCTTGTTGGGTTGCAGAATCAAACCAGACAATTATAAAGATGCAATCTAGGCCATCCTGGACTGTGGCACTTGGCAATGTCAAGACTGGGCTCAACTCATGTTCCTGGTTACTTGTGCCTGACAACTCCTTCTTTCCATATTTTGTGTTGGGTTTTGTTTTTTGTTTTTGTACAGTACAACAAAGCAATCTTGATATGCGGAAAGGTGGGAGTTGGCCCATAGTAACTCAAAAAGATTTCCATGGCTTGGATTGACCTTAAAATCTGATTCTCTTAAGGTTCTAGTAGTTTAATCACTACATGTTGGTTCTGTACACAGCAGATCAATGGATATGAATTTTATGAATTGATTCTGAAATTTTTATGGTTTAGCAAATGTTTGTAGTCTGCATGATTAATTCCAATCACATTCAGTGAAGCACTGAGCTGTCACAGTATGTGTTAAACGTAATAAATATTGAGAGCATAAAGCGTAATTGAGAATATGTGGACTGTTGCATTTGATGTAGAAAAAGTAGTATTTGATGAATACATAAGTAAATAATGAATCAATCATACTTTAAGGTGAAAAAAGTATCAGTCATTCTGAAATCTAGCTGGACTTCTAGCTGAGCAGTCATTATGTAGAAAAATCTCAATATGAAGTTTTTTAAGAAAGGAGGGCACTTTTTTGCCTTTTCCTTATCCATAAGATTGCATGGAAAAAGTGTATTTCTCACCTTGATTTTCCCTGTGCAAAAAGTGAGAACCGTTTTACTGTTTCATTTTACCCCAGGCAGCAATTCCAGACACTTTATTTCTATCTCTCCTGAGTTTAATGATACTATTGGATGATGAGAGGTTAGTGACCTTTTTAAAGCAGAGTGCCAAACGAGGAACTTTGATTTTTTTCCCCCCAGTCAGAATGAAAACCAACCCTAAAATAATCCCAAATGTTAACTGGACAAGAAAAACTTTATTATTGGGCAATTCAGTCTCTCTGAAAATGTTTGAGAGCAGGTAGATATAAACTACTGGAAAGTTTTAACTCCAAAATCACTCCATTGTTGGAATCTTTAAAGTATTACTTCAGTTTTAATAGTGTTTTTCCAATAGGTAATAAATATCCCCTGTACAGTATTATAAAAAAGGAACAGCAGGACCTAGGGTATATCATCAATGCTGGTTAAATAGGGGTAGATAACCCAATGTCAAAGGCCCAATTCAGCCCCTATTTTATTCTTTAGAATCCATTAACCTGCATCATCATCAGAAATATGCCTTCCTTGAAGTGGGAAACAAATGAAGCCCTTTATTTATTATTTAAACCAGGAGCGTCAAACTCAATTTCATTGAGGGCTGCATCAGAGTTGTGTTTGACCTCATGGGAATGGAGGGTGGTGTGGCCAGCTCAGTGATACTCTTGTTAGGGGCACCTGCGGCGGCCCAAGTGTTCTGCCAGCGAAAATGGGCTCCTGAGCTACATTTACAGCTGCGACGGCGTCCTGCAACCCTTTGCCTGCAAACACGGAGCTCAGGAGGGAAGCCCTCCAGAGCACCATTTTCACTGACAAAGGCACCCTGGGCCTGTTCTTTGCTGTTTCCAGGGCAGCCTCATGGGCCAGATCTAAGCACTCCACGGGCTGGATCCTGCCTGTGGGCCTTGAGTTTGACCCCCCTGATTTTAATCTTTAGAATAAGCTCTACTGTAATTTAAACTAATAAATCCAAGGCTCTAAAATAAGTAGGAACCCTTCTTCAGAACCCCCCCCCCCCACAATTCTTTGATCCTAATACTCTTTTATTTTTCATAGATCTGCTTGTGAATTCAACTTGGATTGATACTGGACTGATTACTGAAAGCCATTGAACCATTATTTTACTTTCTTTGTTAACTCCATGGCTAGGAATAAAACACCTTTATATGTAGCATAAGCCTCTCCTATGTGTATATGTGATTTGAGACATAGTGTTGAATCCTGTATTTAACGTTTTAATTCTTGGTACTATTGCCAGATATTTGCCACTTGAAAGAAATGTTCCTGGATTTGGATACACTAAAGCAATTTGGTGTGGTTTTCTTAAATGCAAAAAAATAGTTGTTTCACATTTATCCCATCCAGAATCTTCCTTAGACGAGTAAGAGAAGAGATTATTACAAAGATCAGAGTAAAAAATTCATTTCCAGTCTTCAGAATAATGACTTACAGTTTTCCTTTTTTTACCCTATTGCCCATATGCTAGTCAGCAGATGCTAATCTATATGATTCTCCAAACAGTGGGAACAGCAGTCAGGCATGGGAGGCGACCCTGTCTGTTTCAATAGGAATGAGTCTTCCAATCAAATAAGTCCCACCTCTTCCTGTAACTCTCCAGTTTTTCGACTTGGTCTGAAACTGGACAGTTGTGCCTAGTATCGCTTCTAGTTACAGCCTGCTTTCTTTAGAAAGTAGTTAGTTACAGTCTTCCAGCAGAATTATTCCAGCATGACGGGCATCACCCTATTCTGCTGAAGGCTGCACAGCGGCTTTGGACTGTCAGCTGGCAGCTCCAGTGCAGTGCACACATGCTTTAACCGCCGTGCTAGCCTGGGTCCGGTCTTGATTTTGTTGGGAGCTCGATTGCTTTGCTCTGAGCTTCAGCCCATTTTGGTGCAAGGCTTATTCCGCACCTTTTCACTGCCACGTTTGTAGTCGGATGGCTAGCTGTTTGTGCCGATCTTCCCAGCGGACGCCAGGGACCATTCGGCTGATTACTGCGGCGCAGTGAGTAGAGGTTTGACAACTGCAGGACTTCAGTGGGAGAGTGGGAGAGGAGTTGTGGGCTCATCAACCACAAGCTCTGTATTTCTGAGTGAGAGAGTCACTGTTGTTTGTAGCGGCCATCGCTTAGTTAAAATGGTGGATGCCAGGAATTGCAAAGCTCCTCACGTGGTTAGCACTAGGGGAAAGAGAGGCCATGATTCGGACCTTGGAGAAGGTTCTTCTGGCTACCACCGCCCCAAAGTGCCCAGGTCAATTGAGCCTTCCTGGCCTGCACCCTCCAAGATATCTAAGTCCTCTTCCTCTTCTAAAGATGAGGATAGAAGGTACAAGGCAATGGAACGGGCCTTCCAAAAGGCTGATAGGGCGGCATCTAAGGAAACAGGCCCCGTGGCTTCATCGATTTCTCCTCCTCCCTTGCCTTCTGCTAGTCCGGTAGTTTCTCCTACTCAAGTTCAGGATGGCCAGCTTTGTCCCCAGATGGGTCAACCCTAAGTGAGGGTGTCAATCCTCCAGATGTGGCATCTGTTTTTCCTTCAGTATCCTCTGACAGGCCTCCCCCGGCCTCACTACACCACTCATCTCCCAGGGTCACACATGGGGATTCCCTTCCGCCCCCTACAGTGGGCCTCAGACAAGGGGAAGACCAGGCATTAGAGATTCTTCCCACCTTGGCTACTTTAATCTCGGAATCCATTAGACAGGGCATTGCCCAGGACTCCAACAGAAGGCTTCCTCAAAGGTTTCAAGTTATGTCAGCCATCATAGCTGGTCTCTGCGATCCCAACCCTTCGAGGGCTCTGGGGAGGACCTTAGGCGAGCAGCTTCTCTGGATAATGTCAGTCATGACTCTCATTCGGACGAGGAGGTTCCCCTGGACCAGGATCTCTCTGAGGACGAGGGTTTGGAACCAGATCAGCCTTCCTTTGTTGGCCTCTTTTGCCCTCAGATGTTCAGGTCATTATTGTTCAAGGCTCAGACCTCCACGTGTCTGGGGGGAGCTTCTTCATGAATGGAAGCAGATCCATCCACTATTGATA
Organism: Masticophis lateralis; assembly: GCA_030761175.1. NCBI lineage: Eukaryota > Metazoa > Chordata > Lepidosauria > Squamata > Colubridae > Masticophis > Masticophis lateralis. Next base: position 259,677,976 of record JAUDYJ010000002.1, on the reverse strand, counting down.
CCACTACATCCTTGTTTCAGAAGCCTTCAGTTCAAGCAGAAGTAGTTCCTGCTCCTAAATTGTTCTTGGATGTCGTTCAGTGACAGTGGTCCTTCCCTAGCTCTGGCCTGGTCCCTTACAGTTTGGACAAACAATTTTACAATATGGCTTCTGATTTTGCTACTTTACTGCAGGCTCCAGTAGTAGCCCTTTCTTCATCTTCTCCCCTTATGGGCCCTCCTGACGAATTGCTCCATCCGGAAGATAAAAAGGCAGAGCACACCCTGATTAAGGGCCACCAGGCTTCTGCTTGGTCTATTCAAGCCTCCTCAGAGGCCTCATTTTTTCAATCGAGCCTCAATCCTGTGGCTGCGCCAATTACAGGAGAGAATCCTTTCTTCGGATTTGAGGTCTCATCAAGACATCAACAAAATCCTCAATCCTCTGGCTGCGCCAATTACAGGAGAGAATCCCTTCTTCGGATTTGAGGTCTCATCAAGACATCAACAAAATCCTAGCTGCAGTGGAGTTTTCGGCGGATGCTACCCTTAGTACTGCTGGTTTTCTGCCAAAGCCATTGGAACTTCCATCACCTTTCGTCGCCTCTTGTGGTTGAGACAGTGGCAAGCAGACACCAGGAACAAATGGCGTCTGGCTTCTTCATCATTTTCGGGGAACAAGTTATTTGGCGCATCGCTTGAGCCAGTGTTGGTTGAAACTAAGGACCATCGCAAGATCCTTCCACCTCTGTCGCAACACTCGGATTCTCGACAGCAGAGTTCCTTTCATTCCCACTCCTTTTGGAGCTCTGACAGTGGGTTCTACCAACATCGATCTCAACGTTTCATTCAGGCCAGAGACGGTTGCCAGCAGGATGCTCAGGTTAGACAGGGGTCCCGATTTCCACCTCGTAGGTCCTTCCAGAGCAGGAGAGGCCATCCCTTCCGACGGTCCCCTTACTTCCCCTCCGGACTCCTTAATCAGGGGCTGTCTGGCTTTTTTCGCAGATCAGTGGGACTCCGATTCCTGGGTTAGGCAACCCATTCATTTTGGGTCATCCCTCGAGTTTCTTTCTTGCCCCCCAGCTTTTTATTCGTTGCCCCATATCACATAAGAGAACCAAATGGGCTCAGGTTGATTTGGCTATTTAACACCTTTTATCTATCAGAGCTATTCAGGCGGTGCCCCAGCCTCAGCACAGCCAAGGGTTTTACTCCCGATTGTTCTTGATGCCTAAGTCCTCAGGGGGTTGGAGGGCTATTCATGATCTTAAATCCTTGAACTGGCACATAGTCTATTGCCGCTTCAAAATGCAGTCCCTCCATACAATTTTACTCTGCATTCGCCAAGGGAACTTGTTGTCGTCCATCAATTTAACTGAAGCTTATCTTCATGTCCCCATTTGCCCTGATCACTGCAAGTTTCTCTGTTTTTGTTACAACGGTAAACATTATCAATACAGAGCCCTTCCCTTTGGCCTTTCCTCGGCGCCAAGGGTGTTTACGAAAATTAGGGGGGCCTTATTGGTCATATCCGGGCCCTTCCTGTTAGGCTATTGTTTTATTTGGATGATATCCTCATCCTCTCTCATTCTGAAGATCCGAGATCTCCATAGTGCGCTTCAGACATTGCAAGCTCATGGGCTTTCAGTTAATTGGGCTAAGAGCCGTTTGCTCCCCTCCACTCGCATCCAACATCTGGGGGCCGTGATTGACACTGTTAGGTCTAAGGTTTACCTAACGCAGGATCACCAATCCAGCATTATTGAATTGGCTACTCGTTTCCAAGCTCAACGCTCAACATCTCTCCTGGGTTTGTCGCGCCTGCTTGGAAAGATGATGTCTTCCTTTGGAATCATTCCCTAGTCTCACCTCCACAGTCGAGAACTGCAGTGGCTTCTCCTTTCCAATGAGCCCGCCGGAGCTCCTCGGCAACAAGGATCGCCCTTCCTCCAATGGTGCTCCACTCTCTCTCCACTGGTGGACGTCTGACGCAGTGGCAAAAGGCAGCAGGTTCCGGGAACTGCAACGGCTCATCATCACGACAGGCACCAGCCTGTTCGAATGGGGAGCCCACCTTGGTCCTCATCTGGCTCAGGGCCAATGGTCCCAACAAGAGCGGAACCTCAACATAAACTTTTCGGAACTTCGGGCCACCTATCTAGCTCTTCAGAGCTTTGCGGGTCACCTTCTCGGTCGGGACTGATTCTAATGGACAACGTCTCGGCCAAGGGTCATGTGAACCGGCAGGGAGGGACCTGCTCGAGAGTACTCATGCAGGAAGCACTCCATCTGGGCCTTTGGGTGGAAGCCCACCTGGCTTCTATTCAAGCTGCCCATATCTCAGGGACGGTGAATGCACAGGCTGATGCCCTAAGCCAGTCCCTGATTGACCAGGCAGAGTGGAGTCTCCACCCTCTCCTGTTCAAGGAAATCTCCACCCGCTTCAGCACTCCCACGGTGGACCTCTTTGCTTCTGGGACCAATCACCAGCTCCCGAGGATCTTCACCCAGTTCCCCACGCCGGGGGTGGAAGCTGTGGCTGCCTTACGCAGCCCGTGGCCTCCTGGGCTTCTTCTTTATGCCTTTCCTCCAATCCCACTGATATCAAAAGTCATCAGAAAACTATTGCAGGAAAAAGTGGAACTGCTTCTCCTGGCTCCTCACTGGCCTCGCCATCCATAGTGTCTCTGGTGCCTGGTGTCTCTGTCAGTAGAGCCCCATTGGATGCTTCCTGACAACAGGATCTCGCTACTTCAGGGGCCTCTGGTTCATCCTGAACCTCAATGGTTCTGGCTAACTGCCTGAAGATTGAGCACTTCCTCCTGACAAAGGCTCTCGTCTCTCCAGATGTCATCACCATTATCCAGGCCTCCCACAAAGCGTCTACCGATCACATCTACAATGCGACATGGCATTCCTTCTCCGCTTGGTGCAAATGGCGGAAGTTGATTCCAACTGCGGCGGCCATTGTCCACATCTTGGACTTTTTACAGGAAGGGTTCATTTCCGGTCTGGCTCCCAATATGCTCCGACGGCAGGTGGCCACTATCTCCTCTATTCTCACGTGTGGTTTGTCAGAATCCATTTCCAAACATCCTCTCATTCAAAATTTCTGAGGGGCGCCACCAACCTTTGCCCTCTCATCATCCATCTGTTCCCCACATGGGCCTTAACAAAGTCCTTTCGGCTCTCACCAAGTCTCCTTTTGAACCTCTGCGGGACGTTTCCCTGAAATTCCTATCCTTCAAGCTGGCCTTTCTTATTGCCATCACATCCGCTCACAGGATTTTGGAATTGGCGGCTTTGTCCATCTGTCAGGATCTCTGCATCATCCACAGTGACAGAGTGGTCCTTCGTCTGGATCCCACATTCATACCGAAGGTTAACTCCATCTTTCACACAAGAGCTTGTGCTCCCCAATTTTTGCCCTTCTGCCTGCCCCCGCTTCGAAAAGGTATGGCACATGTTGGACGTTCGTAGAGCGCTCAGAATCTATCTCGCCCAGACTTCCACCTTCAGGCACACTGAGGCACTCTTCGTGTCCTTCCAGCCGGTTTCCATGGGAGCCAAGGTTATGGCCACTGTCCTGGGCCGTTGGATCAGGGCCACCATTTCCTTGGCTTACGAATCCCAGGCCTTAACTGTTCCTCGTAACATCACAGCCCATTCCACCAGGAGCGTGGCCACTTCTGCCACCTGGTCCAGACTCAGTCCTATTGAAACAGACGGGGTCACCTCCCATGCCTGACTTCCATGCCGCCTGTCAGAGAAAGGGCGTATCAGGTAAGTCCAACGCCCATTTTCATTGACATAAATTCATTATGTCAAGTTTCTCTCAGGTATGCTAAATTGAAAAAGAAACAGTTACAATTGCTTTGGGAATACATCTTATCAGAACAAAACTTGAGGCTCACTTCTGGGTGGGACTTCGTCGTCGCCGGGCGGCTTCTGTGTAGCTGCTGGCTTCGACGCGCGTTAGAGCCTCACAACAGCTGTTGAGCGGCTCGGAAAATCCCCCTTTCGATTTGGGAGGGGGCAAGAGCCGGCGAAGCTTAGGTAGAGCCCCAGAAGCACCTCCAGGGGTTTTTTTTTTGCCCTGGAAGGTGCTCTGTGTGAAGGCTCCCTATCCACTTCGCTGAAGCTCTGCGCGCCGAGGGACCTCTGTCAGCGGCAGAGCGAGACGACTGGAGTCATCCCATCCTTCAATAACAGATCCTGCAACGACTTGAATTTTAGGTGAGAAATTTTTTTAAAGGGGAATTTTTCAAAAAGTTTTTAAGCCTGCTGAGGGCTAAAGGAAAAGAAGCAGCAGTTTAAAATCTGGAGTGAAAGGAACGGAAAATGGCGCTTGGCTTAAAAAGCGGAAACGAAAGTAGAAAGTGAAAGTGATAATTAACAGCTTTAGCCTGCCTGGCGTTAATTTAAAAAGACTTTAAAGATCTTAAAGTGGAAAAATAACTTCGGTTGTTCCCCCTTCCTGCAAAACTGGGGAGAAAGACTGGACTTTTAGGGAAGGGAGGAAGATTTTCTTTTTTTAAGAAATTAAGGCATTCCCCAGGCATGGCTTCAAAGAAAACTGGTGGGGATTCTCCTCCTCACCAGACAAAGGAGTTATCAGCCAAGCCATTAACTCAGCCTCAGAGTTCAATGCAAGGAGGAGGGAATGAGGATTTGAAAGCTTTCATGGCCAATTTAACAGCAACTCTTGCTAACCAGATTAAAGATTTGAATGTGAAGATTGAAAATAATCAAAATGAAATGAAGCAATTTGTAAAGGAAAAAAGTGATAAGTTGAATCAGAATGTAACTACAGTAGTAACGGCTCTTACTGATGCCTTGGTGATGGTTGAAAAAAAAGTGGATGATCTAAACTTAGATGTGCAAAAGAACAAGAAAGATGCAGAGGAGAAATTTTTCAAGGTGGATCTGAGGAATCAGAAGATAGAGGATGAAATTACCATGTTACAATTGCGAAACATGGAGTTTGCCATAAGACTAAGGGGTCTGAGGGAAAACAACAGACAGGACTTGAGGGCTGCTTGTGTGGACATATTGGCCAAAATTTCAAAAATGGAACCTGAGCTAATTGATAAAAGAATTGACAAGATTTACAGGGTTAATTCCCAAGTAGCGAAACAGAGGAACTTGCCCAGAGATGTTGTGATTTATTTTACTGACAGAACGCTGAGAAATAATATTTTGCAAAGTTCTTTTCATACCAGTATTCAAGCGGAGGGCAATCAAATTGGAGTTTTTAAAGAGCTACCACCTAAAATGTTAAGAGATCGGACAGATTATGGTTTCCTGGCAAATGAATTGAAAAGGCGACAGATTCCATTCAGATGGGATGCACCAGCTGGAATTATTTTGAGATATGAGGATGTTAGATATCGTTTGAATTCGTTGGAAAAGGCAGAACATTTTTACCAGAACATTCTCAAAAGATCTCCAACACCACCACGTTCATCCACACTGTTATCAGTTGAAGGAGCCTTTCAACACAAGGATTATGAGGAAGGGATTTTAGAACTCCCAAGGGAACAAGAACAACAGGTACTTCAAGTAATGGCAACGGAGGAAGTTTTAGGAGCAGAAGGTGGTTTAACAGAGGATTTTTTTATTGGCCTCCCAGAGATTTTTCCAAGAACTTTGTCTGATCATAGTTCTGTATGGATGGAAATGGACTTTGGTAAGAGGGAGAGAAGATCCTGGAGACTTAACGAGAATTTATTTAGGTATGAGAAGAATATAGATGATCTCAAAAAACATGTGAAGGAATTTTTTCAGCTGAATTTGAATAAAGGTACACCTATTGAAGTTGTCTGGGATGCAAGTAAGGCTTATATGAGAGGTGTACTGATTTATATGAATTCCAAGCACAGGTCAATACGACAAAAGACAAGAATAGAACTGGAGGTAGAAATAAAGGAAAAAGAACAATTGCATATAAAAAATCCGACTGATGAGAAATTACAGTAAACTATAAAACTTCTGAAACACCAATTTCAAATATTGATAGCTGATCAGATGGTGACTAATTTGCAATTTGCCAGACATAATACCTTTTGCAATGCTAATAAGCCAGGCAGATGGTTAGCATACACTTTAAGAAAGAAACAAAGTTCTCGTATAATAGATACTATTGAACATAAAGGCAAACAGGTCTTTCAACAGACGTCAATTCATCAAGCTTTTTTAGATTATTATTCTAATTTATATCGTACAGATAATATTCAAGAGGATCTTATTGATGAATATCTTGGAAAGACGAGAGTTACAAAAATTTCACTGGAACAGAGAGAAAGACTGAATCATTTAATAACGTCTGAAGAGATTTTGTTTGCAATTAAACAACTGAAAACAGCTAAAGCTCCTGGGACGGATGGTTTGACAGCAGTATATTATAAGAATTTACAATCAGAATTGGTAGAGCATTTTAAGGACTTATTTTGCAGTATAATAGCGGGGGGGGGGTAAAATACCCCCCTCTTGGAAGACGGCTTTTATTTCACTTATACCAAAGGAAGATGGCTCTTCAAAACCAGAAAATTTTAGACCAATATCTCTCCTGAATACGGATTACAAAATTTTTGCCAAGGTTTTGGCCAACAGATTGATGCCAGTTATTCAAGAGGTGATTCATAGTGATCAAGCAGGTTTTATTGAGGGGAGATACATGAAGGATAACGTGCGGCAAGTTATAGATTTATTGGAACATCTTGAGAAGAGTAAACAGATCCCTGCGGTGCTGGTATTTTTGGATGCGGAAAAAGCCTTTGATCGAGTCAATTGGGACTTTCTAGTAAAGACTTTGTATAAAATGGATTTTGGAGATCAGTTTGTACAAGCAATCGAGGCAATCTATCAAGAACAGACAGCACAAATGGTTATTAATGGAAGTTTAACCACCAATTTTCATATACAGAAAGGAACTAGACAAGGTTGCCCGCTATCTCCATTGTTGTTTATTTTTAACTTTAGAAGTCTTGTTGAATTCTTTACGGGATTCGGATAAACTGAGTGGAATTGTCGTAAGGCAAAAGGATTATAGGACGAAAGCATTCGCAGATGATCTGGTGGTAACCTTAACACGACCTTTGGAATCAATCATCCAGATGAAAAATACTATTGAGGAGTATGGTTTGGTCTCAGGTTTTAGACTAAACCAGAAAAAGACTAAGATGATAGTTAAGAACATGTCGGAACCACAAAGGACTGAACTGGAAAGGGTGGCAGGTTTTGAAATAGCTACAAAGGTGAAATATCTAGGAGTTCAGGTTGCAGCGTCGAATATAAAACTTTTTCAAAATAATTATGAGGTTTTGTGGCATAAGATTCAAAAGGACCTTGAAATATGGAAGAAACTGCAACTATCTTTACTTGGAAGAATAGCAGCAGTTAAGATGAACGTTCTACCTAGATTTCTGTTTTTGTTTCAAATGATTCCAGTGCTTAAGAGTGATAAAACATTGGCCGAATGGCAGTCAGGTCTAAACAAATTCATTTGGAATGAGAAAAAGCCAAGAGTCAAGTTTAAAATTATGCAAGATGTTTGTGAAAGAGGTGGCCTTAAAGTTCCAAACCTACGTCTATATTACGAAGCTGCAGTGTTGACACAAGTGGGTGATTGGTTTGGAATAACGAAAAATGACATTCTGAATTTAGAAGGCCATGATTTGGATTTTGGTTGGCATGCATATTTGTTTTATGAAGACAAGTTGGATAATGTTTTTAAAAGTCATATACTGAGACAGGCGTTGATGAGAGTTTGGAAGAAGCACCAGTTTCAATTGGATTACAAAATACCTTTGTGGTTGGATCTTGGGCAGATTATGCCAAATATAAAGTCACTCGGGGGGATTTTATACAAAGAGATGCTTTTTAATGATGGGGGCAGATGGAACTTGAAATCCTTCCCGTCTTCCAACTGTTGGAAGACGGGAAGAATTTAACTTGGTTGCAGTATTCTCAACTTCAATCGAGATGGAGAGAAGACCAGAAAATTGGACTAATGCTACATGAAGAAGATTTGGTGATACAGATGAAACAGAAAGGGCCGATGCATATTAAGAGGGTGTATAATTTATTGCTAGAAAGAGATTCAGAGAGTGAATTAGTTAAGGATTGTATGATAAAATGGGCACAAAATTTTGCAGAACCAGTGATGTTAGAAACATGGAAAAAGATCTGGGTCCAGAATGTTAAATTTACACAGGCACAGAACTTGAGGGAAAACTTTTATAAGATGTTTTATAGATGGCACCTAGATCCTAAGAAATTATCATGTATGTATCCAAATGTTCAACCTAAATGTTGGAGGTGTGATTGTTTGGATGCTACATATTTTCATATTTGGTGGACTTGTAGAAAAGTGAAAGCATTTTGGATTAGACTTTGGTGGGTAATGCAGAATGTTTTAAAAAAGAAGCTTCAATTTTCTCCGCAACTGTTTCTGTTAGGTATAGTTAAGGATTGTTCACCGAGTGATACGAGATTGATTTTGTATATGATTACTGCAGCTAGGTTACTGATTGGTCAATATTGGAAAAAAGATAGTGTGCCTACCATAGGTGAATGGATGTCAAAGATGGCTAGTTTTGCGGAAATGGCAAAGATTTCTGCGTACTTAAATGACAGGACCCATGAAGTTTTTGTTAGGGAATGGAAAAAGTGGGTTGATTATGTGCAGAATAAATATCAAATTAAGAATCTTCAGTTAGTTTTTTGATAGAGGTTGAAGAAATATGGAATTATTTTTATTGTTATTACTATGTTAAATATATATATTATATTATTGTCTAGATAATTATTAACTTGATATAAACTTATATATTTTGGTTATATTGCTGTCTTGAACAAAAAGAAGGGAAAATTTTTATGTTTGAATTAGGTTTAATGGGGCATTTATAATTTTTAATTGTTTAAGTTTTCCTTTTATTAGTAAAGAATTTTGGATTAATCTTATTTTTGCTAAAATATATGATATATATTGTGGGTCTCACCTATATCTAATGTTTAATAATGATTGATATATAAAACTTATGTTTTGCATGTAACGGAAGTCGGGGGGGGGAGGGATGGGGGGAAAGGGGGGGGAGGGTGGAAACATGGGGTTAAAATTGTATTGTAAAACTTTTTCAATAAAAGTGCCTATAGCCAAGGCTATGGTTTTTCCAAGTTAAAAAAACTTGAGGCTGAACAAGTGCCAACAAACACTCAGAGCTTTTCTATCATTTCCCCATGTAGCCTTGTTTCGTGTTACACAATTAGGATGACTAAAAAGAATCAATACAGCATTTCTGGGACAGATTCTGCATGTTTTCCTGCTTCAAACTTGACATTAGCTGTCCAAACTACTGACACTTGTATGCAGAACCATTTCCTGTAAGTAGCATCCTCATTAGAATTGTAGGCTTTAGACCTCAATATTACTATTCCTTACACACACACATTCACACACACACACACACACACCTCTTCCCCCCTCTCGATGGTAACCACAATACGGATCAAACGTACACCTGTTTTATGTGCATTAAAATGATTTCAGTTGCACTCTTACAACATCCTCTTGATCATTGTTAAGCTATACACTGAGAATACACTGGGAAATGATGGCAGAGGTTTATTCTCCAAGCTTGTGATTTGGTTTTGTAACATCTTCAGTGGAGTTTAGGGAATGTCCGTGTCAGTGTTCTTCTGCTTATAATAGTTTTGTGTGGTTAGTAGGTCTTGTGATGGGGAGGTCACGTCAGGTCAAGGTGTTGTGATGGGCCTGGGAAATTACAGAAATGATTGAGAGCAGAGAATATATGTGGAAAACTTTGGGAAAAAGCCCCAGTTCTCCAGTGAGCAAAATGCTTAGTCAGTTGATCCTGATTGTATTATGGATATTTGTGACCTTAAAGGAAGTGCAGCTGGGAAACTAATTTGAAAGCTGTATAGCTTCAAATGAACTGGCAATGCTGATATTTGATCCACCAAATGGATTGTTTCTGGTGTGTATGTTTGTGTGTGCGTGTGTATGTATTGCTAATAAGTAAAGATGTTTATACAGATTTCTGATAGCTAGATCCCTGTTTAACACAAATATCATGAAATGACTTCACCCATTAATTCCACACATCTGCACATTTACACATATCCAGCTCTTAGTGTGTGTTATGTCTACCATACTGTGAACATCTCGTGATAGCAAGCCAACAACCAGCAGTGTATGGCAGATTTCTGGCCAAGCTTCATTTCAGGTTCAAGAAGGTTGAGTAGAAAGCATCAACCAAATGGGTTTTTTTTAAAGTAAAGGTAAAAAAAGAAAAGAAAAGAAAAGAAAAGAAATAGGAATGGCCAACTCCATATATTTTATGACCAAGTAAAACATAATGTGTATTCTCATGTACATGCAGGCTTAGCTGTATCACTGCTCACAAGCCAAAATGCAAGATGTACTTTAGGTATAGAGGGGGGATAGGCAGAAAGTATTTCTGATTATTAGAACAATCAATGCAGCAAAATAATCTCTTAGGGGCTAGGGTCATTTTTCAGAAAGAAAATGCAAGTTTCCTGCTTAAAAAATGAAAATGCTCAACAATAGCAATAACGCTTAGACTTATATACCGCTTTGTAGTGCTTTATAGCCCACTCTAAGTGGTTTACAAAGTCAGCATTTCGACCCCAACAATTTGGGTCCTCATTTTACCAACCTCAGAAGGAAGGAAGACTGAGTCAACCTTGAGCCGGTCAGGATTGAACTCCTGGCAGTGGGCAGAGTTAACCTGCAATACTGCGTTCTAATTATGGCACCACAACAGCTCACTTCAAGGAACATGGTTATGGAACAAACTCCTATTCTTTTTAACCTTTTCTAATATTTCTTTGTCCAAAATGAGACTGATACATGAGACAGCAAATAAGCTCCGCTGGTTTTATGTCATTGTTTATTTCCTTTTATTGCTTAACTATAATTTTCCACCAGACTGTTTGGCCCAGCAAGAATTAAAGCTTTATTTGTAGGTGGGGAAAGCTTGAAAAATCAGATTTGGATGTCTCTGTTTCTGTGGTTTCTTGTCTTTATTTCTTTACTTCAAAATAAATTTTATTGTTTTATTTAGAATATTTTATGTATTACTTGTAGGAAAGAATATTTGACAAACAATAACAATAAGAACAATAAATTGCAGCTCAACCTCTAGTAGCAATAAAAGGATTGTAAATATTACAGAATCAGAACAACAACTAATCAACAAGAATAAACTATCATGCAAATGATCGTTATACATTGTAGGAGAAAGGTTGAAAATTTTCCACCTGGGTTTTTTTTATCACTTTAAAGAGTGATGGGATTGTTACTTTGTTCATGCAGGCTTCTTGTGTCCTTAACATCTACATAATGAGAAAAAACTCAGTAATAAACTTTGGTACTGGGATATACTGATCACAGAGAGAATGGGATTTTTTTAAAAAAAAAATCAGGTGCCATAAATCAAGTGCTGAACTCCTTTTGAAAGCTTGGTAAGATATGTTCTGGTAGTATAGAAATGGTAACAGTAGTTGGTGGACAGGATCTAAGCTGGTATTGAATAGGTTTAAATGTGACTATACTTATATGCCATCATAATTGACTGTTAGCAATCATTGCAGATGTGCCCCTAACTTGGTTCTACAGGTCTTCCAATAGTGCAGCCATTAACACTGGACATGAGCCCATCTACCTTGCTTTTGGTCATCCTCTTCTCTTTCCTTCCATCTTTCCTAGCATTAGAATGTGTTCTCCAGAGAGCTGGGTCTTTGTGTTTTTGAGTGTTTTAATTTGAGCTTGGTCGTGTGTGTGTGCGTGCGTGCAGGTGTGTGTTTCTATCAAAGCACTGGTCTATCCCAATATGGGAGGGAGCATACTGCTTCTTTTCAACTCCAATCCAGGAGCCCTCAAGCAGTCACATTCATGGCAAATCATTTTATACCAAATTTATATTTGCTGATAAAGAAATAAAGGGACACTAACATAGATGTATTTCAAGTTACTTAGCTCTCATCAGCTAGCCATACCCTTATTCAGATTTGAACTTGGGCTGCCTGCATGTTAGGCAGTTGTATTAACCACTGAGCCACAAGTTCTCCTCTCTTCATCAGCTTGAGCCAGGGGAAAGATTAAGTGTTTACCGAGACACCTGGTCTACCCCAACATGTGGGTGGTGGGAAGATATTTGGTATAAAAAATGGTTTGTCGTGAATTCGACTGCTTGAGGGCTCTTGGATTGGACCTGAAAGGCAAAAAGGCACAGAATGCCCCCTCCCACATGTTGGGGTAAACCAGGTATCTCGGTAAACACTATATCTCTATCTCTATCTCTATCTCTATCTCTATCTCTATCTCTATCTCTATCTCTATCTCTATCTCTATCTCTATCTCTATCTCTATCTCTATCTCTATCTCTATCTCTCTCTCTCTCTATCTCTATCTCTATACCTATCTCTCTATCTATCTATCTATCTATCTGTGTGTGTGTGTGTGTGTGTGTGCACGCGCGCGCACACACACACACACACACACACACATATATATGGTATGATATTATCAAGAGTCTTCTCCAACATCAGATAATGAGCATCAATAATCTTTCTAGCCTGCTTCTTCAAAGTTCAAGCTTTGCTTCAGTAATCTGAAGGTGAGAATGTAGCTACTACTATGGGTCATCCTTCCTGAAGAGACATTGCAATATTCATATTTTCTAAATAATTTACCAAATACCCAGGCCATAGATGGCCCTCATTTAATGATGATAATTTGGAACCAGAAACTCAATCTTTAAGCAACATGATCATGGGTCAAAAAATCAAAAACAAATGACCATGCCACTTAACAATGACAGTTCCAGCAGTCTTAGTTCCTGTTGTGAAAATGAGGATCTCAATTTGACCAGACTTGCTGCAGCTGCCCCATTGACTTCCCCATTGACTTCCCCATTGACTTCCCCATTGCTTATGAGAAGCCAGCAGAAAAGATAATAAATTGTAATCACATGACTCATGGCCCATTTTTATGCATGCGCCTTGCCCCATCTTCTGCAACCAAAAACAGTGAGACAGAATGGGTGAGGTCTTAACTAAGGCTTATTTTTGGGGTAGGATTTATATTAGGTTCATATGTAAAAATCAAGCTAGGGCTTATTTTTGAGATAGGTCTTAATTTTTGCGGAAACATGGTACCAGCAACCATATCCTATAATGGTGCCAAGTTCTGAGCAGCAGCATCCAAAATCTTCTGGTTATTGACTGCCAGCTAGAGCCAATGAGGTTTAACCCAATTTATGCCGCTTACGCTATTGTTATTAACTGCCATTTATTCAAGTTTTTGATTTTTATTGCTGTAGCCATTTATTTTAATTTTTTAGATTGATGTACTACAAATCTCAATTTTATAGCAGTCTGATGGCATTTACTTTTCCATATTTTAATTTTATAGTTACTGTCCTTACGCCTTTCAGGCACAGGCTGTTTTTATGTTATAGTTGTTCATTTCATTGCCTTTTTTACTTCGTGTTGGTCAAATATTGAAATAAAGATATATTGCAAATGGTAAAGATATTGGATGAGAAGCATATACTTTCTCCACTTCTCCCCTTTGTTTTGCCACAATTGATTGCAAAGTAAAAGATGCTTGAAACAACATGTATGACAAGATTGAAGAATTGTATCATTTTATCTATTATCGCATATGGCCCTCAGTCACCATCCCTGAAGCTTCAGAAGCCTTTTAAGAAAGATTATGCTACCAAACCTGGCAGTGACTTTTCAGTGTTTGGTAGCATAGCTCTTATATTAAAAAATATAAAATAAAAAGCCAGTTCTAAAAGGCCATCAATTAATATACTTATATTGAGGCAATCAGGTTCTGTAAAAGGTGAATTTATGCTCGTCACCACAAAATTTCATTCTCTTGCAGTGCTCAAAGGCTAAGAATTTTCTTTGAAAACCGTGTAGCTCCTGCTGTGTTCCCATTCTCTTAGCTCTTATGTATAAAGCACGAAAGACCAGGGCCAAGTTCCAGGTACCCTGATTTATTATTTAATAAATTCAACTCAGGAATATACACAATTGACAGTTTGCAACATTTTGGTGCTAGGTAAAGGTCAGTAGAATCAAAGAGGTTGAATCTAGTCCATTTGTGGCTATGCAGTGATTCTAGGCTGATTCCTCCTTTGACTCCGCCCCCACATTTTGCCACTCATCCACCTACATCTGCCAAGTATTATCAGAACCCCAGTGATACTCTTTCTATTGCTGAGGTATTGCTGAAAGGTCTGCTTTTATTCTCCTTTTAAGATTTTGGTTCTACAATAATTAAGGTGGCACCTTTTGTCTCTTAATTTCTTGCAATGTTTCCGAAAGGAGCATCCTAAGAATTAGTGATGGGAATCATCTTGGTTCATGGACTCTACTTGTGCTGAGTTGGTTCACTAATTATTCTGAAGAGCATTTTCCATTTGCAGTTTTAATGTGATTGAATGATGCCACTTCTACCTTTTCTCTTGGGAAAGCTATTTTCCATCCCCCGATTGCTCCCATCAGATCTATTATGCTTACCTTTAATTTATCCGTTGGGGCATCTGGTAAATATGCTAAATCATTCCTGATATTCATATCATGGTTGGCAAATTTGTTTATCACTTAATCCCACATAACAAATAGATCATAAGCCAAAGAGATGTAATTGATTTGCTTATTTTATTAGCAAGTTTTACATCGGGAGATGCCGAAGTAGTATGAGGTGTGCCTATAATTATAAAATGCTTACTCTTAGTAAGAATAGAGAAACAATTATCACTTGCTTCCCCCACCATCCTTAATTACTATATGCATGCCAAATGAAGTAGAGAGCAGGATTCTTGAATTGTACCTTTTAGACTGTGATAACAGTCTAAAGATTCAGATTAAAGATCTGTTCTGCCTTTAATAAAAAATTAGAAATAAGAGATAATAGCAATTAATATATACTGTACACAGACATACAAATTTCCCTTCTTCATACATATGGAAACTAACTCATAGAGGAAAATATTTTACTTTATGAATTTATCTTACACATGAAGATTTTATATGGGGAAGCATTTGAAATTATTTTATATATGTTATGTAAATTATATATTTCCCACCTCTGCGAAGCTGAAGAAGCTTCTTGGATGAGAAGTGAAACGTCTTCAAAGAAAAACCAGAAAGTCCAGTTGCCTCTTGAAAAAGGACAACCATGACCTGGATGACTGAGAATCTCCATAGACATTTGGAGCTTAGTCCTCTCCAGAGTTGTTGGACTATAACCTCCATCATTGCCACAGACATGCCCATTTTGGACCAAAGCATTTTTTGTCTGCAAAAGGAAGTATGTTTGAAATAAATATTCTCCTAAAGTAACTCCTTATCATGAAATGAATTCAGTTTGAACATCTCAATCCACATGAGATGGGGTCAAATTTCACGGTGAATACAAAATGTACCAGAACTCCTCTAAAAAGACACCAGATGCATAGCACTCCCTTCCTCCAAACCACAGAATGACAATGCCTTGATATCACAGTAGCTGTTCATGGCAATCAGCGGGGACTTTAATTTTTCCTTGTACATCGCAATTTCAGAAACAATTTCAGAGGGTAAAAAGAGAAAGATTTGATTTCTATTATTATGTCATCTCTGTTTCCATCTAAGCATAGTTTACCACTTGACCTATGGTAGTTGCCTACAGGGCCCATGTTTGTCTTCTGGATTTATTTCCTCCTATACCTATTATTTTCCTCCTCCTCTGATGCTCCCATTGTCCATCTCATAGTCTGAGAAACACTTCCCTTTCTGCTTTCTGAATTCTGTCCTATTGACTTGGACACATTGCTTTTGTTAGTGGGGTATCTGGAATTTCCTACAAATATTTTAGACAATATTTTGCTTCATTCTTGGACCTGGACTGTCTTTACCATTTATTTAACAATATAAGGCAGAGTTCCAATTTAACTACTGCTGTTGGGCCCGTTGATTGTAGCACAAAAATAATGCCACTCCTGTTTCTTCTTGAAGTGAAAAGCTTGGTGTTTGAAGGGACTTTGTGCTGCAGCCAGAATCTTTAAATAGGCAGAGACTTCAGAAGTCGTTTGCCATTGCCTGTTCCCTAGGGATGAGAGAGAGTGACTGGCCCAAGGTCACCCAGCTGTCTTTGTGTTTTAGGAGGTACTAGAAATCATGGTCTCCCAATTTCTAGCTCAGTGTCTTAACCCACTACACCAAACTGGCTTTCTTGTTTCACTTCCATTTATATTTTCTGTTAGTGGGGCAGTAAAAGTTTTTTCCACCTCTCTTAGCAAGGCTAATGGTCTGGACTGGTTCAGGGTGAAGCAGGTATTCAGTCCTATAGGTATTCAGGTATCAACAAAAAATCTTTATAAGTCAAGATCAGAACTTTAAATCTGCAGCCAGAAGCTAATTAATAGCCACTGCAGGAACCACATTGTAAATGTAATATGTTTCCAACAATAGGAACTAGTTAGCACACAGGCTCTAACTGTAGCTTTCAAGGCATCTTTAAAGGCAACTTATATAAAGGGCAGGGGACATGGTGGCTCAGTGGCTAAGACACTGAGCTTGTTGATCAGAAAGGTCGTCAGTTCAGCAGTTCAAATCCCTAGCGCTGCCTAACAGAGTGAGCTTGTCCCATCTTCTACTAACCTAGCAGTTCGAAAGTATGTAAAAATGCAAGCAGAAATATAGAGACCACCTTTGGTGGGAAAGTAACAGCGTTCCATGTGCCTTTGGCATTTAGTCATGCTGGACACATGATCATGGAATTGTCATCGGACACAGCTGGCTCTTTGGCTTAGAAACGGAGAGAATAGTATTATTTGGAACACTAGTTCTATTCTGGATTTTAAAGGTTATTTTTTTTTAAATTTGATTTATATGCCGCCCTTCTCCGGAGACTCAGGGCGGCTTACAATGCGTTAAGCAATAGCCTTCATACTTTTGTATATTTATACAAAGTCAGCTTATTGCCCCCACAAACTGGGTCCTCAATTTACCCACCTTAGAAAGGATGGAAGGCTGAGTCAACCTTGAGCCTGGCTAGGATTGAACTCACAGAAATTACAGGCAGCTGGTGTTAATTGCTGCCTTTAGTAGGAGGCATTAGCCCCCTACGCTACGCTATTTTATCCAGTGATCTCCATTATGCTATTTATGTCCACACTAATCTGCAATATTCTTACACAGAAGTATTCCTTCCTTCCTTCCTTCCTTCCCTGAGTAATCTTTTTTTTTCTTAGAGCTGTAGGCTTGAAATTATTATACAGGAAATTATGTACACCAGTATTACAATATTATCCCTTTTGATGTGAGCAACACTATGCAGAGTGCCTCAAAGGAGTGAAAAATGCTAAGCAAAAGAAAACAAAACTATAATTTAACTTCTCGCCTTTTTTGTTTTCCTTTCCAATAACTCTAACTCTGGCTTTTTCAGTCTATCCTGTTCCTCTCAACCCATTTACTCTTTCTTCATATTTTTTGTTCTGTGATTTGATCCTCATTCTTTCTAAATGACCAAACCACACCAGCATAATTTATTTTGTGCTGGTTACCAACTGTTGTCTTCAATCCCTATAGTTTCATATGGATTGTTCATTCTTGATTCAAATACTTCCTAACTTTATCACATATGTGTCTTAAGCAACACGTTTCCACTGAATTCAGATTTCCTCTTGTGTACCCAACTCTCATTTCCATATAACAAAGCAGTCAGAAACATGTTCTTGTGTGTAGCAACTTTTGCTTCTTTTGACTAATGTTTGTCTATTCCTAATAATGTATTATTGTGTTTCTATCAGCATTTTATGTGAAGCATGAGTTCCTTAATGTTTGGTACATTAATTTTCAGACCATACTTTGTCGCATGACACAATCTATATTTCCCAAATTTTACTAATAATTGCCTCATTTATTTTTTCCAGTTAGAATTCTGCCAAACATCTTTCCAGGCACATAACTAGACTAATTTTGCTTTCTGTGGTTTTGTGTTCATTCTTATTAACTTTCTCATTATATAGGGAAGCAATGGTATTTCAATCATCAGTCTTCACACATGCATTGAAAAAAAAAGCCATGCACTCACTCTACAACAGGGGTGTCAAACTCGCAGCCTGTAGGCCAGATGCGTCACACACTAACTACGCTCACCCCCAGTTGACGACAATGTGACATCACAAGTTTGACACCCGTGCTCTATAAGCAAACAATACCCACATTGTAATATTTTACAGTTACTCCATCTATACCTTTAGTCTAACCTTTTTATCAACAACCCACCTGCATTTATTGCTTTTTGAGGGCAGTCTTTTAAGCCAACATATGGATAGTCCTTGTTTAGTGTCTACAATTAGGGCTGGCAACTCATTTGTTAAGTAAAACAATTACTAAGTGACACTGTCTCTGTGTTTACAATTTTACTTCATCTTCTCTTTACAGACCTGCAAAGGTAATTATGTGAAGTTAATTGTTGCAAAATTACTTTTTCATTCCCTTAGTAATTGCAAATGGTCACTAATCAAGGCAGTCACTAAACAAAGACTAATGTTCTGTTTTTTTATATCCTATCAGATATAGCAAGAGTTAACATTCATCATACTTAACACAATGCTGAAAATATATGAAAGGAATAATATCATAGTATTAAGTACCTGATCACATTCCATATGTATGTGCACGAGCATATAGGTTCTGCTCATTTCTGCATGTGCAGAATGTTTTCTGAATGAATAGAATTGTAAAGTCTCCATATAATCATACTGGCATTTTTAAAGTCCATCTGGGTAAATTCTCATAGAAACCCTCATTAGCACTGCTCATTAGTGTGAAGAAGATTCTCCATAATTGTCCCTGTGCACTTTTAGCTTTTGTGCTAAGTTTTAATGGATCAAAGTTTGGGCGAACTGGTGCTATTCCATTTTCAAAACATCCAACTTGTTTTTTGTTTTTTTGTATTGGTCTGTGGCATTTTGAACGCCTATCTTTAGAGCTGAATGCTAAATTCTTCTGAGATTCTTAAGTTGCTTCCTTTTGTGCAGTGTTGTATTGTACAATTCTGTGGCGCAGTTGCGGAATTCATATGCTCCTGCTGCAGACTGACCTATTTATGCTTTAACAGTTAGCTGTGATTATATATATATATATATATATATATATATATATATATATATATATATATATATATATATATATATACATACATACACACACACACACACACACACACACACACACACATATACATATATATATATATATATACACATATACATATACATATACATATACACACATACATACATACATACATACATACATACATATATATATATATATCCATCCATTATTATAAATCAGAAACTTTTACTCCTTTTCTACTTTTTATTTGCCTTTTGATGACTGCAGTCTTGCAACACTCAACAGCCAGGGGTAGGATACAAGAGCTCCCACGAGAATTAGTTTAATATGCCTCTCAAAGGCTCTAACAGTGGTTGTGTCACAGCTTTAGGAAGTTAATCATTCCAGAGTGAAGATCCTCAGTATGTACTATCAGTAAGGCAGAGTATAGTAAAAATTATTAAAAAATTATTAAAGAGACATATCAGGATTCTCTTCACACCACCCTCCACCCATGAGAACAACTTTGATTCTGGCTCTGTAGCAGTGGTGGGTTGCTACTGATTTGCCCCAGATTGGGCGAACCGGTAGTGGCGGTGGGAGGCTCCGCCCATCCGCCCGGATGCTTCTGTATATGTGCCAATGAGCAAATTGGTAGCGATGAGTTTTGAAACCCGCCCCTGCTCTGTAGTGTAATGAATTGGGCTCCCAAATGACTTATCTCAGAATGGCAACCGCATATAGTTCTAGCTTCAATATATGGAGAAAATGGATATACTGGGACTCAACAATATTGACCTTGTGAAATGATATGTAAAATAAATTTGGGAAACAGAAGACAATGGCCTTATAAAAAAAAATAGAGTCCAAAGGAGGAGAGAAGGAAAAAGTTTGTCAGAAGGGACACTTCCTAGTTTTTTAACTGGTCAAAATTGCTAAAGATGAAATATTTTCAGAATCAATTGGCTTTCAAATCCACATTGAGATTAAGTCAGAGTCTTATATTAGCTATATAGTAGGTCTGTGTTAAAAGTATATACAAGCCATATATCAGTGGTGGCTAACCTCTTCCGGACCAAGTATCCAAAGCGCCCCATCCCCCTGTATTCATGCCCCCCTGCCACCCGCTCACACGCAACAGAGACCTGAAGACCAGCTGGCTGGCGGGAGGCATGTGCGCATGTGCGGCAGAGCTAGACTGGGGTGACGGCTTGCGTGCCCACAGAGAGGGCGCTGCATGCCACCTCTGGCACGTGTGCCATAGGTTCGCTATCACAGCCATATATCATGTATATATGAGCTAGCAGGAGATAACAGTTTTAATTCTTGGCTTTTCTACAAAAGACAAACTCTTTGGAGAACTGCTGTCTGTCAGGGTTGTCTGTCATCTGAACTAAGATGACAAATGATCGAAGTAGGAAATGGTTTTCTAACTTCCAATGATGCCACTATGATTGTGACCTTTCTCTTCTCTCCCCCCCTCTGCTTTAATGTCTTTGTTTTAGTATTGGCATTTAGTAGTAGCAACCCTTCAGGTTCAAAGGGGGAAAGCTGCAATGGATCCTTAGGACAGTCACATAACGAGGGTCTGCAATTCTTCAAAACAGCAGTGTGTTTTCCTCCTGGGCAAGTATGCATTTAGTTTAAGGAATTGCAACAGCTACTGCATGAATATTACAAAGCACCTTTCCCCCTTAAATCCACAGGACTGCATAACCTATATTAAAGTTGGTCACACAGTCATCCAGATGTTTAGATTAGATTTGGCATTTTTATCTAGCTATCTAGTCATTCCCAAAACCTGGGTTAGGCAGATGTTGTTGTTTGATTGTATTAAAAGTATTATCGCAGAATGTTTGAAATAAAGCTGCCTTTTGCAGTTGTCTGATGGTGATTTTGTCAGTGCTGATGGTTTTCAAGTGGTGCTCCAGTTGTTTTGGGATTGCATACAAGGCTTCTCATACTATTGGTACCACCTTTGCTTTCTTTTGCCACAGTCATTCTATTTCTGTTTCTAGGTCTATGTATTTTGTGATTTATCTCCAGTTCTTTCTCTTCTCTTTTGCTGTCTCTAGGTACTGCCACATCCATTTATCCAGACTTTTTTGTCTTTCTTATTGACAGTTGTTAAGTTTGGAGTGTTGTGCGGCAGGTTCCTGCTTGTTTGAATTCTAAAGTCCCAGAGCATTTTAGTGTCTTCATTTTGTATTACTTATTTTGTGGTCTCACTAGTTCTTGCTTGCAAGTAAATGGTATTTCTTGCATAAATGACAATGCACCATTGGTGCCATTTTGTCATGCCATTGTTTGTAGATAGTTTGTGCAAGCTTCCTGTGATAGCTAATTAAGTTAGGACTGCCTTCAGTTTCTTTGCACAGGCAGCATTTGCTGTCAGTTGCTGTCTTCTAGCTTCAGTGCATCTTCACTATCCTTCAGATATTTTTCTTTTTTTCTTCTTCTTCTTCTTCAACTGTTCGGTATAGTTGCAGCATTCCACGCCCAACTATTTGCCTTGGTAAGTAGACTCTATCAACATTGCTGTGTGGATAAAGGGCATTGGTTCATTGTCACTGTTTTTCTGGTTTTCCTATTCCGGACTTTTAGTTCCGTTTGAGTCCAGTCCATTATTCCAGCCATTATTCCAGCTGCATATTTAATGACTGGAATGGCCCAGGTGTTAGTTGCCAATGGTATTTCTTCCTTTAAGTTTGGACTTTAAGTTCTTCTTAAAGTCCAAACTTCTTACATTACTGTCATAATGTATTCACTTCTAAGGTTCTTCTGGTCTTCAGTGTGCTTGAAGTTGTCAGCTTGAAGGATGCTGAGGGATTTGTAGTGATTTTCTTCATCCAGATTGTTGGTGTTATTTCCACAGGGCATCTTGATCCCTTCAGTTTTCAATCTTTTTCCTCTGTTGATGCTAAGGGTGGCGTATTTGCCCAGACCAAATTCCATTGCAATATTTTTCCTTTATATATGGACAGTGTTCAGCAAGGATTCTATTTCAGACAGTGTTTTTCCATACAGCTTCAGCGTCCATGAAAAGGAGGTACAATAGCCTGGCAGATGTTTTTGATGTTTGATAACAATAGCCTAACTTATTCAGGATTGTTGACAGAAGGCTCAATACAAGGACAAATAGTAGTGGTGATAAAAGAGTCTTCTGGAAAGATTCCTCTTTTGATATTAATCTCTCCCAGTTTACTGCCATTAACCAGCAACTCATTGTGCCATTGTGCCATTGACCTTTGCACAAAGCTCCTGATGTTTCTACTAACTCCTGTTATTTCTGGGGACTTGATTATCCAATCATACGATGAAAGTTGAATGCCTTAGTATTGTTATATACACAACAAAGTGAAATCACAGCTGCTAGTTATTTAGCCAGTGTTGGCTTTGAGCTCTTCCCAAGATTCTAGGTTGTTGTCATGATGATAGTTGGAAATTTTGTCAATGCACAGATTGCAATGCATAGACCAGTGGTGTCAAACTTGATTGTGTCACGAGCCGGATTGTGATGTATTGTGAAGTTTTTTGTCTTTGCAGAGCTGGGGTGGGCATGGCCTGCATGTGACATATCTGGCCTATGTGCCACCAGTTGGACAGGCCTGGCATAGACTGTCCAATATTTTTTTAAGTACGAAATCCAAATGTGCCAGTAACCATTACACCTGATTTATGCCATAATCTTTCAACTTTGGTTTTCAGATGTGATCTTCTCCAATTCTTCTATTCCACTGTCCTCTGCTATTGCATCTCAATTATCCACACTTTCTTCTGTTCAATCACAATTATATATATAAAGATTTTTATCAATCTGCATTTGGAAATCCCACAATATTTTAACTTACTCATTTTCAAATTAAATGTTCTCACCGATTTTTCATTACAGTTCTGGCATAGGATAAGTTTTTTTTACAGATGTTCAGTGAATCATTTTGGCAGCTATGTTATATCATTTGTAATCAGTTTGTGTGATCTTCTTGCATGAACTAAACATATGATCTGTTTCTTTGTACAAACTGTATTTTGAATCATTTGATATTTTTTTCAGTTCTGGCCTTGGTTGCATTAATTCAAATAGTTTGCTCTTGACTAGCCAAAATCAAGCTTTCAGTTTCTTTGTTCCATTGTAAGCCATCGCCAGGTATTATCTTTATCTATTTTGCCCTTGAACTTTTGTAGAAATTGACCATGTAATGCTTTTCCTTGCCAGCATTTTGTTCATGTTTTTATTTCAATATTCATGTTTTTTTAAAAAAAAGTTAGATTTATATGCCGCCCTTCTCCGGAGACTCAGGGTGGCTTACAATGCGTTAAGCAATAGCCTTCATACTTTTGTATATTTTTTTATACAAAGTCAGCTTATTGCCCCCACAAACTGGGTCCTCAATTTACCTATCTTAGAAAGGATGGAAGGCTGAGTCAACCTTGAGCCTCAAACTTGCAATAATTGTAGACAGCTGAATGTTAATAACAGGCTATCTAGCCTGTTGAGCTATCTGAGGCTCAAACATTATTGAATGTTTTGTTTCCAAAACATTCAATAAATACAATTTTTAACTGGTATCCTCTTGGCTGTCTTTGACATAATCATTCAATGCATGGTTTTCTTCTTTTGACAGTTTGACTTGGAAATAAACCTCTGCCTCTATTTCTGTATAATCAATCAATATCACTCCCAGGATATAATGCCTAGTGAATAGGCATCAGTTTTCTTCTTTTTTGGTCCAAATTGTCCAGTTCAACTTGCCTCTTGTATCAGCAGTGTATCTTGTCACAGGATTAGCTCAGGCTCTGGTGGCTTTGAAGGTGTTTCCAAGATTTATTCTTGCTAATTATACAGTAACATATCCTTTTTTAGATATAGTTAGTAGACAAGCAAGTTATAAATGATGTTTGAATATTTTACAGAGGCAGAATGTATTGAGGTTTAGAGTCATACAACAATATCTGATCTACACAGGTCAGATATGTGGGCTGCTGGGGGTTCACAGGGGTTCAGGAGAACCTCCAGCTAAGATTCTGTGCAGTTTGGAGAACCCGCAAACCTCACTCCTGGCTGGCCCCACCCACCCCATCCTACCCCTCCCAGGAGTCATCTCACAGCCTGTTTTGGATCCCGGTAAGTGCAGGGTGCTCAGGGAGGGTGAAAAACAGGCCTATTGGAAGTTTGGGAAGGCCCCCATTTCCAGGCTCTGGAGGGCCTCCAGAGTCTGGGGAGGCCATTTTCACCCTCCCAGAAGCTCAAGGAAAGCCTCCAGAACCCAGGGAGGGCAAAAACACCCTCCCCGCCATGGTGCAGGAGGCATGCCCATCATGACTATGCCCACCAAGCAACCAGACAGAGAACCCCTTGCTAAAATTTTTGAAGCCCACTCCTGGACCTACCTCTCACTTTTTTTCAAGAAGATCACTTGCATTACAGGATTTTTAGACGTTTGTCTTTTTCTACCAACTCTTTCAAGTGCATTCGTAAGACTTTTTTGATTTGACAAGTATCTGAATGAATGACTTAGGAATGCAATACAATATATAGCATGGGAAAAGAAAATCTATGAGATAGTTTTGAAATGGAAACTTTGCAAAGCAAGGGTGACAGTATTGCAAAGTCTTGCCACCACTTTGTTTGCATAGCAAGCTAATTCAAGCATCAATTTACAAATGATATTTGCTGTTTAGCTCATTTGTGGTCAAGTCACATGGATGAGCTAGCTGTGATAATTATTCTTAGTGAAAAATGCAAATATTTAGTGCCTTTGACTCAGCATCCAAGCGTCACTCAGAAATCTGTAAGAAAGATGAGGATGTGCAATCTTCAGTGCGTGACTGATTGTTCATATATTTTATACCATCTTCTTTCAGTTTATCATTCAATCAGGCAAGTCAAAGAATTTTTTTTTGAATAACATAATATGCTATATTTTTCACTCTGTGTCATCTCAAAATAAAGACTTACTCAAGACTCAACTTACAAAGACTTACAAAGACTTACTCAACTTGCTCACGACTCGACTGAAGAACTGGTGGCCGCCTGGGAAAGGGCGGCCACTGGAGCTTTGGACTGCGTCGTGCCTTTGCAGCCTCTGACCCGGTGCCAATCCCAATTAGCCCCCTGGTTTTCAGAGGAGCTAAGGAAGATGAAGCGCCGGAAAAGATGCCTGGAGAGTGATTGGAGGGCCAGCCGTTCCGAATCCGACCGAACACTGGTGAGGTCTTATATCAAGACCTACCTAGTGGCAATAAAAGCGGAAAAATCTAATTATTTTTCCACTCTTATTGCGTCTGCAGAGAACTGCCTAGCCGCCCTGTTTAGGGTGACCCGCTCCCTCCTTCATGTGGAAGCGTAGGAATACCCCTTGCAGGATAGGGCTGAGGATTTCGCGCAATTTCTGCATGATAAAATCGCTCAGATTCAGGTAGGCTTGAACTCCAATTGGGTGGGTCCAGAGGGAGTGATGGGAGTGTGTCTTCAGAGTGTTACCTGGGAGGAGTTTGACTCTGTGGCTCCCGAGGACGTGGACAGGATTCTGGGTAGGTTGAGCTCTGCCACATGTTTATTGGACCCGTGTCCCTCTTGGTTGGTGCTGGTCTCTTGGGAGGTTACACAAGGCTGGCTCCAGAAGATTATTAACGCTTCTTTGAGTGAGGGCTTCCTCCCCAACGCCCTAAAAGAGGGTGGGTGGGGCTACATTCGGTGTATAAGAGGCACCTAAATTTTTACACCCTTTTAGGGGGGGGAAGTGCATCTTATGCTCCGAAAAATACAGTAATAACAATGTCACTAACTTACAACTTCAGTGATTCACTAAAGACCTGTGGGAAGAGAGATCATAAAATGGGGCAAAATTCACTTAACAAATGTCTCACTTAGGAACAGAACTTTTGGGCTCAACTGTGGTTGTAAGTTGAGGACTACCTGTAGAATTGTCCCATTTTAAAGCCTGATCATCTAGTCTGGCTCTTTGCACTGAATTGAAATACTTTGCAAGCAACATAGCTTATCTGTTTAGATGATGTCCAAGTGTGTATAAATATATTTTGAAAATTGTTTCAAGCATTATTCATAGGGCAGAATGAGCAATGAATTTCCCCCCCTAGAAAATGGAATTATTTCCCGATTTTATATCTGAATGAATTGGTTAAACCGACTGATGGAAAATAAAGCTACCAGTGCTTTCTGCTACCGATGGCTTTTAATATTGGAAGCGATATGACTTTTTCACTGGGGAACCCAGCCAGAAAGATGCTTATGTTCTGCTTTGGGGCTTCTGTATTTCATTATTGAATCAGAATATTATTAATAGAAGAAGAAAAACCCATCCTCTTTAAAGTGATCAATGCAAGTAACTTTCATTTTTGTAAGCATCAATGAGATTAAGGTACTGAAATAGTAATGTTTACTTTCATGAAAAGGGAAACACAATGGATTTTCTTGATATTTAACGTATAGAATTCTGTGGGTTTTCTGTAAACACACACAAGTAAGCACAATGTTGCAACTAAGCAATTACAAGTCTGAACAACAGCAAAAATAGGAAATGGTGGCACCCAGCAGCTGTATAAGAACCCATGCAGAAAGAGTCAGCAGTTTTAGGCCAAACAGAATGGGAATCATCAATTTTACAGTCCATATAATTTGTGTTGTTTAGAAAAGCTATTGCAAATTTTAGCAAATTTTTGCGATTCTTGATTTAACATCATCTGTATCTTTGAAAGTTCTCACTGAGCAAATAGATTTAAATAGATTAGGCATATTTATTTTCATTACTGTTATTAATGAATTATTCTGGAGTGTCAACTAGGGGAGTAAACCATCTTACATAAGGAGCCGTTTGCAATGAAGCACTTTTCACCATTATATTCTTGAAACGAAGACCTATTAATGGAGATTGGGAGAACTATAATGTCTATTTACTCTTGAGAAAAGAGAATGAACATGAGATACTGTCTCAATCTTCACCTGCCTAAAGATGTGTCACATTAAAGAGTGCCAGGCCCTGTTTCTACCATCCTAGAGTACAGAAGAAGAGTTTTTAAGGAACAGGAAAGCAAATCCTAGAAAATTAGAATAGAATAGAATAGAATAGAATAGAATAGAATAGAATAGAATAGAATAGAATAGAATAGAATAGAATAGAATAGAATAGAATAGAATAGAATAGAATAGAATAGAATACTTCATTGGCCAAGTGTGATTGGACACACAAGGAATTTGTCTTTGGTGCATATGCTGTCTGTGTACATAAAAAGACAAGATACATTCATCAAGAATCATAAGGTACAATATTTAATGATAGTCATAGAGTACAAATCAGCAATCAGGAAACAATCAATATCAATATAAATCATAAGGATACAAGCAACGAAGTTACAGTCATGCTCTCATAAGTGGAAATAAGTCATAAGGAAAGCAAATTCTAGTTACATCTATGGAAAAGTGGCCTAACTGTAAGAATACTTTGATAGCATATTAATTATCTAGCAAATTGATGGTCTCCCTTTCTCAACTATCTTCAGACAAAAGATGAATGAACATGAAGGGTTTAAATGGGATTCCTGCAGTAAGCGAAATGACCTCAATGGCTTTTCCCAACTTTTTAATAAGGGGTGGTCTGAACATATTGATTTAGATCAAGATTGTGTAGTCTGTGATCATTTCGACAAAATTTGGCTACAAAATGATCAGTTTTCAAAACCACATTTTAAAAACAAACTATAAGTGGTGATGGAACCAAGTGTTCTGGGAAGTAAATAACCTCCATTCCCACCCATGTAACCTGACAAGATTCCCATCCCCTCGCACTTGGTTTGTGGCTATTGTTTAAGTGCAGGGGAAAAGGATTATGGTTATCAGTGGATAGTGGTTTGCATTCCAGAGGCCTCCCACTTATATTCCCACCTTAGCCTCACTAAATACAAAAAGAAGCTAGGAAAAAAAATTGGCCCTTCACTTCAGATGAGAAGCAAAACATCTTCAAAAGAAAAAATGAGAAAGTCCAGTTGCCTCCTGAAAAACCACCTTTGGGACATAAGTATATAGTTTATACTTTTGCAAATAAAAGTAGTCCTTGACTTACTACCATAACTGAGCCTGAAACTTTGGTTGTAAGTCATGGTAATCGAGGTGCTGTTGTGACTGCACCAGATTTTATTATAGTTTTTTATGGTGGCCTTTAAGTGAATTACATGCTTGTAGGTACAAATCTGTTCTCCTGAATGGATTTTTTTTAACGGGGTAGAAACACACCCACCCTTTGGAATCAACTCCCTCTGGAGCTCTGGGTGGCCCCCGACCTTTGCTCCTTCCGCCATGGTCTGAAAACGTGGCTATTTCACCTGGCTGCCCTGGACTGATGTGGGTTTTAATAAAATTTTAACTGAGTTTTATTGAATTTTTTGTTAACGTTAATCTGGATTTTTGTTTTAATGGTTTGTTTGCTTTGTTTTAATTGTTGTGAGCAGCCCTGAGTCCATTGGAGATAGGGCGGCATACAAGTACCATTAAAAAAAACCCAAAAAACTGGCAAAGAACACTCAAACTAGCAAAAAACATCACAAATCATGGTCACGAGACTGCAGGCCGCTGCGCAGCCAGTTATAAACGTGAGTCAGTTGCCATGCATCTGAAATGCGATTGTGTGACCTGTGGGGGCATGGCATCTGGATGAGTAGTAAAGCACCTTTTCCAAATTGTTGTAACTGTTCTGAAGTTGAGGAGGTTCTCTGTTTTATGGCTATACCTGAAATGATTAGAGAACACTAAGCTCATAGATGAACTCTTTTACATAAAGAACTGATGTGAATCTTTTTAAAAAAATGATCCCCCTGCACATTTCAAAATAGCTTCTTCATTTGGTCAAAATAATAATAATAATAATAATAATAATAATAATAATAATAATAATAATAATAATAATAATAATACCCTGAAGGTGCTAAGCAACTGATACTATCAGCAATAGAACAAATTATTCTTGCATAAAATAGATTGCAGTCTTTCTACCAAAGTCTGCAGTAGGCAAACCCCGTCTTCTAAATGGCAGGGGTGTAACCCTAAAGAACTTCTTAAATAGTCTTAAGAGAGAATTTATTAAGTGATTTGTACATTGCAGATGTATTATGTTTTCCTTTCAGACTAGAAATGGAATAGAAATAGAAACAGGAAGCAATGCTGCAAAAATTGGACGTTTGAGCAGTGTTGATTTTCATTTTTCCTGTTTCTCCCCTCCCAAAATGCAATTTTATATTACAAAGGTACTTCTTTCAGTAGAGGGAAATCTGAAAGAGCTTTCCTATTATGTTGGGTTATTTTTTATTTTATTTTATTTTTGCCCTTTAAAATCTGGTAAAGTAACTGCTTTGTTGGATTGTCAAAAATCTGTAAATAAATGTGGGCAGCGCAATTATTCTCCTGCTTCTCTTATGTTATTCTTTATCCTTTTCTTCTTTTTAACAGCATATCCTATTCGGTGCACGTCTCTGAGGATTACCCAGGTAAAGTGTGACTTTCTATGCTGCTGACAGTAAAAGAGGTTTCTTGTTCCATTACTGTGCCCTGGGATCACCTCCATGATAATCACATTTCATTAGCCACCTCATTTGCACCTTTTATTTTCTCTTTTTTAGCCTTCCACTCTTAAACAGGGTGAGAATGTAAGAATTCAGTGCATCTGGGAAAGAATGCGGTTTGCCTGGTTTTGTTTTTTTTAAAAAAGGCTTTTATATAAATAGCTGATGTGAAGCAGGTTTTTATATGGATATATAAAACCACACAGGCAAAAGGGGGAAGGAGGAAAACCAACCCAAAAAGATGTTCTTGGCTTGCAGTGTTTGTTGATGGGATAATGTTCTAACTGTAACTAAAGCAATGCGGTCTTTGAAGAAGAGGGAATTTCTCATCTTCATGGATTGTTAAAAATAAAATTGTGTTGAAAATGGCCTTGCAATTTCTTAGAAGTTTTCTTGCCTTGCCTCTGTTTTTTCTGCCTTCTTTCTCAGAGTGATTAAGAGTCTGATCCCTTAAACCCTATTTGCTTTTGCGTTTGAGATTCCTTCCTTGTTGGAGATGGTAAAGGATGCTCTTCCTAGTAACATTGGGTTTTTGTTGTTGTTGTTGTTCTTGTTGGAGATTTTTCCCTCACTCCATCCCTTGTTTTCTGGGCTGAAATAACTCATTGGGAGAAATTTCTTTGAAACAATTCCTTGAAATTGAATTGAATTGGCGAATGGGTTATCCAAGAGGGTCTAGGACAACTCCCTCACAGTCAACTCATAGTGGCCAATTCGCCATAGCCAACTCGCCACAGGAAAACTTGTCATGGAACAAAAGTTACTATCGAAGAAATGGTGGAATAAAATCATTAAAGAAAGGATGTAAAAGCAGGGATAAAATAAAATGTGAGCAATATAAACTAAAATAATGTAATTTTTTAAAAAAGTTAAATAAAATGGTTGAATTGTCCCACGGCAATTGGCAGCAGTGAGTTGACTGCTGAAAGTTGGCCATGGCGAATTGTCCTAATCCATATCCAAGGAAGGATAAAGGACTTAATGCAGTCCAGGACTTACTTGGAGTTTTGTAAAAGAACACAAAAACATCAATTCCCTCCCATAAGAATTTTGATCAAAGTTTCTTTTTTTGAGAGAGAAATATATGTAGCAATTTCAATCTAATTGAATGAAAATGGGTGGGGAAACAATGCAGGAGAATTATTCTGTCCGGCACTATCTGAAGGTTCATAGGCCAAAAGGCTTGGCTTCAAGAAGGAAGCCTGTACATTTCAAGTCTTTTGTGCAAATTCCCCCTGCATGTACACACATGTGTATTTGTGTTATTGTTACTAGGACATTAGCCCTAAAATGTATCAGTTTCATCATAATCAGCTCTCTTCCATATTAAATTGGAAACCACCTCTAAAGTTAGAGGGTTAAGCACAATGGTTAAATCCAGCCTGATCTATCCGGCTCGCGCGAACCGGTAGCGCCGGCAGCGGGAGGCTCTTCCCACCCACCCACCAGGACATCATTATGTCCTGTTTTTGAACCTCTGTGCATCTGCAGAAGAGATGCATGTGCTCACATTCCTGAACTGGTAGCAAAGATAAGTGCATTTCACCACTGGTTAAGCCCACCTGGAGGGAGGATAATTGTCACCAATATTTAAGTAAAACTATCCCTGGTTTTGGTTCTACTTTTACCATAAATATCTCAAAATACAAGAAAGCATTTCTAATACTGCATGGAACCTGGAATCTCCTCTTAAAAATGTGGCTTGATCCTGTTCTGCTAGATTAAAATCAAGAATAGGATCTAATTTATAGGCTGTCATAATTGCTAATGGTTATTGTGTTGCTCTACTTTTCATTTTCTTTTCAATCTTCTTGCTGAAAGAGGGAAATATAAACCTTCAAAGCCCTTTTATATTAAAGCAGCATATACACACCAGCAAAAACAGCACATAACCAAACAAATAATAAGCATGTCCTTGGTGCATGCATGGGAATGTTTTTACATGAAAAATCTTGTGGCAGCAGGAATCTAATTATTATCTTTGGTTCATAAAATGCATGAGAGCAGTGAATGTGGACATTATGAACAGAACATACAGTATACATTGATCTGATGCCAGATGAATGAAACATTATTCCCAGTTACTTAAAACATGTCACTTGTTCAATTATGCCCATATATTTACCAGCATGAAATTTAGGTCTCCTAAAGAACCGTTCATAATTTTTTGGATTTTGATAATTAATTTCCAACTTCCCTTCTTTGTAAGAACTACATGAGGGCCCTGAAGGCTCTTTTGAAACCTACAAGATGCAGGATAGCTGCATGATCTGTGTATAATAAGATGTTAGCAAATTTATCCTTCATTTTTCCTTCCTTTAGGAGAGCGAAAGTTCAGATTGTTTAAATGGTCTACCTAATTGTTTAAATAATGATTAAATAACAGTGGGACTAAAAGGTCATTGTGCCGGTTTTCTTTTGATGGGTACAGGAAAAAGTGTAGTTACTGTAAATAGAGATGAAATATCAGATACTATGGTACCAAGAACAGATCTTTGGTAATGTGAGCCTTCTTAAATTCAACATCCCCTGCCAAATGGTCCTCCTGTTCAGTCTAGTCCCTCAATAAATATTTATCCAAAAGCTAACTGATCATATTAAGCAGCTCAATAGATCAATAATTGTCCCCAAAATGACAGCTTTAATAGGGCAGGAATACTGATTTATCAAGGATAGGCTTTAGAAAACATGCTAAATAGAGAAAGATGTAGGATTGGAGTTATCCCAAGTGTTTATAATCAGCTGAAAATTACACTTAGAAGACAAATAAATGAGTGAACAACAAGCAAATGTCTACACATTCAATTAATAAGCAGCAAAATTGGATTTTCTTGATGCTGCAGATGGGGAAATGATAATCAATGATTTTATGACAGCTCTATAAATCATTCAAATAAATATACAGCTAAAATAACCATAACCTTAGTTCACATACTATCTATATCAGGGGTCCCCAACCCAGACTGCAGCCCAATACCAGGCCGTGGCCTATTCACAACTAGGCCATGTGAGCGGTGTTTCAGTGTGCATGCGCAGGTGTTTGCAGCTCAACTCGTATGAGCAGTGGGCCAGCGTGAACGTCCATGCATGCACAGCTGCACTTGCAGTCGAGCTGTAGGTACATATGCATGTGCAGTGGTCCACCGTTCACACAATTTGAGTTGCATACACACATATATGTGCGGCAGCCTGTCGCTCAATTGGCCCAGTTCCTCTCTGTCCCCCCAGCTGGGCCACCAAGCCGCAAAGGTTAGGGACCACTGATCTGTATTATTATCACTGCAAGTAAAACTAGGGAGACACACATGTGTTCTATACGTCTATGTAAAATGCATCTGTGTTGTCTGTTGTCTGTGAATATAGTCAAGGTAGATTGCAAAATGATGATGATGATGATAAAGCTCTCTGCCTCTGCTAAATATTGAGGCACAGCGATTCCTTATCTCTGTTTGATGAGAATGAGTTCTGCGAATGGGAGTCACTTTGCTTTATTCCCCATTGAAGGGATTTTTCTGGCAAAGCTTGCATTGAAATGGCCTTTTGAGTCATTTCTTACAGCCACCAATCCCTTCTTCCAATACACACTGCAGGCATATTCTAGAATTCTTATTGCATCCCTTGACTGAATATATGCTTGATAAAGAAGCCAATGTTCTAAAATAAAAAAAAAAAGTTAAAAAGTTTCCAATACACAGTGCAAAGATTAAAAGTTCCATTACTGGGAATCAATACAATACACAACACAATGCCTCCTTTAGGAGACATTATAGTTTAAGGAGTATGTTCCAATGAGTAACAGCATGAAGTAATGGCTAGCCAATAAATAGTCTGTCTGAGTTTACTGAATTACAAAGAAGAACAGCGCTACTCAAATTTGAGAACTTTAAAAGGGTGGTGACTTCAATTCCCAGAATTCCCTAGCCAGCAACGCTGGCTGGGGAATTCTAGGAGTTGAAGTGCACACAAGTTAAAGTTACCAAGTTTGAGAAACAGTGAGTTATAACAAAACCTACTCAGTTTTCTATCTCTCACAACGAAGCCCTGATTGCAGTAGTGGGATTCAAATCCCATCGCTACCAGTTCGCTTGTGGGTGTGCGCTCACTAACGCAATGCTTCTGCACACGCGCAGAGACATCTGACCAGGTAGGAGGCTGCTACCAGTTCGCCTAATCCGGGGTGAACCGGTAGCAACCCACCACTGCCTGATTGATCAGCCCTTGATTTGTGTGGAAGTGGATACAACTTTCTTATTCAACAACCGGGTTCAAATGATTAATAATGGCCCCTTGCCCACTACCGGTCACGACCTCATGGAGATGAGATAAAGTGAATAAAAGGTAATCGGCATCTTAGTTTTTTTTCTAAAAAGCCTGCTGAAGGGTTAAGCAAATTAATGGTTGCCAAACGAAAGAGAAATAGGCTAGGAAAAAGCATGTTCAGGTTTCCAAATGGGACTGAAAATCAATGAGCAGTTTAAAAAATAGTTTAAGGCCTTGACTAAGTGGGTTATAGATTACAGCCTAGACCCATAAAACTGATTATTGAGTACATTTTTATCATTAATTCATCAGAGGCAAAGCAACACTTGCCCTTTTGACTCTGGCTTATTAATGCTGTGCCACAATCCGGTGTCCATGAGACCTGTGAATATTGATATTTGTTGGTTGCTTGCATTTTGCCTCTTGTTCTCATTCTTAAGATTTAGAGGCTTCTGTGTAAATTAAATGTAGTGTTTTCTTTGTCTTATTGCAGATAACACCTATGTGTCCAGCTCAGATAATGATGAAGATGTACTAGTTACAACAGAGCCAATTCCAGTAATTTTCCACCGAATTTCTACAGGTAATGTTTTATATCATTTAATTTCTTACACTGGGCAGAATGTAGTGTATTTCTCCTACCGGTGGACTACACCCGATTTCACCAACAGACGTTTCTGAAGTCAAGGAAGTTATGTTGGAATATTTCTCAAGGCTGATCAGTGCAGAAGAGAGCACACCTAATGCTGCAGTAAAAATGGATTGTTAAACTACAAAACTGTCAACAACCCTTTGTTTCCCTTGTATATCAAGTCAAATTGTGCCGACTGGCGACTCCCAGGAGGAGGGCCTTCTCTGTAAGGGCTCCAACCCTTTGGAATGAACTGCCCCCTGATATACGAAACATCCCTAATCTCTGTGCTTTCCGCTGTGCCCTCAAGACCCTGATGTTCAATCAGGCAGGGCTAAGCATGTTAACTGGGAATGATTAAAATATTATATAATTCTGGGTTTTATTTAATTTGGGTTAAACTTTGCTAAAATTTTAATTATCAATTTTATGATGTTTATGTATCTTTTATTTTTTCTTGACTGTACACCGCCTTGAGTCCTGCGGGAGAAAGGCGGTATAGAAATATAATAAATAAAATAAATAAATAAATAAATACCAGCTCCTAGCAATGCTAAGAGATCTCAGAGTTGTAATCTTAATAGGTCTGGAGGAGACTAGATTGGGAAAAGCATGGTAACTATTCTTTCTACCCATGGTTTGTATGATTTACAAAAAGACTGAATTTATTTATTCCTATGCTGTAGCAAGGCATGTGGTAGCTTTTGGCAGGTGTGTCTTAGAAAAAAGCTTGAATAAATAAAACAACCGGAAACAGAAAATGGTCATTAGGACCTCACATTCTTCTAGACTTCTTAGTGTCAACCCTGAAGCTGATCTGGCTGAAACCATTTTGAAGCTTCAGTGCTGCCACACTGGAGCTGAGGGATAGAGAGGGGTGATTAGAGATAGTTGGGGTTGTGTAGTCAAAATAAAATACTTTCCCCTGGGAACCAAGGACATTCTCACACCTGGAAGGAGGAGTGATCAGTGGTGGGTTCTCCCTGATTCTGGTTCTCCCTGATTCGGGCAAGCCGGTAGCGGAGATGATGAGGTGAGAATGAACTGGTTCGCTCTGACCATCAGTTGGGCCCTCCCTCCCGCCCCTGCGCTATACCTACCTATATTTGTTTGTTTTTAGTCCAGCTGATAGGTGTGTAGAGTGGATTGCTGTACCTCAGCTATTCTGAAATTCAATGCATTTGCACGAAGTGAACCGGTTGGAACACCAGTTGGAACCCACCACTGGGAGTGATGTCACCAGACTGGCGGATGCTGCATTTTTTTTAAACTTTGATTTATATGCCGCCCTTCTCCCGAGACTCAGGGCAGCTTACAATGCGTTAAGCAATAGCCTTCATACTTTTGTATATATATTCAAAGTCAGCTTATTGCCCCTGCAAACTGGGTCCTCAATTTACCTACCTTAGAAAGGATGGAAGGCTGAGTCAACCTTGAGCCTGGTGAGATTCGAACTTACAGTAATTGCAGACAGCTGGAGTTAATCACAATGCTTTTAGTCTGCTGAGCTATCCAGGCATTGATTGGGCCACATGATTGATTGTTTGGAGTTGAGGGAAAAACTTTTACTTTTAATTAGGTGAAAACCAAGGGGCCCCTCAGAGTTGGTTTTCACCAGATACGTGCCAATGTATTTCCAATAAAGCTATTCTTTGACTCAAGTTTTTGCTTGCAATGGATCTATTACTTGGAACCTTGACTTTAAGAACATTTTATGATCTGTATGGAATGGACTATCTGAAAAGATGACTAGTATTTTGATGGCTAAAATTACATATTTTAAATTTTTACAGGCAACATCATTA
The DNA here is from genome assembly GCA_030761175.1 of Masticophis lateralis. NCBI lineage: Eukaryota > Metazoa > Chordata > Lepidosauria > Squamata > Colubridae > Masticophis > Masticophis lateralis. The sequence goes on along the minus strand of JAUDYJ010000002.1, from coordinate 259,641,557 downwards.
CATATGTTACCAAACATGGTTGGGTTGGATGGAGATGTGGGTTAATTTTTCTTATCTTTTTGGCCAGGATATAGGCATATCTTTTCACTTGTTTTCTTTTCTAAACTTGCCTAACTTAGCACTAGTTTTTTGTTGGTGGGAGTGATGTTGTAGTAGTTCTCCCTTCCTTTTAAAGCCAACCATTATTTGACAATTTCCAAGAGATGCTTCTGTGGGCTGTAATCAGAAGCAGAAACATTAAGCAGTGGATGCAGAGGCTTCAGAGATTCTGAAGGTTTCCCCAGAGACCATAGCTGGACAATCTTTTTGTTTTTTCAAATCTTCCTTTCAGCTTGTGGAGGAACGAGGAGCCAAGAAGAAGCAAATCATACCCAGGCTGTAAAGTCCAGATGATCATTATATGAGCTAGAGCTGTTTTTTCTTCCACTGCTGCTAAGAAGCAGGGAATTTTTTGAGGAAGGTGGACGGGTGCAGAGTGGAGTGGGTATCTCTTTCCCACTCAAGCTGGAGTGGGAAAGAGATACTTTGGGTGCCCAAGGAGAGGAGGGGAAAACCTTCATGGGATATAGGATGTAGGACAGTGGGGAAAACAAATGATGGCATTATCTTCCTTATTGTTTTATCTGCCCTCAACTGAGTCATATTTATACTCCTGGTCAAAAAAAACCCTACCATATTTTTTGGACTATAGGACACACCAGAATATAAGACATGCCAAGATTTTGAAGAGGAAAACAAGAAGAAAGAAAAGGTTTTGGCCTCCATGCGTCCGGTTTTTGCTCTCCCTGGCTCCCAGGAGCACTCTGCAGGCCTTCCAAAACGGGCCTGTTTTTGGCGAAAATGGGACATGTGGGGTGGGGTTTCGGGAGGCCAAAAATGGCTGTATTCTGTGTATAATATTCTGCCCAGAATATTATCGGACTCCAGCTACCAGCCCTGGACAACATCTTCGAATGTCGCTGTTTGAGGAAGTTGCATAACATTCTCAGAGATTCTTCCCATCCTGCTTACAATCTTTTTGGACTGTTGCCTTCTGGCAGAAGATACAAAACAATTAAAACTTGGACCACATGTTTTCTGAATAGTTTTTATCCCAGAGCTATAATTGCACTCAACAATGAACTAAAGGGCCACCATCAGTGAACTGTTGGACAGTATTATTTGGTCTGTTGTGTAGATATTTGGGTGGTTTTAGGGGTGGGGAATTGTGGTGGGTGGGAGTGTGCTGGGGATTATGTATGTGGGATTTGGCTTTAGGTGTCAAGTAAATTTCGTTGTATGCGTATACTGTGTATACATACACAGTATGTAGTTGTGTATACATATACAATGACAATAAAGTTTGTTTGTTTGTTTGTTTGTTTGTTTATTAGACACATCAACATTTCCACCTTTTGGGGGGGGGAGTGCGTCTTATACTCCAAAAAGTATGGTAATCAAATTTAAGAGTGTAAAGCACTAAAACATGAAACCTTGACTGTATTGTTGAGAAGTAGCTTTTTAGTTATCCATATGTAAGCATACATTTAGTCTTCACCTTCCTCTTTCAAGTTAATGGCTTCAGAGAAATGCAGCATCCTTACAGTAGAGCAGTCCTTTGATCACTTACTTAAAGATGCTAAATGATGGTAAATGATTTCAGATGACTCAGCCTATCCCCAGTAAACATAGACTGTGCTCTTTATACGTAAGCTTATTTGTTTTATTTGGACTTCTTGTCAAGGCTGATCCAGTGGTTACAGCATCGTGCTAGAAAGCAAGAGCTGATGAGTTCAAGACCTGCCTTAGCCATGAAAGCCAGCTGGGTGACTTTGTCACTTTGTCTCAGCCCAACTCGCCTCACAAGGTTATTGTGGGGAAATAGGAGAAGGAAGGTGTTTTGGATATGTTCTCTGCCTTGACTTTTTGTAAAAAAAATAATGGGATACAAGTAAATAAATAACCAGCATTTTGCTCTTAAATAAAAGGTCATGTTACATTTGTTTAATTTAACTCTTACATGAATGGGAGTTAAAATACGCAACTCAGATGAGATGGCAACTTTTCTTAGACATACTTTTTTCTGTCAGCAGAAACTGGTGGGCAAACAAAAGGAGAGATTTGCAAAAATACAAGATAAAAATGTTTGTTAGGGCAACTGACATACACATCTGACGAAAATGCTTCTGAAAACATCAGCTGGCTAGATCGTCGAAACCTTCTTTGTTGTGACATTTTGAATACACAGATCATCATTAGCCCCACTATGTGCCTAATGTCCTTTGATAGCCCCAAGGCAAGAATGTAAAGCTTCTCATGGATAACAAGTATCTACGTATATTTCATCTGCTAATGTTATCATTTTTCTTACTTTTCTTTAGAATTGCGAAAAACCAATGACGTCAACTGTTGTTTGTTTATAAAGTCAAAGTTACAAAGAGAAAATGGAGAGGTACCGTATTTTTTCTTTTAAAAAGTGATAATACTTGTTTCCAAGTGCCAAGACAAAAAGGGAATCAACATTGGGTTCTTCCAAGATACAGGTGGTCCTCAATTTATGATTAATCAGTTAGCGACCATTTAAAGTTCTGGCAGACTCCCTCTCCCAAAAGGCATTTCCCCAAAGGAACTTAGATCTGGTCTCAAAGTTCCAATGTCTCTCCCCCCTGTAATCACATGGCCACATTTTGGGAGACTTGGAGAGCATCCTGCATTTAAGACTGTTTGCATCACAATTTACAACATTTTTTGCTAAAAACTATCATTTACTTCTGTTTTTCGGTAACCCCAGTTTGAGAACAATGTGTTTAAGAACTACAGATTCATTTAAGGACCATGGTAATTTGCTTAATGACTACCGCAAAATAAAGGTAGCAAAATCAAGTTGGTCACATAAGTGATCCACTTTATGATAGTCATGACATAAGGCAGGCTCTATTACCATCATCAGTCAGGAACTATGTGTATCCTACTTTAATCATATACAAACTACTTCTGTGATGTGAACAGACTACTTTTATGCTCGTTGGAATCTGTATGTGCCCTAATTCATGTGACTAAGAAATCTTGGTAAGAGTCTCAGTTTTAAGAAACTATAATGATGCCAGAATTATAGTATGAGATTTATTATGTACTGATGGACACACATCTGCTACATAAGTCACATCATTTGCATGATGATGTGATACCACACAAGTCATCTTTAACTGTATCCAAGTACATCTATGCTTGACAGTTTTGTAAGTAAGACTGCATGATCCAAAAATAAATGGAAATGTTACAAAGTCATTGAAATCGTGCATCAAAGGCCTAGACTCAACTAGGTGCCTATAAAAGACCTATCGGCTACAGAGAAGTTCATATTTCTTGTTCCCTATCCACTGGTAATGAAAGGCATCTGTGATCTCGAGTGTAAAAATTAGTCCTTGTGACCAACAGTCATTGGTTGCTTAAACTTTTCTGCACAAATTCATTAAATTTATTTCCAAAAGAATCTGTACTGGTGGCCATAATCAACCTTAGCCAGCAAATTTCATTGCTTTGCATATTATTTGGTAGGGTGTAACAGTCATTTCATCTGGAAGAATCTGAAAACATTATTTCAATAGAAATAAAGAAACATTATTTTCCTTCTACGATTTTCCCATTAAGTATGCAAAATATTTTACTTGGCTATTTTAATTTTATAAGTTTGAATTTATTAAAATTAAGCCATATTTTGTGATAAAAAAAAGCCCTTGAAAGATAAAAACTATGTAAATATGAAGATTAGAGTTAATAAAAATACAGATGTAACAAGAAAACAAACTTGTCATGCCTAAAATATTGTAAGAAGCCAAAATTTTGCAGTCACAACCATTAACAATTCTATAAAAAGCACAACTCAGCAGAAGGTCATAGAAAATAAATGAGCCTTAAAGCTTTTCTTGAAGGCCTGTGGTTACAAACATTGTATTTTATTCCTACCAAAGAGTTTCAGAAGAAATGAGATTGTTTACATTTTTTGCAGTACAGCTTTTTATTGCTGTCTCATGTTAGTTGTGTTCATGGACATCAAGAGATAAGTATTTCCTCCACATATATTCAGTGATGGAAGGAACATTGTAGACTCAGAATTTGTTGCTTTCTAATTTAATAGCCAGTTGTATACAAAATATTTTCCAAAAGTCATTCTAGGCGAGAGATTCCCAACTCTTTTTGGATTTGACCTTTGAATAATTTTCAAGGCTCCATTCTGGGGGAGGGGGGGATGTGTGCAAACAGGATAATTAAATTTAAATTTAATTAAAAGCAAATATAGTTAAAATCAAATCAAGGGTGTTTGTACTGCTGATGTTACCTATTCAAGTAACGAAGCATCGGCAAGGAAACAACCAAGGTTGGAGTGCGCTAAGGACGTCACAATTCAATCCTGATTTACAGATTTTTCTTCTACCTTGGTAGAAAAATTACTTTGAGCTTTTAGTCTTTGTCGCTGGTCACAGTATTCAAGAAAGTTGGCAGAGTCTCCGGACAAATATTAAATCTGTCTTAAATTAATTCAAATTGAATTATATGAATGTATTTAATGATCTCATGGTTCTTAACATTAAAATTTATAATTTAGGTACAAATTTTGAAACAGATCCAGGAACTACAGCAAAACGTTTGCGATGACTATATTCCTCAGTACATTCAGACAATTCGTGCAAGGCAAAACCTTTAATATGTTAAGTGTTTTGGTTTAATCTGGATTTCATAGCCATTTATTTTAGTCTTTAGATCCAAACTGCCTTATCAAGTAATGGATATGAAGATCTTTGATTGATTTTTTTTTTCAACACAAATGTTTTCCCTATTTCTCCCACATTAAAATACACTTTGTGTTGGTGCACAGTGGTAATCCAGACAGGGTTTTGTTGGGACATACTGCTTAATCTCAGGTGGGGGCCTTTAAACAAGGAGTGAGTAATCCATGGGACACATGTGGCTGCAAGCACTTTATGTGCAAGTCCCAGATTATTCTTAGATTGCTTAGTTAAAAGTAGTAAATATCCAATTTTGCCAGCATAAATGGTCCAAATGAATATGTTGAGTCTTACAATATCGATTATCACCTTTATAAAGTGCAGTCCCACAATTCCATACCTGTGAACCTTCTTATTTAATGATCTCATAACCGAGCAATGCTCAGTTGTTCTTGCGTTGCCATAAACAATTTATAAGTCCTGATCTAAACAGTTCAAAGAATTGACACATAAATAATAATACAATATCAGCCCTCCAGGTAAACCAGATAAATAACATAACCAGATAAGCCAATTCTACTTTAATGTAGGGCTACATTAAAAGAATCTTGCAAGTTGTCTCCTTTTACAGCCTGATTAAATAGGGTAGATCCTTCTTAAGTTTCCTTCTCTGACCATTAAGCAACTGTAGACTGTTCCCTTCTTGTCTGTTCAATCCCTAGGTAGCATCTCTTCCCCTCCTTCCTCAACGGCATTCCTATATACATCACACATAGCCATCTGAACGACTAGATTATTGCCAATCAAGTATAGCTGTCAACCCTGAAATTGGCCTGGCTGTGGTCTTTCTGTAGAGATTTTTCTTTACATGGCTTCAGGCTTGACACAGCCTGGAGCTAAGGGGCAGGGAAGGGAGGGGGGTTGTAGATATAACTGGGTTGCTGTAGCCAAAATAAAATTCTTTCCCTTGGGAATCAAGGACATTGCAGCAGGTATTTGGAAGATGGAGACTGAAGTCACCTACCAACTAGACTGTGTGCTGATTGGATCATGTGACTGGTGATTCTGGGGGAAGTTACACACTTTTACTTTTAACTGGGTGTAAAACCGGTATAGCTCATGAACAAACTTTGATCTAGAGTTATGTACCACTATCTTTGTCTTTGCTTCTGTCTCTACCTACCTCTTAGATTATAGAATGTGAAAATTGCTGAAAAAATGGAAGCAATTTATAGATAGAACAGCTGTCATGCAATTCTGGAGGAAAATATGATTGATTTAAAGGCTACAGCTACGGTGTTCTTTTTTTCTTTTTGAATCTGGAGTATTCTGTAGCCTGGTATAACACATATTTAATCAAAGAAAAACCCTCTTAATTTCTTTTTTTTCCTAATCAGGAATCAAGACACGGTACTGTGGTTGAAGAAGATTCAGAAGGCGACAATGACTCAGAAGAGTTTTACTATGGAGGGCAGGTAAACAAGAGTTATCAGTCACCTAGATGAACTTTAAAAAGAATATTGAATCTACACATAATAAGATGGACAGTCTTCATATCCTACTCTGCAATTCTCTTTTTTTCCTCTTACCATTACACAATAACATGTAATCTTCCCAATGAAGGTGGATTCTTAACTTCCATAATAGCTCACAATATACTACCACTTCAGAACTGTTCAGATTCGTAATTCAAATGAATGTGCAGTGCTTATTCTTATTCTTTTAGGAAGGAGCATTTATATTAGAAAGGGTTTCTGAAAACAGTTAGCAATTTATTAGAATTTCCAGCTGTTAGAGATTGTCTTCAAATACTAAAAACAAGTAGTTTTGTGGCCATAAGAAAAAAAAATCCTGAAATCAGCTATATGGTAAAGATCAACTTATAGGGAATCCAAGTTGGATTTCAATTATCATTTAAAATTAATTGCATTACTGCAATATTCAGATCGTTATTGTTTGTCACTAATGGGCCTATGCAGTTTGTACAGAAAAACCCCTGTAGTCTTGGTTTTGTTATAAACTAGATTCTTAGTTCATATTTATATCTTTATTCCGTATTATAGAATTGCCTTTTTTGTGTATGTTTGTTTAGGGCAGTGAAAGAAATCTTTGGTATTTCCAACCAAAGATTTCATAGTACACTCTGCTTAGCAACTAATTCCCACAACACTGTCAAATAATTTACTAAAACTGTATTACTATTATTCTTCCCTTCCTTACTAGTACCTATCTCTTCCCATTATTATAACCATGTTGCTTGTATCTTTCAATTATATTGTTTTTATTTGCTTTTATTTGTTTCCTAGTACAATTTGATAGCTTATTAATAACCTTGACTATCATTAAGTGTTGTATCTTTTTATTCTTGATGAATGTATTTTATTCCCCTTATGTACACTGAGAGCATATATACCAAAGACAAATTCCTTGTGTGTCCAATCACACTTGGCCAATAAAGAATTCTATTCTATTATTACCGTCCCAGACACTTGCTGGTTCTCAAGTTGCTTTCTAAAAGGTAGAGTGTTGATAATATGAATTGGATTCCTGTTGTGATATTTACACTTTACAGTGCTTTTGATCTTTTCCGTTATAATATGGGCATGTTAGGAATTTAAGCATGTATATGATGCAAAATTAGGGAAGCCTACTTTCCGTTTAAATAATAATTATTCATCAAAAGTCAACCAAAGGTGTTTTATCTTCTTATCCTTCAAGATCCTAATGTGAATCTTAAAATATCAGTTTACGTGTCTGATAATTCATATATTGACCATCACACTTCAGTTTAGGAACAAATTTCAACACTTTCTGTAGATGTTAATAAGTGAAAGTAGCAAGCAAAGAATCGCAGAATGACAAAATAACTTTCAGAGAAGCATTATTCAGAGTCTGTTGTTCCATGACTTTAGGGACCCGGATATCTCTAGGACGGGGGTCTGCAACCTTAAACACTCAACGTGCCATTTGGACCAGTTTCCCACAGAAAAGAAAACACCGGGAGCCACAAAACCCTTCCCATGCCTGACTATTTCTTGAGCGGCCACAAAACCAGCATATGTAGTTGAATTAAACATTCTGTTTTCTTCTGAAACTTTTCTTTCCTTGGATTTATCCATGGTTGAAAAGCTCAATTAATTGTGTGCTGGTGGGTGTCGCACATTGCTGGTTGTGACACATATTTTGAGTAACAGGGAACCGCAGCAGAGGAGTGAAAGAGCCACATGCGGCTCCAGAGCTGGAGGTTGCTAACCCCTGCTCTAAGAGTACCCCTAACCCTACCAATTCCTGAATATATTTCATTTTCTAGAAGAAAATCTGTTCTGTTTTGTGCTTTGCATGAACATGTTTGTAAAGATACTTTTTAATAGTGGAATTAAATAGTGAAGGCTTTGTCCATTTCAAGAGATTCATCTGATCCCAAGTCTTCAGAAGTCAAATTAAAACAATATTTTGATAGATTTTTTTTTCTTTGTGGCTGCTGTTTGAGCCTACCTTTCTGCTAATTCTGTTTAGGGGTACTTTTGGGAAAGTTGTGGTATACATAGTTTATTAATGAACCTACCCACCAAGGTAGTTCAACAGTTTAAAAAAATTAATAGTAAAAGAACAACACAATTGCCAAAAGAAAGAAAGAAAATTAAATATATGCTTATCTCTAATAATGCTTGAGGAATTTTTGTATGAATTAATTGGATTTAATCCTCTCAGGATTGTATGCAAATGGAATATAATAAAATAAAAATATACATAATTGTTCTTTGGGCTCCTCAGCTTTCCCAAAATTGTTATGTCATATGTGCATTTTATAAGTATGTAACTTAGAAGTGTCAATTTTCAAACAGTGTCTGTTATAGAAATCGTGTTCCATTATATTACCAAATAAATATATTATTAATAGTAAAATACATTTATAGAACAGTAATATTTACTTGATGGGATGTGGTGGCTCAGCGGCTAAGATGCTGAGCTTGTTGATTGAAAAGTCGGCAATTCAGCGGTTCAAATCCCTAGTGCCGGGTAACGGGGTGAGTTCCCGTTACTTGTCCCAGCTTCTGCCAACTTAGCAGTTCGAAAGCACATAAAAATGCAAGTAGAAAAATAGGGACCACCTTTTGTGGGAAGACAGCGTTCTGTGTGCCTTTGGCATTTAGTCATGCTGGCCACATGACCACGGAGACGTCTTTGGACAGCGCTGGCTCTTAGGCTTTGAAACGGAGATGAGCACTGCCCCCTAGAGTCGGGAACAACTAGCACATATGTGCGAGGGGAACCTTTACCTTTAATATTTACTTATGTGGAAGTAAATGGAAGTTAGTTCCATTAAATTCAGTAAGATTCTTGATTAGAAAGATACTTGCCTGCATAGTTATGCTATTCCTTTTCAGGTTGAACAATGTTATATAAAATCCAGAAAAACCATAAGAAGTAATGAGCAAAATTAATTAATGTAAGAGATAAAAGGAAAGGAAATCTAGTTAAATCTAATTTACACCAACATCATTCATTATAGGTCTCTCTATACCTTTCTATCCTGGATTTTTCTACCATGCCTTCGTCCTTAAATTTCTGAGTTTTACAACTTCATCAAACCATAATTTTCTTAGTTCTTATTATGCCATTTTCATGCCATTCTCTGTTCTTCACATATTTACTTTTAAAATCTGATCATAATTCATTTTGCCTATGTCAAACCACCGCAGAGTACTTCTTTCAAACCGATCACATATTTTTCTATTCAATCTCCCTTCATTTATCATCCTATTCATTCTTGGCCCTACCTCTTCTTGCCTTATCAGACACACACATTAATAAACAACCAAAGGGACATGAGTCAGCTTTGGCTTATTTTATGTTCTATGTGAAACATTTGCTAAACATTTAATTTGTAAACACACATCCTCCATTGCTCTTACTGAATTCAGTAAGAAATTTCAATTCTTTATTCACATCAAGCATTCAGTACTCCAAGGCTATCAAGTTTATCATGCATTTTGTTCTATTCAGCAAATGTTCAATATATTTTCTCATATTCACACATTCCTCAAGTGACCCACTAAAATGCAAAAATCTTGTCTGCATTTCACAGAATAAAGCCTGATTGCATTTCCAATATTTCACTATCAATTCTTGTGCCGTTTCAATCAGAATTCTGCCAAATAGGTTTCTAGGCCCACCTTTCAAATTAATTCCTGTAATATGATTTTTATAATCATTCTGGTAACCTTTATACTATTGCCTTCTGTGAAATGTATTGACATAAATAATCATGAATTTAAACATATTCTGAAAATTGTAATTAATGTAGAAGTGGGTTTAAATGGATCTAAGAACAAAGCCAAGTAAAAGTGATAAAGAACCAAAATAGATGGATCCATCAATCTTTCTTACTTAAATAAGTGTTGTGCTTTTAGTTAATGGAACTGAGATGAATGGTTGCGATCAGTTGAAAGATTAGAAGGCAGGGGTGGTAAGAAAGAAAAGAGCTTCGAGCTTTGATAGTTCTGTTTCTCTTGCTAGACACCTGTACAGAGTTTTACAGAGAAACATGCTTTGTTCTTCACAAACGACAACCAGAAATCTATATCATGTCTCAATTTAATGGATCATCACTTTTAAGTACAATTTTTTTTCAGGCACAAAAAAGAGATTTTTTTTAATCTTTTTGAGTACTTCATTTTTCATTATGATAATGTTTCTGGAAATGAAAGCAAAACTTGCATTTGCCGAGACAAAAAAAGATGTTAAGATTATTGTTGTGCCTCTCTTTAGATCTGTCTAAGAATAGATGTAGGACTCTTATCATTCAACGTTGCTACTGATGCATTCTGTATGTCTCCCTAGACATGGGGGAGAAACTGTATTTGTTTTCTTTTTAGCATTTGCCAACATTGCATTGGTCCCGCTGTACTTTTTGCACAGTTGAATTGTTATGTCAGAAAGACTCTGATATGGCTTTGATATGAAACTGTGCATTTTTCTTCATCTTTTGAATGAAACAAATCTCTTCTTCCATTTACACATTACAGTACAGAGATGTGCAGTATGTAAGGTATGAAAATAGAAGCGGGGAGACCCAGATTCGGGTTCATTTTTAGCCATAGAAACCTATTCAATGACTTTGGGACAATTTCCTCTAAGGTGCTTTTCCAAAAGGCAACTGGACTTTCTTGGTTTTTTTCCATGAAAGATCATTTCAGTGAAATGTTTTCAAAGGAAAAAACCCAAGATAGTCCAGTTTCCTTTTGGAAAAGCATTCTTGGGACAACTAATACCTGGGTGATTGAGAATCTCCATAGACGCTTTGAGCTAATTGTTTGCTCTGTGTTCTCTGTATAGGGTTATTCCTTTTGGGAGGCGGTGGCAGGGGAGGAAATGTGTAGATTATTAGACATACCACCTTGAATTCCTGGAGAGCCAAAGTATAAAGATTAGACACACTCAACAGAAACAATGATTCAATCACAAATAGGGAGGAAAATATATTATAATCTGATAATATATTCTTCTGTGTAGGTGTCATTGGGAATCAAAATTCAGTGTGAATAAAACCAGATAAGCTATACTTATACAGAAGTCTTTTACTTGGACAGATGCATTCTCTTGAGTTCCATGGCCTTGAGTAAATTGAGTTGCTTTGTAAAATATGATGCTGCAGTGTTGTCGACAGCTGTCAGGTGTTCACAACTATTGAATTCTCCAAATAGCTTGCTACTCCTCTCCCTCCCTCCCTCCCTCCCTCCCTCCCTCCCTCCCTCTCTCTCTCTCTCTCACACACACACACGCACAGTTACCAATTCAGTGTGGAGTATTGCAAATTACCATTCAACTGTATAGTTCTTTCATTATACCTTCAACAAAGCCTAAAGGAATTTGCAAGTGAATCTAAAAGCTAAACATTCAGACTCCAATAAAATCAATGCAAATTTTTGATGTTGCTATATGGGAAGAAATGGTCTCTATCTAAGGGAAAAAGTGGATCAACAGCAGTTCATTAGATAACAACTTCAGCATTTGATAGTCTTTGCCTTCAGTCAGAGCCATTTATATCATATTAGTCTCCTACTCGGATTCCAATAGATTGGTATTTAAAGAAATCTTATTCAAGGTTTTCTTGGCATCATACATCTTGAATGTCAACAATAAGATGAAATCATGAATGGTAATTTAGCCCTGGCTAACAGAATATTTAGGAGACATGGTGGCTTGGTGGCTAAGACGCTGAGCTTGTCGATCAAAAGGTCGGCAGTTCAGCGGTTCGAATCCCGTTACTTGTCCCAGCTTCTGCCAACCTAGCAGTTCAAAAGCACATAAAAAATGAAAATAGAAAAATAGGGCCACCTTTGATGGGAAGGTAACAGCGTTCCGTGCGCCTTTGGCATTTAGTCATGCCAGCCACATGACCATGGAGACGTCTTTGGACAGCGCTGGCTCTTCGACTTTGAAACGGAGATGAGCACCGCCCCCTAGAGTCGGGAACAACTCACACATATGTGCGAGGGGAACCTTTACCTTTAACAGCATATTTATGAAATACATTTATTAGACATAAGTAATATTAAGCAAAGTAGAACTATGAATGACTGCCTGGGATACTGTTGATGTATGACAGCTTGTTTTGGATTATGCAATTTGTTAACATTAAGCATTTTCTAAATATAAGTTTTATTAAGAATTTTGATTATAATAGTAAAATGAATACAAACTAAACTTAGAGACAAAAAAGAATAGAAAAAAGAATAAAAAGTACAGAAAAAAAGAGTATATAATAAAGAAATGCTTAAAGATGTGACTTCCAACATTCTTAGAATAGAATAGAATTTTTATTGGCCAAGTGTGATTGGACACACAAGGAATTTATCTTGGTGTATATGTTCTCGGTGTACATAAAATAAATAAAAATAAATAAAATAAAATAAAGTATATTCTTCACAAGTATAAACAAATTTAGTAACATAGATGTAGTAATTCAGTTAATACAAATTAAAAGATGGTGTACTATGGCTAGCTGAAGAACAGTTTATGTTATACATAAATTCATTTGGTGCTGAATGAAACAATAATAATTAAAATATTCTTAACACTCTTTCTGTTACCAATTTTTCTGCTCTGGGCTTTTAATGATTTTTTTTAAAAAAAAAACACATTTATATAACATCTCCATGTAGGATTATTTTTTTTTTTAATAATGAGTATTTAAATGCTATTTTGGCTTACACCTAATACATGAAGATAGTCAATTAAAGATTAGATGTCCTTGTTTTGTCATGAGGCTAAGCATAATGGCCATGTTGACAGCTTGCACAAGTCTGAGTAACAGTTTTGTTAGGAGTAGCAATAGTAAAGGGATGTTCTTTTTATATTCTTCCTGTTGAGTGCCAATGGAAACAATTAACATGTTAGCTTCATCTACTAAGGAATCCAGTGGGGTTTCCCAGGGCAGAATTTAGGAGCAGAATTCCAAGACACCATATAGCAAAGTGAGTTCCCAATGGAGAAGGGTACATTCAACAGAATTAAGTGTCTTCCCTTTTTTACAGATATACTTACTGAGATAAACTTTATGTTGGGACTAGGCACTGAAAAGAAAAATGAGGTATTGGAGAAGGAAAGCTTTGCTATTCAATTTGATACACCTTAAAAGAAAATCTTTCTTATTCCCCACTCCTCTGCAGGTTAGTTATGATGGAGAACTTCACAAACATCCACAGCTGGAAGCTGACTTGGCAGCAGTAAGAGAAGTCTATGGGCCAAATGCAGTGTCTCTCAGGTTGGTCTGTTTGTTTCCCTATTTAATCACCTATCCAATGGATTATCTACATTCCTATCAGTGGTATCCAAATGGATTTGTTTGAATTGATTCAGAAGAATCCCCAAAATTCTTCTGGTTCAGAAATCTGAATAAATTCTGTCCGAATCTCCAAACCTGATTCAATTTGGGCTAGTTTAAATCATTAAAATATTGGTACATGTGTTGTGTTGTCCCAGTCAAGCACAATACATTCAAACATGATCAGTTTGACTAATGACTTCAGTCCTTTGCTTTCCTTCATTAAATAACTTCATCCTTTCAATCAGTTCAGGGTGTTAAATGTTTGCTCTTTTTCATTTTTTCTTTCGATATTAAGAATATCTATGTAAGCAAGGAAAAGTAATTTTTTCTGGATAAACAATTACATTTTAACAAAAAAGAGAAAGCATTAAATCAGACACCTGATGAGAACTAAAGAATGAACATACAAATCTAACTGTGAGATGGGCAGCCATTTGTATTAAACAACAACAACAAAAAGAAATGTAATTATAATTAAATAGAAATATAATTCTCTTTACTTCATGGTGAAAATTCTAACTAGGTGATCTAAATCAGGGGTCTCCAACCTTGGCAATTTTAAGCCTAGCGGACTTCAACTCCCAGAATTCTGGGAGTTGAAATCCGCCAGGCTTAAAGTTGCCATGATTGGAGATCCCTGATCTAAATGCTGTCTTGAAACACATTTCAAGGCCCCAATTTTCTTTTAAGTTACACTGGAATTGAACCAGGCAGTCATTCAAATAGAATGTTTTCTATGTGGTCATTATAGTGGAAAATAGTCAAATCAATATAGGCAGAATTGGTTGCAGGCCTGAAGAAATTCTGGGCAAAAGTCAGAACTTTTCTAAAATCTATTTAAATGTCCCACAATGCTTCAAACTGTTTGTGCATCAAAGCATTATGGGAAGCAATTATAGTAACAAGTTTTAGATGCTCATTGCTGCTTAGAACATTGGAGTTTTTCTTCTTTTTTTTTTAAAAAAAAATAGGAGATTAATTTGAAAGTAACTACACAAAAGTCCTAATTGCTGACTGTAGGCTTCTATGAGAAATCTGTTCTTCAGAGACATGCCTTGGATTATTTACTGGAGAGATGAGATTATTTAAAGAGCAAAAGTTGAATTAGGTGATGAATATTGTAAACTTTTTAAATTGACATTGTTAAGGCTATCTTAACATACTTAAAATGTTGTTTTTAACTTCATTGCCAACTTAGGTGAGTCAGTTCATTACTTCTAAATATATTAACCGCAATTAAATGATTGTTTTAAAGCCACAATCCTAAATAGATTTAGATAAAAAGGAAGTTCTGTTCCTGTAAATGATGCTGACCAACATTTCATGAAACTGGTAATATTTCCTGAACCTATTAGAGACTGCAGTTTAAATATCATGAATATAGAGAGTTTAAAAATGATTTTCCCCTTCCCTGTAATATGCATGGCTAGGATTGCACCTTCAATTCCAGTTCCTGCCTAACGTCTTCAGCATACTGTCAATAGATTTATATATTACTGGCTTTCTTCTGTTAACCAAGTGTTATTTCATATGATTGCAGCAATTGGTAACTCTCATGTATAGGCTAGCCCAGAATCTTGATAGTACAGTACATTCATTTATTCATAAACTGAATTACACACTTGTATTCCACATGAATCAACCAAAATAAATCACTGCCAGGAGGAAAAATGGTCACTGTAATTGCCAAAACTCTCTTGAATAATGCCCATTCTACTTCTTCCACTTGCTTTATGTGGCACTTAATCTTTATGGATCAGGTTTATAGTGTACCTTAGAAGGGACTAGTCCTCATCAGGATTCCAGATATATACTGTATAACATCATTGCAGATTACGGCCTTTTTCTTTCTCTTAAACTGAATGATTTGTCAGTTTTTTTGTCATGTACACCTAGAGCGTATGCATCAAGACAAATTTCTTGTGTGTCCAATCACACTTGGCCAATAAAGAATTCTATTTCATTGGCACTCACTCCGGTTATCAGATCCTCAAGTGAACCAAAAGTTACCTTAACATTCATTTGTTTCATTTGCTCAGTGACATGCAAATTGAATTGCAAGTGTACATTCCAGTTCCTTAGACAATATGTACAGGGAAAAAAAATATTTTTCATTACATGCTGTTTGAATTAAGTGGAAATACATTGAGTATACAGAATGTTGGAGATTAAGGTCCAAGGAGGAAATGAATAAGATAATCATTTAATTGCATAGCCTGATAACTGCTGTGGTTGAAAAGCTGTACATAGCTTCATAATAAGCTCCCTTTGGGTTTGCAGTTATGAAAGCAAATTTAACTTTTTATTTAAAAAAAAACACCACCATGCTTAATTTCTTCAGTACCTGCTTCAATGTCTTTTGAGACTCAATTCATTAAGAAGCTGGCTGCTTCTGGCTTGGAACAAATAAATGAAGAAGCATCACTTTCTTTTCTTTTTTCTAAAAAAAAAAAAGAGCCATCTCTTGTGTGCAAACTGTTGAGTGTGTTTTAACTTCCTTGGTGGTCAAAAAAAAAAATGCTCCCTTGAATACTGATTGATTTTTATTCTCGGCTTTATGGCTAGTCTCCAACTTCCATAACCTAGTCTGGCAACTGGGACATCACTGTAAATTAAACCAGGGTCACCTTCATAGGAGGCCTCGTTCCCACTTTCCATTCCAACTCATCAATCAATAACATGCAGTGCTTTTTCAAGCTGCCATGACATAGCCCTGTAACATAAAGATATTTATATTTAGACAAGAGATAGGCAAGGAACTGCTTTTTCTTGAGGCTTCTCAGACTCTCTGCACTCCTGGGCTTCTTTTATTATTGCAAGAAATAATTGAGAAGCTGAAAAGTTTCAAAACAAAAGGCCAGTTTCTAGCAACATCTGTACAGGTAGTCCTTGACTTACAACAGTTCATTTAGTGACCGTCCAGAGTGTCAACGGCACTGAAAATAGTGACTTAGGACCGTTTTTCACACTTACGTTTGTTGTAGCATCCCGACTGGATGTGATCAAAATTTAGAAGCTTCGTACTTATGATGGTTGCAGTGACCTGGGATCATATGATCACCTTTTATGATCTTATGATGGGTTAAATCAAAGGGGGAGCCAGATTTACTTAATAGTTGTGTTACTAATTTAACAACTGTAGTTAAAAATTGTGGCAAGAAAAGTCATAAAAAAGCTCACCTAACAAATGTTTCACTTAGATGTATGTATGTATGTATGTATGTATGTATGTATGTATGTATGTATGTATGTATTGGTTCGATTTATATGCTGCCCTTCTCTGGAGACTCAGGGCGGCTTACAATGCATTAAGCAATAGCCTTCATACTTTTGTATATACCTGCTTAGTAGGGCTTTTGCCCCGCCCCCCAAGCGGTATTCTTTTTTACGCAAAGTCAGCTTATTGCCCCCACAATCCGGTCCTCATTTTACCTTCCTTGGACGGATGGAAGGCTAAGTCAACCTTGAGCCTGGTGAGATTTGAACTCGCAGTAATTGTAGGCAACTGGCAGCTAAGTGCAACTTAACAGCACTTTAGTCCGCTGCATGACCAAGGCTCCTTTTGAGATCAGTTGTGGTCCTAGGTCAAGGACTACCTGTATTTACAAGAATGAGTCTGGACACGACATGGGTTATACAAGTTTTCTTTGACAGTCAGTGATTGATTTGGAAGTATGTTTAGAAAACCAAAATAATCTGGGGTAGTAAGGAAAATTCTGGGGAGGATATGGTAGTGTATGTTCTATGCTTAACCAGTTTTGGTTCATGAATATTTTGTAACTGGGAAGGATATCTGGGAATAGGTGGGCTACTTTTTGATTGGTATGTTTTGGAAATTCCTATAGCACACTAAGAAGATTCAAAAATAAATACTGTGCCAAAAACTGCCCTGCAACTTTTCAAAATTTTATGCAGGTGTCTGTTTTTCTACCTTACTTTTGGAGAGCTTGAGAATTTTTTTTAAAATTCTCTTGATGTTTGAGTTTTTTCTTTTTCTTTTTAGAAATGATAGCAGAGGCAACTGCTGCTGGTGTTCTTTTCTGAATATTCTTTATCTATCAACACATCATACACACACAAACACACACACATCCCACCCACACACAACTTGGAGGAGTTTGCTTATGGTATCTTCTCTTGGCTATGAGTGAACGTGAGGAAGCCAGGAAGGCTGCAATTTGCCAGAGGGATGATTGCAGAAAGATCAATTGGACACTTAATCTCTCTCCCTTCCTCCCTCTTTCCTCCCTCTCTTTCTCTCACACACACACATAGAGAGAGACTCCTTGAAACTAGAATATGTGTAAGAAGACCACCCATGAAATTTTAGCAAAATCCCTTCTTCAAATGAAATTTCAAATGCAGTGTCTCTTTCATAAGATGTAGATGAAAAAGAATGTGTTTGCTGCAGATTGTTGTTTTAAATGAATTCAGCAGCTTAAGAAGTTTACAGCCTAATTACTGTTATATGGATTTTTATCCAGAGACTGAGCTTTTTCTTACATATAAAAGATAGGTATTATACCAATTGTCGAATACTGGACAGCGTCCATAGGAGAATACCTTTATCCTAGAAAATGATAGGTAAAATTGTTGTCAAGGAAGTTAGAAAACCTAACCTTCCTTTCTTTTGAAGGAATGAAAAAAATCTTGGTTCCACCCGGATTCATTCTAGAACAGGGGTGTCAAACTCACTTCATCACAGCGGGGTCACGTGACATATCGGGATTCTCCCCCCTTCACTAAACCGGGCATGGGCGTGGCCAGCAAGTGACGCATCCAGCCCGCGGGCCAGGAGTTTGACAGCTCTGTTCTAGAGTTTTTTCTAGCTTGAAAAAATAATTACATTTGTTTGATGTTTATTATTAACCTTTCATTACCAAACTAAATAACATCATCAGTGCACTGATAATGTTATCAAGTTTAGGAATAAAATGTCTGCAAGAAAACAAAGATCACACAGCATCAAGGACCCTACAGTTCAACCCTGAGCTACAAATATTGCCTTATATTAATTTATTATTAAGCAAATATTGAATTCAGTGAAATCACATTTCCAAATACTATAGATTGGCTATAATCTTTTAAAATCTTTTTTATTGGAAGAGATGCTATTATATTAGCTCATTCATCTTTAGTGTGGACTATTTGTTCATCCAGCTAAATCCTGTCTATTTTCACCAGCATGCCTTCTTCAAGGTTTTCCTGAACTATGAATAGGGGACCTGCAGCATACAGAACATTCATTCTACCACTAAATAATTATTTATCGTAATCTATTGGCAATTCAAATCTGTTTCACTATAAGAGCATAGTTTTTCTGCTTTAAACTGCTTTTCAGATAGCCAGTTAGCTTGGGAAGGACGATCAGAAGTATCAGACTTAGATATAATCTAATGTTTTTTTTTCCTTTCAGGGAATATGGAGCCATTGATGATGTAGACATTGATCTGCATATTGATGTTAGCTTTCTTGATGTAAGTAATCTAATAACAGGGTTGTATAATGAAGTTTGAAAAGCAACTGTCTCTGTCTTTCAGCAGGATATGAAGTCAATTGATCACAGGCAGTTATCACTTTTTTAAAATTCATAAATTTTTCTTGTATGGGGACGGGGGGCGGGGGGAAATGTGTTTCTGTTTTCAGTGAAAATATTTGCAGAATGGTTTCCAAAGGTAAATGCCTATAAAAACAATATGCCCTAGATTTCTTTGGAATAACATTTGTGAGATCTGCCTAAACTAAGCCCTATGCGACACCACTTGAATTACAATGAACTAATTTCAAAGGGACGAGGTGGCTCAGTGGCTCAGATGCTGAGCTTGTCGATCGAAAGGTCAGCAGTTCAGTGTTTCAAATCTCTAGTGCCGCGTAACGGGGTGAGCTCCTGTTACTTGTCCCAGCTTCTGCCAACCTAGCCGTTCGAAAGCACATAAAAAATGCAAGTAGAAAAATAGGGACCACTTTTGGTGGGAAGGTAACAGTGTTCTGTGCACCTTTAGGATTTGGTCATGCCGGCCACATGACCATGGAGTCATCTTCGGACAGCTCTTTGCTTTGAAACGGAGATGAGCACCACCCCCTAGAGTTGGGAACGATTAGCACATATGTAAGCGGGGAGCCTTTACCTTTACCTAATTTCATTGAATAAAAACATTTTCCCATTTCCCCTGAAAAAGAACACATCTCTGAAGATTTCTGAAAGTTCTATACAAAAACAGGATAGTTGTGTTCTTGAGAAGAAAAACCTGCTTGGAGAATGTATGTGATAAAGAATAACAGTTCTGCATTATCCTTATTAAGAAGGTATAGTAGAGAATTGATTTTAAAAATGCTACATTAGGCAAAATTTTATACAAAAGCTGTTTATGCAAATGAAAACATGGACTGCAAAACAGATTGGATATGTACTGATTCAAACATTCCTGATGGAAGTTGTGTTATCTAAAGTAGACCACTGATCTCCTCAGCTGCTTACACCACAGATGGCCAATCTCTAGTGCAGCCCCTGAGCCCATATTTTGTGGCCCTCAGACCCACCTCTGAAGGTGATGGCTAAATATCTGTGGTAGGATCCTCTGTACTCTTAACATAGTCAGGTGGAAAGTATACACAAACTATATTAAAACTTTCAGATAGACTAAACATTAAAAAAAATCTTTTTCCAAAGGAAAATGAAACCTCTACCAACAAGTGTGGTTGGATGTTTTTCTATTACCTCCCAAGTATTAAGTTACTACTGGTTCAGAAAAGTTGCACACTCCCAGTTTACGGTAATTTATACTGTCACAAGCATGTTTTTTTTTCCAGCCCAATTTGGGGATACATAAAAAAGAACTTGGAACCTATTACATGCAAATGATGTGTATACCAATGAATATATGTAAAGATGATCTCTTCCAAGTGTAAAAGATAAGTTGTTGAGTTTGGTTTCATTTCTGGAAGCTGAGAGAACCAAATCTTCCAGAACAAAGTTCTGGCTGAGAACATCAGCCAGAAGATGATGAATGTGATTTCACTGAAACGTCGCTACTATCCTTCTAAAGATATGTTTACAATTACACGGGAAGAAACCTGAGATATTACCTGTACACACACACACACACACATGTATATATGTATGTATGTATGTATGTATGTATGTATATATATATATATATATATATGTATATGTGTGTGTGTGTGTGTATATATATATATATATATATATATATATATATATATATATATATATATATGTATATATGTATATGTGTGTGTGTGTGTGTGTGTGTGTGTGTGTATTGTTACAACTATGCAAATTTGGCATTTCTTTCCACTTGTAGAGCTAGTTCCTGTTCAAGTCCCATTTTAGTTCTACTACTGACCTTTTGTATATTAGATAGCACCTGATACAACATTTGTCTTGGCCAATCAGTTTAGAAAAGAATTTAGGTGAGCATCTTCAATTCCTTTGCCAGCTGTGAAATTTAAAAAAAAAATTTCCAGTGTAAATTTGCTGATAATGGTTAAGGTTCTGTTGTTTCTTTTCATGCAGGAAGAGATTGCAGTGGCCTGGGATGTAATCCGCACAGAGCCTATAATTGTGCGTTTGCACTGTTCACTCACACAATACTTAAATGGACCCGGTAAGTTATATTTGATGTTTTCCTGTTTAATACCTTCATAACGACTTCTATGTGTTTATGATGAGCTTTCTTCACTAAGGTTGTACATAATTGTACTCTCTGAAAAGATATATTGGACTGTTAAGAATTATTTAATACAGGTGAGCACTATGTAGAACTAGTATGGGTAGATAGCAATACTCTAATCAGTATGGATAGTTAATGATCAGAACAGATTGTTAATAAAAAAGAGTGGTAATTTCATTATTTTGTGCTGTCTTCTAATTAAATTTCAATGGCAGTCTCTTGTCTTGGAAGTCCCTTGTAGAGAAGGAAGTGTGGAGCTGTCTTGTTAGTGAAAGAAAACAAACAGTGGACTCGGCAAAGATGTAGAACAATAGTTTATTCTCCTGAGAGCCTTAAGAATTCAATGTTGGGGGTTGAAAACAAGGCAGACTCTTTGGAATGTCAGCAATCCTAACCAACAACTCAAAAGTAAATTCATTTTAAAAAAAAAACAAGAAAGCATACCAAGAATAAAATGCAGCAGCTTGGGGCTTGTTATACCTCTTTTACACACCAACAGACTCACCTGGACTATTGTAATGCTCTCTACATGGGGCTCCCCTTGGGGTGCACCCAGAAGCTCCAACTGGTGCAGAATGCGGTCACGCGGGGGATTATGGGAGCGACAAGGCGCTCCCATGTGACACCTCTCCTGCGGGAGCTGCATTGGTTGCCGGTGGACTTCCGGGTGCGCTTCAAGGTGTTGGTAATCACCTTTAAAGCTCCATGGCTTAGGACCAGGGTACTTACAGGACCGCCTTCTGCCACCAATTGCCTTCCACCAGCTGGTTCGCTCCCACAGAGAGGGCCTCCTCAGGGTGCCATCAGCCAGACAATGCTGGCTGGCGACCCCCAGGGGGAGAGCCTTCTCTGTGGTAGCTCCCACCCTCTGGAACGACCTTCCTCCAGAGTTGCGAATGATCTCTGACCTCCGGACTTTTCGTTGGGCCTTAAAAACGTACTTTTTCCAGCTAGCCGGCCTGGCCTGATTCCATGGTAAAAAATTTTAGAGTTTTGATATTAATTTTAATTGAACTGTTTTTAACTATGGGCCAAATTTATATAAGTTGCTTTTAAAAAATTTTAACTTTTGTAAAATCTGCTTTTTATTTCTGGCTGTTCACCGCCCTGAGTCCGCAAGGAGAAGGGCAGTATATAAATCTAATAAATCAAATCAAATCAAATCAAATCAAAGGCATTCAATCCTTGGCATAAAGGCATTGAATTTGCTTCCTTGGAAGTCTCTGGCCCAGGGTTTCTCAACTCGGATTTCATGGAATCCTGGGGCTTCAATGAGAGGTCACTAGAGATTCACTGGAAGAAGGTGGTTTATTTTATATTTTTTTTAAAAAGTAGAAACCTAACAAAAACCCTCCAACCTCCAGAGGCCCACCAGAGCGTACATGAGTTAAGGAGTGAATAAGGAGGGAAGGAGGGATGAGTAGTAGGTGATAAGAGACCTTATGCAAAAGAGACACCACCAGGGGGTCCATGCTGGGGCTTTGCTTAACAGTGACATACCTACCTTTCTGCAGGTTTAGGCGTTTTATGTCTAATGTGGGCACAGGAGATACGGGGTTTGCCTGGTTTGGGCACCAGTGGCTGCTGGAGCCACCACAAAGGCCAGGGGGGCAGGGTGTAAGGAGGTGAGAGAAAAGAAAAAGTTATTCTTTATTTTTACTTTAAGAATTCTTTTAGTACATATATATGAGTCTACACATGAAATAAATATAATAATATATAATTCCTTCCCTGGTGATAAAATATGCCCCTACTGTCCTGGCCTTCTGAAAAGAAGTTAAAACATGGCTCCATACCCTCGAGTGGGGAGCCTAGAGGAGCATGCAACCAAGGGGTTAGTACCCTGAAAGCAGTGGTGGGATTCAGCCAGTTCACACTATTTGGGAGAAAGTTGTTAACTTTCTAAGCAGTTCGGAGAACCGGTTGTTGGAAGAAATTTTATTTTGTTTTTTTCCCCACTTTACAGTGCTAATCCTGTAAGGAAGGCAGGAAGGAAACATTCTGATGTTTCTAGCCTAATCTTTATTGCCCTGCTTACAGAAACTTCCTCTCTGGTTAACCCTTATTACATTGTAACACTTAAGGCGAAGCACCCATTGACTTAAGTGATGTTGAGTTGGCCATGCCCACATGGTCACATGACCACTAAGCCAGCCTACCCATCTGGTCATTAGGACAGAGAACCAGTTGTTAAATTATTTGAATCCCATCACTGCCCGAAAACCCTCCTCTTGCTTTTAAACCCATTTTAATAGTATTCAATCACTCTTGCCTCCTCGTAAATTTTAACATATATAGGTACCGTTTCACATTTTAACATTTTATGGAACATCGCCCAGAATTCCAATTTGAGACCGATGGGCCAATCATAAATGTGAAAAATAAATAATGTTGTAATTTGAGGCCTAATTTTGAGCCTAAAGGTGCAGGGGTTCCTTGAGGCCTAAAAAAATATTTCAAGAGTTCCTCTAGGCTCAAAGGTCAAAAAAGCTTGTCTGGCTCCTTCTTTTTAAATGCTTTTCAATATGAGGAACCAGTTCTATTCTACGCCCCGTGAAATGAGCTGGATCTTAGCCAGACAGCATAGAAAGGCAGGTGAGTCTATTTATATAGGCTTTGATAGCAATAATTCCAGCTGGTGCTTCCTCCACAGGCTTCTTGTGGTTGTTGTTGTTTTCTGGTATCTGCTGTTTCCTCTACCTTCTTCTCCAGCCCACATAGATGCCCATTTTAACACAGCAGCCTTTACATTTAGCTATCCCTGAGTCTGCAGGGACTTACAGTCAGGAGTTGTGGCTTACTTAGAAGGAAGCTGGTGTTTTCCCTTAACCAAATTGTCTTCCTATAAAACTAACGGGACAAACAATGTCTAACTTCTGACCCTCCAGAAGGCTTTTTCTATTTTAATTTGTCTTCTTGGGAATGGTTGAGTCATGCAGGGGACATTAAGACATTAGCTATTGGTTGCATATATATCTCAGAATAACAGAGTTGGAAGGGACATTGGCCCCTGCTTGACTTCCTCCCTAGCAAGAGTGGTTAATGAAAGCTCAAAAGCTCCACTGCTGTTTGTTTGTTTTGCTCCGAACTTTACCAGCTTGTGTGTTTTTCTAAGGCCAGTGGAGCCATGAATTATGGGCAATAGCATGTTCCCCATTCGCTGTAAGAATTCTAATTTGATATTCCAAATTTTAGAATTTTCACCTCCCAGAGTTAACTGGCTGAGAAGGGTGGCTATAGAAATGAACTAAGTAAGTGTCAGGGAAGGGTTTTCTTCATTATTTTCTCTGAAGATGGCCGGACAGCTCTAAGGATCCTGGGATCCTTTGAATGCTTTGTATTATGCTGACAGATAATAGGAATAGGAATAGAAAATAAAATGGAATAGGAATAGGAATAGGAATAGGAATAGGAATAGGAATAGGAATAGGAATAGGAATAGGAATAGGAATAGGAATAGGAATAGGAATGGAATAAAGGGACCTAAAGGGAACCTATACCATTTCAGATAAGCTACTGAATAAGTAGATCCTCATGCTGAAGAGCTTTTGGAGGAATGTTAATGCATTTATTTGCCTTAATTATATCAGCTGCCTAAATTATTGCTTCTTTGTTTTAAAAAACTTGCAAGTTTTATTCTCTTTTTTGATCATTACAGGAAGTCCTCAAATTACAACCACAATTGACCCCAACATTTCTGTTGCTAAGCAAGACAGTTGTTAAATGAGTTTTGCCCCATTTTATGACCTTCCTTGCCACAGTTGTCAAGTGAACAACTCCAGTTGTAAAGTTAGTAACACAGTTGTTAAGCTAACACAATTGTTAAATTAGTAACACAGTTGTTAAATTAATCTGGCTTCCCCCATTGACTGATCACATCACCTTAGACACTGCAACTGTCATAAATATGAATCAGTTGCCAAATGTCTGAATTTTGATCACATGGCCACAGGGATGCTGCAATGGTCATAAGTGGGAAAAATGGTCATAAGGTCCTTTTTTTCAGTACTTTGAATGGTCACTAAACCAACGGTTGTAAGTCAAGGATTATTTTATTTGATGCAGGAGTGTCTTCTTGATTGCTATTTGCTCGCTTTTAAAGTAAATATTGGTATGAATGTACACCCAGTACATAAATATTTTATTAATATCCCTCCATTCCTATTAGAACTTAAGAAGGTTTTCATAGGCTGTCTCTATATATTATCCCCACAATGATAGCCTGTGAAGTAGGTTGGCTGAGAGTGAAAGTGGTCAGGAGTTACATGAATCAAACCAATCCAAGTCCTTTTCTTTCAACTTTACACCATCCTAGAAGAGAAGATGAAAAACAAAATAATAATCAGGCTGCTTATGTGAATGCAAGCTGTGCTTTCCATTATACATAACTTCAGCTTAAGTGATATCCAATATTTCTTAGTAATACAAAGATGCTGAAATATTGGATGCAATGCAGGGATGCTATTCAACAGGTTCTGACAGGTTCTGGAGAACCAGTAATGGAAATTTTGAGTAGTTCAGAGAACCAGCAAATACCACCTCTGGCTGGCCCCAGAGTGGGGTGGGAATGGAGATTTTGCAGTATCCTTCCCCCAAGAGTGGGAAAGAAATGGGGATTTTGCAGTATCCTTTCCCTGTCATGCCCACCAAGCCACACCAACTGAACCGGTAGTAAAAAAATTTGAATTCCACCACTGATGCAATGGGAAATGAAGAAACTATGAGGTTGGGATTTTTGAGGGCTTGGTGTATATTGGATGGCAGAAGAAGAGAAGAGAGAAAAGAGGAGACGATTGATTGAGATCTGGACCACGTGAAATGTGGAAAATGCTTGAAGCCACGGACTGGATGAGTGATGGTGTTAGGTGTCCATGAGATGTTGTTCAGAGCTTGTCAACAAGATTTGCAGCAGCCAGAGGACAAGAGAGATTTGCAAAAATGGACGGGGTGGCCTTCTGCCAGATGGTGTCAGGCCTTGGAATATCTTTGGCAGCAGGTTATGCTCAAGAG
This sequence comes from Masticophis lateralis, assembly GCA_030761175.1. Classification (NCBI taxonomy): domain Eukaryota; kingdom Metazoa; phylum Chordata; class Lepidosauria; order Squamata; family Colubridae; genus Masticophis; species Masticophis lateralis. The sequence goes on along the minus strand of JAUDYJ010000002.1, from coordinate 259,615,314 downwards.
ATTTAGGTTTCCCAGTTTGTCTGAGCCCTGCTGCTGCCACTATTAAATATATCTGCCAGCACACATACTATTTTAGAGTCTAAAGATTTTGAAATAGATTTGATCTCTAGAAATTGAGATCTGGGCAAACTGCTATATGGGAACATTAGCATGCAACACTAAGGAGTTTTGTTTGATGCTTGGTTCCTAGGTACAGTTACAGTTCCAAATGTCAATTGTTTTGCTTGTTTACTCTGACTTTTAGCCTTCTTATTGTAAGAGGGGAATGTAAACTACCCAGAGTCCTTTTGGATTAGAGTGGCATGTAAATAAACTTAAGTAACTACCATAAGTACTATAAGTTCTGGGGGCATACAAGGCACGTCCACACAAAAATGGACTGGCTGTTTCCAAGACATATTTCATTTTCTCAGTCTAATCAATTGCCTGATATTTTCTGTAGACTTCCTCTTAAGTAAGATCTTTACAGACCTTCACTGATCTTGGAAGTTAATAAAGATTGACCCTCGTTAGTGCTTGGATGAAAATTCTAGAACAACGGATTTAGATTTGGAAGCTAAAACAAAAACAATCCCTCCCTGAAGACAACAAATGGATCCTGCCAAGAGAACTACAAGGATACAGTAATTAGAAGTCAACTTTTCTCAAGGACGTCTATTAGTCTATTGCCATGAGTTAGTTTGGAAATTGGTTATATAGATTTGACTAATCATTTCCACTTTTACTAAATAATTCACTTACAATGGTATATATTAAATTATTGCAAGTTAATTTATAACATTAGATCATCTGAGGCTGCAAGTAATTTGTCCAATTAGTACAATATGATTACTTGAGGCAGAAATTAGAGTTAATCACTAGATATTCAGCAAAAATGATTGTGTTTTTTGATACCGCTCCTTAACAACAACAAGAAACTTCAAAAAGCCTGCATATAACCACCTAGTATTTTCTTTTCTTATATGATTATTCCAGTTGCTGTTATGGTGATTTGGATTGTAGCCAAGCAATTAAGAATGCAAATAATGCTCGTATACAAATATATTTATAAATATTAATACTGCAAGGGGGAAAAAAAGAATAGAGAAAATTATAGTTCTCTATTAATAGCAACATATGGCATTAGAAATTCAGTAAACTAGGTCCAATTAAGTAACACTTTAAATATTTGCTGAGATAAAAGTCATTATAAGCATTTTATGGCGGACTGTTCTTCACTCAGTTTTACATTTTGATAGGCTATTATTTTAATTGCAGTAAACCAAAATTTCAGTACCATAATTGGTTCTGTGACTTGATAAAATAGTTCCTTCTGCTTTTAATAATTTTCATTTTTTAAAATTTTCTAAACCAGCTGTTGTAATTTGCAGTATCTAATTATACTAATGCAAGTACTTTTGAAATGTAACCCTGAAGGTGGGTTTTGTTTACATCAAGGGCTGGTTCAATGGTGAGCTTCTCTAAAAGCATCTAGCTATGATTTCCAGACAAAACCCTCTTGTATGAAAGAAATCAGCTGTGTTCTTCTGATAAATCTAACCTGTCTCTTATTTTCATAATTTGGAGAGTTTTTTTCAAGGGACAAGAGCTCATTGTTATTACTGTGGTCATGCACGTAGTTATATAACATATATATGCCATCGTTATATAACATACTTTATTGCACAAATACAGAAATTTGAAAAACATATGCATAAAAATACAATACTAGCCTTAAAAGTATTCAAAGAGAGGACTTCCATAACACCAGCTCATTTAATCTTTTTCCTTTCAGATACTTTATACTTTCCTAAAACTTTATACTTTCCTAAGTCTCTTTTAAGCCCAGATTTCTAATTCTCTCTAGCAGTATTAATACTTCACCACCACCAAAAGAAAAGAGTCTTCTTTTTCTTAAAAACAAACCAAGGGCTTTTTTTTCTTTAATACTTTTTCCAGTTTTAATAATACACACACACACACCATCAATGGGCAATGAAATACTCATAAAAGGATAGCAAAAAGTTTCTGCTTCAGATGGCCTGTTTTATAAATTATACATTGCCTTTATGCATTGTTATCTCTCTCTCTTATTCTCTGCTCTCTTTGCTTTCATTTCTCCAACAGCTGCATTAAGTTTTCAGGCAATGTCCCTGCAAGTCAAACTCATTTATTGCCAAGTAAGGCTTGAATAAAATTCTACAAGGTCCAATGTCAGATATATCCGATAGGCACAAAAAGTACAAACCTGCCAACTGCTAAAAATGGCAGTCACCACACGCACCACGTTCCTGTTTTATTTAACTCCTTACTCAGCGAAAGAATATGAAACTGTTCCAATGTTTGGAATCTGCAGAATTTACATAACTTGCATCTCATCTACCCCATAACTGCAGATTTTGAATTGTATACAGTAGCAGAGTTGAAATACAGAATGGTAAGATGTATAGATCAGGGGTGGGTTCTACTTACCTTTACTACCGGTTTGCATCATGCCTGTGCACGCATGCTCGCTTTGTGCACACATGCTCTTCTGCGCATGCGCAGATCACTTTTGATGTCATCCAGGTCAGTGGGCTGAACCTCCCACTGGTTTTGCTACTGATTCTATAGAACCAGTCCCAATTGGGGGCAACCCACCACTGGTATAGATCATACCACCAGAACCAGAAGTTTAGTCTTCTGAGATTTCAGACTCATGCTGGAGCCCATCCTCAGGGAACTTCTCTGTCACCAGAATTTGCGACATATTCTGGTGAGAGAAAGAACTCATGAGGATGGGCTCCAGCATGTGTGCAAAAGCTCAGAAGACTAAACCTCTGGTCCAGGTGACCAACCCAGACTGGATCTGCAACATTGGGACACATATATTTGCTGTCAGCATTTCACATTGCACTTACTCCAATGCTGACATAAGAAGAAGAAGTGGAGGCATCTGGAAAGAGACATTTGACACCTCACCTACTTATTTTCCCTGGAGAGAATATCACCTAGGAGATGAGATGGGAGAAATTCCTTTGAGTGGGAGCAGTAGATTAGGGGCAGAGTGACAGGGAAGATGGCCAATGAGTGCAGAGGAATGAGGAGAGGAAAAGGAGGGTCTTGCCTCAGGAAGCCAGAGTTGGCTGCAATGAGTCGGAGCTAGAATGTTCGTGCTTAATAAATTAGAGGGTTTTTTTTTCAAAGACTTTGTTTGAAATGCAATTTATTTAAGACGATTTCGAAACTTGACATTTGCCCTCATTCATACAAATCATTCTTCTCTAACTTGCCATCACTGAATAGGCCCATGATGGCGAACCTATGACAAGTGTGCCAGAGGTGGTACACAGAGCCCTCTCTGCTGATACATGCGCCATCGCCCCAGCACTGCTCTCAGTGGCATTTCTTTTGTGAGCTTCTGTTTCCTTGCAAACAACGAAATAGAAGCTCACAAAAGAAAAAGATTTTGCTCTGCTGCCAGTGTTGGGATGCCCCGCTGTCCACTGGCCAGCTGCTCTTCAGGTCTCTGCTGTGCATGCGCACATGTCTATCTGAAACAACCTTTTAGTCTGGGCATGCATGCCTGCAAGTTTGGGCACTCGGTGTCTAAAAGGTTCGCCATCACTGGAATAGCTGATTCACTAACCAAGCTGCTCTTTTTTTCTCAGTTGGTATTGTATCACTTTATCTCCAAGGGAATAAATAGCCCCACTTCTCTTCCAAGCCCTATGATTGCCCGAGAGCAGGAAAAAATTTCTATCTTGCAGAAACGTTCAGAGGATGGCAAGAACAAGGCAAAAAAGGGCTAACCATTTCTTTCCTTCTCCACTAGGGGTGCTATTCAGCAAGTTCTGACAGGTTCTGGAGAACCGGTAGCGGAAATTTTGAGTTCGGAGAACCAGCAAATACTACCTCTGGCTGGCCCCAGAGTGGGGTGGGAATGGAGATTTTGCAATATCCTTCCTTTGCCACACCCACAGCATGACCACAAAGCCACTCCCACAGAACCGGTAGTAAACAAATTTGAATTCCACCACTGTTCTCCACAACTTGCCACAGGTCCGAAAAGCAATTGCTGTGTCCCTAGTTCCATATTGGTAAAATAGGAATGGTCTTGAAAAAGGCTTTGGAGAAATACAAGCGGAAATCTGCTTTATTCTGCAACAAGCAAAGATCTCAGGCAGGCAGGGTTTTGTCCAACTGAAGGGAAAAGTATAGTCAGCAAAATAAATAAAACTGTTTAGTAAAAAGAGGATCTGATTCCAGTGTGGGAAGAAAAAAGCCAGTAAGGTGAATTTGACAAATTAGCTGCTTGGACAATCCCATATGGAGTTCAGGTTAAAATACTATTAAAGAGCTGCTGCACTTAATAGTGTTAACAATAATTAAAATCAAGTTCTTCTGTATCATCATTTCTGCCTCTGTCTCTGGAGATTCTCATTCATCCAGGTCATGGTTTACCCAAAGGTGCTTTTTCAAGAGGCAACTGAACTTTCTGTTTTGTCTTTGAAGATGTTTTCTTTCTCATCCCAGAAGCTTCTTCTCATCCAAGCTTCATTCAAGAAGCTTCTGGGATGAGAAGCGAAATGCCTCCAAAGAAAAACCAGAAAGTCCAGTTGCCCCTTGAAAAAGCACCTTTTGGACAACTGAATTCCAGTTATGACCAAAATTTCAACCTAGAATAATTTGGTTGGTTTCAGTAGCACATTTGAATTGGACACATCATTGCAAATTATTCTCATCACTTCTTCTTAAGCTTTATCCCTACTGATAGAAGCAGTGGTGAGAAGAGAGGAGAGGTATTGCTTTGTGAGTGCTAAGATTGTGGGAATTGTAGTTTCTCATGTAATTGGAATGGATATGAAATTCATCACCTGTCTGAATGGAGTCTAATTAAGCAACTCTATTCCAAATCCAAATGGCTTCAAAATCTAAGGGACTGGTTTGGACAAAACTCAGCAGAACTTTTTCAGGTGGCTGTTGACAAAAATAGGATTGCCAACATAATCGCCAGCGTCCAATGACGGATATGGCACAAGAAGAAGATTCCAAATCAGTTCCAGAGGCTAGTACTTATAGCTGTCTAGATGTATTGTGTTTACCACTGGAAAAAGTTGCTAGCATGGAAAAGCTACAGGATCTTTTTTTAATTCATTGCTATGCACAGCTCTAAGTGTTTTTTCTAATACATCATTTACCTTAATTGTAACTAGTACTTCATTCTGCTCATATAACAGCAGTGGAAAAACATTAGAGGCTTTAGGGTTGTTGTTATTGTTGTTGCTTTTTTAACAGCTTCTGGGAGCAGTGGGAGAAATGTCTCTGATGATATAGCAATTTCATCAGAAGGGCGAGGTTGAAAGGTTTTCACTATTTGGAGATGGCTCAGCAGGAGTTTAGAATGGAAAAGAATGTTTTGCCTTGCAGAGACTTAATTTATACTTCCTCTTCTCTCTCTTTCTCCGCCCCGCCCCCCCAAAAGAGTAACAATTCCATTGAAAATACATATTTTTGCTGCCAATTTAGAAATATAATTTGGGAGTGCTCTGGATATCTTTGAATGAGGATTGGAGCACCTCGTGTGTTTAAGAGCCCTTGATTGACCAACTATAGCATAAAGTACAATTCATAATGACCTTTAAACAATATGTTTGACCCTGTTTTTTCAACAATGTCTTTTATTCTACAGTGCCCACCATTGATGTATTTCAGATCTCTACTAAAGAAAGATTTGGACTGGGGCATCAGCTAAAGAAGTAAGTTTTCCCAAAGAGAGACATGGATGTGTTATGCATAAATATTTGCTTCTAGTTGCAAGGTATTGTTTCTGGCTACAGTATTTTCTAGCAAATGCACTCTGAATTATTAACAACTCCAGCAATGTTTCTGTTGACCCTTAAAAATGCATCAAGATTTACCATTTTGTTTTATAATCTGTATTAAAAAATTCTCTTTTTTGCAGTTTTCCCCACTTAGATAAACCATATTAACAATAGTTACCTTTGACTATTACAATGCTTCCCATGACTATAACAAATTGAAGTAATTTGTCTTTTTGTTTTCTCAGAATTTATGAATGGATATTTAAGGTCAATCTTATATAAATATATTGGACATGAACAAACCCAGAAGCTGAATAAGCAATTCCTGAATTTTATTTCTTAGAGTTGGTATCTTGAAAGATTTAAAAAGCCAAGACTTTTAGGCCACCTTGAGATTAATTTATGGATTTTATGCTTTAGACAGAAAATAAATCTGATGAATCCTGCCTTAATTATAGACCTAAAACAGGAACCCTTTTTGGAATGGAGGTTTCGGATATTTTAACTGGGAGGATTTGAATGGAAAAGCTGTAGGCAATATAAGTACACTGATATTCTGCAGAATAGATTAGAAAATGAAAAATCCATTCCTTATCATTTTTAAGAATGCTATCCATAGATTGTATTCAGCAGCATGGACGATAAATTAAGGGTGATTAAATGGACTACAATGCATGTTGCATCTTCCCTTCTGTATTCTTTTTTTCCCCAACTGCTGAAAGAGTTGCAGATAGCTTTGAGCATACAGTACATGTGTTAAAAGAGCTTCTGATATACTAGACTTTTATACTAGTTTCTAATATAAAAGCTAAATATAGCTGTGGCTAAGAAAGCATAAGAGTAAGAGCATTTCCGTTCAATCAAGCAAATCCAGTTTGAAACAGAACATAGATTTCTGGGACTCCCATTGACAGTTCAGACTTAAATTTCATTCTGTATGTATGCACTACATTGATTGATTGATTGATTGTTCTATTCTGCCCAGATTCCCAGAGTAGTTGTTTATTTCATATTTTTGCAGAATTATGCAAACATTTGTTACACAGCAATGGAAAAATGGCAAAGAAAAATCAAACAGTACGCACAACAAAAAACTGTCAGAAAAGAAAGTGAAATCTCCCCTGCACATCTTTTCTACATTGCGCAGGTAGGAGGAAGTGATAAAATATGTACCTTGTTGCTTGGTCAAAAAAAAGAGACAGTTTTTTGCTATATACAGTTTAGTGAAATCTTGTCACATTACATTCAGCGCAAGCATGATGACTAACTCTATTTTTTCCCCCCAAACTAATTCAGGATTTAAAAAAAAACTTTTGCCAGGGGTTCTGCTAGCAATTAATTTTGGGTTTGGGTTTGGGTTTTGGTTTTTTTTTGCTCCCAAGGCCTCCCAGGTGAAGAAAAAGAATATAGTCCACTTAGTCTGTTGAATTTTTTTTTTTTTTTTGAAAAAGAAAGCATGGCGGGAGTGATTGGTAGTTGTGTTCATTTCTGAACAGTTTTGATGATTGCCAAAAGATCTCTTATTTAAGGTAAAGGTTCCTCTCGCACATATGTGCTAGTCATTCCCGACTCCATTTCAAAGCCGAAGAGCCAGCGCTGTCGGAAGATGTCTCTGTGGTCATGTGGCCAGCATGACTAAACGCCAAAGGTGCATGGAACGCTGTTACCTTCCCACCAAAGGTGGTCCCTATTTTTTTTACTTGCATTTTTTACGTTTTTTCAAACTGCTAGGTTAGCAGAAGGTGGGACAAGTAATGGGAGCTCACCCTGTTATGAGGCACTAGGGATTCAAATCACTGAACTGTCAACCTTTCAATTGACAAGCTCAGCGTCTTAGCCACTGAGCCAACACATCCCTTCTTTATATATGATAAAAGCACTGCCAGTCTCTTTGCAAAATAGAGGCTCATTCCTTGACATTATCCTGAAATTGCTATATCAGAATGTGCCAGTTATGTCCATATGATCAAACCTGGGAAGTGCCTCCAGAATGAAGAAGACTTGTATATTTGGGGTGGATAAGAAGTAAGAAGAACTTCTACCTGCTCTTCTCTGATTTGGTGAATATTTCTCTGGATTTTGTTTCCAAAGAAAATAAATATTAGCAGTATTAGAAAAATATGCCTGATGTAATCACACTTCTGCATTCCAAAGTCCTCTCGTCTATCTCATCTAATTTTAAGTGGTCACAGCTGAAATCTCATTCTTCTTGGTATCTTCCACTTGCCACTCCCTAGTGGCAAATCATTCATATCCAAACTGAACTGATGCCACACAGGGAGTAATCATTTGTCCATTCATATTTACTCTGTGCAGAGATTGCAGATTTTTTAAAAAAAATATCTACCAGCCATCTCCCACCCACAAGACACAATCTGTAACCGAAGAAATGGATTTACATGCAGTTTTCCTAACTGATTTCATTTAGATTCTAACTCTTCAATTTTAAAAGTATACATGTACAGGAATTCCCTATGCTGTTATAAATTCTAGGTCAATTAAAATAGCCTTTAATATTCACTATATTCACAGGTCTCAAAAGGAATGCAACTTCATGTGTCCAAAATATCCCAGTAGTTCCCTTTATTTTAAATGTGTGTTCACCAATGTGTGTTTGTGTCCCTGAATAATTCACACTGTCTAGAGATGTGACATATCAACTAAGGAGAAATATAAGAGAAATATATTTGTCAGGGTTTTTTTTTCCTGTAGAATAAGTTCTGCAGATTCACATCATGCAATTTCCTTTCCTCTGGCTTGCAGAGATCTGTTAGAAGCAGATCTAACAGATCTAAATATAGTAGACAGTTCAAAAAATATACTTGTAGTTTTTCAGTTACATCTGGCAAGATCTCACTGCTAGGGAAGTTGCTGATCTGCTTAGTGTCCTGATGGAGAAAATTCATAGAACCATGAAATAACTATTAAGCTGTATTCATATTTGAACATCGATATTTGCATAATTGTGAAGCACCTTGTCTCTACTCTTTTGTTCATTCTATTTAACAAACTTTTGTTTTAAACAAGGCAGCTGTGTAATTTAATTGTTTAATGAATTGAATACCATCCAACTGAAAAGCTGTTTTCAATTAATCAGGCAACCTATTCTTTTTTTTTAAAGATTTTTTTAAAAAAAGATAAAACAGTACTGCAGATAGAAAGTGTTGTTCTAGAAATTGCACCATTGCTCTCTCTTTTACGGAGTTGAGAAATTTCTTTTCTGAGATGCTACCTCCTACAAAGTAAATATTGAAAACATGTTTTGGAACTACTATATCCGTGATGGTGAACGTATGGCACACATGCCGAAAGTGGCACGCAGAGCCATCTCTCTGGGCATGCCAGCCATTGCCCTTTGCTCTTCCAGGTTCCGGCGCGCACATGCAAGCAGGCGAGCTGGACTTCACATGTGTGGGACCGCTGTAAACTGGAAGAGCAGTTCCCAGGCGTGCCTGTGTGAGCTGGGAAGCTGAACTTCCAGTATCCAGCACACCAGCCAGCTGGTCTGCACGCACGCATGCATGTCAGAAGAGCAGGTGACCGGAAGCTCAGCTTTCCGGTGCACGCATGCTGCTCTTCTGGTTTCTGGCGCTTCCCCGCCTGTGCGCTCCCATTTCGGCACTCACTGCCAACAGTGTACTATATTCTCCATATGCTAATTTATAAACATTTTTCCACTGATTAATTGAAAGTCAGACAATGGTAATGTTATTTGGAATCCTCTGTGACTCTTCTTTCCACAATACAGTCACTGACTAGTTTACTAGTTTGAAAGTGTAGAGCCCTATACACTTTCTCTAGGGCTTTGTTTTCCTATGATTCTTTGTGTCACCAAAGTATTGGCAAAAATATCATTAGCTTTTTCTCTATTGGCTAGAAAAGCAACCACTGCAGTGAACCAGTATTTTGAGAGATCATTGATATCAAACCCTGACAGCCTGTATCAGTCTCCCAACTGCAGTATATAACCCAAAAAAGTAGATTTTCATAGTCTCATTAGTCAGGTCAATGACAAGAGAAAGATTAGATTATTGAATTTGTATTTTAGCTCTCATTAGTCAGTGAGTAAGAGAAGGCAGGACTTCCTTGATGCCTTTGATCCTCTTTCTAATTGTCTCTTGACTTGGAGAAGGTTGTTTCTCATTTATAAGATATAAAAAATAATGTTAATCTCTTCTGCTTGTGCCAGATTTCAAAAGCATCTACCCTCAGACTCAGAGTTCCATTACAGATCCATCACAAGCTAGATTTTTCAGCTTGTCGCCTCTAACAAATATAGAATTAAAATTAAAATTTGAAAATAGGTCAATCTATTTTCCAAAGCACCAGAAGGTAAGACAAGAAACAATGGATGGAAACCGATCAAGGTGAGAACTAAGAAGTAAGGAGAAATTTCCTAACAATGAACAATTAACCAGCGAAATGGCTTGCCTTCAGAAGTTGTGGATGCTCCATCACTGGAGGCTTGTTAGAAGAGACTAGACAGCCAGTTGTCTGCAGTGGTATAGGGCATCCTGCTTGAGTAGGAGGTTGAACTAGAAGACCACCAAGATCCCTTCTGACTCTGCTTTCTGTTAATGTGTTAACATTTTATTTTGGGGAAGTAGGGCATCTGGCTGTTTTAGATGGTCTTATGAATCGATTGACCAGGTGGAATTTGTATGTATGACTGCATGTGTTTTAGGTGAAATTCCATCCCTGTATGGATGGTCAATTAAATCCTTTTTGGTTTTTGGTTTTCTCACAAGGCACTAATCCCACCACTTTGTGTAAGATATATTGTAGAGCCAATGTTTCAACATCAATTTTAGAAAACAAGCATTGGACAAAATAATCAATATAATTTTCAAAGGACATTTTTTTTAAAAAAATTAATTTATATGCCGCCCTTCTCCGGAGACTCAGGGCGGCTTACAATGTGTTAAGCAATAGCCTTCATACTTTTGTATATTTATACAAAGTCAGCTTATTGCCCCCACAATCTGAGTCCTCATTTTACCTACTTTGAAAGGATGGAAGGCTGAGTCAACCTTGAGCCTGCTGAGATTTGAACTTGCAGTAATTGCAGGCAGCTGGTGTCACTTTAACACCACTTTAAGCTGCTGCGCCACCAAGGCTCTTTTTGAGCAGATTTAACTTTTTTTCTGTTATCCGTTCTACTATCATTGATTTAATAAAGAAGAGATGAGTTATTGGGAAGGCTACATCATTTCTATTTAATAAATTAGTTTAAGTAATAAACTGCAGTTGGAGGCTTGGCTAGTACTCACTATCAAATATTTGAGAACAAGTTTGGTGTAGTGGTTAAAGCACTAAACTAGAAACTGGGGGGCCATGAGGTCTAATCCTGCCTTTGGTCTGAAATCAACTGAGTGACTTTGAGCCAGTCACTCTCTTGTCAGCTCAAGGAATAAGGTAATGGTAAACCACTTCCAAAAATCTTGTCAACAAAACTAATGCCTAAAAGGTTGGGGGCCACTGATTTAATTGGTGATACTGGTTATATGAAAAACCTACAATTTGAACCTGAAGAAAAATGTGCTCATGTTGTTGTTTGTCATAGTGATCTAGAGACATGCATTCTAATTAATTCTTCTCTCTGTTTGTCTTGAAGGTCGCCGAGTTATCCTCCACCAGGCTGTGGGAAAAACAAATCAAAGCTGAAACCTGAACAAGATGGTATCTCAAAAACCCACAAGTTATTGAGGAGGACTTGTTCTAGCACAGTTAAATCTGAGGACTCCTGTGTGGCAAAATCTCACAGAACCTTTGGTCGCTCGCTGTCCAGCGATCCTAGGGCTGAACATACGATGACCGTTAAGTCACACAAACTGTTGAACCACTCTTGCTCTGCAACCATCAACAAGGATGAAGGCATCACGTTAAAGTCCCACAAACTGCTGAATAGACCATGCTCTGGGGATATGCGATGTGAGCACAACAGTACTTTGAAGCCCCACAAACTTTTAAGCAGGTCTTATTCCAGTAATCTTAGGATGGATGAATTAGATGGGTTGAAGAACCACAAGTTACTCAGCAAGAGTTATTCCAGTGCCCCCAAATCATCTAAAATGGAACTTTTCAAAGAACCCACAATAACAGAGGGCAGGAGACTCTCTCTTACCTCAGGGCTTATTGGTATCTTAACACCATCCACATCTTCGCCATCGCCATCCGCTGTGCGTAAACGGTTTTCTTCGTGAGCTTTTTCTTTTCTTCCCACATATTTTTAGAATGGTTAAATTCAGAAGCATCTTAGGAAGTCCCGAGTGCCTTTGCTCATAAATTTGGTGTGCGGACCGATTCCACTAATGCTCGGGGAACTTCACCACATTTTAGAAAATTTCCTTCTACATATCTACAGACTTTGCAAGCCTACAAATATTGCAAGCCTTAAGCATCACTGTAGAATTCAGGAAGATGGCCCAGTTCCCTTTGCCGATGAGTGACCTGAGATTTTAGGGGAGAGGCTGGTTTATGAGTTTTGTGCACATTTTAAAACTTCATTTTAATTTCATTGAAAATTATTTGATTATTACTTTCAGGATTGACAGATAACTTGATCTGAATTATCATGCCTTGATCTATACCAGGACTGTAAACTTGATTTCATTGAGGGCCGCATCAGGGTTGTGTTTGACCTCAAGTGGGTATGGTGCGTGGTCAGGGGGTGCAGGTAGCTTGACATCACTTGTGTCGGGGCATCTGTGGTGGCTCAAGCGTTCTACCAGTGAAAAAGTGCTCAGGTGGGCCACATGTGGCCCTCCCAAGCTATGTTTTCGCTGGCAGAGGCAGGGCAGCCTCACGGCCCACTGGCCTTGAGTTTGACACCCCTGATCTATACTGATAAACCTTGCTGAATTAAACTATAATTCTTAGCAAATATTGGCGGGCATAATTTAAAGGATTTAAAGGAGGAAAAATGAAAGGAAATGCTAGTATACAAGTACTGCTTTGCATAAATTCTGTGTGGATGGATTTTTCAAAAAGTTGTGTTTGTATGCTGAGGGTGGGTGCATATGTCTGTATTTAATGTCTGTAAGTTATCAGTGTCATGCACTAATGCATATATCCAGAAGACATTCAGCATTTTCTCAGTATAGCAATATTTAATGGAGTTGTTATAACCAATCTTCTTTCAGTCATTACATTGTTTCCTACACAATGTAGTCTGGGAAGTAGTTCTCAAAGATACACTAAATAATGCCACAAGATATAATGGGAAATTTTTAGTACTAAAAATAGAATGGCCGACCTTCTTTCCTACAGAAAAAGCAGAAATGATAATTGAATAATCTGTATCATGTATTACACTAAACAATCCAATTTTAAATGCTCATGATCTGAACTATTACTTCTTTGTGGCAATTAGTGTGTACAGGATATGTGAATGGAAACATATATAAATGTAGGTGATATTAGCATACATACATCAATATAATCCCTACCTGTAAAATTTGAGCAAAAGATATTCTGCAGTTTCCAGCATTTCCAGACAACATAACCTTGATCATACTGACTGGGAACCCTACGACTCATAGTCCCAATGCTTCTGGAACAATGTTTCTCAACCACAGCAATATTAAGATTCTGGACTTCAACTCGCAGGATTCTGGGAGTTGAAATTAAGACCTCTTAAAGTTGCTAGGGACACAGTAGCTCAGTGGCTAAGACGTCGATCGTCTTAGCCACTGTCGAGATTGTCGATCAAAAGATTTGTAGTTCAATGGTTCAAATTCCTAGTGCCGTGAAACGGGGTGAGCTCCCATTACTTGTCCCAGCTTCTGCCAACCTAGCAGTTTGAAAGCACATAAAAAATGCAAGTAGAAAAATAGGGACCACCTTTGGTGGGAAGGTAACAACGTTCCGTGCACCTTTGGCATTTAATCATGCCGGCCACATGACCACAGAGATGTCTTCGGACAGTGCTGGCTCTTAGATTTTGAAACAGAGATGAGCACACACACCCCGCCCCCCAGAGTTGGTAACAACTAGCACATATGTGCAAGGGGAACCTTTATCTAAAATTGCTAAGGTTGAGAAATACTGCTCCGGAGGGCACTCAGCTAAGAGACAGCAATTTAGCCTTGGAGGGAACTTCAATAGTGTGAATTCAATTATGGAAGGATCTCTCTAGAAATACATTATTGCTGGGTGATCCATACTAGAATCACTACTAATTACTACTAAGATGTTGATATACAGGGAATAGTTCTCTCTGTATCCTTAGTAGAATCTTGGCAGCTTCTAACCAAGAATATATATGTATTACTTTTCCATAAAGTCAGAATAAAATGTAAGGGCAAGCTTGAAGTAGTTCATTAGTTTGAACAGTTGAAATAAGAGAATACCACAAGAACCTTAAGTGTGTTTCACTTCCTAACAGGAGTGTTCTTATCCTAAAAATGCACTCCACAAATTCTTTTGTGGTTCCTCTGCCCACTCCAAGTGATTTGATAGACCATGTTCAGATGATTGGGATACATCTCATATTTAAATGTCATCATGTCTGCATGTTGGTATCTCCCTCTTGTTTCTCAGTTCTGCCTACATTTCTGTTGACAGTCCCTAATTGAGTTATTGTAGGGAGCAATGATGCATATTGATAACATTTTTTTAAAAAGTTTCTATAGTAGATATTTATGTTGATAAATCCAAGTGATCGGTTTTCTTACAGGAGATGAAAGTGGAAACCTCCACTTTCAAGGAAGAAAACATTTTTGGACAAACAGTTAAGGAAAACACACAAATATATATAGCCTCCTTTCTCCTCCTCTTCTTCTTCCTCCTCCTCCTTCTTTTTTGTCTGAGTCCTCTATTGCTCACAACTCATACAGAGTTATGCTACTCTGGAGCTTTGATTCCCAGAATTAATCCACAGAACAAAGCTGAAGATGCTTCTGTGCTTTGGGAGCAGAGGAACAAGTTTCATAAGGTTTTCTAATCTAATTGACCTTATTTGATAAAGTCTCATTGTGGAGTCTTTGGGAATCTGTTCCAGACAGATTCATAACTTGTGCAAGATTTTGAACTTCCTTGCACAGTAGTGCTGACTTTTGGTTTGAAGCTTTTTGGATCTGGGCTCCCCTCTGCTGAAGAAATAAGCTTCTTCAGGCCAAGGGTGACACTTATTCATTCCCCAAAGTAAGCAAAGCTTAGAGAAAATCAAACGGTGCTTTAATTTCCTAACATTAATTGAATTACATGCAGCTGATAGGATTACTTTTTCACATATTTAACTTTTTACCCCTTCCCTCATGTTATAATAAGAAATAAAAGAAATATATATAGAGAGAGCTGTAGGAAACCATGACTTTTCAGGTTGTGTTCTTCCAGTCTAAAGAAAAGGAAGGAAGGAAGGAAGGAAGGAAGGAAGGAAGGAAGGAAGGAAGGAAGGGGAAAGGGGAAAGGGGAAAGGGGAAAGGAAAGATACTTATTCTATGTTAGGACACTGGCTCTTGTCACCAAACTCTCAATAAGTCCAAGACTTCTTTAATTAACAATGATGGTAATGGAACAGGATCTTACATATTCAAAGCATGTGCTATACACCCAGCAGTTCCCAGCAGGTACCGTATTAGCATAGGACTTTTTTTTTTATAACTCTGTATCAATATGAAACCAGGCAACAGAAATGCCAACCTAACCAGTATTGGTCTTCAGTTTCTCTTGGGGTTTTATTATTTATGAATATTGAAGTAGCCTTTTGAAAAGGATATATTGTTTTCACTTTTTTTCCTCTCTTCCAAATGAATTATTTTCAACTTTTTTCCCCTAGTGCATTGATAAATGAATGCACTGGGTACAGAACTGTTTAAAAAGATCCAACTGAATTCCAGTGAAATAGCAAATAGTTCTGAATGTCCTCTGGGAACTGAATGCTATTTAGTTTGCATCGTTATATTATAGGTAATACTAAATTATATCAAGGCTTATACATATTCAACTTACAGCATTCCTGATGTTGGTTTTTTCTTTTGTTTTTAAACAGCCAAATTATGGTGCAAAATCTGTTCCAATAAGAGACCATGGCTTTCTTGTGCAGGTAGGTCAGAATGCCTGATGAGTTTTACGAACCTGGAGATGGCTGAGCTGCTTATTAATTATTTTAAGCAGATTGTATTATTCTC
Source organism: Masticophis lateralis (assembly GCA_030761175.1). NCBI lineage: Eukaryota > Metazoa > Chordata > Lepidosauria > Squamata > Colubridae > Masticophis > Masticophis lateralis. The sequence goes on along the minus strand of JAUDYJ010000002.1, from coordinate 259,599,401 downwards.
TTTTCTGTTGTTCTCAGACAATTGAGTTTGCTGAGCAGCGGATACCTGTACTAAATGAATATTGTGTAGTTTGTGATGAACCGCACGTATTCCAGAATGGACCCATGCTCAGGGTAAGTTCAATAAACTTCACACTAAGCGATGTAATATGGTGTGATATGTTTGCATATGCTCCTTTAAGAAACTGCAGGAGAGGATAAGAGTAGAATTATAATTCACCTCGTCTGCCATGGTGATTTAAAGTTTGATTTAACAAGCTTGTCATGTTCTTCATTTGGATTCTGTGATTCTTATTTGAGCAAAGGAGATAATGTATATTTAAAAATGAAAGAAAATTATGGTTGGAACAGATAGCAATAGCACTTAGATTTACATACCACTTCACAGTTCTTTACAGCACCTCTCTAAGCTGTTTACAGAGTTAGCATATTGCCCCCCAACAATCAGGGTCCTTACTGACCTCGGAAGGATGGAAGGCTGAATCAACCTTGAGCCTGGTGAGATTCGATCTGCCAAACTGCTGGCAGCCGGTGATCAGCAGAAGTAACCTGCAGTTCTGCACTCTAACCACTGCGCCACCGTGGCTCATCATAAGATCAGATTTTTTTTTTTTTGGTACCATTTAGTATTACCCTGTTTTCCCCAAAATAAGACATCCCCTGATAATAAGCTCAATTGGGCTTTTAAGTGCATGGCAATAAGGCCAAGCAATTATTTCAGGGCTCAAAAAAATATAAGACAGGGTCTTATTTTTGGGAAAACACGGTAGGTATAGGAACATAGGACAGTGAAGTAAGCAGGCACACATGGCCCTATGTGTCAGCTGTAGTCTTTTTATTGTGGATTTCTGATTCCACGGAATAAGCCTGGAACTTTTGTGTTGTGCAAATAGTGATCACTGCCAACTCTTAGCTAGTTTGTTCATTCTGCTGTAGTAATAACTTATAGCAAGTTAAAATAGTGTGTAGATAGATAGTTTAGCAACTTTGCAGATGAGTGTGTGTGGCGGGGGGGGGAGAGAATTAAGTAGGGTCCTATTTGATTAATACTTGGATTGAAGGATTGAGGGCCCCTCACAAGCTATCATTCCCAGGATCTTCTCAAAGTGGTACTGATAGGAGAGGCTGTGCATCTTAGATGGCTGTTTTGTGTGATGGACTGGTAGAAGCATAACTCTAGTTTGACATCTGTTTTGGTCCATCCATCAAGATGACTTATTCACTGAATCTTAGTATGTGGCCTGTCTTTCTGAAAACGTAGATAGATAACCATTGGACAGACTCTGAATCAGCCTTGAAAAATGCTGCAAAGTCCCCCCACTCCTCAAATTGTATCTTTAGTACATGTTATGGAGAAGAGGAATGAGGCATTTCTATGGGCACTGAAAGAACTGGAGAGGGCAAGAAGTCCAGCCCTTTGGTTCAAGTCTTTGAAGAAAATTAAGTGATGATTTTTCAGAGAAGGAAAAATAATGATGGACAAGGATAGCTACATTATATCAGAATTCTCACATGCAGTCAGTGAATGCATTAGGCAGGGATGTCAAACCTGATCGCATTGTGGGCCCGATCGGGACGTATCATGCCATATCGGGACATATCGGGATGTTTTTTGCCTTTGCGGAGCCGGAGGGGGGGCATGGCCCACGCGGATCATATCTGGCCCATGGGCCACCAGTTTGACAGGCCTAGCATAAATTAATCCTTTATTAATACTATAACATTGCAACATTAATGCTGTCTTGAAAATGTCTTCTGCAATTTTCTTCCTTCACTTAAATTGGGAGGAGGTCAGAGAATGCTTGCATGTTTTCTTTCAGAGGAAAAGAAAGATTTGGTGAAGTCATAAGCCATCTTAAGGTCTTCATAAATATCCTGCCACAAATCTCTCACTTCTCTTCTATTCCAAAGAAAAGCCATCTGGATTTACGGCACTTGTGTTGTCAACCTTCTCCTGCCATTTTCCATCTTTGTTCAAGCATACCTTTCTGAGCTGTAGTCATTTCCTTTCTGTCCATTGGGAATAGCTTTTTGAGTGAAACTTCAGGAGGCCAGAGCTTCATTTTAGCTTCTTAGCACATCACAGAGACCCTGAGCTAGTTGTTGCCTTCTCTTTAGATAAACAGCTTCAAAGGAATCCCAGAATAACAATGAAGGAGATTAGGAATTGAAGAGTTCACAGCTAGACCTAAGGAAGGAAGCAAACAAACCAACAAGGACTATTGGATTGATGGTGTATTTCCATTCCTTACATTAGATTTGGATTTGGACAAACCCAAAGGCCTACACTTTTAAAAGGGTATTTTAGTTACTCTTCCACTCCCTCATTGCCCTTCAAATTAGCCAAAATAATATGATGATTTTCTATAATGCATGGTGTAATTTGGATTCCAGCATTAACCAGGAAACTGAACTTAGTGTTTTACATAATTTCATAGAAGTATGGGTTTGGAAGATTCCCCTCTCTATTCTGCATAAAGTGAAATAAAGGAGGATATCTGTAGCTCAGGGCTGAAATGAAAGGTCCTTGGTGCTCTTTGAGCTTGAATGTTTTCTTGTAAACTTTCATTACCCAAACTAGTTTAGGTAATGAAATGTCTGCAAGGAAACAACCAACCTCAGAGAGCACCAAGGACCCCTCATAAAATGACCCTACAAACATAAGAGAATTTGCAGATTAAACCTTAATTGTAAATACTTGACTAATTGTATTAGATCTATACTAAATACAAAGAAATCCCATTCTTATTTTCCAGTGTCCTTTTGGATTCAATGAATGCACACCCTTAATTCCCATTTGCTGAATTGTTGTATCTCCCTCAAAAAAGCTTGGCAAGTTTTGGCATCTGGCTGACTATGTGACTAATGTGACTTATTTTTAATGATGATGATGATGATGAAAATAATAATAATAATAAAATAGACAAATGATTGGATAATCAAGTATCTAGAAATAATAGGAGTCAAAAGAAACATCAGAAGTTTTGTGCAAAGATCAATGGCACAATGGAAGACACTGTTGCTGATGAATGGGGACAGACTGGATGAGGTTAATATCAAGAATGGAATCTTTCAGGGATGTCCATTATCACCAGTACTGTTTATTATTGCACTATTTCCTTTATCAAAAATACTGAACAAGTCAGGCTACGACTATCAAAACTATCAAAACATCTGCCAGGCAATCCCACTTTCTTTATATGGATGTTCTGAAGCTATTTGGAAAATAGAATTGCTGCTCAATGCTATCCGTAAATGCAATAGAATTTGGACTGGACAAATGTGCCACACTTATCAACAGGGGAAAAAATAGTGAAAACTGAAGGAAAATAAAATGCCCTGTGGAAATAATACCAAGAGTTTGGATGAAAAAGATCCCTAGTCATCCTTCAAGCTGACAGCATCAAGCACACTGAAGTCAAGGAGAAAGTTAGAAATGAATGTATCGTGAGAGTAAAGAAGATGTTAAAATCCAAGATGTTAAGAAGAGGGAGCCAAGCTATTCTCCAAAGCACCCAAGGGCAGGACAAGTAGCAATGGGTGGAAATTAATCAAGGAGAGAAGCAACTTAGAACTAAGGAGAAATTTCCTGACAGTGAGAACAATGAATCAGTGGAGCAACTTGCCTCCAGAAGTTGTGAATGCTCCAACACTGGAAGTTTTTAAGAAGATGTTGGATAACCATTTGTCTGAAGTGGTGTAGGTTTTCCTGCCTAAGCATGGGGTTGGACTAGAAGACCTCCAAGATCCCTTCCAATTCTGTTATTCTATTCTATTCCAAATTCAGTGGAGGTTATATTATCAAGACAATTAATACCTGTGCAATTCCAAGCATTAGATACACAGCTAGAGTAGTGGACTAGTCTCAAGCAGAACTAAAAGCTCTGGATAGGAAGACCAGAAAAATAATGACAACGAATCCTGCTCTTCATCAGTGCAGCAATATTGACAGAGTACTTACCAAGGAATACAGGTCAGCGTGGAATGTTGCAAGTACACCAGACAGTTGAAGCCCAAAAAAAGAGCATTGGAAAAATATTGGAAGGAATTGAATAATTTTTGAATATTGCTACTGAAGCTAGTATATCTTTAACACATGATACAATGAACACCTGTCTATTCCAGGTCCTTGGGAAGGACTCGAGAGAGAGATAAAAATGTCAAATCCAGTCTAAACATCTGACTGCTCATGCAACGAACCATAATAATAACACTCAGCTTTTGCAAGCAGATTGCACAAACTGGCTATAAATGATACGATGCATACAGCTGCCCAAATGATTCACTGGAACATCTGTAAAAGATTATCAAGTGCCAGCAATGAAAAACTGGTAGGAACGTATAGGGATTGGTTTAGTTTAGCATTAAACCAGCATCCCATTTGGCTAGCAAAGTGCTTCGTCTCCCCCTCCCCCAACCGCCCCCCGTAGGAGAACTACAATGGTGATCCAGCCCTCGAAGAAATCCAGTTTGACACCCCTGGTTAAGAAAAGCACCAAAGTCATTAAGTGAGTCATGTCATTAAGCAAATCCAGCTTCCCCAATGTGCACTTTTTTTGTCATATTTTGCTGGAAATAAAAATCAGTAAAATGGGTCACAAATCATGATCAAAAGATGGAGCAATTGATTGTAAATGTGAGTCAATTTCCAGGTGCCTGAATTGCAATCATATAACCATGGGAATGGTGCAACAGTTATAACTGCAAATACAGGTCATAAATCACTTTTTCTGTTATAACTTCGAACCATCATTAAACTAACAGTCATAAATCAGGGACTGCCAATATGAGATAGATTATTCCCATGATATAATTTCTCAGTTTGCCATTGCAGTTCTTCCTTAAGCCCCAGAGACTCGCCCTTTAGTCTTTAACTTTGGGTTAATAGTACTGAAAGTTGTACTAAGTCATCCTCTCCTGCTGGCCAGGCTTTTTGTAAAGCTATTATCTCAAATTCCCCAAATCATTTTCTGTAGACTCTTTCCAGCCAGCTACTTTCCAAGTCCAGTTTGTATAGATCTGCCTGAAATAAAGTAGAAGATGAAGATTTAGACAGTTTGTTGTTTCTGGAATTGGAAGTTCATTGTTAATGCTTCCAGTATAGACAGCAGTGGTGGGTTGCTCCCGGTTCGGGCGAGCCAGTAGTGGTGATAATATGACATCAGCAAACCGATTCTCTATGACTGTGAGCTGGTCCCTCCAGCCCACCCCCACATTATAACTACCTTTATTTGTTGTTTTCTAGTCCAGCTGATAGGTGCGGCAGAGTGGATTGCTGCGCCTTAGCTGGGCAGAAATCTAATGCACTTGCAAGTTTGTGGTGATTGTGCGCAAAGCATGTGAGCAAAGAAAACCGGTGGTAACACCGGTTGGAACCCACCACTGATAGGCAGCTATTAATTCAAATCTCAAATTCAAAATTCAACTTTCCTCTCTCTAAATAGTGACTGTTGCTCTTCTTTATTCTAAAAAATCAGTGTTCAGCAATTTCTGACCTGGTGTTGGAAACTTCATATCTGTAAGCCCGGCAGCTACTGCCAGTGGCAATAAACTAATACTGCTAGTGGCAATAAACCTCTTGTTTTCTAATTGCTGGGCTTGAGGGCAGATAGGAAGAAGTTGATAACAGAGAGCTGATAAGAGAGAGCTAATTCAAGACTCCCGTGGATAGAGTTAACTTGCGATAATGAATGGGTAGAGTAGCTCCTTGTGGAGTAGAGCCAGGGTTAGGGTCTATGCTGGGGATAGCTGATGAAAATTGTTTCTATGATTGTTCAGACTGATCCTAGGAAGCCAGCTGTAATAAATCATCAGCTACAGACTTATTCTAAAAATAGTTATGTAACATTTGCACTACTTTGACATTTTATAATTTGTATTTTTTTTGTGTGTAGTTAGAATAGAATAGAATAGAATTTTTATTTTTTTTAGTTTTGGATTAGACCACTTTTTATTTACTTATGGGGAGTTTTGTGGTCTCAGAGATTGGGTTTAGCAACATTTCCATGGAGGAACAACAGAGAAATAAGATGTTAAGAAAGTCCATTGCAGCAGTGACTGACTGCAAGATAGATTTATCTGTTTCAAGCTTGCTTTAAGATCAATTGTCACTCCTTGGGGAGAAAGTGTCAAACAACTGAGTTAAATCTTCCTCAGCTTCCAAAAACTCATCTGAAACCTGTATCTTCCCTTTAATTGCATCTAAGATAGTTCTTTCCCTGTGTTCTTCCTATTCTGACCTTGAAGTTGAAGGAGTTCTCCGTTTTACAGATAGTGGATAGTTACGTTTAGAAGCTCTAGAGCTTGTACTGTCCTCCGCGTGGTTTGGCTCTGCTCCCAGAAATTAGCAAGGACTGGATACAGCTGTTGTTAAATTACACATATTGGCAGAATGTAAAGCCTCCTTAAAAAGTTCTTAAGTTTGAAAACTTGAGGGAAAAATAAACCGCCTGAAAGTTAGCATTATCCTTTTAGATCTATGCCTGCTCAGAAGCCAGGAGATTTCTTTAAGCTCATTAGAGTATACTTGCAGAACAAAAAAGATGTGAAAGGGAGTTTTCTCTTTCATTGCTTGTTTATTGCTTGTTTATTCTGCCATCTGCCCTCATTTGAAAAACCACCAGCGACCTGAATTAAGATCCCCTGTCTCTACAAAATCAGGTTTTCCTCATTTTTTTCTTAGAATTTTTGTACAGTCTGTACACTGTACAAAACATGGGTTAGAGAGGTAGGTTTAATTCATCTTTTTCTTTTATTGGCACTCAGAAACTGATCAAATATAGCAATGATTTGATCTGTTAAATTCTTAGCAACCAAATCCGAGTCTCCATTTAAATTACTACTAGTATAAATGGCACCATCCTGTCTATTAGATCCTCATCTTCATAGAAAGGGCAATCATCCCAGTCTAATGATAGGTAAGAATTATTAACCAAGGTTACAGGGAGAGATGGAGAAGGCAGGAGAGACTTTCATGTAGCAATGAAACTGTCAGGCCTGGAAGCCATCTTTTGCATTCAGACTTCAGGTCGGCCACATTTACTGTTGTGGGAAACTGGGAGGGGGGATTGTATGGAGCATGGGTGATATGTAGTCATAATAACATTTCTTTCTCAGAGAGTCAAGGTCATCTTGCCCCGCATCTGTGCCCCAAATTGTGACTGGGAGGCATCTCCAGTTGGCATGGTGCTTTGATGGGACAATATAATGAACATGTGGGTATTGGGCAGGGACTTGGACTTTCTTTTGGGTGGGGAAAACCTGGAAGCTTTCAGATTCGGGTTTTCCCAGATGTCCCAATATGACATTTCTAAAAAAATGGAACTTTGAGGAACTTCAAGCCTTGGAGTATTCTTTGATTGGGAGTGTTACTTGGAACCCTGACAGAAACAAACAAAATGCTAAAAAGTTATATTTATGTAGTTACTTACCAAGCACATCTAAGTTATATTAAAGTAACCAAAATATCTTTACATCCCCAAGGCATGTCACAACTTTTGAACACCCCTAATGTTTGGAAATGGAAAGGTGAAAAATTTGATACACCCTGTAAGATGCTTAAAAGTGGAATAAGTCTGTTACCCTCGGTTGCCTAGAAGTCATCACAAACTTATCTTATTTGGATTTTCCCTCTGTTGCATCTCAGACTTGCTTTTCCCTTTTGGATCTTTTCAGCTTATTTCTTACTCCTGCTTTAAATTTTTACCATTTCCATTAGCATTTGAAATTGAGTACAAAACTCTACTATATCAGATTTTAAATCTACTAGATTAAAAGATTATATAAAATAAATAGAATATCAGGAGCCGTTCCCCTGTCACCATCATGAGGTGACAGATTGTTGGGGACAATATGCTGTGGGATAGTGACAAGATTTGCCCAAATCCCTGTATTCCATTTCTTAATCTTTGGAATAAAGAAAAAATGGAAGAAGTCAAAAAGCAGCTTCATAATCTCCCTTCCCATTTCTCTTTCAAAATCTCTGCCATGCATCTGCCCTTCCATAACTAGGAACAGGCATATATCCTTTCCTTCATGGGCAGAAATGAAGACAAAACAAAAAATTTTGAAGTCAGAATCCAGCCTGAAAAAAACGTAGGGAAGAGAGTTGTATTCCCTTTCTTTAAGAGGGATATTCTCCATACATAAGGCAAACACACTTATGTTCACATAATAAACCATACTGTTGCCTGAGTCAACACTATACTGGTTCACACAACCTGTTTAGATGACAGTTGTGGAATGTAGTCACCCAGGAGTCAGGGGGTACATTCTTGAGAGGAGTGTCAAACTCGCGGCTCATGTTGTCATCATGTGACGTATCACTTTTCCCCCTTCGTTAAAATGGGGGTAGGGGTGTCCAGCACATGATGCATCCAATCCGCAGGCCATGAGTTTGACAACCCTGTTCTAGAGGATCAAAAGAATGCAAAGTTTGTGTGGGAGAAAGAGTGTCAAAACAGCCTATCCTAAGAGTTCTCAGAGTATTTGTTTAATGGTGTAAGTAATGTACTTACTTACTTAATTAATCAGTGGAACAACTTGCCTCCAGAAGTTGTAAATGCTCCAACACTGGAAGTTTTTAAGAAGAGATTAGATAACGATTTGTTTGAAGTGGTGTAGGGTATCCTGCCTAAGCAGGGGGTTGGACTAGAAGACCTCCAAGGTCCCTTCCAACTCTTATTCTATTCTACTTTAGTTTGGCATGATTTCTCCCTGTAGGTGAGGAACAATGCAGGAAACTGCTTAGAAGAACCTCAGCATGTCCTTCTTGGTTTTAGAGCCTGACATCAGTACACAGTACAGTAAATTCTCATCACACAGTGATTCAAAACAGACCAATCCCATTAGCCTAGCATAGTAGTTTGCATGAATGCATCCATTGAGTTGGAAAAGGGGTTATAGTCAGGGGTGGGTTCTAAAACTTTTTACTACCGGTTCTGTGGGCGTGGCTTATTTTGTGGCCATGGCTTGGTGATGTGACTGGGTGGGTGTGGCCAATTTTTTTTTTTACTTTTAAAAGCATTTTTTTCTAAAACCTTAAGAGGTGGCAGAAAAAAATGCTTTTAGAAGCCTCTGACAATCAGGCAACTCAGCTGGGGTCGTCTGAAGAGAAGGGATGGCCTGACCTTGGCTGAAGAGGTTGTAGAAAAAATGCTTTTAAAAGTTTTTTTTAAAAGCCTCTGGTGATGTGGGCGGGGTAAGCGAGCGGCGACCGGGCTGGGAACCAGTTCAGGGGCGTGGCCAGCCAATGTTATTATTGGTTCTCCAAACTACTACAAATTTTTACTACCAGTTCTTGGGAACCAGTGCGAACTGGTTGTAGTCCATTGCATCCATAGTGACAGAGCTCTGTTGAAACTCATTCCTCTTTATGATCCCTTGGGATCATCCAATTCCTACATCAAGATAAAATTTTCTTTCTTTCTTTTTCTTATTCTTCTCCCCTACTGGCTTTTGAGATTTGCAAGCCTGTTTGTTTGTTTGTTTGTTTATACTATTTACATGGCTGCCGGTCTCGAAACAGTGACCGTTGAAAACGTAAGTACTAGACTCATCAGTGGTGTCTAGGGAGAATGGGAAGGAGATGAGCAAGATGGCAGTTAAATGCACATTCAAAACCAATTTAGCAATTTGAATCAAACCAATGATTCAGACCGATTCAGTTCACTTGATATATCCAAAGCATTTCGATCATCCAAATCAAGCTAAATCAGTCTGAATCCATTCAAAAACATTAAAAACACTTGTGCCTGTGAATGAAGGGTATTCTTGTCCAAACTAAATCATTGGACAAAGTCAGATATTTGCATAGAATTCATTTTCAGTCATTTATTTTAGTGGAATAAAATTCCTTTAAAATGATTGATCCCTGAATCTCTGAAGCCTGCCACAATTATTTTTCTGTCATTTGTGACATGTCCTCTACAGTACCATCTTGTGTTGAAATGTCAGGCCATTTTTCTTGAAAGAAAATGTTAAAGCAAATTAATGGTGAAACTCACAAAAATGCCACAGAACCAAGTAGTTCTCACATCATCATATATCTGATAAAGGGCCAAATTGGTGAATGAAAACATGATCTCTAACAGGGGTCAGCAACCTGCGGCTCTGGAGCTGCATGTGGCTCTTTCATTCCTCTGCTGTGACTCTGTCACTCAAAATATGTGTCACAACCGCCAATGTGCAAAACCCGCCAGCACGCAATTTATTGAGCTTTTCAACCCCCGGTAGGCAAACCATGGATAAATCCAAGAAAAGTAAAGTTTCAGAAGAAAACAAAACGTTTAATTCAACTACATATGCCAGTTTGGGGCCAGTCAAGAAATAATCAGGCATGGGAAGGGATTTGTGGCTCTTGATGTTTTCTTTTCTGTGGGAAATGGGTCCAGATGGCTCTTTGAGTTTTTAAGGTTGCATGCTGGCCTTTCTATATATAAGATAGAAAGCCAGCATGGTGGCAGTTAAGACTCTAGTGTGTTGGGTGGAAAGCAAGCCGTCTGGGTTCAAGACCCAAGCACCATGCAACAGGGTAAGCTCCTGTCCTCGCCCCAGCTCCTGCCAACCTAGCAGTTGGAAAGCATGGAAATGCAAGTAGATGAATAGGTACAGTTAGGGTGGGAAGGTAACAGCACTCCATGATGTCATGCTGGCCACATGGCCATGGAAATGTCTTTGGATACTGCTGACTTAATGGCCCTTGAAACAGAGATGAGACCATCCCCTTGAGTTGGAAATATTAGAATACTGCATCCAGTTTTGGTCACAACACTATAAAAATGATGTTGAGACTCTAGAAAGAGTGCAGAGAAGAGCAACAAAGATGATTAGGGGACTGGAGGCTATAACATATGAAGAACGGTTGCAGGAACTGGATATGTCTAGTTTAATGAAATGAAGGACCGGGGGAGACATGATAGCAGTGTTCCAATATCTGAGGGGCTGTCACAGAGAGGAGGGGGTCAAGCTGTTTTCCAAAGCACCTGAAGGCCAGATAAGGAATAATGGATAGAAACCGATCAAGGAGAGATTCAACCTAGAAATTAGGAGACATTTTCTGACAGTGAGAACAATCAACCAATGGAACAGCTTGCCTTCAGAAGTTGTGGATGCTTCATCACTGGAGGCTTTCAAGAAAAGATTGGACAGCCATAGGATCTCCTGTTTGAGCAGGGGATTGGACTAGATCTACAAGGCCCCTTCCAACTCTGTTACTCTATTCTATGTAAAAATGATTAGCAGAGTAAAATCAGCAGGCACTCCTTACCTTATTTACTATAAGTTCAAAAGCTCCTGATTAAAACTACAACTGTAGTATATATACTGTTTTATTAAGGTGTTTTGTTGTTGCCTCTGACAAAAATTTGATTTATTTTGCTGACAGTAATCACCGTTTTCAGCTGGCACAAACCGATATTTGGTTCACCAATAGTGGCTGTCTCTTTCTTTATATGGTTTTTCATACTTCAGGACTTTTTTTTTAAAAAAATATTCCAATCACCTTTGCTGCCCTGCACTGAACCAGTACTATTTTAGCTATATCCTTCTTTAGAAGCTCAGTTTCCCCAAATTCTCCTCAGTAAGAATGAATTAGGTGCGGCCTTCAGCGCCTTTTTACCCTTAAAAATTATGTTTATTGTAGACAGCACCTCTGGAGCAGGGGTCTCCAACCTTGGCAATTTTAAGACTTTTGGACTTCAACTCCCAGAATTCCTCAGCCAGCTTTGAATTCTGGGAGTTGAAGTCCATAAGTCTTAAAGTTGCCAAGGTTGGAGACCCCAGCTCTGGAAGACAAATAGCACTGATAGGCAGGGACAATGAGAGGGATCTTTACTAAGTAACTGATGCAGGGGAACCAATCTTACTCTGATTTGCTCCCATGGCTCCCTTTTCTCATGATCGGTGACTTGCTTTTTTAAACCATGTAATGCAAAAGCATGCGGCTTCCCTGGTCCTTTGCACAGCTTTTGTGGGATGAAATACATAGGAATGTATGATTCCTATGTGGAAGGATACATAGGAAGAGAATACCAATTCAAAGCCTTTATGAGCTGAGTGAACTCTTTTGTTTCTGTTTCCTACTCCCCAAATTTGCCATCTGGGCTGTGTGTGTTTGTTTGGCTTAAACTATTCCCATTCCTAAGGGGTTCTTTGAAGGCCAAAGAGAAGGCAAATTTCAGCGTTTCCTCTGAATTCGTTGCCAGGGGCTCTTATCCGCTCAGGTTGTTTTATGGCGTTTTTGCCATAATGATGGTATAGGTTGACACTGCAGTTTTCTTGTAAGACCTCGTATGCGGTTTTTGTGCCTTACTTTTCTGTATCACGGCAATTTGGGCAGGCAGACATAGGGTATAATTTTCATTTTGTTTTATTTGGCATTCTGCTTTTATTTAAAGGAAACTCAGATGCACAGCTTCTCTCTGGGATCTGTTTAACCTTGTCTGAGTCTCCTATAAGGAGGAAGTTTCAAAAGTTGAATTCTAGATTATCATAAATCAATTTTATTTCTTGCCTGCCTTTAAAAACATACATACCATATTTTTCAGAGCATAAGATGCACCTACCTTTTTTGGTGAGGAAAAAGAAGGAAAAGAAATCTCCTCTGCCTCTGAGCAATTTTGCGTCGTTGCAGCAAACAGCCTGCTTTACTTTCAGTTTTGTTTTCAGCATAGCTTGATTATCACAAAGGGAAAAAAAATCTGCTCCAGCAATTTGCCTCCTTGTAGCAAGCAGCAGAGGCCTGCGCAAAACAGCTGAGAGCAAATCAGCTGAGAGTTGGGAAGCCAATCCAATCAACTTGTGCTAATTAGGCTGTGCTGAAGCTGAAAGGAGCTGTTTTTTCTTGCTGTTTGCTTGCAAGGAGGTAACTGCTGGGAGGCAGAGGCCAAAGGGTGGGGGCCAGTGGGGCTACATTTGATGTATAAGATGCACCTAAATTTTCACCCCCTTTTACAGGGGGAGGGGGAATGAGGTATATAATCCTAAAGCATAGTGCTTTAGTTATGCAGTTTTTGGACTGAGAGAGAAATGATTATTTCCTAAATAAGATACATTGAATTGTAACTTCCATTGTCTCTGAGTATGGTTGATCTATAAAGTGTCAACCAAGTAAATGAAATTCCTCTCTAATATCCTGCCCCAGGAAAAGGCACAATAAAAGTAGCAGGAATATTGTTGCATTAACAGAATCCTTTCATAAACATTTCTATCTAGCTAAGAAAATCTGAAAAAGAAAAAATAACACTGAAAGGACATTCTAGTTTGTTAGCGGACCAGGCAAAATTAATTACCGTATTTTTTGGAGTATAAGACACACCTTTTCCCCCTTAAAAGGGGGTGAAAATTTAGGTGCCTCTTATACACCGATCGTAGCCCTGCCCATCCACTGGCCCCCACCCTTTGGCCTCTGTCTCCTTGTGCTAATCAAGCTATGCTGAAAACGAAAATGAAAGTAAAGCAGGCTGTTTGCTGTTTGCTGCAATGAGGCAAAATTGTTCAGGGGTAGAGGGAGATTTCTTTATCTTCTTTTCCTCACCAAAAAAAGCAGGTGCATCTTATACTCTGAAAAATATGGTACTTTTTATATGAACTATTGCCTTATTTAGTTATGGCCATATCTTGTAGCATAGTGTATGTAATGTTTACTATGCAAGTACTCTAATGTATGGGTCTGTGTCGCCCACTTTCTCTTCAACTTTTGCTCATTCACTGGCATAAATGCCTGAAATAAGATTTCAAGTTTGTTCACCTGAACGTACTTAGACTAATTCCTTACAATCAGGAACTTTTGTTATTAGGATTCCCAATTTGCAGAAAGATTTCTAAGCAAACTCAGTTGAACACGTATCAAATGTCTCTTCAAACATTCATATTTTATCCTTAAATGTTACCAAGGAGAATTGGGATGCTTTGAGTAAGGTTTTCTACACTGCTTCATATTTTTCACATCTTTACAACAAATGTGTTAAGAATGCAGTATGTGAGAGATGCAGAACATAAAACCCATGTGCACCTCCCAACAGTGACCTATTTTGTTGCTTTTACAGCCCCACAAATAAAGGGGGCTGAATATTCTAATTGCCATTGCTTTCTTTTTCCTTACTGAATATTTGGAGTTGTTAAGTCACCCATTTTTATCCTTAAACATCCTCCCTTAAATCAGCTCCCCAGAAGGGGGGAGGGTGGCAAAAATGTAATTCTATATGATATTATGGCAATCTATTTACAGCCCCCAGCTGGAGTTTGATTCCACAGTGCAGCCTCCAGGATGCTCACCTTTGAGAGCAATTATATCAGCCATTACTAAAAATAAACCTTCCCTGTTTCAGTGTGTGAAATTGTAGCCCTGTATTTTAACCATTTTCTTGGTCACCAAAAATAATAAGGACTGTGAGGCAGGTAAAATTTTGTACTGAGGAAAGAACAGTGTAGTGGAAAAGAAACCTGCTTCCTGCCCTGCCTGTCACATGAACCTGTGGTGAAATGGGTGGCAAATAAATTTAACAAATAAACAAACAAACATGGTTGTTTCTGTAGACTGTTATGGGATCTTGACTTGCCATATGGCAGTCAACCAATAGAAAGAGGCCATCAGCTATAGTTGCCTGCCTGCCTGCCTGTCTTCCTTAGTATTCACGTTTTACAAAAAAATATGTAGAAGATACTCTTGAAGTGAAATTCTAAAGAACTTGGGGATAGAGCTGAAGTATGAGGAACAGCCAAATGGCCTAAATTGGGATTTCTTTCACATAAGACAGAAATAAACCAGAGAACCATCTTTTTGTAGTGGTTAAAGCACCTGACTAAAAACCAGGAGACTGAGTTTCAGTCCTGCCTAAGGTATGAGGTCTTCTGTGTGACTTTGGGACGATCACTTTCTCTTAACCCTAGGAAGAAGGAAGTGGTAAATCTCTTTCAAAGAAACCTTGCCAAGAAAACTGCAAGGACTAGATCAGGCAGTTACCAGGAGCCAACATTGACTGAAAGGCAGGCAGGCAGGCATCAGGAATTGCAAAGCGGGTTGATGTGACAGAAAATGAACAGATCCTGGCCAACCTGTTGAAGCTACCACCAGCAATAACATTGCCTCTCATCCATGCATACTGTATAGGTAGTCCTTGACTTACGACCACAATTGAGCCCAAAATTCATGTTGTTAAGTGAGACATTCGCTAAGTGAGTTTTGCCCCATTTTAGGACTTTTCTTGCCTCAATTATTAAGTGACTCACTGCAATTGTTAAGTTAGTAGCCCGGTTGTTAAGTGAATCTGGCTTCCCCATTGACTTTGCTTGTCAGAAGGTCATAAAAAATGATCACATGATCCCAAAACACTGCAAAGATCGTAAATATGAGTCAGTTGCCAAGTGTCTGAATTTTGATCACTTGGGATGCTGCAACAGTCATAAGTGTGAAAAATGGTCAGAAGTCTCTTTTTTCAGTGATAATGTAACTTTGGATGGTCAAACTGTTGTAAGTTGAGGACTGCCTGTACACAGAGACATAAACAGACACATGGTCACATATAAGCAAATATGGATACAGTATTTCACAGAAATTCAGATACTCATTCGCACACATACAAAATTTACAAGGATATGTTCAGATAGGTAAAAACTTCAGTACATGCCATTATCCCAACTGAATACACCTGGGCAAGCCCACCCAAAGGCTGTTTGGTGGCTTGATTGGAGCATGTTAAAAAAGGCAAGGAAGATGCTGAGAGTGTAGGTAGTAGAGAGTCTCCCTTGAGTATCTTTCTTAGGTAAATCAAACTTGTATTAGTTTGTCCAACTGTGTGGCAGTCCATTTAGGAGCATAAGAATTTGGTTATTGGAAATTTAAAAAAAAATAGTTTGGAATAGTGGCTTGTGTACACACAGTATCTGTCTGATTGGAAAGTCTCCATAGGTGAAGTATGTCCCAAGGGCTAATTGCAAATGGTATAATGTCCTATGAGAACCAGTTCTGCCTATCTAGCAAGGCAGCTGTCTATAGCTTTCTTCAGTATGTTGTGCAAAGTTGGACCTAGAATTGGGAATAGGCTTATTCGGTTTGCAAATACCATGTTTTACATCTCACTGTAACCTTTCCCTAAAATATTGTGAATCTCATGGCCTGTTTTGTCTTCCATGCTTGTAAAACATATTGGATTCATTTCCCTATTAAGTGGACAGCTCTCTAGTTGACAACTTCAAGACTGAACCACTGAAGTGCATCAGTCAAACTTTCCTAAAATGTGCCCACAAGAGAGCCAGTGAAGTTATTATACATTATTTCATTTGGTCTAGAGTGCCATGGTACAGTGAATTAGATAGTGTTAGGCTTCATCTGCTGCCTAATTCAATGTAACATAGCAGATGAGATATATCAAATGAGCAATGCCGTATTGGATTTGAAAGATAATGGATCTTCTAAAACCATCACTGCAAAAATATTTCAAGACTTGTAATCATCATTTAATCACTGGGACTGCAAGTAGAGGAAGAGGAAAAGGATAATGGTCTCAACAAAATAGATGGAAAAGTTGTTGATGCAACTGCATGCACTGTGAAGCATTTTTTCTAAGAAAAAAAAAGCAAATTTCTTCTATATTTTTGTATTTCCTATGGTGCTAAGCACAAACCATTGTTTAGTTTTCATTTCTTTAGAAAAAAAAATAACCCAAAGACCAAAGTAAGATTGATTCACTGGTTATCTTTGTAACATGAAAACATAGAAAACATCATGATGATAGACTGTTCAGTTCTCTATATAAGATATAATTTTTTAAAAAAAATGGCAGAGAAATGAGATCAGCAACAGCAGCCCATCCTGAGCTCAGCAGGATTATCTGTGTCCCTGTTTTATTTTGCCGATAAAGCAAAGTGCAAGAACAAAATATGTGTGTGTGTATGTGTAAAAGATTCTTAAAATGGCATCTTTTTGAAAATCACACGGGCTTCGCTGAAATTCATTTTGATTTGAAAAATGTTGGTTAGAGATAATGGGGAATGTTCTTCCAGTATCACAAGGAATGTCTTCCAACTCAACAGTTGGAACTGTACTTCTGGATGCAAAATGTAGAATTGTGTCCTACTTAGACCTTATTTTATTGGTTGCTAGCAGTCTTTCTTGCTGTGATCATGTCTTTTGAACTAATTTTATGCAGCTGCAACAACAATGAAAGTTGTAGATAAAGTCTACATTTATTCTAAACTTCAGCTTGTGGTGGCCTTTACTGACAATAGGAACCGGTTGAGGTTCTGCATTTCCCAATGTTCCTGATGCCAAGAATATTGTTCAGAAAAGTATTTGTGCCTATTGGAGTCTTATAGTATTCCCAGCGGTCTTCACTTCTAAGCATGAGCTTGGAAATAAATAATGTGAGGAGCAGCAACTTCATTTATTTATAAGATTATCTTTCCATGTCTTTTGTCATTAGTCTTTATTAATGGGTCAGAGAAAATAGAATTGTGTGTTTAGTCACACACATAATTAAGGGGAGAAGGAAACTGTGTTCTCTAACTTTCTCCTACAACCTTGACCCCATGGTTAGGATGGCAAATGTCTAAAACAGAGGGCCTGCACTATCTATTTAAGGTTCCTAGACATTAATTTAAATGTTAGCAGAAGGACAAACTGAAATAATAAACCACTTGCCTCAGATTTCCATCTTCTGAATTTTAGAAGTCAGCAAGGAGGGCACAAGAAAGGCATGGGTAAGACCATCTGATACAATCCTTTATCCCCTACTCACATGAAGGAAATAAAGAGGGAGGAGCCCAAAGACAGAGATTTTAGTTTATGTATTAATACTCTGCTGAGATCTATCTTACCATTTTGAAAATATTTTTGCAAGCTTATTTGCATAATAGGCTTTTAATTTTATATCTTAATCTCAAAAACTCTCTTGAAAGTATTTCTGAATTTACCTTGTCGCTAGTGTAGGGGTAAGGATACTCTTCTTGGATTGCTGGGGGAAGAATTACATATTTTTCCAAATTTGTTTTTCCTTGATTCTTCATATTTCCCATTTCCAAAAGCCTCAAAAATCCCCTTATTATTTCTTCTCTTGGGATTGGATTGAAATAGAGAATAGGGACCGTGCAGATTTCTGCAATGGTGATTATTCAATAGGAAACGGGACATTCAGAAACAGCTCTTAGCTACCTAATCTGCCAATAAATGCAAAAATACAAGAATAACACCAAATGTTTATTCCCCTTTGAAATATATGATGAAAACTAATTTTCTTGCATTAAACTGAATGAGAATGTTAGGTTGGTGAAGATTGTTAAATATAAGAATAACCATTTTCTCCACTTCGCTTTTAGCCAACTGTCTGTGAACGGGAACTGTGTGTATTTGCTTTCCAAACTCTAGGCGTGATGAATGAAGCCGCAGATGAAATTGCAACAGGGGCTCAGGTAAAATTCAAATAATTTACTTTTTCAAAAACACCAAACTTTTATGATATAGCAGATGAAAGTTAGGGTAAAGCAACTTTTCATGTTTTTATTACGGAACTCTTTTTTGTCAGTATTAGATAATCCGTATTAGATACATGTTTACAGGTTGTAAGTGGTGATGGTCATAAAAGCAGGTCATCAAGTAACGAGACCTTACTTTACGACCTATTTTCTGAATGTTGTTAAGCAAACACCATAGTTGTTAAGCGAACCCGTTGTCTGCATTGGGGCATTTTGCTGAAGAGCAGAAGTAAATGGCAGTTTTCTTGCAAAAATGGTATAAATCACAGTCGTGTGACCACGGGATGCTGCAAATGGCCGTAAATGTTGAGCAGTTGCTGAGTGCATTGTGGGGAGGGGCTGGCTATCAGAACTTCTGAACTGGTTTGTAAGTACCTTTTGCAGGGGGCTGAGGTCTGGTGTAACTTTAATTGGTTGTAAATCAAAGACTACCTATATGTATAAATTAGGACTGAGCAGCAATTCAGTCTCCAAAAGGTGCTACAAAAGGCATGTAGCAATAAACACAGCACTTACCTGCGCTGCCTGGAAGCAGCTGTGCCTTTTCCTGAGCTGCTGAATGAGTCTAGAAAATGACCCAGCTACTGTAAAGTATTGTAATCAAGCTTTCCATTGGTATTCCTTTTTGTTTGGCAAAGCATTTTCTGGAGATCGAAGTACTGCGCACTCTCAGTATGTCCAAACTTTATTCTATTCCATCCAAGCTTCCCTTTACAACACCACACAGAAACATCTTCATTCCTCCTTGTGCTAGTTCTTCCATATCTTTATTCTCCAAAGCCAAGTTTTGTCAAGGAATCAAAAGTATGTAAATAGGCAGCCTCCAGATGAGTAAGCTTTAGGGTAGTGATGATTAACCTTTTTGGTGCCGAGTGCCCAAAGCGCATGTGCCCAAACCACCAAAATGCAATGCAAGCTCCCACACACACACATGCACCTCACCTTGTACATGTGCCCCGCTCCCCACACATGTGCCCCACACATGCGCACATGTCCCCCATGCATGCACCCCGCCATCCCATGCATGTACCCTGCGCCCTGTTTTGGCTTCCAGGTTGGTGCAGGAGGCTTTCCAAGCCCAAAATGGGGTGATTCCCTGCGCCCCCTCCCCGTGCCCTGTTTTGGACCTGCAAAGCCTCCTGCACCAACCTGGAAGCCAAAAGGGACATGGGGGCACCTGAGAGGCCCCCCACGCACCCTGTTTTGGCTCTGGAAAGCCTGCACCAACCTACATTCTCTGCACATGCCCCCCTCCCCCTGCACATGCATGAATACTTCCCCCACATGTACCTCGCCCCCTGCACATGCAAGGCAGTGACCCAAAGATCAGCTGGCTGGCGGGAGGCACACACACATGCGTGGTAGAGCTGGGCTGATGACTGGCATGCCCGCAGAGAGGGCTCTGCTTGCCACAGGTTTGCCATCACAGTTTTAGGACAACCTCAACCTATGCTGATGGCAAGAATGAGAAGTCAGTTTCTTTCTAGGGCTGCTTACCACAATTCCCACCAATGGGAATTAGACCCTGGCAAGGGCTGCAAGTTCCACACTGATGCCTTCTAGCAATAATATTATAGCTAGACAGATACTTGTCTATCCTTGTCTTGTGGATAGGAGGAGCGATTAATCCAATACTGAAATTTGCCGAACCACACTTGCTCACTGGCATTAAGATTGCCCATTCATGCCAAGTGTGAGAAAAGGAGAGAAGGGAAGGGAAGGCAGCCTAAATATATTTTGCTCCCTGATGTTTTTTTTTCTCACTGCCCTTTTTGAAAGAATCCTCTTTTTTATTTCTCTCCAGAGGACTGAATATAAAGATTTCAGAAGTAACCTTGGTATGAGTCAGAGCCCATCTGGGGCTGTAGGAGGAATCAGAGGGTTGCATTAATCAAATCCCCCCCTTTTTTTAATGTTCTCCCTGAATGAATCATTTTAAATCAAAGAAGTGTTATCGGAAAGATGGAAGGGCTGCAAACTAGATAATTCATTTCATAGCACTCCATTAAGTAAAAATATGTTTACTACTTCAAGTGTTTGAATAGTTGTTGAACGGTCCTTTTAAGGTGTTTCTCTGCTACAGTAAATACCACAATGAAGTGAAATAAATTTTAAATGTAATCTTTGTAGATTGTTGCTGAATTTTCTTAATTATTTCAGAAATAAATAACTTTCATTTGCATTCTGAGATATTGTTCAGGATTTGATCGTAAACTCTGACAAGAAGGACTATTAATAATATTAATGGGGAATATTTTAACATTGTTCTTTTTTAAAGACAGTGAATATCAGAAACATGATACAGTCTGAACATTTGTAAAGTAAATCAGATACATTTTCAGTGGAATGTTTTTTTCCAGTCCATTATCAAATGGTGCATTAGGGTGTTGCTCATAGGCAGTTGACAGATTGTGTAGCTGAAGGTCAGGCACTAGTTTGTTTCATGAAATGAAATCAAATGAATAACAAAACACCAGAAAATTGTCAATCAGGTAAAACAAAGGCAGGCTACTAATAAGGGGTTAGAAACCAGGAGAGCAGCTAATACTTTTGAAGATCAGGAGTTTGGAGAACAGAAACAAAGACATGGATTTCTGCAGCACTGTTTTTCAGTGCTAATCCAGTTCTGTTAGGCTTCTTATGTCCAATCATCATGGGGGAAATTCATGTGTTTCTGGCTCATGCTTTTTTCTGGAAGTACTTTGTCCAGAACTAGAAATGATTTGTAGTATTCTTGTTAAATTCTGGCTCCCATTTTGAATGTACACGATATTTAGGACTACTCAGTTAACTTATACTAAAAAAAATTAAAGGTAACTGTAAAGGTTCCCTTCGCACTTATGTGCTAATCATTCCCAACTCTAAGGGGCGGTGCTCATCTCCGTTTCAAAGCCAAAGAGCCAGTGCTGTCTGAAAACAACTCCGTGGTTATGTGGCCGGCGTGACTAAATGCCAAAGGTTCATGGAATGCTGTTACCTTCCCACCAAAGATGGTCTTTGTTTTTCTACTTGCATTTTTTACATGCTTTTGAACTGCTAGGTTGGGACAAGTAACCCTGTTAGGTGGCACTAGGGATTCCAACCGCTGAACTTGTTGACTTTTCGATCGACAAGCTCAGCATTTTAGCCACTGCGGCCCCTAATTTCTAAAGAAATTAGAAAAGCTCAAATCAACTCCTAAACTCCCAATCCAGTTCACCCACTCTATAAGAAAAGTGTTGTGTCACTCCCACATGCAATATCTGGCACATGGTTTGTTGCTTCAACACTGGAGTTGAAGTTTTCAAGTAGAGATAACAGTGCAACCTTGCTTAGAACTTTCCCTCACATTCCAGGCAATGTGGTTTCATCCTATTCATCCATTGGTAATCCAGCAATGGTATGCCGTTGTATTCTGAAAACCCATCTGAATACTTGGGAGAAAAGTTATAAATTATTGTAAGTTCTATGTAGTTCTCAAATCTTAATTAGCATTATAATTTTTTGAGAAAAGGGGAGGCATAAGAACAAGAATAAGTCTTTCCTGATGAAAAGATATCATTAGTACATATAAGTTCTCATAATTATCCACTGAAGATTGCTTTTTTGACATTTTTTAATATTGACCTTTCCCAACAGTGCACCTTCCAGATGTAGGGCCTTCAGATCCTATTGTTCTCTAGCCTACATGGTCATTGCTGGAAGTTCTGAGAACTGAAATCAAAATATCTGGAGAATGCCAATAAGTGTTGTAACTCTTTCTGGCTTCTCATGCAGAAACTTTTACTGTGATCCTTGGGGGGGCGGGGGGGGGAATCACTTATTCCATTTTATGATACACACATTGTGTAGGAAAAAGCAAAGTTGCCTCAAACAAAACATGGGTAGCAAATAAATTTGATAAACAAATGAATAACCAAAAAAAGCATATCGCAAAATTAACTGTAGACCAATATTATTTACACCCTCTCAAGATTGCAGATGTACTCACATTTTTATGAGCTTCAGATTTCCTCACTAAGCATATATGACAAAAAGCAAAGTACAAAGAAAATAATATTAGGAAATCTGCATCCTTTTTATTTTTAAAACCCAAAGTTTGCCTGATTGATTTTAGAGTTTCCTATGTTTCTGTGGGATTAAAACCCTCCATTCTACCCTTTAATACTCTTCCCTACCAAATCCTGCTAAAAGCAAAAGGGAGAAAATCACTGATTTAAAGCATTTTGGGGGACACACGTGGAAAGCAAAGGAGAAGATAAAAAGCCCTTAGGTCACAGATTACCCATTTTACCCAGGCTATCTGGAAAGTACCCAACTGAAGATGCTTGGTTAATTAATTTTATTAGTGCCTGCATCATAGAAACAGCTAGCATCACTGCTGTCTGGGAATCATTCCATCAATGCATCTGGGAAAGCTAGAATTCTCTTCTTCACATCAGAATATTTATTGAATGTATAATGGTGCATATCAGATCAAATCTAAACTTACATGATAATGTGAGCCTTTCATTTCTCAGCCTTTATAAAGCTGAAGGTCCTATATGTTTCTCAAAGCAGCCAGAGAGAGAATTAAAACAGTCTTTAGATAATTACCGGGCTGTGAGATAGTTCATTGATGGACAGACCCTTCTCTCCAATCATTATTATCATTTATCAGCCCAGTCAGAATGGCCTAGGAAAGGAATGATTCATGTCGGTAAGAGGAAAGAAATGGAATGTTTGGTCATTTGTGTCATGTCATTGCTCAATCTCTTATCCTGAACAATGGTATAATTGGGCTTTGCAAGATGCATTGACTGCTGACCTGGTATAGCAAATTAATTTCTTAGGGCTGTAGTTTATCCATTAGATAAATTCAATTAATATGTACAGTAATATGTATTATAATGAAAGGAACAAGACAGACTTATTTCTGTTGGCTTTAGAAATATTGCCCCCAAAAATGATGAGAATAACATTGGCAAATCAAAAATAAAACTTAAATTATATGCTAATGGTGTTGTTCTCAAGAGTTAACCATCCAAAGATTTTTTAGAATCAGTAATGGAGCATATACAGAAATATGGATTGGGACATCAATAAAAACAAGGCTCAAATGATAGCATGGAATTTACCTGAAGAAGAAAAGCAACATTTGCAGAAAATAACAAGATTCACTATCTTTGTTAAACCAATTAAATACCTGGGAAATTATTTAACAAAACATAATGACAACTAATTCAAGAAAAAATATTAACAGACTTGGAAAAATATAATGGCAGATATCTTAAGACAGAAGTTAAACTTATTCAAATTAGGAAGAATATAGTCAATAAAAATGAATATTTTTACAAAGGTCAACTTTCATATGATTCCAGTAAGAATTGGGGGGAAAAAGATATTAAATGAATGGACAAGGACAACTAACTTTTTATTTGATGAAATCGAAGACCAAGGGTTAAATTCAAGGTTTTGCAAGATATGAAAGTATAAGGTAAATTAGCTATATTGCACATTTAAAATTATATTATTAAGCCAGTTGAATTTGGAAAACAGATTGGACTGGACTGGACTGGATTGGATTGGATTGCCAAAGGACTGGTTTACCTTTGTTGAAGGAGCAGGATTTGCAGGCATGCAAAATAATTTTGGTGGGATATAAACAAACGTGTTTAATATATAAGACGTGACTTCATCAAAAGTATGTGATGAGTACGTCCAATTTACGGTCCCTTGCTTAAATGCTATAGAATTTGGTCAGTGAAGAGATAATAATTTATATAGGTGAAATCTTTCAAGACAGTTTCTGTAGAACATTCAGAAATTCATTGGTTTCAGTATCTTCAAATAAGTAGTATATTTTTTTAAAAAAAATCACAAAAACAATGTCAGATATTGCCTGCATATGATGCCCCAGAGACTAGAAGGGGTTAAGTCTTTACAGACATCACGTGTGACTATATCAGCCAATGAACTCTCTTATTGGACTCTTACCTAGAAACCACTTGGATATCTTATCTCTCTCTCTCATCTATCTCTCAGCGAGACAACACATGAACTTCTCTCTCCTCTCAACATCTGAGTCATACAGTTAGGGTAAAAATACAAAGGACACCCTGTTCATTATTGTATGCATGTATATATTTGTAAATAATAAAACAACCTTTTGAACCTGAAGCTGTATTGACCAAATAACTTCCTCATAGAACCAAATGAGCACGACCATCAATATATATCTGATAAATGGTAGCAGACGATGAAAAATTATTGCTCAGGTCTATGAAATTTTTTTGTAAATTTTGAAATCGTAGAACAATTTTTCCTAACATGGAATCCTTGAACCTGAACGAATTATCTTTACAAGAGATTGATGCATTAACCGTATCCTTAACAAAACAGCACCAATCCTTATCCAGAAGACTAAAAAAAACTTTCTATTGAAGCTACGCAGCAAGTACAAACCTCCTCACGAAAGGACCCCATTTTTTTTCTCCTCTTCATCTGAACACCGAAAGAACAGACCCACATTTGCAGCAACCTTGCTTCGATCTCAGTTCTACTCCACCTCATGACTATCATCGGGGACTTCAACCTTCTGAATCCCTTGTATGTTCCAACCCTGTGACTTCAGACCAACTTTTATTTTCTCAAGCTTCTCCAGAACGACATTTATATCAAGCTTTATATGCCACAGGCCTGCTAAATGCAGGCTGGACTCTCAAAGAGCTCTTGAACTGTTAAACACCCTTTCAACATCACCAGACCTGCTAAGCGACAATTTTTTTGCCTCAACCCATAGATTCCCAGACTGACTTTTCAAACACCCATTACGTTAAAAATCCCCTCTCCCCACCTATTGACTTCATTGCTTCCAATATGGCTTCCACCTTCCGCGAAAGCATGGCTTCTAAAATGGCTGACAAAATGGCCGTCCCCACACACCACCATGCAGTCCACAAAATGGCCGACAATTTATAGGACCACACTTTAAACAAAATGACATCTACCACTTCAGACCACAAGGTCTCATCCAACCTCCTTACCCCCATACATCCTACTACCCACCCCACAACTGGAGATATTCAGACTGATACCCTACCTTCTTCATCCAGAGCACTGAGGTCGAATCCTCCCACTTTTTTTCAATTTTCAGAATTTTTCTATTTTTGCCACTGCTGCAAACCTCCCAATCTATACTGCTGCAGCTGCCGTAGCTGCAAATATTTCTACTGATACCAATATTGTCTCCAATGTAAAAAGATCCTTTTCAGTCTTTGCAACCACCACCTCCATTATTCCTCCTATCATTGAATCACCTACAACATCTTCTCTCACACCAAACGACTCCAATCAACAATCCGACAGTAGTTACTGAAATGAGTTACTGCTGACAGTAACTCATTTCAGCCTTCTATTACTCTAAACTGTAATGATTTAAATATTGAAACTAATAATTCTTTGTCTTTATCTACTCATGTAAATGTATCTTTAGAAATTGAAACTGTTTTGCAACATTGTAAACAACATGGCCCATTACCTTTATCACCAAACTTCAAAAAATTACAAATCTCAGGTAATAATTTCCTTACTTGGTAACAGCTCAGGAATTTGGACAAATTTGAAAAACATATAGCACAAAATTCCAAGCATCTGTTGTGATTATATTAACTTGTTTTGAAATATGATCAAGTCAAAGACTGTATGATTAAATTGATGCAGAATTTAAAGAGATCAATTGATATCCAACAGTGGGAATACCAATGGAAAATAAATACCAAATTCAGTGAGTTATTACATTAAAAAAAAAGACGGGTACAAGCTGTTTTTATTTGGCGTATTAATCCTTCAGTGATTCCAAATATAAATAACTCATTTTTAAAAAATGCAATTATTTTTTTCACACATGCTGGCTACTCTCTATATAGCTACTATAGAGAACATGCAACATTGGCCCGTTTCCCACCATACCTCCATGTATGAGATATTGGCTAAGCAGGTACTCCCTGGTTATCTGAAAAAGATAACCAAAATATACTGGGAAAGGTATTCCCCAAAATTTCAGGGCTCCAGCCACAGGGGATTTAATAGCTAGCAAGCAGCATCTTCAATTGCACTTGGAAATTTATGGCTAAACTGTGTATCTCATGCAGCATTTGTTTAACCTATCATAGTATTACTGTAACTGACCTCTGAGTGCACAGGCAGTGCATTGCAGACCGGCTGAAATTTGTAGATAATCTTCAAAAGCAACTTCATGTAGTCTGAGATTGCAAGTGTATTAGGATCTGGTAAGATAAAACATTTTTTTAAAGCAGATTATTATTAAAGGGCAGCAATAGTATAAATCATATTTAGGAATTTTTGTTAAGATCTGGAATAATGATTTTATGAGAAGTTTTTTGTTGTTGTTGTTTTGCTTTTATAAAAAAATCTGATTTAAAAAAGCAGATCTCTATCATACCTATTAAATTTTATCCTAATTAATATTTCACACGTTATGGGTTTTATAAGGTTTCCATCCATTTTGATTGGAGAAAAATATTTTAGTCATTTACGTATTTCCTGTTCCTGACTATGGGAAAACTGAACATTTTCCTCAGTCTCACTTCAGTTCTGGGTACAGGTAGTCCTCAACTTACAACAGTTCATTGAGTGACTTTTTGAAGTTACAACGGCACTGAAAAAAGTGACTTGTGACCATTTTCCAGACCTATGACATTCAGCATCCCCATGGTCATATGATTTATATTTGGATGATTGACAAACCAACTCACATTTATGACTGTTGCAGTGTCCCAGGGTCATTTTGTGACCTTCTGACAAGCAAAGCCAGTGGGGAAGCCAGATTCACTTAACAACCATGTGACTAATTTAAGAACTGCAATGATTCACTTAACAAATGTGGTGAGAAAAGTCGTAAAATGGGGCAAAACGTACGTAATAAATTTCTCACTTAGTAACATAAATTTTGAGCTCAATTGTAGTTTTAAGTTGAGGACTACCTGTATTGAGTTGGCCTGGAATTTCTCTTTCTTTTCATTACTGGACTCCAAATCCTGTCTCAGATGAGGTGGCCTGTCAACATTCACAGAGACTTAGTATCCAATGCCATTCATTGAATTACAATTTCATAAACAGAAGCTTCTATACTTTTAACCATATACATGTGGACGCCACCAAAATTTGTCGTATGTGTACATAGAAGGAAAGAAAACCTGTTAGTATTCACCTAACTGGGATTAGAATACACCTAACCAGGAACTGGGCATGGCTAGTCTAGTGAAGAGAAGGACCAGGGGAGACATGATAGCTGTCTTTCAATACTTGAGGGGCTGCCACAGAGAGGAGTGGGTCAAGCTGTTTTCCAAAGCACCTGAAGGCCAGACAAGGAATAATGGATGGAAACTGACCAAGGAGAGATTCAACCTAGAAGTAAGGAGGAACTTTCTGACAGTGAGAACAATCAACCAATGGAACAGAAGTTGCCTTTGGAAGTTGTGGGAGCTTCATCACTAGAGACTTTCAAGAAAAGATTGGACTGCCGTTTGTCAGAAATGGCATAGGGTCACCTGCTTGAACAGGGGGGTTGGACCAGATGACCTATAAGGTCCCTTCCAACTCTGTTAATCTATAAACCTTGTACACCTTTATGGAATGAATAATCTGAATCCTTGAATGGATGTTCAAAACCATGCCTTTAATAATTTGAAGAAGTAAATGGGTTTTTCCAGAAGAGAAGTTACTCCAATAAAGGAGCCAAAGCGGATTCTACAAAATCACACACCGTCCTTTTGCCCCTGCACATCATTTGACACTCCTATTAAATTACTGTTAAAGTGGGGACATTGCAACACAATGAAGAACAGATCTAGAACTTCCATCTATTGGTAAATTATCTCAGTCCTGCTGGTACAATTGTATTTGAAACCCTGTTAAATTTTAACAAAGTTCTGGTCCAGATCTGTTGGCGAATCATATATGTAGTTATTTGGGCGGGGGAAAGGGAAAGTCTTCTTTTTGAACTTTCTTTTGTCTTTTCTTTTTTTCTAGGTTGTAGACTTACTCGTATCTATGTGCCGTTCTGCATTAGAATCCCCAAGAAAAGTTGTCATTTTTGAGCCATATCCCTCAGTAGTAGATCCTAATGACTCTCAGATGCTAGCCTTTAATCCCAGGGTATGTATCATTTATATTTGGAGGGGAAGGGTGTTGATATGGGCAAAAACACTGCTTCCTTCCTTTTCCACATTCTTGGAGGATGACTGATATCAAGGCTCAGATAAAAATTATGTACCTTGTGTGGTTACTTATAATAGCATCACTCCTTATGCAAATGAGTAGATTTCGGTGATATCAATTTATTAATCAAATGTTATAAACACTCAGTTCACTCATAAAATTAAAGTTATAGCTATAAAGTGGTTTGTTGCTTAAACTAAATGTTTTCTGGTGTGTATTAAACCATAGTTTACATATTTTGGTAACTGGGTTCATACAATACAATAAACCAAAACCAAGCAAACCACATTACGGCTTAGTTCATTCTTATATCTGCACTTTAAGATATCAAGCAAAGGCATTTGTAAGACATAAAACCATTTTAACTAAAATTTCAGGGCAAAAATATACCCTATGTCTGAGCTATTTGAATGATTTCAAACATATGCCTATAGTAATCTAGTTTTGAATAACTACAGTAATTAATTACCCAAATCATTACTTTAAGATAGAGTTGGATACAGGAAAAAAAATGACTTTATACATATTCACATTCATTTTTATTTCTAAACCAAACACATATTATTAGCTACCACTTGTTTTGATGCCCAACTGTTTTTTTCAGTCTGGTTTTAGATTTTCACACTAGGATTTCCATCAGCCCAGGTTCACATTACCAGTTGTTAGGAATTGTGTGAGTTTCAATTCAAACATCCGGATATCATCTGTTTGGGAGAGACAGATAATCTCCAGATATTTTGGGCTACAACAATTGGTTAATAGGCATACTGTGTGGAGTTTCAGATAGGTTTTTGATATACCATCAGTAATGGATTTTAAAGCATTGGAAAGTAGCAGTAACTCTGCATGTCATTTCAAACAGTATCTTACTGATTGTAGGGAGAGCAAGAGTGAGAAAATGTATCACTATTTGTCTTTGTGTAAATGATGCAACTGATGTGTTTGATTCAGATATCGTGACAACAGTTGACATGGTTATGTCAGTTGCATTATTTGCATGATGATGTTACGTGTACAACATTTTGATATAGTTAGGGTTTGTAATGGTGTAGGGATTATAAATTTCATCTTCTATATAAAATTAAGAATTACATAGAAGGTAATTATTATGATAGCTACAGTGACAGTGAAACCCAATTATTCAGAAAAGTCATGGGCTTCCTTTCACAAGATATATTCCAGCAGGGAGTTTAGATAGCTATCTGCTATGGATTCCTTGATTTGATTGCCTGCATACCACAGAGGCTTGGATTCAGGGACTAAATGGATCTTCCCAATTTTATGATTATAAGACAGGGGTATCAAACTCGATTTCATTGAGGGTCATGTCAGGATTGTGTTTGACCTTGGGGTGCCAGGGTGGGCGTGGCTAGTTCAACGTCACTTGTGTCAGGGGCGCCTGTGGTGGCCCAAAAGCTCTGCCAGCGAAAACGGGCTCCCGAACTCTGTTTTTGGCTGGGATGGCTTCCTGCAACCCTCTGCCAGTGAAAACATAGCTTGGGGGGGATGGGGGGTGGCTGCCTGCGGTCCTCCCAAACTCCACTTTTGGCTGGGATGGCCTTTTGTAACCCCCTGCCAGCAAAAAATGACCTATGTTTTCACTGGCAGAGGCACCGTGGGCCTGTCCTTTACTGTTTCCAGGGTGGCCCCACATGCCAGATCTAAGCACCCCACAGACCTGATCTGGCCCCCAGGCCTTGAGTTTGACACCCCTGTTATAAGAGATATACTTAATATACTTTAAAGCATGCAATGGGGAAAAGTAATCTTTCATTTCTTTCACCATAGAAGAAGAATTATGACCGGGTCATGAAAGCATTGGATAGCATTACTTCCATAAGAGAAATGACACAGGTAGGCATAATAAATAAGTAAATGAATTGTTGTGCTCTAAAGTGTTAATACATGATAACATCTGTTGATTAGTTTTTAGCATTGTGTGGTTATTGTTTTACTAGAGCCGTGCCAAGAAAGCCTATCAAAATAATCTTTGTGTAGATAACAAGTTGCAAGATAAAATCAGTGAACCAGAACATGGACAGATCAAGCTTGAATGTTGCCATTGATATCATAGGCCGTTACAAGGAACTTTTCATTCAAAATAGGGGCAGGACTGCGTGAGAGTAAATTGATTGTTCCCCTATCTGGAGAATACAGCACTGACCAGCAGCACCTTGCTGTATTTTTGTGTGTTTATTTCTCAATTCGTGTGCATTCTTAGGAACAAGCCAAAGCAAACTGCCAAGGGAAAAATACAGATTTGTGACAATCTGCTGCAATGACACTGATGGTTTTGCAAGTAAAAGCTTGTTCACTTAAGTGAAACAGGAAAGCATTTGAAGATGGAAAGGGGGCTACATTGTGACTCCACCGAAAGTTCTGCCGAAGCTAAATTTAATGTGTCTCTTCAGATTGGGCAATCAAAATGATGTACTAAAATGTGGTGACATTCACTCAAGGTTTAAAATTGGGTCACGGTACATATCTGTGAATGTGCAGATTTATCGGCCCTTCTTGCCATGGTAAACTCCAGTTCCCTAAAAATGCACCCTTCTGAATACAGCAGCTTATAGCTCAAGAGCTGCAAGGGGATGGACAATGTTTGAAAATTAGGAAGAGGCACATTCCTTGAACAGAACATTTGAGTTGGAACAAGAAGAAGCTTTGTAAGTCTGCTGGTACTACAGAAGCTATGTCAGAAAATTCTTCTTCCCGATGTGATAGAAATTTATCTTCTCTATCTCCCCATTTTGCAGTTTACCCTATTCAGGGACATGTTAAATAGCATTTTATAGGATTTTGAGATAGTATTATTGGTGAGACTTACAGAGATGTATACCTGGATAGAACCTATTGTATTTTATTGATCCTTGCGTTTTGGCACCAGTTTTTAAGAAGTATATATTAGCTGCTTGGAAAACATTCTACATAAAATTGCTGTGAATAGTCTCCACAATGCGCCAATTTATCTTGAAGTTCAACCATGGTTTTAGCTCACATTTATGAACAATCTCAAACATCTCTTTCTTGTTTCAGCATAGATAGGACAAAGAGATAATCAACATCTGATCTTAAACTAACCAAGGTTCCTCATCATCTGAGGATATCTTTGTCAATTTTAGACAAAGATTTTAACTGACAAGTGGGGATATTAATTTGCAAACCAGCCAGTATCAAACAAGCTATGTTTAACCATTGCTTACAGAAACAATTATTCTTCCCAGTTTGTATCTAACAAAGAAGGCTTTTTACTATAAACTAGAAAGCAAATATGTCTGACCTCATGGCCACTTAAGAAGAAGAGCAGGCTTGAGGACATGCAACCTTGTGCTCATGAAAACAATATAACATTAATTATATTGACTGGAAAACTTTGCAGTTATGTCAACATTTCATCAAATGCTTCTCTTTAAACATGCTTTGTTTACTATCAGTAGTATCTCTACTTTTTTATTAAAGCTTTTGTGAAGGGATATCAGTCACTCAAATTGTAAAATGTGTTTTTACAAGGATTGCTAAAGTGAGAAAGTCATGGGGTATCACTGTGAACCAATCACTATGATGGGCTTCTCAAAGAGGATTTTCAATAATCATTACATTAAATAATGTAATTTTTAAAACGAAGTAATATTTCATTGATGTTTGTCGGAAGTGTGACAGGGGCGGGGGGGTGGCGGTTATCATAAAAGAGAGTCTTGATCCGAGGGAGTCCACTGTACCTCAGATAACCGGGTGTGAATCCCTCCTTGTGAAGTGGGGTCGCGGAGTTCAGATGGGTCTGCTGCTTACGTACCTGGCTCCCTGCCACGTAGCAACAGCCCTGCCTGAGCTACTCAACGTGATAGCCGAGGTGGCGGTTGATACCCCCAGACTTCTGGTCTTGGGGGATTTCAACTTGCCATCTGCTGGTGAAACGTCTGAGGTGGCTCGGGAGTTCATGGCTTCCATGACGGCCATGGACCTGACTCAGTTAATTCACGCCCCCACTCACACGGGCGGACACACCCTGGACTTAGTTTTTGTCTCTGGTCAGTGGTCGAGTGGTTTTGATATAGGGGATATAGTCATCGAACCCTTGTCATGGTCAGACCACTCTCTCCTTCGACTAGATTTTCTGACCGCTACACCCCGCCGCAGGGAGGCGGAACCGATTAGGTGGTTCCGCCCCAGGCGCCTGATGGAACCTGATAGGTTCCAGATGGAGCTTGGGCCATTTCCTGAGACTCTGGCTCATGATTCGGCTGAAGACTTGGTGGCCGCCTGGAATAGAGTGGCCGCCGGGGCTTTGGACCGCATCGTGCCTTTGCGGCCTTTGACCCGGCGCCGAACTCAGCCAGCTCCTTGGTTTACTGAGGAGCTGAGGGAGATGAAGCACCGGAAAAGATGCCTGGAGAGCGGTTGGAGGGCCAGCCGTTCCGAATCTGACCGAACACTGGTGAGGTCTCATATTAAGACCTACCTAGTGGCGATAAAAGCAGCAAAGTCTAGCTACTTTTCCGCTCTTATCGTGTCATCAGATAATCGCCCAGCCGCCCTGTTTAGGGTGACCCGCTCCCTCCTTCAACCGGGAGCTTTGGATGACCCCTTGCAGGGTCGAGCTGAGGATTTTGTCCAGTATCTGTATGACAAAATCGCTCAGATCCGGGAAGGTCTGGCCTCTGACCGGGTAGATCCGGACGGGATAATCGAGGCAGGTCTTGGGGGTGTGGTTTGGGAGGAGTTCGAATTTGTGGCTCCTGAGGACATGGACAGGATCCTGGGACGGCTGAATGCGACCACATGTTTATTGGACCCGTGTCCCTCCTGGTTGGTGCTGGCCTCCCGGGAGATTACATGAGGCTGGCTCCAGAAGATTGTTAACGCTTCTTTGAGTGAGGGTGTTCTGCCGGCCGCTTTGAAAGAAGGGTGGTGAGACCCCTCCTCAAAAAGCCCTCTCTGGACCCGGCTGTTTTGGCCAATTACCGTCCAGTCTCCAACCTTCGCTTTGTTGCGAAGGTTGTTGAGAGTGTGGTTGCACGGCAGCTTCCCCGGTTCCTGGATGAAGCTGTCTATCTAGATCCGCTCCAGTCCGGCTTCCGGCCTGGGTACAGCACGGAAACGGCATTGGTCGCGTTGGTGGATGATCTCTGGAGGGCACGGGATAGGGGCTGTTCCTCTATGCTGGTCCTATTAGATCTCTCAGCGGCTTTTGATACCATCGACCATGGTATCATGTTGCGCCGGTTGGAGGGGTTGGGGGTGGGGGGCACCATTCTACGGTGGTTCTCCTCCTATCTCTCTGACCGGTCGCAATCTGTGTTGACAGGGGGGCAGCGGTCGACTCCGAGGCGCCTTGTTTGTGGGGTGCCACAGGGGTCGGTCCTCTCGCCCCTTCTGTTCAACATTTATGTAAAGCCGCTGGGTGAGATCATCCGTGGCTTTGGGGTGGAGTTCCATCAGTACGCTGACGACATCCAGCTGTACATCTCCACCCCAGGCCACCCCAACGATGCCGTTGAAGTGATGTCCCGGTGTCTGGAAGCTGTGCGGGTCTGGATGGGGAGAAACAGGCTCCGACTAAACCCC
The DNA here is from genome assembly GCA_030761175.1 of Masticophis lateralis. Lineage (NCBI taxonomy): Eukaryota > Metazoa > Chordata > Lepidosauria > Squamata > Colubridae > Masticophis > Masticophis lateralis. Next base: position 259,565,169 of record JAUDYJ010000002.1, on the reverse strand, counting down.
TCCAAGACTGAGTGGCTGTGGCTGCCGGCGTCCCGATATAGCCAGCTGACGCCATCGCTGACTATTGGGGGCGAGACATTGGCCCCCACGGAGAGGGCTCGCAACTTGGGCGTCCTCCTGGATGCACGGCTGTCTTTAGAAGAACATATGACGGCCGTGGCCAGGGGGGCTTTTTATCAGGTTCGCCTGATACGCCAATTGCGTCCCTTTCTAGATCGGGACTCCCTACGCACAGTCACCCATGCTCTCGTGACTTCCCGCCTGGACTACTGCAACGCTCTCTACATGGGGCTCCCCTTGGGGTGCACCCGGAGGCTCCAACTGGTCCAGAATGCGGCCGCGCGGGAAATTATGGGAGCGACGTGTCCCACGTGACTCCTCTCCTGCGCGAGCTGCACTGGCTCCCGGTGGTCTTCCGGGTGCGCTTCAAAGTGTTGGTGACCACCTTTAAAGCGCTCCATGGCTTAGGACCTGGGTACTTGCGGGACCGCCTTCTGCCGCCAATAGCCTCCCACCGGCCAGTATGCTCGCACAGAGAGGGCCTCCTCCGGGTGCCGTCGGCCAGACAATGTCGGCTGGCGACCCCCAGGGGGAGAGCCTTCTCTGTGGCAGCGCCCGCCCTCTGGAATGACCTACCCCCGGAGATACGCAGGATTTCAGATCTCCGGACCTTTCGTCGGGCCCTTAAAACCCATTTATTCCATCTAGCTGGGCTAGCTTGATCCCATCCTCCGTTTTTAAATTTGACATTGATTTTAAATTGGGTTGTTTTAATTCTCGGCTGAATAATATTTAATAATTTTTAATTGTTTTTAACTTTTGTATACCATGTTTTATTCTGGCTGTTCACCGCCCTGAGTCCGCAAGGAGAAGGGCGGTTTATAAATTGAAATAATTAATAAATAAATAAATAAATAAATAAATAAATAAATAAATAAATAAATAAATAAATAAATAAATAAATAAATAAATAAATAAATAAATAAATAAATAAATAAATAAATAAATAAATAAATAAATAAATAAATAAATAAATAAATAAATAAATAAATAAATAATAAGGGGTATAGTAAAGATCAAATTTCAACTCAAAAGCTCCACTCGTACAAGCAGCAGGCACTTGTGTTTATGCATGAAGCTCCACTTGTGCGAGTGGAGGGCACTTGAGCAGAGGGCGTTTGTGCTTGTGTGCAAAACTCCACTCACGTGTGGGGAGAGCATTATTATGCCCTCACACGAGGGAAGGGCACCATTCACGCGAATAGAGCTTTGTGCACGAGCACGAGCACTTTCCACTCGCACAAGTGGAACTTTATGTGCGCGCGCTTGCTCGCAGGAAGGTTTCAAACAGGCCGTGGCCTGGTAGTGGACCGGGCCCCCGGGGTTTCAGTCCCTGGCTTAGGGGACCACTGAAAAATAAGGATAGCATAAGCAGGTTCAAAAAAAATTCTTAAAATATCTATAGAGAATAGGCTGCACTGGGTAGCAAATGTCTTGTAAGAGATAGTTGGGAAAGAATCCCAGAAACCAGTGATGGGATGCAGTTTTATAAGAAAATGTGCTACTGTTGCTAGAGTTTTGAACTATATATAGTTCAACCAAAGTCTATCAGTCACAAAAAAAAAAAAAAAAAAAAAAACCAGTTGAATTTTGAAAAAAATGCAGTTGAATACTACTTAGTATTTGAGTGGGAAATTACCAAAAAAATCTTTAAGAAGCCAGAAAAACCTCCAGAAGGTGACAATGACAATCCATTTTTTTGTTGTTGTTGTTACCAAAGAAACTACATAAATATGCCCATGGGGTCACTAGAAACTGAGCTTGACTGAGATTGACTCGGGTCCTTTCAAAGTGATAGCTTTTTCTTTAGGTGACTTGCTAAACTGTTCTATAGTTTCTTGGATTAGTAGAATTACCAGAATCAACACTGGCTTGTATCTAGTTGCAGCATATCTCTTAGTTGATAATTGTACTGTTATTATTTCATAGGCACCTTATTTAGAAATAAAGAAGCAGATGGACAAACAAGATTCACTTGCGCATCCTCTACTACAGTGGTAAAGAGCTTACATAGATTTATATGCCGTCTATTTAATTCATGCAGAGTACTTTTGAAATATTATGATAAGCCCCTAGTTTTCTTATACCTTGTTGACTTGATGTGCAATTTCCTTAAACTGAAGAACAAATTTGTTCTTCCTAGCTAAGATAGTATCAGCCCAATGCATTATGACATTATATGGTGTAATAGGAAAATCATGTACAACTTCTAAATTTAGCATTCTTGCCTGTATGAGGGGCTGGGGCATTGAATGGTCATGTGGGCATTGTAACACAAAATAAGGTTTCAGAATTCATAACATTATATCTTAGATGGGAATGGGCAGAAAGGATGAAATTTACACTGAGCTAATCGAAGATGGATTGTACCCTTCCATTGTAAATATTGATTAAAAATAATTAAAATGACATAGATTCCTTTAATTCATCAGAAAACAGAGTACATTTTATTTTGAACTCTAAGATAGGTTCCTTGAATTCAACACGGTACATTTTATTTTGTGACTTCCTATAGTTTTGGTAAATTCTCAATTCTTACTTGATTGATACAAATAACTGGGCTTACCATGTGGGACAAAATATACCTTGCAATAGTTGAGTTTCTCTATATAAATGCAAGGAAAATGGAATAAAGACTCCCAACAGTACTTTTTTTGGCGTTCAGGGCTAGCATGAAAAACTGTGATTTATTTTGTTTCACATATTCTCTATTTCAGGGTTATTTCCAGTAATAGATCACATATTGTGAAGCTACCAGTGAACAGGGTAAGTTGAATGTTAAGAGCAAGTTGGATTTTGGAAGAATACAAGTTATAGTTTATCAACCAGTAGATTTTGCTTTTCTGTGCCTTTACCTTTTAAAAAATGCAGCTATTCAATGGTGGTTCTATTCATTAGCTAGAGGTAATGGGAGTAGTTGTATATGGAGATCATCAGGCTGAAATCATGATGCATATTTCTTAGATTTAAGAACGATGGTCAAAATTAGGATAGTATGCTTTTTCAAAGAAAGCAAATTTCCGTACAAACAATTATAAGGATTTACATGCTTAATTTTTTCTGTGTTTCAATGCTGCTGGATTATCTAAGCTACGATTGGCTCAGCCTTTGATTATATATAAAATAAGATTGGCTGAATATATTGATATCAAATTTTAAGAATGAACTGTTTGGCATAGGAAATCCTTTAAGAGGATTTCCTTTTAACAAAAAAATATGCCTTAACATCCCAACCTCAATAAGATATGCCATTACAGCCTTCCATTCATAGATCCTCCAGATAAATCTTACTTTTGCAAAATTTTCAGGAAGAGATACTAACACTGGGGAAAGCTCTAATAGCCAAATAAAAATATCCAAAATTATTTCTAGAAAAGAATAAGAAAAGTTTAGAAAACTCTGGAATACTTGATAAGTTCCAAGGAAGTCCTTTATGTACCTTAACAGCCATAATCATTTGATTATTTGTCAACAATCTTTCAGTATGATTTACAATACAGGATATATGCAGTTTGTATAAAGTAATGAAACCAGTATAAATTATACATTGTAAACTAAGACAAACAAAAATGATATAATTATTGACCATCAATGAAACTATATAATTTTTTCTCAATGTTGAGGCATTTCTTTTCCCCAATATTTATTTAAACTGGAATTAGTGCTGATTTAATTCTGGAGAGATATTATTCCAGAGAAAAGGAGATAGCAAGCGTAAAGTCTCCTCTCTGGTTGATTCTTCAGAAACATTCTTAGATTGTAGCTCAACTAATTGGATTCATTGTTGTCAGAGCTTATGGTTTCCCTGTGGGTGTTTTGTCACCAGATTCTATAACATTCATTCATTCATTCATTCATTCATTCATTCATTCATTCATTCATTCATTCATTCATACTGTTGGAAAAACCAGGTTAGTATGATCACATATAGGAAAAAAACTTTCTCCCCGATTTTTAGTTGCAATCTGTTTAGAACCATTAGCATCTCTTATTGGTTTGAAAACAGTTTCCATTTTTTATACAATAAAATGCATATAAATAGGCATTAAAATAATTTGTATTGATAGTATTTTGATTCTTTGGAAGAAACAGTATCTGTGCAGAGTCAAAGAGTTCAATCCAGGTAAATGTATGGGCTATAGGAAGGATTAACTCTTTATTTTTTCAAGATCAAATTCCAATTTAAGATTGTGTAGTTTTCAAAAATAATTTTTACACCATTTGGCCTTGGCATATCAAAATCTGTAGCTAATGAAGAGAAGAGAAGAGAAGAGAAGAGAAGAGAAGAGAAGAGAAGAGAAGAGAAGAGAAGAGAATAATAGAGTTGGAAGGGATTTTGGAGGTCCAACCCCCTGCTTAGGCAGGAAACCGTATAGCATTTCAGACGAATGATTATCTAATCTCTTATAGAATTAGAGTTGGAAGGGGCTACTTTAGCAAAGACCTTGCTCAGTGTAGGATTCAAATTTAATGCCCAAGACAGATGCCTTTTTTGAACATGCCCAGGGAAAGGGGCTTTATAATCTGCTCTCTCTGTGATTGGTTCCACTGTCAAACTTTTTCCGAAAACTGAAATGTAATCTGCCTGCCTTTGAACTAAACCCATTATTCTGTGTCCTGAACCAACGAATAACAAAAAAATTAACAAGTACACGAGAATGTCAAACTGTTATAGATATAAAACTCCCCTCTTCTGCTTTTGTTCTTCTATAGCAATTGAAATTTATGCACACCCCACACCAGTTTCTTCTGCTCAGCAGTCCACCAGCCAAAGAGTCCAATTTCAGAGCTGCTAAAACTCTTTATGGAAGTACCTTTGCATTTCAGTAAGTATTAAAAATAGAAATAAATATATCATTGATTCCTTGTCTCCCCAAGTAACCGAGATTACAACACAGATCCAATCTAATTTCATTGGTAGTGCTTTTTAATTATACTGCTTTCCTTACTTTGATTTCTGCTTGTCTTGTCTTTTGTATTTAAGTGGATCGCACATTGAAAACTGGCACTCGATCCTGAGGAATGGCTTAGTGGTTGCTTCCAATACAAGGCTGCAGGTAATGAAGTGAAAAGTAGAAGCAAATATATAAACGTGCTTTGAAAGGCACAGAGGCCTAACCTGTCATGCTCCAGGAAAATCAGGAGATCCAGGCAGTTCAAATGGGTATAAAAATTAATTGTAAGATTAAACTCGCTATAAGAATCTGAACTACTAACGGCCAAGGGAAATTAACAGGAGATAAGAATAGAAGGAATTCAAGGTGGGCTGGACTTAGATAGATCTCTTGTGGGCTCAACAAGACTCATGACTGATGACACATTGGACCCCTCCCTTGTGCCCAGCCCGATTTTCTCCTACATAATTACAGTTTCGTAGAATATCATAGAATGAAAAGATGATTATCAGGTTGATATTATCATCACTGTTATTGTTACCTGGAATCCTTGAATTTGCTCATATTAACAGGAGTCCAACTTGCCAGGAACTGAAATGATACCTTTTCACTCTCTTGAGCTTTGTTATGGATTAGAGAACCATCTGGAAAAGTAACAAAGACTAAGTAAAAATGGCCTGCCCTTTCCTCTATTATTTATTTATTTCATCAATATTTTTAGGCAATTCGGTGTAATCAAACAAAAGCACAAATCACTAAAACATAACGTCTTAACATTTCAACATAATATTGTAAAGTAAAAACACATTCAACAAATAGCATATAAAGTAGCCATCATTTCCATCAACTTGTGCTGCAAAAGTTAAGGCAATAAAGAGCATCTTGAGATGTCGGATGGTTTGTGTGTGTGTGTTTGAGTAGCACCTCATCATCCTTGCTTTCTGATAAATGGAGGCTTTGTGATTGGCCATAGCCAACATAACAAGCCTTTTGTAAATTCAAATATATTCACCAGCCAAAACTGATCTTAGATTAGCATAAGAACCACATTCCGAGTTTTATCTTTGATAAAATGCAACAACTGAAGAATTCACTAGCTTTTTGTTTATTTCAACTTTCAGCTCCATGGTGCAATGTTTGGAAGTGGTATTTACCTTAGTCCATTGTCAAGCATATCTTTTGGTTACTCAGGTGATGTATATTAATCCCTTTGTTCATGTGGGGGAATACAGGGAATGGGAAAGTAAATAATAGTCATCTCTGGGCAAGACGGGAGGCGTATAAATTTAATAAATAAAAATAAAATGTCTACAATTCTAAATTTTATCTGTTGAACAAGGCCATTCCGGCTTTATTCTACATAGGCAATATGCCAGAGTTTAGGCAGGAAAAAAAACATGCATAACATAGAAGAAAGATGGCCAAGTAGCCGAGTGTCTCTCAGCTTCAGCGACTTTAAATGTGTGGACTTCAGTTCCTAGAATTCAGCACATTGCTGGCTGGAGAATTCTGGAAGTTGATGTCTACACATCTTAAAGTTGCTGAGAGCGAGAAACATTAAAGTAGCTGAATTCCCAAGTGGAATACAGAAACTATTTCTTGTTCAGTAGGTGGTACCTTTCATACATTGAATGTACTGAAATAAATACAGCAGGTAAAATATAAATAAAGCTGTTCTTTATTAATCTAACAGGAGTCTAAAGCTAACAGAGCAGGCACTAGATAATCTCTCAGTTTTCATGAGCCATGTCATTTATCTACATGCACCAACGTTATTCATTTGTTATTCTGCTTGCCCTCTATATCCCCATGAGCTGCTTGGATAAATTAAGATCCAGATTCCTCAAGGGGTCTGCTCACACAAGTTTTACTTCCTTACTAATTACATTTAGCCTTCTAGCTGTAATTAAGTAATGTCAAATTGTCTTCTACTCTCTCAAGAATATCAGTAGAAATGAGGAATTTTTGAGATTCCAAATGTTTGCTGGACTACAATTCCCAACATCTCTCACTATTGGCCATTTTAGCTAAAAACTGTAGTTCTCAAAATCTGAGGAAGTATTTTACTCCTGAGACTCCTGACACGTTTGATACAAAAGACAAGATACAGAAACATGTCCCTTTCTAAAAATTATATATTTAGCTCCCAAAGAAGACCCAGCCAGGTGCAAAAAAATGTTTTGGGGGGAGGCGGAGCTTTCTGTTGCAGTGGGCAGTAATAGCATTTGTCTTTTAAAGCATCCAGGTTGCACCCCAAAAAAATATTAGCTAGGCTAGCATTGTATGGTATCCTGCAGTTTAGCTATCTTTCTACATAAATTTAAGATTGGCTCAGTTGATATGAAACTCAGTTTTGACTCATTTTTAACCTGAACTCAGCATGCAACTTCCCATTATTTATCAGAAACAGAAGTGGGTTTTAGAATGCTGTATGATTGGGTCATTATTGTTGCCTGCATAAATGTACTTACTATATTTTTTGTTCCATAAGACACACTTTTTTCCCAAAAAAGTGGGTGGAAATGTCTGTGTGTCTTATGGGGTGAATATTGCATCACAGACCATAAAGTGTATTACCTCCAGGGTCCTCAATGGTGGATGGGTGCCAGTCTTTTGGTGAATAGCAGCCGGGCTGCCACGGCAGGGTCCTTTTACAGTGCTGAACCCCGCCTCTTCTCTTTGTCATTGCCCGCCTCTTCTGTCTCTCTTCCACAGTGCAGGAGTCAATAGGTAGAGCTGGCACATGAGAGGACACCTATCTATGGTCCTCCCAGGCTCCGCCTCCTGCCCTCACTACACTGCTGCTCCATATTCAGTGCTGCAAATATTTCTTTTCTTGTTTTCCTCCTCTAAACCTAAGTGTGTCTTATGGTAAGGTGTGTCTTGTAGTACAAAAAATACGGTAACTACTAAACTATAGGCTGCTGGAAATGAGAATCAGCAATGGCATTAATACCTGTCTGCATTCTGTATATGAAGTGGAACATCTAATACAGTATTTCACGCACCACTATGTCTGATGTAAATCCAATGTCTTTAGGGATGAACAAGAAACAGCAGAAGGTATCGGCTAAAGATGAGCCTGCTTCAAGCAGTAAAAGCAGCAGTGTATTACAGGTAAAGAAATATATGAAGCACTTCAAAAAGGCTTTTTTTTTTCTTTTTCTTTTTTATGGCTCTCCTTGCTGAAGGCAGGTGCGAGATACAGTGGTAATCTACCCCCAGAGCATCCTTGTTCACATTGGGTGACTCATTCAGGGAAGGACCGATCCAGAAAGCCAATGCATTAATATTTGACAAGGACGTATCATAATTTTTGTGTGTGTGCTGTCCTTCTATTCTTATTCTACCTGCTAATATATTTTGATTTAGAAAGACATTTGGCAGCTAGTGATGCAGCTGACACATCCTTTCATACAATTCCATAGATAATTAGAGTTAACTTATCCTGTGTTTGAGTGGCAGGAGATATAAGATATAGAATGCCTTGATGGCGCAGCAAACTAAAGTGCTGTTAATTAGCACCAGCTGCCCAAGAACAGGCACCAAGCAGAAGTCTTCTGTGGATTTGGTGCTTAGGCAGAACTAAGCTGCAAAGAGGCCTTGGAGACATAGTGGCAGGGTGTAAGATAAAGACACTGAACAGCACAACCAAGCAACTGGCATTATATATAGGAACATCTGCACAGTGTATGGGCTAGAAAGTTACAAAGGCTAACAGCTCCAGGCAGACAGGCAGGTACTGACCAGTCAACCAGACAATTGTGGCAATAGACAAAAGGACCGAAAGACAACAGTGGCATTAGATGTAGTTGTGCTAAGGGACAGCAACATAGAATGAAGGAGTATGAGAAGCTGGAGAAATACCAGGGTCTGATGCAGTGGTGAAATGCACTTACCTTTGCTACCGGATCGGAAATGTGAGCATGCATGCACCTCTTCTGCACATGTGCGGAGCCTTCTTATTGTGGGTCAAAAGGGAACTTAATGATGTCCCAGTGGGTGGGCGGAGCCTCCCACTGCCAACCCTACCTGATCGCGCGAACCAGATAGATCCGGTTGGATTTCATTGCTGGTCTAAAGGAGGAACTAGAGTGGATGTACGAAGTTAAGACCAAAGTGGTCCCTGTGGTGGTATGAATTCTCAGGGCTTTGACTCATAAACTGGGAGAGTGGATCCAACAGATCCCAGGAATAACACCAGAAAATCCAAAAGAATGCAGTACTAGGAACAGCTAAGATATCATGCAGAACCCCCAAATTCCCAGGCCTCTGGTAAAGGACATGAGAAGGGAATTTTATTTACATACATATAAATGCTCCTAGCAGATACAATCTCATTTCAGAAGCTTTCACTGGCCCATCAGATGAAAAATCATTCCTTAAAGGAAACTATTCAGGCTTCATAATGTCTGCAGAAATTACCTGTATTATTGGATCAAGGTCCTGAATGGGCAGTTATGACTAATATAACAAATGATTGTGGTTTTGACTACAGAGATTATATCAGTATTATCGGCAAGAATAATTCATGAACCAAAGCATTTTTAAAATATTTGATATAACACTTCCAATATTTCTTTTCTTTCACAGTTACAAAAAAAGGGGCAGCAGTCCCAATTTTTGCAAAGCCGAAACTTAAAATGCATAGCCTTATGTGAAGGTAAGCATTTCTGGAGAAAAAAAATAGCTGAATTCTATTTGACTTCCTTGCAGTTATCTTGAACTATATAAAAAGTTCATTGTTGATTTTGCTGATTTTAACTTACTTGTTTTAAAACACATTTTTTTTTATTTTAGTTGATTGTATTTTTATGTATAACTTATTTGAGGTTTACAATCTTTTATTTATATTTGTGTTTTGATATATCTGCTACATCCTACATACCATGAAAAGAAGAAAGGAAAATTCAGGATAGAAAGTAGAAGTAGAATTAGGGAAATGTTTACAGCAATGTTTGATCTCATCAGGAAGGTCAGGTGCAATATCAAAAAGTGCTCATAAGTACATTATTAATGTACTCTTTAACAAGTTATTGCTTTCTTTTAATATATTGCCTCAATATTTTGTCCAGTTCTGCCCACCACGCTTTTAAGGATTCATAGAAATTGATAATACAGGTAGTCCTCATGTTACAACTGTAGTTGAGCCCAGAATTACGGTCATTGGTTGTTGCAGTCATGAAACTGCAACTGGACCTAAGTTTACGCCATTTTTTGCATTGGTCATTAAGCAAACCCCATTGTCATTAAGCAAAGTCCTTATATCCAATGGACATTTTTTGCTGGAAATTGAACATAAATGTCAGAAACTAGCATAAAACATTGAAAATTGTGGTCACGCAACTTTGGGATGCTGCAGATAGCTATAATGGTGAGCCAATTGCTATCTTTACCAAGTGCCCGAAGTGGCCACAGGGCAGCAGGGGGACGTTGCAATATTGGGTTGTAAATAGCTTTTGGGGGGAGGGTCTACTGTAACTCTGACCAGCCGTAGGTCAAGGACATTCCATTCCAGAATGCAGGACATGGAATTGTTGTTGTTAGTTGCAAAGTTGTGTCCAACCCATTGCAACCCCATGGACTCCAGGTTTTCCTGTCCTCCTTAAATGGAGACCATTTAAGCTCATGCCAACTGTTTCAGTGACTCCATCCAGCCACCTCATTCTCTGTTGTCCCCTATTTCTTTTGCCCTCAATCGTTCCCAGTATTAGGCTCTTCTCCAATGAGTCCTTCTGTTGTGGCCCGCCAGCGGCCTGCGCGGATCGTGGCTGATCCCAACGATGAGGCTCATGTGGTGTCGCATCAGCAGCCTGCGCAGCCGGCGTTCGCGTCAGACAGCAAGGAGGCCAAAGAGAATATGGTGCCAGAGGCAGAGACTCAGCCAGGGCCTTCAGAACCTCCAGAGGCTCCTTCCAGTGGAGAGAGTGAAGTGGAGGAGCCTCTCCTCAATGCTCAGGCACGCAGGGATACTCAGGAGGAGGAGGTCTACTCAAGAGTAGGACTTGAGGATAATTGGCCACTCCCTTAGCCTATTTAAGTTGCACGCAGCTAGTGTTTTCTTGCTAGAAACAACATCTCATTACTATAGAGCATCTTGGAGAGCGAGCGACTTCTCATATCTTGTTTTCTGGGCTGATTGCCAATGCTTGTCGGACTTCGTTTGTAATAACTTTGATAAGGACTCTTTGCACGGGAAGCCTGCATTCTTGAAAGGGGTTTGTTTGGAATTAAACAGTGTTTGCGAAGCTTGGTGTGTGTCAGTATCCTCGGGAATCCGGAGCTGGGGCAGAACACCTTCCTTCTCATTAGGTAGGCAAAGTATTTCAGTTTCATCTTCAGGATCTGGCCTTCTAAAGAGCAGTCAGGGTTGATCTGCTGACTGATTTGATCGCCTTAGGACATGGAATAAAAGATTTAAATACAAGAAAACAGGTACTAATTGAACTTTTTTCTTTTAAAAAAAAGGGAAAAAAAACCCCCTTCATAACAGCAAATTCCCCAGTCTTGCCTCCGTTTCTTCAAGCAGAATCCTGGGAAGCTTTGATTTCCATTCTTGGACTGAGCTGTGGCCCTTCCAGCTCTCTGATTCTGCAGTGGACCCTTCCGGATCTATGATTCTGTAGCAGATTAATTTTAATTACTTTCTTTATGCTATTTTAATCATTAGATAAGACTTACATTAAAGATTTTATTATTTCACGGGAAATACTGTGTTCAGTAACCTATCCAGTTGTTAGTTTTGAGGTCTCCAGCATGGTACATCTGAGCATTAATGGAAACATTAATCCTTGATTTCTTCCATGCCATCTGCCTGTCCTCATTTGTTGCAATTTATTTAATTAAAAATAATAACAGGACGGCTGGCATCCTGCAGAATATCCTTCCTATTTTTCTCTGAAACTATATAGACCCACCGATATTCTGAGACAATTAAAAATAGCAGCCATGTAGAATTAGGTCCTTTTTGTCATCTGGTTAATTATTTTCATTCTGGTATGTAGCATTAATAATAACAACTTCCTCAAATCAACTCCTATGGATTATCTAAATATTACTTTATAGTTGGTTTTTAATCAATAGTGGTTTATCACTCCTTTCTTTTTTCAACTTCCCAGCCTAGTCTTTTGCTGTGGCATTTCCTAGTGGTCTCTGAATGGAACAATGACCAGTTCTGTTCCTGCTTAGCTTTTTTTGAGATTAATTCAGGTCTGTTTGGTATTGCCATGGTTGCTATTATTATTATTATTCCTTTGGAGTCAGTGTAGAGTCCTTGTGACTGCCTGAACAAATATCCTGCAGTTTTCTTGGCAAGATTTTAGAAGTGGTTTGTCATAGCCTTATTCCTAGAGTTGACAGAGAGTGACTGGCCCAAGGTGACCCAGCTAGCTTTGTTCCTCAAATGGACTTAGAACTTATTGTTTTCCAGTTTTCAGTCTGGTGCCTTAACCATTACACCAGGCGGGCTTTTTACATGACATAATTAAGCTGGTGACAAATTACATTGGCCTTTAATGTTGATGTTTACGAAGTTGACATTCACCCATAAGAGTCTTGGCTGCAGTTAATAAAGTCAATGAATGCCAGATTTTGATCAGACATCTTATTTAGAATTTAGAATATATTTTATGTTGAGTGCATCAAATCATCAAATATTAACCATTCCCCCAAATCTCTCTCTTTCTTTTAGTGATAACTTCACCGGATCTGCACAAACATGGGGAGATATGGGTAGTTCCCAACACTGATCATGTGTGTACGAGATTCTTCTTTGTGTACGTACTGCGTTCTTTCAGTTGAAATTATTTTTACTGAATTGAAGTTTATTTTTTATGCTAAAACATGCAGAATCCTATCTGGTTTTCATTATACTCTTAACATCTAGCCACAGTGCCTTCCATTTAAAAAACTTTTTTGTCTACAAAAAAAAAAAAAAAACCCTAGCCAAATTTTTCATTGAGCCAATTGTGTATTTAGAAAAAAATTAACCTAAAGACATGCTTCTGGTTTGACTGAGCAAGAGTCCAATCTGAAATTTGAGTCTCTCTCCCCCCCACCCCCACCCCACCCCCCGGGGAAACACCAAATAACTATAACTACAAAATAAGAGAAATTTCCATGTATTTAATTGAAGTTCAGTTGAATGGAAAATGATACAAAAAATGTTAGTTATGTTCTCCTTTATATTTTGATTCTTTAAAAGGATGAAATTACTTGTAACTTTTAATGATTAAGATACTGACTTGGATCAAGGGGTTCCCGCTTCATGTTCTCATTTAAATATGAACCTCAGTTGCTCTGTCATCCTCTCTCTCTGTGCTAACATATTTTGCAAGGTTACTGTACTGAGGATATGCTTGTGCAAGCTGCTCTGAACTCTCAGATTTATGATAGGATTAAAAATGCTAATGGTAATACAAGATCTCAAGAGTGCATCTAAATTTGATGTATACCTCTGCTAGGGATCTTCCAGTCCCTCCATACTTTTAATTTAACTTAAACTTTCTCAGAAGACTCAATTATTTCAGAAACTTTTCAGTAATTTTTAATTGACATAGCTGCCACTAATGATCTTTCTTGGCAATATTAAATACAGAATATTTTTTCGGTGAATATGGAAATGAGACAAAATATGGACCATTAGAACCCAGTTAGAACTAAAATAACAAGACAATAACAATTAGAAATACAACTACAATATCAATTCTCTGCATTTTGCACAAGTTCCTTGGAAGTTTAATACATTGTAAAAGAAGTGCCCCAGGACTAAAACATTAAAAATCCATATATTTACAATAATGTACATAGAATAATGTCAGTTAGGAGTGCTTAGTCCAGTCACTTGCTTGTGTTCATGTCAGAACCAACTAAGGCACTTCCAGGTTAAAAGAGCCTGATAGCTCAGCAGACTAAAAGCATTGTGATTAACACCAGCTGTCTGCAATTTCTGTAAGTTCGAATCTCACCAAGCTCAAGGTTGACTCAGCCTTCCATCCTTTCTAAGGTAGGTAAATTGAGGACCCAGTTTGTGGGGGCAATAAGCTGACTTTGTATAAATATACAAAAATATGAAGGCTATTGCTTAATGCATTGTAAACCGCCCTGAGTCTCCGGAGAAGGGCGGCATATAAATCAAATTTAAAAAAAAAAAAAAAAGGATTAGCCAGTGACATCTCCATTGCCCGAGGGAAGCTGGTTGGGGGCTCCTTTCAGGTCCCCATTAATGTGCCTAAAGTGATACCTAACAATCTACTTACAATTACATGTTCACCCCGCCATATAGTAGTTAAACGTTTGTCAACCCAGTATCCTAACCATTTGAGTTACCTCACTTCTATTAGTCCAGAGAAAGATTAATATTTCTTTTTAAGGAGAAAAAAGTTTATCATCATATGCTGTTAAAATGTTGTTACTCTAATCTTCTTCTATCTTCCTGGTTAAGACCAAGGGCAATCAAAGATCTCAATAGAATCATACTGGCCAAGAAGCAACAGAGAGAAACCTGGGAAATATCCCCAGTAACATTGACCAGAATGATAGAAAACTATAAGTCTATAAAGGTACCCCATTAATACTAGAACTCTTACTCCAGCATTGCTTCATTGTCAAGGCAAGAATCATTGGAACAGTCTTTGGGATAACTGCTGATAATTTCTCCCTTCAATCCGCTTCTTCATGGTATCCTGATAAAACCTGCAGACTCTACTGCAACATTCTTTAGCAAAGTAACAAGCATTTGTAATGTAATAATACCTTGCTTCTCTGTTTTCCAGTTTCGTCAATAGTTACAAGTAGAAATAAGACGTTACATCTTCCCTTTTCTTCGCTAATAGAAGATAACAAAAATAAAAGCTACATGCAGAAAGGATGAAATTTGAATTTGTCTATCATACTTTTGAGGGATTCAAAATATTAAACACTTTTTTCTATATACTTTCTCTTTTTGTTTAGCTATGAAGATGGCCAAGTAGGTGATACAAGCATAAACACTCAAGAGCCAAGCATCCATAAAGAGATCCTCCGAGTCATTGGTAATCAAACTGCTACTGGTTGAAAGGACCTCTTAATTACTTCTTGTGTTTTGGGAGCCTTCCTCAGTCTCAAAGCTGGATTTTGAACTGAAGAAGACATAATGTAAAAAACTTATTTCTTTTTTTTCCTGAACAAGTTAACCCTTTGAATACTTTTTTCTTACTTAGTATTTCTTATCACAAAAGTTTATGAATATATATATATATATATATATATATATATATATATATATATATCCCAAAAGTAGGGAGATATGTTGATACAATGCAGGTGATAATTGAACCGAAATTTTGATTGTTCACAATAAACATACTTTGAAAAGGAGTTTTGTGCTGCTATTTTTATATTAAAGATTTGAATTGGATCATTTTACTATTGTATATCTATATTTCTAAATGTGTGATGACTACAGAAAAGCATCTACTTCTTTTTAAAAAGTGAGATCCTACAGAAAATACTGAAATATTTGCATTTTAATACACCATAGGAATTAGTTGCTTGAAATTTAATAAACAAGATGGAAAGGTTAGCCGTAATATATTTTCTCTTTATGCAAAAGATGTATGGGACCCAAAACGTTATAGAAAGAACACCTTCCCGTTCTGTTGACATAATATATATGTGTCTTTAAATTATTTTATTAATTGTCGGTGTAACAGCATGTATCTGTTTTATAGGTTTTATTCCTTTAGATCAGGGGTCTCCAACCTTGGCAACTTTAAGCCTGGCGGACTTCAACTCCCAGAATTCCCCAGCTAACTGAAGTCCACCAGGCTTAAAGTTGCCAAGGTTGGAGACCCCTGCTTTAGGAGCTTTTAGAGAAAACATTCCTGGTGAATTCAATCAATATATCTCTCTTAAATTCTTGGGAAGACATTTTTCCCCCCTGTAATATAAGAGTTTAGTTAATGTCTGATCTTGTCCATGCTACCTTTATGAACATTTCAAATTATTATAGGCAAAGCACTGAGTTTTTGTACAGCTCAAAAAATTATGATTTTTTGACACAAGCGTATACCAATATTCACGTGGCCAGTGTGCAGGTGTTCTAAAAAACCTAATTGCAAAACTTTTACGATTTTTTTCTTTTTTCCCCAATGAAAACATGCTTTTGGATGTACAGTCTTTTCAATTTCACTGTGCACACATGAACAGTAAAAATCACATTGATCATATTCGCAGAGCTGGTTCACATGGTACATGTAGTTTGTGCATATATTTGTACAGTGGAGTAGCTAATGAGCCTTGGATATGTGCCCTTTTTCCACCATTTTTTAATCTCTGTATGCACTAGACCCATACATACACAGAGTATCTTGTACTGAATTCATTGCATTTTTCAGGGCACAAAACAATTTGTGGCTACTTGCAGTGATCTTGATACACAAAGAAGAATCTATGCCCAAGAAAGGCCCAGGGCTACTACTCAATGCATACATTACATGGACTTCTGCAGAATGTGAGAAACAGTATATAACTTCTATCACATTAAAAGCTGAGTTTGTTGTCTTATTGTCACTAAATTGGGTAAAACAATCACACCTAAAGGCAACCCAACAAGGTGGTGAGCATCTGTTCTCATTCATCCTGAGGGTTGTTGTTCTTATTGTCTATTTTGTATTGAACTCTCAGTACTTCTTGTCTACAAAGTTTTAGCCTAATGGGAAACAAAATGAAAGTTTTCCTAATGCAAATAAGAAACCCAGTGGCTGATAGCAATATCAGTGTTGCCTAATGAAACAGTTCTAAAACGTGTTTCATCTGATAAACTCTGTAATAATTAGTTGGGAAATCTGTAAGGAGAAATTTCTTTGAAGTGTCATTGCCATTCATTTTCTTTTTCTTTAAAAAAAAACCAGGATTATTTTAACATATTTAAATTGTAAGTGACTTAAAATTAGAATAAACCTCTAACCAGTGCAATAAATAGGACAGGCTCCTCAATTGACTGGTAGCCCTGGAAAACAGTTATTTCCCGATATGTGTTCTAACGTTTTTTTTTAATATCAGCCAAATAAAAGCAGACAGGAAGATTGCAAGTTTGCTGATTCAGTTGATGTTTACAGTAATTGTTGAAGAAGCAAGATGAACATAGCTATTGTAGCAGAAACTATCCAAATACAGGTGGTCCTTGTTTAATATCCATTCCCTCAGTGACCATTCAAACATATGAGGGCACTGAACAAATTGATACTTATGATGAGTCCTCAAAGTTTTGGCTGTTGCAACACCCCTGTGGGCGCATGATTATAATTTGGATGCTTGGCAATGGGCCACAATTTCTGACCCTATCAGAATCTTGTAATCACATGATTGTGACTTTTCCTGCAGGCTCCCCACAAGCAAAGTCAATGGGGAAGCCAACAAAGAGTCTGAAATCACAATTGTGAGGTCCTTGCTTAATGACCTATAGTGATTTGCTTAACAATGATAAAGAATATGTTAAATTTAAAGACAGAAATAAAGGGAGCTGGGATGAAATTTGTCAGTAAATTTAAATTTAACATGAAATAGTTTGTCGCAAAGGCAACTGCCTGCAAAAGCTCCTGGATAGGGGCTGAAAGATGGAAGCGGAAACAGTATGCACTGCCCCATATTTGGATAGACCAGGTTACCCTGATAGACTGGTCCCACTGGAGAAAACACTTGATATAGAATGGCTATAGAATATTCTTTATTGGCCAGTGTGATTGGACACATAAGGAATTCGTGCATAAGCCCTCAGTGTACTTAACAAACACAAAATGATATAATAATCTTAAAATATCAATAGGAGAAAGTAATAGGAAAGATGAGAAGGATAATATGGTAACTGGAACTGGCATTTTAAGTCACATGAGGTATAAAGTGATGGAAATTCTAATTACCATCAATAAGGAAGGACTACTTGTAGAAATAATTTGTCACATTCATTAGTAGTTCTGTGAGGTGAGTATGTGAACAATGTAGGCATATTCAGCTAAAATGGTTTACAGTTCTATCAGGATTGCAAATATCGCCATAGCATATGAGCACACATTTCAGATTCTACAGATTCACTGCTAAAGTGTCTTGACAAGCAGTTGAGATTCATGAATAGGCCTATATGTCCATTGATGACCATCACTTTGTTTGTTCTATTTTAACAAACATCCATATAACCTTTTAAGCATAATTAATAAACTCTAGCCATGCCATCAATTAAAAATTGCAGGAACAAATAAAGGAAGAATCTATGGTAGGTAATAAACCGGTTTTCATTCTAGGTACACTACCGTTGTTTTATGACATTTAATTGAAAAATACAGCCATGAAGGAAAGATCTCATACGTACGCTTTGTAGATTTTGAATTGGCATTTGATTCCATTTCAAGAGCAATGTTGTTGAGGAAATGGGAAAATTCTGATATAAGACAGATGCTTTCTCATTCAATTCTTTCGTGAAAATTCTATTAAGGGTTTACCCAGTATCTTCTTCACTTGTATTCTTACCATTCTCCTTCTGGTGTAGTCTAATGTCCAAACATTATCTATATATATAAAAGCCAAATACCACTCACTCATCACGAAATCTCCAGAACTGTAAAGCCTACAAACTTGATATTTGGCACGTATGTTCTCTTGGCTTCTAGGTGCTTCTAGGTAAGAAAGGATTTTCTGAAATGACCATCAGATCATTAGTATTTCATATGCAATATTATATCCACACACACTGATGCTAAGGAATTAAATGTTGAGCTCTGTTCCAACTGCCAGTTGCCTTTTATTAACATGCTCTGCTGCTACCTCTTCGCTAAACCGGGTGTGGGCATGGCCAGCACATGACTCATCCAGCCTGTGGGCTGGGATATTCCATTCCCCCTCCCGCTCTGTTCCAAGTGCCAGTTGCCTTATATTAACATGGGGTTACACATTCTACATTACATTTCAGGCTTTTAAGTGTCAATTTATTACACCTGATCACATAGTTTTGTAGCGAAGCATGGGTACACTATATAACTGACACAAGTCTGTAGAGATTCTCAGTCATCCAGGTCATGGTTGTCCCAAATGTGCTTTTTCAGGGGGCAACTGGACTTGCTTGTTTTTTCTTTGAAGACATTTTGCTTCTCTTCCAAGAAGCTTCTTCAGCTCTGACAGGATGGTGGGGAACGGAAGGATTTATATTCCTTGCAGTCAGCTGGTCATTTGCATCCTTTTAGAGGGTCGTTGAAGCACTTGGAGGTTTATCTGTGTCCTCTCAGGGTCACCTGAGTAGTGCTCCTGATACCTACAGCCTGCAATTTTGAGAAAAAAAAAGAGGAAAAAATTGCAGACTACAGGAACCAGGAGCACTACTCAGGTGACCCTGAGAGGACACAGATAAATCTCCAAGTGCTTCAACGACCCTCTAAAATGACCAGCTGACTGCAAGGAATATAAATCCTTCCATTTCCCACTATCCTGTCAGAACTGAAGAAGCTTCTTGGATGAGAAGTGAAATGTCTTCAGAGAAAAAACAAGAAAGTCCAGTTGCTTCCTGAAAAAACCCTTTTGGGATAAGTGATACAACCATACCAGGTAGGATCAACCAATCTCATAGACTACAGATACGATGAAAGAAATTAGTTGGCAACAGATTATTTATTTCATTGTTTAGTCATTATTACTTTCAATAGTAGTGGACTCTTGGCAAAATTATCATAACAAAAATTAAAACAATACAAAATATAGATAATAATAATCTCAGGGTTCCAAGTAATAGATCCATTGCAAGCAAAGCTCTTGAGGCAGTTGGATTTCTCAAAGAATACCTTTATTGGAAATATATTGGCACATATCTGGTGAAAACCAACTCTGAAAGGTCCCTTGGTTTTTATCTAATTAAAACTAAAAGTTTTCCTCTCAACCCCAAACAGTCACATGGCTCAATCATAGCAGCATCCACTGGTCTGGTGATATCACTCCTTCCTCTGGCCAGGTGTGAGAACATCCTTGGTTCCCAGAAGAAAGTATTTTATTATGATTACACCTCCCCAGCTATCTCTAATCCCTCTTCCCTATCCCTCACTCCAGTGTGGCAGCACTGAAGCCACAAAATGGCTTCGGGCAGATCATCTTCGGGGTTGACAAATAATACATATTGATGCACCACATAAACCATCAGCCATATAAATGATCACTGAAGGAGGGTCACCTTCCTTCAATCTGCAAGGACTTCCTGGAACACACAGATCTTGATGACATTTCAAAAGTGAGAACCTTACTCAGATGTGTTCTGTACATCATCTCAGTTGATCTGTCTAGGACGGGTGTCAAACTCGATTTCATTGAGGGCTGCAACAGGGTTGTATTTGACCTCAGGGTGGCTGGGATGGGTGTGTCCCAGTGATGGGTTACTCCCAGTTCGGTCCGTTACCCCCCCCCCACCATGACATCATTATAGGTGATCTGCGTATGCGCAGTAGCTTCTGAACGTGAGCAGAAGTGCGCGCGACCGAAGCGAGCATGCACGCGCTCCCATTGTGAACTGGTAGTAAAGGTAAGTGGAACCCACCCCTGGTGTGGCCAGCTCATCTCTCATGGCGGGGGCACCTATGGTGGCCCTGGCGGGGTTGGGGGTTCCTCCTGTAGCCTGCCAGCAAAAATGTAATCCGGGAGGGCTGTGCACGGCCCTCCTGAGCTCCATTTTCAATGGCAGAGGCACCGCAGGCCGGTCCTTTGCTATTTCAAGGTGGCCCCACGGGCCTTGAGTTTGACACCCCTGGTCTAGGACTAGAACACCATTCTAGTTCATCGTTAAAATGTGCCTTCTATATATAACTAGTCTCTCCGGAAAAAACGTAATATGCCTCCTTATGCCTCTGCTATACATTTTATACCATCATAATGCTTTTATGCTGTGGACTAAGAATCAGACAAGATTCCAGCCTGTGTCCTATTTATGGACATTCCAAAAGCATTTATTTTGTGGTAGGAAAAAGATGGCCAATAGATTTGATGATTTGAAGACTCTGCTTTTGTTCCTATCACCAGGAGCTAAAATTTTCTCTGACCTGTGCCAATGCTGCATTACTAATAAACTGTACAGAAAACTGCAGTTGCTCCTCTCCCATTGTTACACACTACATGTAGATTATATACATCTGTGTATAAGACAAACAGAAATTGAAATCTGGAGCAAATTTGCAAAGGGATTTTAAAACATCCAGGGAATTTTTTTTGCCAAAGGTAAGAAGGATTGGAAGTATCCTTCAGGCTTAAATGCTTTCTGCAATTTCATGTCAGGCATAAATTCAAGACGGGCAGCACCTCCGCTGGGAAGGAAATTTTATTGAATTTGCACTTGTCATTCAGCATATTTAAACTACAGGAGCCATGGAAATTATGACAAATTTGCTGGCATTTTTAGAATGTTATAGAGCTTTTATCACTTACTATATACATCAATGTTTCTCAACCCTGGGAACTTTAAGCTGGGGAATTCTGGGAGTTGAAGTTTGTATAGCTTAAAATTGTTAGGGCTGAGAAACAATGCTGTAGATTCTATCTCAAAATGTCCTGCTGATGAGAAATTCAGTAGTTGGAGGGCCATTATAAGGTTGTTGATGCTTCTATGTCGTCAGTAGCCCAGTAGATTCAGCATTTAAATTGTAAACTGTTCCTCATACGGAATTCTTATTACTGGGTTTGCTATGCTTCCATACAAAAATTGAAACATTTTCCTTCCTCCCATTCTAACTCCATTGCCCCTTGGTTTCAATAAAGATTACAACTCCTTCAAAAATCTTTTTGTTGATTCCATAAGCTGCTGGTGCATTTATTGATCTGATACACTTCTCTTGCCATAACATTTCTGTAAAAATATCACTTCATAATACACAACATGAAATTGTTTTTTTTCTGCAGGTGGAAAATAATTCTTTACTAAGAAGGCCATGCCCAGTCAGCTGTGTCCCTGCTGAGATGATACACTTATGAGATGACTGAAATACATATAGCATATTACAAATGGATTGAAGAATTCTTCTAGCATCTTTGTGGAGCAGAGGGGCAACTTCCATTAGTTTGAAAGCTGACTAAAGCTATAATAATCATTAGAAAAGAGCTGGTAGGGAAGGGAAGCTGTTCCACCGGTTAATTGCTGTAGGTGAAATGTCAATGACATGTTCCAAGAGTGAGTGAAATTAGTCGCTCTTCAGAGTTTTCAGAAGGCATGGGAAGAAAAGTTTAAGGTGCCAAATTTTACCCCTTCTCTCTTTCTCCAGTACAAACAAAACAGACTTAACAGAATAATAGAGTTGGAAGGGACTTTATTTTATAAAAAAGTTTTTTTAAAAAAAAAACAAACAGACAAACACATAATACATCAATCCTTCCGTGTGTCTTCTCGGTGTTTCTTCCATGACTACTTCTTTTTGTTACTCCTCCTATCTTCATTTATTCCTTAATAATTTCCATTTCTCTATTGCAGTATTTCCCCCAAATTACAATACATTTAATATAACATTCTCCTATTTAATTATCAGTCTTTATCTCTTTTCTAACCAATCATAAAATTTCCTCCATATCTTATAATAATCCGTATCCTCTCTCTCTTTAATCATCAAAGTTAATCTGTTCAAGTCTACACAATCTAGAATTTTTTAAATTACTTCTCCAGTTGGAAGGGACTTTGTACATCATCTACTCCAACCTCCTGCTCAAGCAGGAGACCCTATACCATTTCTGTCAAGTAGCTGTTCAGTCTCTTCTTGAAAGCCCCCAGTGATGATGCACCCATAACTTCTGAGAGCAAGCTGTTCCATTGGTTGATTGTTTTCACTGTCAGAAAATGTCTCCTTATTTCTACGTTAAATCTCTCCTTGTTCAGCTTCCATCCATTGTTCTTTGTATGGCCTTTGGGTGCTTTGGAAAATGGATTGTTCCTCTCCTCTCTGTGACAGCCCCTCAAATATTGTAACACTACTATCATGTCACCTCTGGTCCTTCTCTTCACTAGACCAGCCATGCCCCGTTCTTGCCACCATTCTTCATATGTTTTAGCCTCCAGGCCAATAATAATAATAATAATAACAACAACAACTATTATTATTATTATTATTATTATTATTATTATTATTATTATTATTATTATAGTACAGCAAAAACCACTGGGAACATCAGGTTGAGAAAGTTTTAGAGAATGAGAAACTCAAGATCTTGTGGGACTTTAGGATTCAGACTGACAGGCACTTGGTCCACAACACACCTGACATAACAGTAGTTGAAAAAAAAGTATGTTTCATTGACATTGCAATACCAGGTGACACACGGATTGAAGATAAGCAGCAAGAAAAAATCACAAAGTACCGGGACTTACAAATTGAAGTTGAGCAACTGTGAAAAAAGAAATCGTGTGTTGTCCTGATTGTAATTGAAGCCCTTGGAGCAATACCCAAAGGGCTACCTCGCTATTTAGAAATTCTAAATTTACTGGACTTGAACATTTTGACTCTACAAAAAACCACTTTACTTGGAACAGCTTACATCCTCCGACGATACCTTAACAGTTCCTAGGTCCTTGGTTGGTCCTTGGAGCTGCTGAGCTATTAACCAGCCTCAAAGGCTGTGAATCTCACTACAGATTAAATAATAATAATAATAATAATAATAATAATAATAATAATAATAATAATAATAATAAACAACTTCATTGTCATTGTATGTGTATACACAGTATACACATACAACAAAATTTACTTGACACCCAAAGACCAGTTCCAACACACATAATCCCCAAACACATCCCCACCCACCATAATTCCCCACCCCTAAACCACCCAAACATCCACACAACAGACCAAGTAATACTGTCCAACAGTTCATTTTTGAGTGCAATTATAGTTCTGAGATAAAAACTATTCAGAAAACATGTGGTCTGAGTTTTAATTGTTCTGTATCTTCTGCCAGAAGGCAACAGTCCAAAAAGATTGTAAGCAGGATGGGAAGAGTCTCTCAGAATATTATGCAACTTCCTCAAACAGCGAGATTCGAAGATGTTGTCCAGGGCTGGTAGCTGGAGTCAGATAATATTCTGGGCAGTTTTAATGGTCATCTTTGTTGCTCTTCTCTGCACTCTTTCTAGAGTCCCAACATATTTTTAATAGTGTAGTGACCAGAACTGGATAAAGTATTCTAGGTGTGACCTTACTAAGTCTTTATAGTGCAGTACTAGTACCTCACATGATCTTGATTCAATCCCTCTGTTAATGTAATTTAGGATTGCATTGGCTTTTTGATCTGCTGCCGCACACACAAACACTCAAGTTGTTGAACCTATGCAATCTGAAAGATACCAAAGGACACAAAAGTCACATTTTTGCTTCCCTTGTTCTAAATCAAGGGTGCCAAACTCAAGGTCTGGGGCTGGATCTGGCTCACAGGGTGCTTAGATCTGGTCCATGGGGCCACACTGGAAACAGTGAAGGACCGGCCTGCAGTGCCTCTGCCAGTGAAAATGGAACTTGGGAGGGCCACAGCTCTCCAGAGCTCTGTTTCCTGGCAGAGGGTTGCAGGAAGCTGTCACAGCCGACACAGCCAAAAACAGAGCTCAGGAACCCATTTTCGCTGGCAGAGTGCTCAGGCCCCCACAGGCCTCCCAACACAACTGACATCAAGGTGGCCCTTCCCATCCCAGCCCTCCGAGGTCAAACACAACCTGATGTGGCCCTCAATGAAATCAAGTTTGACACCCTTATTCTAGATGAAAAACAGTCTGATATTTGAGCTGCCATCCTGCACTTGGTACAACTTACCAGTGAAGTGATCCAATCCAAATCTAAACAGATGGAGAAAGTTGCTTAGATCTGAAGAATACACAGTAGGGGCTAGGCTTCCTTACAATGATCTGTTTGAGTAAGCAAATAGCCTAGCCCTGGTTGAATGATTTTAATAGGCCTTTTAAATAGTGTAGAGACTTGCAGAGACTTCTGAAAATAGTACTCAATTGTATAGGGCTATTTTCGGATGTTTATCCTTGCTTGCTTAGCTGGCGTCTCTGACCTTTCTTGAATTAGGAGTCTTTCCAGTGCTTATTACTATGAAATAATATCATTCTAAAAAAGACCTACATTGCATTTGTATTGCAAAAATCTGAACAGCCACTACAGGAAAGCAAATTATTAAAAGAGTTTTCCCTATCCTTTTGCTGCCAGGTCATTATGAATTTTAGATTTTCTTCAACCTAGATTTGGTAGACCTATCTAAATTCAGAAGTAAGCATTTTTAAAAATTCAACACCAAAGCCTTTCAAGCAGCTCCATAAGTCTTTTAAAAAAATCTGTAACATATTTTTTACAATAAGAATAGCAAAAAAGGCATGGCAAGTAATTATATTAATAGTGTTTCACTAACTATATTAAACCCAAGTTATGTTTAGCTTCAGTTTACATTTGGAGTGCAGCTTTCAACATGTAATTTTAAGGTCAATTGTAGCCTTTAGCAAGGCAAAATTGTCAGTCCCTGCTCTAAATAGATTTGCTTAAAATAATATATTTATTGCAGGACTGTTCCAAGGTTGGTGGTTTTCACACGTTGAAATGGTTTGTAAACTTTCTAATTTATGACTGCAATTCCTACAGAGTTTACACTGGCTAGACTCAGTAATTAAGAGCCATAAAATAGTAGAGATTTGACATGGCTTACAGTAGAGATTGTAGTTACTTTCTGCTACAATTCCTTTGACTGATACCAATAGCAAACTTGTATTGAATTTTGTGCTTAGAATATATTGCAGTTTCCAATTTTAGCCCATGGTACCATCAAATTATTACAGATATTGAACAGTTTATACAAACTATAACTCTTTCCAAAGAAAGGAAATAGACAAAATATTTTCTATATTCACTTTCTGCAGCACTAGCTTTCTATAACTATTTAAGCTCTTTTATTCAGCTGTGTAGCAATTATAATGTTGTAATCAAGGCAGAATTTACTTTCAATAAATCATGACTTTGTTCTAATGTGCTGTTTATCTGGTAAACATAGCAAATTATTTAATAAGCAAGCCTGATTTTAGACCATTATTTCTCATCCTTGCCAACTTTAAGAGGAGATTAACTTTAAGAGGAGATGAACCCTATGACTATCATTAAGTTTAAGTTTAAGTTTATTTGAATTTATATACCGCCCTTCTCCTTGCGGACTCAGGGCGGTGTACAGCCAATTAAGAACGAACATACAAAAGTTAAAATTTTCATAAAATAATAATATAAGTGGCCATAAAATTTAAAAACTAACTTCATATTTAAAATACAACTCTAAAATGCTAAAATGTTATAGGAATCAGGCTAGGCCGGCGAGCTGAAAGAGATGGGTTTTTAAAGCCCGCCGAAAGGTTGGGAGGTCAGAGATTGTTCTTAACTCCGGAGGCAGATCATTCCAAAGGGTGGGTGCTGCCACAGAGAAGGCTCTCCCCCTGGGGGTCGCCAGCCGGCATTGTCTGGCTGAGGGCACCCTGAGGAGGCCTTCTCTGTGGGAGCGAACCGGCCGGTGGGAGGCAATTGGCGGCAGAAGGCGGTCCCGTAAGTACCCTGGCCCTAAGCCATGGAGCGCTTTAAAGGTGATTACCAACACCTTGAAACGCACCCGAAAGTCCACCGGCAGCCAATGCAGCTCGCGCAGGAGAGGTGTCACGTGGGAGCGTCCCGTCGCTCCCATAATCCCCCGCGTGGCCGCATTCTGCACCAGTTGGAGCCTCCGGGTGCACCCCAAGGGGAGCCCCATGTAGAGAGCATTAAGTATTGTACCTTATGATTCTTGATGAACGTATCTTTTCCTTTATGTACACTGAGAGTGTATGCACGAAGACAAATTCCTTGTGTGTCCAAGCACACTTGGCCAATAAAGAATTCTATTCTATTCTATTCTATTCTATTCTATTCTATTCTATTCTATTCTATTCTATTCTATTCTATTCTATTCTATTCTATTCTATTCTATTCTATTCTACTCTACTCTACTCTACTCTACTCTACTCTACTCTATTCTCTCCCAGAATTCCTCAACTAGCAGTTGAAGTCCACACATCTTAAAGTTGCCAAGGTTGAGAAACTGTTTGAGACATTCTGAAGTCTAAAGAAGAACATTAAAATGGTTTCACTCACAGCAAGAAAAACAAATTGAAGGAATTAAATGAGTTGCGATATGTCAATCTGGACCTCTGGACTAGGAACAGGTTCAAATTATTCTCATGGACCTTTCAGGATTATTTTGAGAAATTTGCTCAGCCTCATCAACCCAGCCAATTCCCACTCCAATGTATGCCAGCTCCTGAGACAACACACACGCGCACACACACACACAGGCTGAATAGTCAAAGCATGTAGTGCACAATATGCTATGCTAGGTTAATTTTAATCTTAATTAGTTTGAGTGTGTGTGCATTCATTAGCATACTGTAGAACACAACCCATTTCATTAGCTTAACTTCTACCCTGCTGCTCCCAAATGTTCTCTTTTTATGCTTGAGAGATCAGTCTAAAGCCTTGAGAGATCAGTCTCAAGTAAAGTTCTGAATGTATGTCTATAATCCTTACCATTACGTCTTAAGTTTTATACCTTTGTATTACTACTGCCACTATTCTTAATATAGGAAGTTGCCTCATTCCAAAGGAAATGGTTGGTCAGTCTGGTCAGTCCCAACGGACAGTAAATATTTCTTCAGGTTTTCATAGAGATATTTTCCCCATCCCACTGAGATGGAGGTGGAGAACCATGGATACTTTATGAATTGTGGACTTCAGTCAGCGGAATTTGGATTTTCTCTAAGTATAATATAATAGTAATATCAATAACACATCTTTTGATTCTCAGTTGGCTCTAGAAATATTAGCAGCACCTAAAACTCCTAATAACTGTACAGAAATTTATAGTGTGCATGTGTGTGATTTTCTTCAGTGTGTAGAGTTTATATACTCACATGCATATGGACACATAAAACTAAAAGGAATCAGTGGATACGGTTAGGAAAGTTGTGGAATAAAGAATTAGAATACCTCATATTACCTCATAATAGTCTTAAAGATTATTAATGTATTTTTTTATGATTTTAGGATGAAATCATTTTTTCATGTTGGATTGGATACCGTAGAGTAGGGGTGTCAAACTCGATTTCATTGAGGGCCACATCAGGGTTGTGTTTGACCTCAGAGGGCCGGGGTGGGCATGGCCAGCTTGATGTCACCAGGGGTGGGTTCTACTTACCTTTACTACTGGTTCGCAACGGAATTGCTTCTGTGTATGCGCAGATCTCCGATGATGATATCTGGGGCCATGAGCAGGACCTCCCACTAGTTTTACTACTGGTTCTTATGAACCAGTCTGAGGGGACAACCCACCACTGGATGTCACCCATATCGGGGGTGCCTGTGGTGGCCCAAGTGCTCTGCCAGCGAAAACAGGCTCCTGAGCTCCATTTTAGGCTGTGACAAACTCCTGCAACCCTCTGCCAGTGAAAACAGCTTGGGAGGGCCACATGTGGTTCTCCCAAGCTCCGTTTTTGCTGGCAGAGGCACCGCAGGCCAGTCTTTCACTGTTTCCAGGGTGGCCCTGCAGGCCGGATCTAAGCACCCCAAGGGCTGGTTCCACAGGCCTTGAGTTTGACACCTCTGCTGTAGAGAATGTTTAGAAAAGGTTAATTATCAGCTACTTGGAGGAAGTGTGAAATAATGGAGGGAATAGTTAATCTATGATATGGGTTTATCTCACTATTGCTGCATTTTGCTTTAATATTTAGATGTTTGTTAATACAGTTTTGAGGAAAGTAGAATGATTTAAAATATAAATGTAATTCTGAATTATATACCAAATTTTTGGTATCTATCATTTTATGAACAACTGTATTTAATTACCATGGGGCACAACAAACAAAACAATACTTCTATAATGAAATGATAGTGACATTCCAGATTCATAGCCTTGAACTGATGGTAGATATTCACTCTCCTCTTATGAACTGGCTTTCTACCAATATAATAGAAAGACTGACCATGTGATCAGAAGTGAAAGTTCTGCTTTTCTCTCCTCTTTCTTTTTATTCCCCTTTTTTTTTAAAAAAAATTAAATATCCTTTTAAAGACAATTCTACTGGGAGAAGTTGGAGAGAGAACTCAGGATATTTTTCATACAAGTTGTGTGCTTTGCTACTGCAGTACAGCTCCTTTCCTATTAAACAGCCAATTAATCTGTTCCCATGACATACTTGAAGATTTGAATGCATGGGGCGTGAGATTGAATCTTCTGGTGTTCTGCTTCTAGTAGAACTGAATGTCTTGGCCATTATCAAACTCTATGAATATATTCTACAAAGGTAGACTCACCCTGCACAGTTGGGGAGAAGTAAATACCTATTGTAATAACTATGTTGATCATTTTACTTATTCATTTATCTGAAAACTTCTTTATATTACCCTTCATTTTCCCAAAACAATATAGAAAGTATAATTTGTATTGCTATGTACAACAAAGCATCATTGGCAACAGAGAAAGGTGATAAAATAGTTTCCTTAAGCTAACTTGAAGTAAATTAGTTTAGATTTACTTTGGGCAGACTAAAAAGTATTTTAATCATGCTATAAAACATAATCATAGAGCCACTGATAGGGGAAATATTTTATAACTCGCACAAGCCCTTAAATACATTTAAATCCCAGGGGTTTTTCCCTTTAAAAAGCATATGAAAATTTTCATAAATTAATTTTTTATGATGTTCTTCTGAGGTAATCTAGTAAGCTTTCTGTCATTTGAATCTAGTCCTTCCAAATTAAATTTGTCCAGAATGGTAAGCAGATATGCAATCATGTGACATTCACAAATCTAAAATCATGAAATAAAAGATGGGTATCTTACCAGAAAAAATAATAAAGATAATATTTATTTGATTATACATATAATAACAGCTGCAAGGATTGTTTATGCACAAAATTGGAAAGCAGAGAATATACCATCGGAAGAAGTAATTAAAAAATGTTTAGATTGTGCAGAAATGAACAGATTAACTATGATGATAAAAGAAAGAGAAGATTCAGAACATTTTAAGATATGGAATCCATTTTTTCATTGGTTAGAAAAGAGATATAAATTAATTAATTAATAGAGATAGATAAAAATGTTACAATTAGAATATTGTGTTAGTGGAGAATAAAAAAAAGGATGGGAAGGAAGTGGATAGGCCAGGTATCTGCCTGAGCCAATGCTCTTTAACATTTTCATTATATACAGGTAGTCCTCCATTTATGACCATAACTGAGCTCAAAATTTCTGTTACTAAGTGAAACAATCATGAAACATTTTTTCCCCATTTCATGACCTTTCTTGCTAAAGTTGTTAAGTAAATTACTGCAGTTGTTAAGTTAGTAACATGATTGTTCAGTGAATTTGGCTTCCCTATTGATTTTTTTTTTAAAATTTGATTTATATGCTGCCCTTCTCCAGAGACTCAGGGCGGCTTACAATGCATTAAGCAAGAGCCTTCATACTTTTGTATATTTATACAAAGTAAGCTTATTGTCCCCACAAACTGGGTCCTCATTTTACCTACATTAGAAAGTATGGAAGGCTGAGTCAATCTTGAGCCTGATGAGATTTGAACTTACAGTAATTGCAGAAATCTGGAGTTAATCACAATGCTTTAGTCTGCTGAGCCATTAGCCCCCCCCCCTTTTTTTTTTTTTGCATGTAGAAGGTCACAAAAGGTGATCACATGACTCCGGGAGACTGCAACTGTTATAAGTACATGCCAGTTGCCAAGCACTTAAAATTTTGTTCATGTGACCATATGCTGCAATGGTTGTCAGTGTGAAAAACATTCCTAAGCACTTTTTTCAGTGTCATTGTAAGTTCAAATGGTCGCTAAATGAACTGTTGCAGATTGAGGACTGCCTGTATTTAAACTAGGCATATGTCTATGAAGAATTTCAGTCATCCAGGTAGAGTTGACTGGAAGTTAAGTCGTGGCAACTGGACCAAAAACAAAAGAAGTCCAGTTGCCATGACTTAACTTGTATACAAGATATTAGGAAAAAATGCTCATCAATTTTCAGACAACACAATTTAAGGAGGAGAGAGGCAATATGGGGGTGGATGGAGGAAGAGAAACTTCGAGACTGAGTTAAGATGGATTTTGAAATATCTGAGCATTGGGTCCTACCCATCAATATGCAGATGAACAGTAACCAATGTAAGGTTTTGCATTTAGGTCGAAACAAAGATTAGGGAAAGAACCAGGGGTGAATTTCAGCAGGTTCTGACAGGTTCTGGAGAACCAGTAGTGGAAATTTTGAGCAGTTTGGAGAACCAGCAAATGCCACCTCTGGCTGGCCCCAGAGTGGAGTGGGAATGGAGCTTTTGCACTATCCTTCCCCCAGGAGTGGGGAGGGAATGGAGATTTTGCACTATCCTTCCCCTGCCATGCCCACCAAGCTATGCCCATCAAGCCACACCCACCAAACCACTAGTAAAAAAAAAAATTGGATTTCACCACTGGAAAGAACTACTAGTAGTAATCTTATGCACAATTTATAGCTTGCACCACTGTCTGCCTATTTGTCTGCATAATCTACCTGTATAAATTTTGGTCAATTATAGTCCATTCTGGTTTTTCTTTTGCAGAGATAAAACATATGTTCCATACACTAAAGTCCTTTATTGGACATATAGGTTAATTGCCGGAGCAAACTAATCATATTAATTGAATTTAAGCCTTAGGAAGAAATTATGACCTGAAAATAATATGTGCTTTACAGCATCATAATTAATGCTGTATAATGTGCCTAGTAGTTGTGCTTAAAACTAACTGTGACCAAACAGTCATTTGTGCTCTTGCCAGGAGATGGGACCTTAGGGAATTCTACACTTTTCATGTTTTGAATGACTAGAGCTTGCTTCTAAAATGGAAACATCTTATTTCTCCTCCCCTTTCCAAGTTTTATTTTTATTTTTTAAAACCAGCCTTTTCCAGACTGGTATACAGGTAGTCCTCGATTTACAAATGTAATGGAGCCTGCTCATTCCATTCATAACCTGAGGATTGGTGGGAGTGAATCTTGTACCTTGAACTAGATCACTCCCTCCTTTCACCCATGCATTTGCTAATCGAATGTGAGGCTCATTAACTGCACATTATGTATTTCAGGGTGGGGAAGTCCATGGGGGGCCTACTGATGGAACAGGCCACCTGTCTAAGACCACCCAAGGCCTCCCCAAGCCACTGAAAAATTTCATGGTTCCCAAATTGCTTCCCCCCCCCAACCTGCCACGCTGGGTCATTTACCTTTTGAAGATCTAGAAAGCAGTCTCCTCTCCAGCCTCATGCGTCCCGCTTCAATTCCATTCCGGCCTCCACATGCCTCCCTGGCCCATTGCTGGCCAAAATGGAACCTCTGCGGGCTGGATCTAGCCCTCCAACACTCCATTCAGCCCTCTGTGGGTCTCCATTGCAGGCTGAAATAGAGCTTCCAGGGGCTGCATCCGGACCCCAGAAACTGAAGAAGAAGCTGAAGAAGACCCACAGAGGGCCAAACAGAGCATCAGAGTCCCATTTAGGCTGGCAACGTGCTGGGCGAGAGCTCTGGATGGCAGAATGGGGTGTCTGAGGAGCAGATCCTCCCCTCAATAGCTCCATTTTGGCCAGCAACATGCAGAATGAATGTTGCAGAGCCACTGCGGTTGTTCATAAGATTCATAGTTTCAGGCCTTGTTCGCAAACACAAGGGGTTACTTTTTGCATAACTTTGAACATTCACTAAGGGAACGCTCATAACATCTGTATTATGATCAGATGTAGTGTAATTTCCAGCTCTGAGGAATCCCATGGACCATGGAATCATGAAACCACAACTGCCTGTTAGCAATCTAAAAACCACGATCTAAATGTGAATAATGGCAGATGGGGGATTTGGATGCTGGAATTTAACGACTGAAGGCGAATATACATGTCCCTGGATAATGCTGCAGGGTCCAATTTGGATCGGTCACTGGGACGAGTGATTTTGTCTTCTGAGCATTTTGACTTGTGCTGGAGTCCATCTTCAGGGAACTCCTCTGTAGCTGGAATTTAAATTTCTGTCCATGAGTGTCCTTTAAATTTGCTGCTTATCCTGAATGTGACTTTCCCACACAGTAGAAACTGCTTCTTTTAGGATACACTTTGTTACCGTTTTGTGTGACCTTTTTAGTCCATGAAGACATCACAAGTTCTGTTTCTACAAGCTTCCTTTTTATTGAGCTGTTCATTTTATCATGTCACTAAGACTTATTTTTCTGCTTCAGAAACTCTCATTTATTTTTTAATATATTGAGCTTTTATGTTCTGTGGCTTTTTGAAGTTCCATTACATTTTCAGCTTCCATTATATTTTCATTTGTTGGACCAAACAAGCAAATTTCCGAAGATGGGAAATGAAACTATGAGGTACACCTGCTGTGAGCTTCTTCCAGTCATTTCTAATAGTCTCTTGTGATTCTCATGTTATATCTTCTGCTCTAATTATTTTTTTTTTCAGTTCCTTTGCAATGTCAGCGTTTTTGTGGATAGAGGACAATGACAATTAAATTACAATAGCAAAAAAAAAAAAAAAAAGGAGAAGTGTTCATATATGCAACACATTATTATTATTTGACTACCTGTTCTGATTTGGCACTTATTCAATTACTGCTGCCACTTCAGTTTTGTCTGATTTTAATTTTGACATCTGACTGTACTGTTTAAATCTCTTGTAAGCCCAGATTTTGCTTGTATTTTATTATTATGAGGTCCAATTTACAAGGGATGAGACGCACCAAATTCTGTTATGACCATGTGTTTTGATGGACATAAGATAACTGAAGAATTTAGGGGCATTTTAATATTGGCTCCATATGGACATCTATAAACAGAATATAAGAAAAAACAAGGGAGGTTCTTTGCAAAATAAAAAGAAATCCTTGTCATAAGGCAGGGATATAAAACTCAAGGCCTAGGGCTGGATTTGGCCCATGGGGTGCTTAGATCTGGCTCATGGGGCCACCCTTGAAACAGCAAAGGACTAGCCTCACCAGTGGTGGGTTTCAAATTTTTTTACTACCAGTTCTGTGGGCATGGCTTGGTGGGCGTGGCATGGATTATGGGCGTGACAGGGGAAGGATACTGCAAAATTCCCATTTCCTCAGCTAGGACTTGGGAGGCAGAGAATAGATGGGGGTGGGGACAGACAGAATTTTTACTACCAGTTCTCCGAACTACTCAAAATTTCCGCTACTGGTTCTCCAGAACAGGTCAGAACCTGGTGAAACTTACCTCTGGGCCGTATGCAGCCCTCTCAAGCTCCATTTCCACTGGCAGAGGAGGCCGTCACAGCTGAAAATGGAGCTCAGGAGCCCATTTTCTCTGGCAGAGCACTCGGGCCACCACAGACGCCCCCGACACGAGTGACGTCGAGCTGGCCACTCCTGCCCTGGCCATGCCCATTTCGGCTCCCTGAGGTCAAACATAACTGTGATGCGGCCCTCAATGAAATTGAGTTTGACATCCCTGGCATAAGGTGTATTCACAAATTTTAAAAAAACTTTTAATGGCTTTGAAATAAGACCAGAGATATTCATGGAGGATGCATTAAAATTACTACCAGTGATTAGGGACTCATTAGAAATCCATAGATAATTATAGTTTTTGTGGATTTCCCATATATAGTCCCTTCATAACCATCAGTGGCTGAATATGTTCAGCAACAAGCAGTGGCATCCCCAAGAAGGGTCAAAGAAATTCAAAATGGCAGCTTTAGTTCTATAGTCATGGTTGCCATCTTGATGTTTTGGACTACCACTCATCCCAGCTGATATTCAGAGAACAAATGAAGTCCACAAACTATGGACTGTCTTTACATGACATATTTAGCAGTAATTTACATGTCACACTGAATTATATTTGCACTGTTGGTTAAACTACAAACTGGTTAGCTAAATACTGTGCAAAAGCAGCCTAATGGTGATTGTTCATTCTGGCTGTTTTCAGTTGTCATACTCCTGTAATAAATTACAACAACCTTCCAGTGGTTTCAGCTCATTAAGTGTATGTTTTGTACTTATCGGTCATAGTTTCCTTTCCCATAGTTTCCTTTAATGAAAGCATCTTTCATTAAAAAAAAAAAAATCCACCAATGCAAGAGAAGCAGTGTTATCTTTGTAGCATTTGCAATCAGACAGGATATTTGTGGCCTATTTCTGATTATGAAGTAAGCCTGCATCTAATAGGCACTGAAACTTCAGACAGGACAATTGTACTCTAGAATCCTCCATTATGAAATGTTTCTTTAAAAAAGAATGAAAATCTTCATCTGGAAAAGAAGGTGCTACCATTGAAACTTCTTGCGTTATATCAGTAAACCATATCTTTGCACTGATTTTTCCCCAAGCCTCACCTTCCTTATCCTCCCCACTGCAGTTCATGGCATAACAGCAAAGCACATCAAGCATAAGCTGACAGCTGACATATTGTTATATTTTAGGTAATTTATCAGCTTTTAACCTGCATTAACCTGCTTTATAGAGCTTAAATATATGGATACCCACAGATATACACCAGGGGTGGGTTCTAAAATTTTTTACTACCTGTCCTGTGGGCGTGGCTTATTTTGTGGGCGTGGCTTGGAGGTCATGTGACCAGGTGGGCGTGGCTAGCTGGTCATGTGACCGGGTGGCCATGGCTATGTGTATAGGAACTACTCAGAGGGCTGAAAAAAGTCATTTCTGACAGGTCTTTGCACTTTTGACTGATCCTCACACTTATGACCATCCTCACATTTATGCCCATGCAGCATTCTTAACAACCATGTCACTCATTTCACAACTGCTTCTCTTCACCATGGTGGTAAGATAGGGCAAAAAATGTAAAATGTGAGGATAGACATAAGTTTGAGGACTGGTCAAAAGTGCGAGGACCAGTCAAAAATAACTTTTTCAGTCCTCTGAGTAGTCCATATGCATAAAAAGATGCAGCAATAGAGAGGGATGAAGGAAGGGAAGGGAAATTAGAGTACGAGTGAGGGTAAGAGAGGGAGGAAGAGAGGAGAAGAAGGAGAAAGAAAAAGGAAGTAGGGAGGAGAAGAAGAGGGGGGGGGAGAGAAAGTAAGAAGGAAAGAAAAGAGAGAGGTGGTAGGTTTGAAGAGAAAGATTGCTGTACAATAAAAAAAAATGAAAGGGAAGAAAGCCAACTCCAAACAAATATAAAGATATTAAGATAAAGAATGAATTGTTAAACTTTAAAGAATAAAAGAGAACAAATATGAATAAATAGCAATAATTAGAAACAGACATACAAACATACAATGTATTTTCTTTGAACAGAGTATTTGGCCGGTTCAGAAATTTAAACAGTGTTTAGTCATTTCAATTAAATTTACAATTTCTATATTTCCTTTTTGCCATATTTATTCCGCATCTATTTTTTTAAAAAAAACAATATTACCCTTCGTTCTCATCTCTAATCTTAATCAAATTCAATTTTTCCCTTCTCTTCTATATTATACCCCTTCCCATTGTCATCTATTTTTATATCCATCCTCACATTAGTTAATTATGTAATATTATAGTTGTTTAATATAAATTCAACATTTTAATATAAATCAATTAGTTATATAACTAATCTTGAACTCTCCTCTTTTGCCCTAAATTTCCCATTGTTTGCAGTTTTGCACCTACCTTTTTTAATGAGGAAAAAGAAAAAACGCAATCTCTCTCTGCCTCATTTTGTCACGATGCAGCAAAGACCCTGCTTTACTTTCAGTTTCGTTTTTTCAGCATGGCTAGGGGAAAAAAAATCTGCTCCAATCTTTGCAGCTAGCAACAGAGCCCTGAGCAAGACAGCTGAGAGCAAATCAGCTGAGAGTCGGGAGGCCGATCTAATCAACTTGTGCTAGCCTATGCTGTAGCTGAAAGGGGCTGTTTTTTCTATTTTTTGCAGGCACCGGTCTACTCATTTGTTTTCTTTTACCACTGATCAGCTGTAGGGCGGCCTTTTGAAGCCCCACAGCAAGTGTTTAAAGTTGTTTTCCCTCTAGCCATCAGCTGGGACTCAGGAGGCAGCAATAGATTGGGAGTGGGTGGGGTAAGCGACCAGCGACTGGCCGGGAACCAGTTTGGGGGCGTGATCAGCCAATCTTATTACAGGTTCTCCGAACTATTACATTTTTATACTACCGGTTCTTGTGATCTGGTGTGAACCAGGAGCAACCCACCACTGATATATATACAGACACACACATCTGTAGAGAAACAATACACATATGCCTATATAACCTAATTAATTTCTGGTGAGAAAGTACATATATGTGTGCACACATGCACACATCACAGGTCTCATTTTGATCCATATACAGATGCTTCCTAAGGTCACTGCTGTTAAATGGCTAGAATTCCAGAAACCATGCTCTGCAGGCTTTCTCTACCCTGGTAATTTTTTGAATCCAGATGAATGATGGGAAGAAGTTATGGAGGGGAAGGATCCATCCATCAACATAAACCTCTGTTACAGTTTTTACTCAAGTTGTTACCCAAGGTGAACAGACCATGGCCATGTTTGGTGTGATGAAGTCAGGAAAAAGAAAGAAAGAAAGGAAGGAAGGAAGGAAGGAAGGAAGGAAGGAAGGAAGGAAGGAAGGAAGGAAGGAAGAAAGAAAGAAAGAAAGAAAGAAAGAAAGAAAGAAAGAAAGAAAGAAAGAAAGAAAGAAAGAAAGAAAGAAAGAAAAATCAGACCAATCCTATGAGAGCAAAATAATTGTGGGAGAGTTCTTCTAAGATTTTGGTTTTGGCTTTTCTTTAGTTCAAGGTATAACTTTGGCAAACATTCAGTTATCCTGATCTCATAGTATTCCAACTACAGCAACAGCAAAGCTGAGGAATCATCAATTACTGACCCTCCTAATACAACTCCTGTAACTCCAACACACCAGTAACAATATACTGCAGTGCTTCTCAACCTTGACAACTTTAACTGTGCAAACTCCAACTTCAGAATTCTCCAGCAGCATGGATGGGTAGCTAAAAAGAATTCTGGGAATCGAAGTCCATATTTTAAAGTTGTCTAAGTTAAGAAATAGCGATGTAATGTTTGAGGCTGTAATGCAACTCACCTAAAAAAAACAACAGATTAGTGAAGATTGACTGGTGGATTGTACTATGAACAATTCTAGAACTGCTTCCAAAATTATTATATATTCCCAAATGCAATCAAAGGCAACCTGCTTGTTCTACATTCTCCAATCAGTGGCAAAACTAAACTGAAACCAAACAAAAATTAGTTATTTAAATACCCAACAAATAAACATTCCACACTGTATGCACTTCAAAAATTATTAATAAGCAATGTTTTGGATCTTGTGCATGCAAAGT
Source organism: Masticophis lateralis (assembly GCA_030761175.1). Taxonomy (NCBI): domain Eukaryota; kingdom Metazoa; phylum Chordata; class Lepidosauria; order Squamata; family Colubridae; genus Masticophis; species Masticophis lateralis. Next base: position 259,526,822 of record JAUDYJ010000002.1, on the reverse strand, counting down.
ATCTCTCAGATAGTCATTTATTTATTTATTTATTACATTTATATACCGCCCTTCTCTTTGCGGACCCAGGACGGTGAACAGCCAGAAATAAAAAGCAGATTTTACAAAAATTAAAAAAATTTAAAAGCAACTAATATAAATTTGGCCCATAGTTAAAAACAGTTCAAATTAATAATTAATATCAAAACTTTAAAAGATTAAAGTTTTAAATGAGACATCTCTCTTTTTCAAGAACATTAATTTGGTTCCAAAGATGCTATTTATTTAAGGGCCACTTTAGGGTGCAACTTCTTAAAGTAGCAACATCTCCTTCCCCCCACCCCCAGAATCACCCAGAAGCCTGAAAAAAACATGGTTGATTTAATCATTAGCAAAGAGAGACTGTGCTTATGTGAGCCCAAAGTATTTCTTCTAAATAATTTTCAAACTTTGCAGGACTCCAGTAAGAAATCGTTTCATTCAATTAAATGTCCACAAGAGGTCACTATAGTCCATATATTTCTTATTTTTTGACCAAACTAAATCTGACTTTGTGTTCTTAACAATCTCAAAAGCATAGTAATATAGAAATAGAATATAATAAGATGGAAGGGACCTTGGAGGTCTTCTACTCCAGTCCCCTGCTCAATTCCATCTGGGCACCCATCATCACTATATCTCAATCCACCCACCTTATTGCCGGCCATCCTCTTCTTCCCTTCCCTTCCCTTCCCTTCCCTTCCCTTCCCTTCCCTTCCCTTCCCTTCCCCCTTTCCCAGCATTAAAGTCTTCTCCAGAGAACTGAGCTTTTGCATAATGTGTCTAAAGTAAGATAATTACAGCCTGGTCATTTGTGCCCCGAGTAAGAATTCTGGGTTGATTTGTTTGATGGTCCTGTTGGTTTGTTTTCTTGGATGTCCACAGTATTCTCAAGAATCCACTGCAATGCCAACATTTAAAGGCATCAATACTCTGCCTATCCTGCTTCTTCAAAGTCCAACTTCTGCTTCCACAGACAGTCACTGGGACTATTTTGCTTGTGCTATTCTAATTTTTTGTAAACATAGACACATCATGGAATCTGAATTTCAAGGCCTTCACAGCAATGGTGGGTTTCGATTTTTTTTTATTACCGGTTCTGTGGGTGTGGCTTGGTAGGCTTGGCATGGCTTGGTGGGCAGGGGAAGGATACTGTAAAATCTCCATTCCCTCCCCAATCCAGGGGAAAGTTACTGCAAAATTCCCATTTCCTCCCGATCAGCTGGGACTTGGAAGGTAGAGAATAGATGGGGGCAGGACCAGTCAGAATTTTTACTACCGGTTCTCTGAACTACTCAAAATTTCTGTTACCGGTTCTTCAGAACTGGTCAGAACCTACTGAAACCCACCTCTGCTTCACAGCCTTTCCAAATGCTAATCTATGGTATATTTCTTGGCAGCTTATTTGCTTACTGCAGAAGTTTGATCCTAAAAGGCAGAACCCATATAGCATATCTTCAATATCTTCAGTTAATTCTAAGGATGGTTGTTGTCATTATTAGTTTGACATTTATATATAATTTTGGTCCCATTCTTTTCACTATGCTCCTTCATTTTTATTGCTAAAGCTGGACTATTGTAGCCTCTTCTATACCTCATGGAAGTACAGTAGTGCACTGACTGATTGATTTCTTCTTACTTAATAATGTAAATGTACACTGCTCCCACTGAAACATACTTTGGTTCAGTTAAGTTGATTTAACATGTAGTGGCTGTTGACAAAATTACAAATGTGACTTAATAGGTAGTAGTTTAATGGCAAAAGAAAAAGAACAGGAAAATCCCAGGGGCAGAGGCCCAGAAGTTAAGATGGCAGTTTCAACCACTTGAACAAAGTCTGCCCTTTTTTAAAGGTGTTAAAAAGAGGTGGGCTTTTGATCACATTCTCCTTCTCCTTCTCCTTCTCCTTCTCCTTCTCCTTCTCCTTCTCCTTCTCCTTCTCCTTCTCCTTCTCCTTCCTCTTCCTCTTCCTCTTCTTCTTCCTCTTCCTCTTCCTCCTCCTCCTCCTCCTCCTCCTCCTCCTTCTCCTTCTCCTTCTCCTTCTCCTTCTCCTCCTTCTTCTTGGCATGGATGTTCCTGAATGAGTACAGAATTTAAAGAACAAAAATCTTGGCAGAATAGGATATATTATGAACATGTTAGTTAGCTGATAATCCCTTGGCTTGATCACATGTTCAAAATTTGGGTGTTTGGCAACCGGCAATCTTGTTACAATAGTTGGAGCTCGCCTCTTGAAGGTCACATGATTGCCATTCATGACCTTCCCAAGGGTTTTCTGACAAACAAAGTCAATGGGAGAATCCAGATTCATTTAATGACTGCACAATTTGCTTAACAACCATGGTGATTCACCTAACACTTATGGCCATACAATCAAGTGTAATTCAGTTAATAACCACATTGCTTAGCAATGGAAATTCCAATCACAATTGTGATTGTTAGTCAAGAAGTACTCGTATACTCTAATAAATAGTCATTCAACGATAAAAGCATTCTAGTTAAAGAATCATCTATTTCAATTGATTAATCTATTGCAGTCATAAGATATCAGGTCAATTGGTGCAAACAAATGTGAAAATATCTCTATAAAAGCCAGATGTGGCATATCTATTTATTTATGCATTTGCCTTAGTCAATGCAAAATTCCTTAAAGAAATCATAATCAGGAAGCAACGTCAATATTTTTTTCACAATGGGAGCTTTACAAAGAAATGACCAATTCCCACCCCCAAATTCTCACTCTGGTACTTAAGAGCACATGAGTTGGAGACTTATGTGACTAAACGCTTTTTCAAATTTACATATGCAAATACATCAAAAGAGTTGTTTTCCAAATTACAAAACTTAATTTAACAGTAGCTTCACAAAGCCATATATATATACAGTATCCCCAAATAATTATTTATTTTTTCCCCATTGATTACATTGTTCCTACTAACTACAAAAGTTTTATTGGAAGGATCTGTTTGAAAAAGATCCTCGAATAGAAAGGCAAGTTGAAAGGATGGAGTTATAAATGGTGTTGCATTAACTTAGTTCATAGATGAATGAGTATATGTTATTTTTCACAGTAGTTATAACCATGATGGTTTTGTTCTCTCTCCCTCCCCTCCCCTCCCCACCTCCTTCTTTTATTTATCTAGGTGTCCGTGGGGGGGAAGGGAGACTTTGACAAGAATAGGGAGGTGATGAAATTGAAAAGAACTACTTAGTGATTGACCAGAGCAGTGGTCAAAATTCAGAGTGCCAAATCAGCTAACTGTGGCGAGGATTAGCACCCTGCAAAAACCGTTGATTGATGAGCACCCTCCTATTCTTCAAATCTAACACAACATGACACTTTCTTCAGCTGGTGAATTTGAAACATGAGATTGTTGAATGATCTTGACCTGAAGCACAAGATGCTCTTCAAAGGAAAAGGAAAAATGAGAAACAAAAGAGCTTGATGATAAGCACCATGATTAGGGGTCATGAGAATGATAGCACCCAATGAAAGGTTAACCTTTAGTTTTCTTTTCTACACAGCCATCATGGAGTATCAGTGTACTGTTACTTTGTGTTTTTTTCCTCTTTTTTCCTCTTTTAATTCTTCCTTCCTTCCTTCCTTCCTTCCTTCCTTCCTTCCTTCCTTCCTTCCTTCCTTCCTTCCTTCCTTCCTTTATTAATAGTTTTTCACTATCTGGATTCTAGGCTAAAGGTAGGAAATAGTATATTTTTGCTAAATTGGATATCATTTAAATGTATTATATAGATATTTATAGGATTTTCTCAGCTGAAAGCAAATGAAATTTGAATAAAACTGTGGTCAGAAGAGAATAATGAGGTCAAAAAAGGGTTCTTTCCACATATCACATGAAGTGATGGATGGCACCCCAATCTGGCTCCTCATTTTATCGACCTCAGAAGGATGGAAGGCTGAGTCAACCTTGAGCCAAAAAAAGGTTCTTTCCACATATAACAGTAGTAAAATAAAACATAAGGTCTCAGGTTTGACTTCTGGTGATTTTGTGGACACACTACATAGGCAGTCATGTGGAAGTGGTTTTCTCCTGGGTTGTTTTCTCATTTCCGACTCTAGCCTGCCCCTTGATATTGTTTTTGTTATCAAGGCCTGATCCTGCTTAGTTTCTCAACTCAGACAAACTTAGCCAGCTGCACTCAAGACTGCAAAAGCATGATCTGATTCCAAATTAACCCTCACATTTTGTGCTACTGTGCGTGCTTTACGTTTATCCAATTCCTGATTTCCAGACTGAATGAGAACATCTCAGAATGAAAGTTCTTTCACATTCTCCGTCTGAAAACAGGGTGATCATATTCACTTTACTGACTTAAAATTCTACCAACAGGGAGCATTTTCAAGCCCTTCTCGAAATTTAGCATATGGGTCCTGCTTCTTTAGTTTATTAGCCTCCCTCACCCATCCAACTTCCAGGTTGTCTTTTGAAGATAGTTCATTTTCTTAGCATTGTCCAGTTCTTTCACAAGTCACTTGCAGATATTTCCTGTAATCACTGCTTACATATGGCAGGTCACCAAGAAAAAAACTCCAAACTTGGCTCATGGAAGTTTGGCAAGTCTGCTGCCAAACATCTGAAATGTGGTCACCTGACCATGAAATTCCTTTTGCAATGAGCAGAAGAGCTTTTGGGACTGTAAATAGCAATAGCACTTAGACGTATATACCACTTCACAGTGCTTTATAGCCCTCTCTAAGTGGTTTACAGAATCAGCATCTTGCCCCAACAATCTGGGTCCTCATTTTACCCACCTCGGAAGGATGGAAGGCTGAGTCAACCTTGAGCCTGATGAGATTTAAACTGCCAAATTGCAGGCAGCTGGCAGGCAGCAGAAGTAGCCTGCAGTACTGCACTCTAACCACTGCACTACCCCGGCTCTTACTGTAAAGCACTTGTTCCAGACCTGTCTCAATTTTGAATGGTTATTAAATGACTGCCTTAAGTTGAGGTTTACCCATCTGTTTCTGGGTCAGTTCTTACCTTTAGAACCCTTTATGGCTTGGATCCTTATTACCTTCGGGACCATTTGAACTGGGCAGAATCACAGATCTACTCTGCATTGGCCAAGGGAGTGACCTAAACACCTTCTCCCACAAGAAAGTCAAGAGAAAGGAGGTCAGCTTGGTGGTAGCCTCTTTTCTGTCCCTTTGGGTGCCTCCAAAATATAAAATGCAGCCTTTTGCATCAGAAAGATGCTTTATTCCTGGTATATTGTATCCAAGCCTAGTGAAGTATGAGCCCCACCACTGCCTACGTACCCATGGAATCCAAGAATCACAGTAGCTCCACCTGAATCTTTATAGCCATCTTTAACTTCTCCAGTGAATTTCAGATTTTCAGTTCTAAGAACCTTCACACTCAATAGTGTGAAGGTTCTTTGATTACTAAGGATGTAACACACTGTAGTATAGCAAATCTCTACACAATGTTTTATGGCAGCACATGCCTTCCCAACAACAAGCTAGTGGTATGGGTCAACGCCATCTTTCTAGGCCTTGCAAGTTGCTGTTGCCACATAAATACATCTTTAATACTCAATTATTTGTAGTCAATCTGTTAATACTCAGCTCAGACAAAAGCCTGAAAGTTTATAAGGTAGCATACAACCTTTGCCCTTTTCCAAAGGTTCTTGAAAATAGTTGGGATGGGATGCTATCTCCTTATGGTCCTTCATTTCTAGTTGTTGACCAGCTGCAGGTCAAGCACCAAACTCTACTCTTAAGCAGTGTTGGTTTCAGCCCTCCAGCTAAGCTCCAAAGCCGTACTCCAGGCAGGAATCCCACCAGCTTATGCTACCTACTGTAGCTTGTGGCCCTGTTGTATAGTCCTCTTGCTTGCCTGTAATATCTGTCAATCTCATCCACCTCCTGTCCCCTTTCCTTCTACATGCCCACACATGTCTTAGCTTTGCTTTTGTAAGCTGACTGGAGTGACACTTCCTCTGGACATCAGCTTGTCTTGGAAAACACTGAGGTGTGACTCAATTAGCCAGGCAGTTTTGGAATATCTGACATGGATGTGTGTGGGTGAAGTTGTGAGTAAATGAATGACTGTCTGACGGAAATAGAGTGGGAAGTGTTTCTGCCTGGCTGCAGTTGCCATTCCCAAGTACAGACACCAGTCCCGCTTTACTTGCTCACAGCCACGTAGGCTGAAAATATAAGGCCATTATTGAATAACTCTAGGATAGAATTAATACAGGAAAAAAAATCACAAACAAGCACAAACCAACATATTATCATGGTACAATCTCTCCCTGTCCCTGTCCCTGTCCCTGTCCCTGTCCCTGTCCCTCTCCCTCCCTCCCTCTCTCCCCCAGCCTCTAAAAGTAATCAACTGCATTCTAAAGAAAAGATTTTGTAATGGCAAGTCTACCAGATCTTGGAATTATAGAAGAGAATTTAGGATTGTTGTAGAAGAGATGTAGGGGTTGGAGTAGGGTTGGAGTGAGGAGAAAAGTGTGAGAAAGAGACTCAGGGCAATTCTGCTTTAATTCTGGAAGGTATAGAATTGCTTTGGCAGACTTTCAAGATTTGGGGCATTACCTTATTCATAATAAAGATAATTCTAGAAATGGAAAGTAGCTTTTTGAGTTTGCCAACTTCCACAGTTTGAACATTTTTTTTAAAAAAAATCATCCGAGAAATGGCCATCAATAAATAATTTAAGAGCTTCCATCCGCTAAATTAAAATTTTCACAAGCCTGTCAGAAGAAAAAAAATATTGGTTGTCTGCTCTAGGAGGGACAGGATTTCCAAGCCAGGAAACAGCCATCTACGATACTTTGCTTTAAATCACTTTTGCATGTTTATTGACCGCTACAAAAAAAAAATCAACAAAATCTACTCCTCAGCAGGTTTATCAATAGGTGGTAGCAGAATTTTTTAAATGAATAGCTGTGCCAGGCAATATAAAAATATATTTATTAGCAGCATTATTACTTTGCTTATTGGAGTCAATTTGTTTTACTGATTTTATTAGACTGCTACCTATAAAATGCTGTTAAATATAAATATTGAGAAATTAAAAGGTTGGAAGGAATAATTTAATTTTCTGGGAAATAGTTCAAAATCTGAAAATCAAATTTCTTTCCTGGAGCTTTTACACAAAAAGGCTAAAGTGAAGAAAAAAGGACAAGAAGTTGAAAAGCAGAGTAGGAAAACTCAGACTCTTAATATATGGTTATGGGAAGAAAAGGTAATATGAATTGAGAGTTCCATACATATATGAAAAAGTAAGGGCTAAAATAAGAAAAAAAAAACAGAATTCTGAATTCTGCATTAAGCATTTAATACTCTACAATCACTTTGTCTCATTTCACAAAAAACCAAAAGAACAAAATTGCCATGCGTCCAATCAGCTAGGTTTTATTTGGAAGAATAGAGGTTGACAATATGTTTATTCTGGGAATATCCTTTTAGATCAAAGTCTCGTTAATAAGAAGGAGAACAAAGAGCTAAAATAAGACAAAATGAAAAACCAAATCACTTTAGGCAGATGCATTGTCCATTGTTTATGTTAGGAATAAGACTATTACCTAACTTGTTGGGTTGGCAATATATAAACCATCAATGTATTTTTGCAGTGTATTGCAATTGTAATGTATAGCTTTAAGACTGCTGTATTGCATCATACTGTGTCCTGATTGGTTAGCTGTGTTGCCAATCTTCTTAAGAGGAAGCTAGAAACAAGGCTTTTTCTCTTTGTTGTTCGTGCTCTCTGGTATCTCTATCTGACTGTATTACTGTTTGCACCTCCAGAAGAACTGTTTACTGTATATGATTAATACAACTGGTATGAAGACTTCGTTTATTGGACTGTGCTTTATTTTTCCTGAATGTAAACTGTAAAACGACTCAGTGTATCTGTGTGGTGACTGTGCTTATTCATAACTACTCTCAACCGCTTTCATGTGCACACCCTTGATACTCAACAGTTTGGCTTCAGTAAAAACCATAGAAATGCCACAGTAAAATTTGCAGCTTCTTGTTAAATTAGTCAGATTCCCTTTTCGTTCAAAAAAAAGAAAAGAAAAGAAAAGAAAAGAAAAGAAAAGAAAAGAAAAGAAAGGAAATAAGAGAACAATTAGAGACAGCTTTAAATGAATTGTTTTTTGGAAAGAAAAAGGTCTAGTACCATCACAATCTTGGTTAGAACCAGAGGTGCTTTTCAGCAGGTTCTGACAGGTTCTAGAGAACTGGTAGTGGAAATTTTGAGTAGTTCAGAGAACCGGCAAATGCCACCTCTGGCTGGCCCCAGGGTGGGGTGGGAATGGAGATTTTGCAATATCCTTCTCCCAGGAGTGGGGAGGGAATGGGGATTTTATTTATTTATTTATTTATTTATTTATTTATTTATTTATTTATTTATTTATTTATTTATTTATTTATTTATTTTTATTTGTCAAGCATATATAAGATAACAGGTAAAAGTATAAGCATAATTTGAATACATGAAAAGAGTAAGTAAAAAGGAATATTAGGACAGGGACGGTAGGTATGCTGGTGCACTTATGCACGCCCCTTACAGACCTCTTAGGAATGGGGTGAGGTCAACAGTGGACAGTTTAAGGTTAAAGTTTTGGGGGTTTGGGGAAGAAACTACAGAGTCAGGTAGTGCATTCCAGGCATTGACCACTCTGTAACTGAAGTCATATTTTCTGTAATCAAGTTTGCAATGGTTTACTTTAAGTTTGTATCTATTATTTGCTTGTGTATTGTTGTGGTTGAAGCTGAAGTAGTCATTGACAGGAAGAACATTGTGGCATATAATTTTATGTACTATGCTTAGATCAGACAGAAATCGACATAGTTCTAAGTTATCTAAGCCCAAAATTTGAAGTCTGGTGGCATAAGGTATTTTATTGCAATTAGAGGAATGGAGGACTCTTCTTGTAAAATATCTCTGGACTCTCTTGATTTCATTTATGTCCGATATGCAGTGCCGGTTCCAGACAGATGAGCTGTATTCAAGAATTGGTCTAGCAAATGTTTTGTATCCTCTAGTTAGTAGTACAACATTACCAGAGAAGAAGCTACACAAGATTAGGTTAACAACTCTTAATGCCTTTTTGGCAATGTTGTTACAGTGGGCTTGGGCACTTAGATCATTAGAAATGAGTACTCCAGAGTGAGGGTCATCTACAAGGTCATGTCCATCTAATTTGTATTTTATGTTTTGATTTTTTTGCCAATGTGCAAGCAGAGCATTTGTTGGTTGATATTTGAAGTTACCACTTGTTAGACCAATCTGACACATAGTCAAGGTCTTTTTGAAGGGTAGTTCCACTGTCGATGGTGTTAAATAATTTAACATCATCAGCGAAGAGAACACAGTTGCTTTTAATATGATCACAAAGGTCATTTATGTAAAGTATGAAGAGTGTTGGACCTAAGACACTGCCTTGGGGAACACTGCTATTAACATGTACAGGATTTGATAGAGCGCTATCTTTCCTTCCCCTGCCATGCCCACAAGCCACGCCCACCAAGTCACACCATGCCCACCAAGCCACGCCCACAGAACCAGTAGTAAAAAAATCTGAATTCCACCACTGGTTAGAACTCTTTAGTAAAAACTGAATTGCTTCAGAAGGATTGATTGTAAGTCACTTTTCTCTGCGTAGCTGTAACTTTTTTTTTTTTTGGTATTTGCAGTTTTCCTTTAACAACCAACATATTTTGTGGACAATGTAATGACTGGGTCAATACATTTTTTACACAGTGCTAACAATAATAATACAATTACTTATACATAGTTTTTATTTTTCAACTTCTAACCTGAACATGCTCATTATACTGTATTCTTTTATGAATCAATATGTATAATACTTTCCCCCCAATTTGTACTACTCTCAGGATGCTCAGCACAGGTTTGTTGGCAGCCAATTTCACCCCAGGGCTAAAATAACTCTCCTCAATCCTTTCTTTTTAAGTTCTGTAGCAGAACTAGTTCTTTGCTGTTTATTTGTACACATGCAAACACAGACAACAAATAATTCTGGTAGTATGAAAACAAATTTCATATTGTTCTTTATATATTCAGTATGTGCACTAAAGATAGCCACAATTTATATGTTGATTATTCTTGAGCAGTTTCCCAAATATTAGTATAGATAATCATCAAAAGCCTAGTTTTTATGCTGGCACACGACACATTGCATTCTCTGGAAATCAGATTGAAAATCTCACAAATTTTCCATTTTCCTATCTCATTTTCTGTCTAACATAGCAAGTAACAAAAGTACTTACAAGTACACATATGCTAACAAATGTAACCAGAGGGAAATAAGTTGAACAGAATCCCAGCCATATGGTCTACAGTGAGTTTGGCTCACACTTTCTAACATCTGCATCAGTACTCACTTCATACAAAGCATTTTATTTTTCACTAAATGAAACCTGGGGAGAAGAAATACAATTGTCTTTTTTCAGATACCAAATGCTGTTTGTTGGACATATGGAGAAAAAGACAGTATTGGGGCTACTGTAATTGTCCCATCCTCACTGTTTTTATGATCTTCTGCTCAGAGATTCCCTATATATACAAATAATATGTACGCAGGTACTTTTCAAAAAGGGATACAGTATTAACAGAAATAATGAGCAATAGTCATTGGGGCTCCGGTCTCTGTCCAAGCATTAATTAAACCCATATTTTTGGTCAATTGCCTAGATTTAATGCATACACAATGAAAATTAAAACTGGTGATCTCATTTCTTTTCCTAAGGGTTGTAAAGAATATCTGATGTGTGGACACTCTACATTCATAGTGAATACCTGTGTTTTATTTTCATGCTGCTTTCTATTTTCAAAATTCAAATCTGAAAGACTGTGGCTTATGGAATTATACTGTACAGCCTCCATACACAAGAAGCAAACTTCAAAACTTCCAGAGCTCTCAAAACAAAATAAAACGAGATAAAGCCCATTGAGGCTCTTCAGGAAGGAGTCAAAAACATTAATATGCACCTTTTGACATCATCAGTGGTGGGATGTTGCTGATTTAACATCCAGTTCGGTTTTTTTTATCATCAAATTAGAAATCACTCTCTTTTTAACAGGTTTATATGATTAGATCTTTCTGAGAACATCCAAGGTTAGCAAGGTGCTGCTATCTGCTGTGACTAAAGATCCAGAAAGTGGATTTAATCTGCCATGGTCAAACAAATAAACATGTGATGATGACTGAGTTCAAGTGGAATAATAATTGGCAGTCTGAAGCTCAAGGAGTTGTGTAAAGCACAGATGGGTAACCTTATAAACTAGCCTCCATTTTCTTCCATTTGTTTTTTAGCATACCAAATATAAATATAAATATAAATATAAATATAAATATATCTATCTATCTATCTATCTATCTATCTATCTATCTATCTATCTATCTATCTCACAATGGAATTTTTCAACTTTCAGCTTAAAATCAATTAATTAGCAGTTCACTTGCTGAATCTTCTAATTAAGGCATTATAAATCTCTTTGATTTACAGAGTTATCTTAATGCTTTAATTTGCCTTATAGGTCACCTTTGAAAATCATCCAAGAAAAAAAAAGTGACAAATAAGTTTTAGGATAAAGAAGCAAGTAAACAAATTGTCTTTCCAATGTCACAGAAGACCTCGCAGGAGGACACACCTTTCAGACTGCACGTTACTTCCTTGGCAACAATACAATTGTTGTGACAGTTTGAATTGTTTGTTCATTCAGCCTGGCCCTGGCAGGGTGCTTTAATTGCCACTCAGCACTGATGACAGAGACTATAGCAGGAGATGGTAATATATATGGTATCTTGTCCTTTTCAAGGTTTTATGTTGATTCAACAGGCTGCAAGGTGAACTTGAGCTGCTGTAGCTCTTGGTAACAGGAAAAGTGTATTGCAGTACTGTTAGTTTTAAAAGCAGAAAGATTGATTGGATCTATTATAGGCAGGAAATAATTCTAGACCCCACTTGTGTGCCTTACTTACCGTCAGCTTTAGATCTGACTTTTCTTAGAGTTGAAATTTTCATCCAGTCTTAGATAGAATGCCAAAGGCTTCACCCACCCATCCTCAAAGGGGGTAGGGACCAATAGAAAAATGGGTGGGACAATCTGCAAATATTTTATTTTTTCCCCATGCACTATGTAACATGAAAAAGGACATGATGGCTCAGTGGCTAAGATGCTGAGCTTGTCGATCGAAAGGTTGGCAATTCAGCGGTTCGAATCCCTAGTGCCACGTAATGGGGTGAGCTCCTGTTACTTGTCCCAGCTTCTGCCAACCTAGCAGTTGGAAAGCACGTAAAAAATGCAGGTAGAAAAATAGGGACCACCTGTGGTGGGGAGGCAAGAGTGTCCCGTGTGCTTTTGACCATGGAGATTTCTTCGGACAGCGCTGGCTCTTCGGCTTTGAAACGGAGATGAGCAGGAACAACTAGCACACATGTGCGAGGGAAATCTTCACCTTTACTATGTAACATTAGTTGTTTTGAACTTATCTTTGTCTTTCAAAGTAAGCCTGCAATCCTAATCGCAGATATGATTACCATATCTGCATTGCCAACAGATGGCATGCAGAACTTTTAATAAATCTCTTGGAATTCTAGATCATGTAGAATTTATACATCTCATATGGGACAGTTTCACATCTCATGGCTGGGATCATTTTTTCTGTTTTGCTACACAGTTTGCTGCCAAAACTTGACAGCAAATGGTGTGATTGTCCAAAATAGCTAACCAGTGAGCAAAGCTGAAGGAACTGATGCAAAAGTTTCTGCCAGAATTGCCAACTACCCAACAAAATTTACTTCTTCTGGATAGGACATTAATTTTATTTGTTAAATTTATTTGCCGCCTATCTCACCATGGGGCCAGTCTAGGCAGCTCACAGCAATGACATGAGATCAATTAGAAGTCATCTTTGATTTGGACAGACTGTCTGTTCATTGGGTCCAGATAATATCCTCTGTCTGCCTATAGTTCTTCAGGGTCATTTTCATATCACATGATCTATTGATTTGGAAATGAAATGCCTTTGATCTGTAGTACGGGCACACATCAGGGGTGAAATGCTCCCGGTTTGGACCGGATCGCTTGATCCAGTAGCAATGGTGGCGGGTGGTTCGGAGAACCGGTAGCAAAAATCCCTGCCCACCCACCCCCCATGCCCAGCTGAGAAGTTGTAAAAAAATGCTTTTAAAAGTAAAAAAAAAAGTTGGCCATGCCCACCCAGTCACATTACACACACACTTCCAAGTCATGCCCACAGAACTGGTAGTAACAAATATTACATTTCACTACTGGCATATATCCTTACATACATAAAGTTGCATAGAGTGCCTGCCTAGCAGGAGTGAAATCCAGCAGGTTCTGACAGGTCCTGGAGAATCGGTAGCAGAAATTTTGAGCAGTTCAGAGAACTGGCAAATACCACGTCTGGCTGGAGTGGGGTGGGAATGGAGATTTTGCAACATCCTCCCTCCAGGAGTGGGGTGGGAATGGGGATTTTGGAGTATCCTTCCCCTGTCATGCCCAAGCCACGTCCACCAAGCCACACCATGCCCACCAAGCCACACCCACAGAACCTGTAATAAAAAAATGGGATTTCATCACTGTTGCCGGACTCCAGCTCTTGAAGAACAGTCCCAAGTCAGATGCCCAATTTGCAAGGGTCGCCCATTCCATGTCCACACAAACCTGGGGAAAACCTGAATGGAATTTTGTGGAGACAGATAGTCAGTTCTTCCTCTGACATGCTAGGATATATGTAGCTGGAAGTCTGGCCTTTTGTCTCCTATAGATCTCAATCCTTTCCATCCATCATGCATTCATATTTTGTGGCTGAAGCCCTTCCGCAAGAGGAGTGAATAATGCATGGCCTTCTCCCTGCCTGGCCATGTGACATTGACCCAAAGCCAGCAATTTTGATGGATCGGTCTATTAATCAGGCTGCCCTCGGAGTGATTTCTGAAGGATAACGACCTAACTTCACAACAGGCAATCAGGGGAAGGCATCTCTCCCTTTGAGCATGTTACAATCTGGAGAATCAAAGATTTTCTTTAACTCTCAATCATAAAAAGACCCTTGAAAACACAATTGTATTTGAGAAGTTCAAAAACCTTAATTTTAAAAAGTGTAGAGCTGCATATGTTACAATAAACTGAAATTTTCTTCAGATGAAGTTCTGTCTTCCTTTCTTTCCTTTTCCTATTATTCCTATCGCCCTTCAGTGAGAGTCCACAATGGTACAGTTCAAGAAGCTATTGTGACAGTCTATTGTGCCTCTAATAACAGATAAGACAGGCTGAAATTTAACAGGTCAGGGTTTTTTTCTTCCACGGATGACTTGTGAATCCCGTCTGTCTTTGGGGTATTAAGATAAAAGAGCCTTGCCAGGAAAAGCTAAATTTTGGACTCTACCACTTCAATAAGTAACACACTTATTGGCTGTATTTATCTAATATACACTGCTCAATAAAATAAAGGGAACATAAGCAGAAGACATCCGAGATCTGAATGAATGAAATAGCCTTATTAAATACTTTGTTTGTTACATACAGTAGTTTTGTATTCCTCTAGTTGTTTGAGCAGTGTATAAACTACTGTATGTAACAAACAAGGTATTTAATAAGGCTATTTCATTCATTCAGATCTCAGATGTCTTCTGCTTGTGTTCCCTTTATTTTTTTGAGCAGTATATTTAGTTTGCTTACTGAATCAACTCACTTTCAAAGTTTACACAATGCAGTGAATCCTGAACTAACTAATTTGTTTGGATTCATACAGAGAGAGAGAGGGAGAGAGAGAGAGAGGGAGGGAGGGAGAGAGAGGGAGGGAGGGAAAGACACTAAAGCCAGCCAATATTGACATTCTTTAAATGTAGCTCAATTGTCTGAGCTGATTATCCATTTTGTGTATAATCACACTACACAGAGCTACCGTACTCTTGAAAGCTCTGAATAATCTCAGCTGATACAATAATAATTCTTGGATACTAGTGGAATGGTGTTTTGCCCAGGCTGGAAAAACTATTTCTATAACCAATGCCTTCCAAGCAATTGGATTTAATTACCGTACCTTTAAATATTTTAGGGTTGGATTACATGAGGATCTGTTCATTTTGGTAAGTGCTGGTCTGATCATTCTATTTGGTAAGATAGCTCTCTTCAGGAGTCCAGTGCTTTCAGAGGCCCATCCATTGAGCATCTGGGAGATTCCTTTTCTTTTACATACATTCCTGCCCCTCTCTTTTGCTTTCCGGGAAGGAAACTTCACTAAATTCAGAAATGGAGTAATAAGTAACAAGCCAAAATAATTAAAGTCACAAGGCATAGAAATATAAAGTAAAGTAAAGTAAAGTAAAGTAAAGTAAAGTAAAGCAAAGCAAAGCAAAGCAAAGCAAAGCAAAGCAAAGCAAAGCAAAGCAAAGCAAAGCAAAGCAAAGCAAAGCAAAGCAAAGCAAAGCAAAGCAAAGCAAAGCAAAGCAAAGCAAAGCAAAGCAAAGCAAAGCAAAGTAAAGTAAAGTAAAGTAAAATAATAAAATAAAATAAAATAAAAAAATAAAAAAATAAAAAATAATAAAATAAAATAATAAAATAATAAAATAAAATGATAAGATAAGATAACAGTTCATTTATATCATTCACTATACCTTTCTATCTAATTATCTGTTCCATCTAACTATCCTTGCTTCCAACATGACTGCTAGATTCCACTCATATTAATGTATCTCTTGGTATAATCAACTCTCACTTCAATAAAACAAAGTGGCAGAGAAACAGTCCTATACACAGCCACTTTTGATTTTTTTTGACACTCATTCCTCACCACAGACCATCTACCATTCACTTCCTTCCAGTTAACATCTTAAAAGGTTTTCTTTTTTTTTTTTTTTGCCTATGCTTAGTAGGCAAGGTAGACAAATTTGTGCACTTGCTTTAGTTTAAGCATTTGTATATAAAATGTAACTGTTACATCATTTCTCGTTGAACAAAATTTTACTGCAGTGATTTATAGATTTGTATCAATTATTGCAGCATATAATCCATGTGAAACTGGTTACATCATTTGGGTTGTTAGCCAATAAGATGTCATCATCCCCTTACAGAAGTGTATATGTGTGTGTACACATATATATACACATACATACATACCCTGTTTCCCTGAAAATAAGACATCCCCTGATAATAAGCCCAATCGGGCTTTTGAGTGCCTGCCCCTGAAAATAAGCCCTCCCTGAAAATATTTAAACACAGAGCTGGAAATCAGGTAAGATGGCAAGAGAAGCCCCATCTTGCTCCATGCACCCCAAAATAATAAGACCTCCCTGAAAATAAGGCCAAGCACTTATTTCAGAGTTCAAAAATATATAAGACAGGGTCTTATTTTTGAGGAAACACAGTACATACACATACACATACACATACACATACACATACACATACACATACACATACACATACACATACACATACACATATCCAGTGGTGGGATTCAGCCAGTTCGCACCCCTTCGGGAGAACCGGTTGTTAACTTTCTGAGCAGTTTGGCAAACTGGTTGTTGGAAGAAATAATTAGGGCAGAAAATCGGTTGTTAAATTATTTGAATCCCACCACTGCATATATTCAACTTAAATAAATAAAAAGGATCAAGAGGTCTTTATAGATCCTCTTCTTTCTCCTTACTCAATGTTAACTATTTACAAAGCATTCTGTTTATCCTCACACATGCATGTTTTTCATTCTATAGCAATCTTACCACAGTCATCAAAAATGTAAGGCATTACAGCTCCATGTTCATGCAAAACATTTCACGACTGAAGCCTTTTCATTTTATCATACATTTCTACTAAATCAACCAGCATTTATTTTTTTAATATTTAGTAGTGTTTTGACTTGATGAATGCCAAAAATGTATGCTGAACATCCTTTCTATGCATGAAACATATTGCTCTTTGCAAATTTTATTTCTTGCTCCTTACTCTACCCTTTTATTAAAACGTCTGATAAGTACCTTCCCAGACGCTCTTAACAAAGTTGTCCTTCTGTGATCTGTGTTTTTCCTTTTGTTTGGTGGAGCAATATCAACAATTTTCCAATCAAAAGTCAGAGATGCATATATTCCATAAGCAGCCAGATCTGTGTTTCAACACTTCTCCAGTCACATCACCTACCACTGCATACACCCTTACGATTTTTCAACATTCTCATAGCACTCGTGACTTACCTTTTCATCAACATTTTTTCTTGGGGATTAACATTTGTGGCCTTTTAAAAAAAATCTACTTTTATAATCTACCTCTCAAATCTTTTACAATATTCCTTCCAGAGTTCCATTTCATTTTCATCCCAAATAACTTCATTACTTTTCTTTTCAATCCCATTTCTTCTCCTTGATTTGCCCATTTTACTTCCAAAACTTTTTATTTCGATCAACTTGCCGTAGCATTTTCTCAGATCATTTAACTGTTGCTTGCTCTGTTGGACAACCTTCTTTGTCACTTTTTTCTTTATACACATTATACAATGTATTTCTCCCATCCTCCTTTTTTTGCACAATTATTTTTTCCCAGCTCCTTGCGCTTCATCATTCCACAACCAAACTTTTTCATACTTCTGTAGCATGTATTCTGAAACATAACTTTTTAATGTTTAAAACAATATTTTTAATTTTATAATTTTTAATTGAATGTTGCCCTGTTTTATCACCCTTCTTGCCAAAGTTGTTAAGTGAATCACTGCACTTGTTCAGTTAGTAACATAGTGACTTAAGTGAATCTGGCTTCCCCATTGACTTGGCTTGTCAGAAGCTCACAAAATATAATCACCTGATCCCAGCAGGTAAGTTATTGTAAGTTGAGGATTACCTGTACAAGGAAACTCTGTCCTTCTTGTTCTTTTAGATTAGAAAATGTGGGTCACCAGGGAGGGAAGCCCCAGTTCAATGGAAAGAGATAGCCGTGATCCAATATCTCAGGGTTTGCCACAAAGAAGAGGGAGTCAAGTTGTTCTCCAAAGCACCTGAAGGCAGGACAAGAAGCAATGGATGGAAACTAATCAAGGAGAGAAGCAACCTAGAACTAAGGACAAATTTCCTGACAGTTAGATCAATTAACTAGTGGAACAACGTGCCTCCAGAAGTTGTGAATTCTTCAACACTGGAAGTTTTTAAGCGGAGACTGGACAACCATTTGTCTGAAAGGTCTGAGCAGGGGGTTGGACTAGAAGACCTCCAAGGTCCTTTCCAACTCTGTTATTCTAAATTCTAAGACACTGAAATCAGAATCATCCTCAGCAGAATTGTTTTTTCTTCCCAACAATCATGTCAGTTCAAAAATCCCATGAAGACTCCAAAAGATTCTAAAAGAAATTATCCAGCAATCAGAGAATAAGATAGAAAACCAGAACTTTGTTTTGAGTGTCTCCAAGGTCCCTTCAACCCTGTTATTTGAATCTGGACATGTTCTAGTAGTTTGTCACTGTCTTTTCCAAAAAATTGAATGCAGTAAAATAGAGATATTTTGACCAAGGCAGAATAGAGAGGAACAGTGCCTACTATTGATCTTGTTCTTTTTGCAGCTGTATCACATTGCTGTCATATCTTATGATTTGCCAAATTACTCAGATCCTTTTCACATGTCCTGCTGACCAGTATGGCCCTACTGGATCTTGTCCCTGATTAAATTCCTCTTTCTGATTTCTGCCTATTGTTCCAGCTAATTGAGTTCCTCCTGAATCACAATACTATCAGCTGAAACATTTGTTTTTTTTAAAAAATTTCAAAACAAACTTTATTTAACTTTTAAATATTTACAAAAACACTTAAAACCATGTTAAAATGTCCATATCCATACATCATATCCTATGTTGAAATTCGTTTCTATTCTCTTAAATTTCTATATATAATTACTATATATATATATATATATATATATATATATATATATATATATATATATATATATACACACACACACACATCTATATATATACACATTATATAATTCATTACTTAATCCCGCTTTCATCCTCATGACGGTGAAGTTATCGTGGGTACTTATATAAAGTAAACATAAAAATACCTTTCCAATTATCCAGCTGAAACATTTGTTATCCCTCCTATCTTTGTGATGTCAACAAATTTGATAATTTCTTTTTTTTTTTTAATTTGAATTTATATGCCACCCATCTCATAGCAAATGACTTCCAGGATGATATTATTACATAATATCTTCTAGCTCTCCATTCAAGTCATTTATAAATATTTTGAACAGTACAAGATCTAAATAGACAAATATCACTACTCAACGCATTTCTTTGGCTTCTCATTCAGCAGTCAATATACATTGGTTGGGTATGGTTGCTCAACCAGCTTTGTATCCATCTAAAAATAGCACAATCGAGCCCAGGTGTTTGCATTTTCTCTGTTGAAATCTCATGGAGGTGCCGATTAGTGCTTTGCTGAAGACTATCCCATCCCCATCTCACAATCAACTGATAACTTATTTCAGGTTACCAAGAAACAATGGATGGAAACTAATCAAGGAGAGAAGCAACCTGGAACTATGGAGAAACTTTCTAACGGTGAGAACAAGTAACCCATGGAACAGCTGGCCTTCAGAAGTTGGAGAAGTTTCACCACTGGAGGTTTTTAAGAAGAGACTGGACAGCGCCTTGTCTGAAGTGGTATAGGACAGGTATAGGTATAGTGCCAAAAAGGGAGCATGCCCGTGTGCTCATATGGGCCACAACCCGGAAGAGGAGCTGCCCAGGACGCATGCAAGCACCCGAAAATGAATTTCTGGTGTCGGCTATTGAACTTCTGGTTTCAGCAAGCTACTATTCCAGGTTTTTGGTGCGCATGCAGATGCAACGATCTGCTGGCCAGCACCCATGCTCCCGCAGGAAAATGGGAAGACCAGCTCTTCTAGTTTCCAGCACCGCCACGTGCAAAAAGGCCAGCTGATCATCGCGTGCACATGAGTGCCAGAAACCTGGAAGACATGATCGACGTTGTGCCAGGCGACATGGCTCTGTGTGCCACTTCAGGCATGTGTGCCATAAGTTCGCCATCACGGGTGTAGGATCTTCTTCTTGAGCAGGGAGTAACAGTAGAAGACCTTCAAGGTCCCTTCGAGCTCTATTCCGACTGTGTGACCTTTTCCTGTACAAGAAGATCAGATTGATTTAGTGTGATTTATTTGTGAAAAACTTATGCTGGTCCATATGAAGCAATGCATCTTAAACACGTTTCCCCTGAGTTTCCACAGTTCAGCTTCAGAGTAGAGTAGAGTAGAGTAGAGTAGAGTAGAGTAGAGTAGAGTAGAATTCTTAATTGGCCAAATGTGATTGGACACACAAGGAATTTGTCTTGGTGCATATGCTCTCAATGTACATAAAGGAAAAGATGCGTTCATCAAGAATCATAAGGTACAACACTTAATGACAGTTATAAGCAGTCCTTGGTGGAGCACAATATCACAATCTGGCTCCCACCTCTTCTTCCCTTCGCCACAGATGAGAATGGTTTCGTTTTCTTCTCTGTCCACTAAGGGACAGCAGAGTCCCGCGCTAAGGTTGCTTCTCCCAAATATCCGCTTGGTCTCTGAAATACCTATTCCAGCCGCCGAGAAGCACTGTCACACAAGTTTATCAGCACCGCCCGAATGCCCGTCTCATCTAAAGTAAGACGGATATGTCCAGTGCCTGTTGGAGTGGGTGGGAGAAGGTCACTTCTTTTACTGGTAGAAGCACATTTTAAACACCTGTCCCATAAAATGGCTCTTTTAATACGAACCTGAGAGCTATTATGGCAGAAGGAGTTCATCCCTATCACCCACATCTGGGATTTTACAACTTGGGGTCGTTCTCCTATTGCCCCCCCCCTCCTCTACACACACATACACACACACAGAGCAATTTGAAAAAGAAAATAAAATCCTAGAAACCCGCGGACAACAATAGCCCCATTGATCTTGCGCAATTAGCGTCCTAACCCCTGGCAGCTCTACAGGCGCTAAAAAGACAAAGCTTTATGCAAATCACCCTTCTAATCTTTTTTAAACACCCCCCCCTTCTCCTCTCTGTGTTCTCCCCTCCCCCATCCCCACACGCACATCCCCTCCTCCGTGTGTCTCTGGCGCTGTTTTGCCAGCCCCGTTTTTAATGATACGGTACCTTGACTAACTTAAAATTAATTATAAGGTTCTTGACCAAAAGAAAGGAAGGAGGGGCTGCGGGGGGGGAGGGGGAGTGGGGAAGCAGGTGGAGCAGGGGGCCGGCTGGGCTTTTCAGCGGGCTTGGGCATTCAGAGGCTGAGCCACCTGCACTTAGCGGGGGAACCGCTGGCATTGTGCTGCCGCCCGGAGGGCTGAGGCAGAAAAAAATGGGGGGCGGGGGCAGGAGAGAAACTGACGGCGCCCGCGTGGTGGTCCGGCTGCAGCCTTTCCCCCCTCTCGCCTTCTCCTCCTGCCTCAGAAGAGCTGAGCAAGGAGGCTGCCGAGAGAACCGTGTTGGGTGGAGGGTGCAGGGCTGGGGAGTGGAGGGGAACAGGGAGCAGAGATTTATTCCCTCCGCCACCCCGGGTTTAACTACGGAGGGGAAGGCGGGAGGAGGGCTGCCTTTTTAAGCCTCTGGGATTGTTGGCATTGTTGTAAGAGGATGATGGTTTGGACGGGGGGACGGGGAGGAAGGCTTCCCTGGCCAAACTGTGAGTCTGAGGGTTAGATTCCGAATCAGATCGGGCGAACCTCGTCCGCCAAAGTGAGCAGGAAGAAGTCCGTGGTCTTTTCGCTCCTTCAACCAGCGGCCTCGCAAATCAAATGTAGACACACCGGACTGTGGGTTGGATGGGAATGGAGATGGAAGGGTAGAAGAAGGGAGGAGGGCGGTTAATGGAGAGGGTGGCGGTCTTGCTTCTGAAAGGAAAAGGGACCTGTCTGTCAAAGGCAGTTTAAGGAAAGTAGGCTTGGGACGGAGGGGAGGCGAATTGTAAGATGCTTGGACAACGTGACAAGCAGATTGGATCCTTCCTTCCTTCCTTCCTTCCTTCCTTCCTTCCTTCCTTCCTTCCTTCCTTCCTTCCTTCCTTCCTTCCTTCCTTCCTTCCTTCCTTCCCTCCCTTTGGCTTTCTGCTTCCCCTCTCCCCAATCCCTTTCCCGGTGATTTTTAGCTGCGCAACTGGTAGGTATCCTTTGAAGGCTACGACGATGAGGATGGTCGGGTGGTGCAGATACGGGCGTTTTTTCAACTGGCAGTCCTTCAACCCTCACAGGGAGAGTCAGCAGTTCTCCCTTCTGGGGTTGTTGGCGGGGTGGGGTGGGGTGGGGTGGGGTGGTGGCGGCAGAACGAGTTTATAAATTTGGAGCAGGGATTTTTGATTTATTCTCTCTCTCCCAGTGATTAATGCACCTTAATTAGCTAATCTCAAAACCCCTTTATTTACAACTGGTGCGGACAAAGAGAAACGCGGATGAACCAGCACTTAAGTCAATTTGACATTATGGGGGGGGGGGGAGGAGGACTCGAGCGGGAAGAGCTGCCGCTCGATTGTCGGCGAATGGGCATCCATTATAGACTTTGTGCCACATTCACAAATGTCCCTCCCCCCACCCCCCACCCCCCCAAAAAAACACCTTCGCAGGAAGATTTCTGTCCCTTTCCCATTCCTCCCCGCAAAACAGGGTTGCGGGCGGGGAATCGAGCAACCTTATCTGGGCTTCTGTTAAAAGAATTGGAGAGGAGGGGGGGAGCCACACAAACTCTAAGGGAACCAGGGAACCTGGCGAGCCCCGCTATTGCCGTGGCGACCGTATTCCTGATTCCCGGAAGGCGAAATCTCGGGAAAATCGTTGGGGCTTCTTTCCTCTTGAGCGAAAACGGCGTCTGTACCCTGTTACTCCTCTGAGTGCTTGAGAGTAAGTCCCTCTGATTTCGGGTTCTTAACTTTGGGATTCTCCAAGCGTGGGGTTGCGTCTCAAAGACTCACCAAGAGAGTGGGCGTTGGGGGGTTCTTCCAGACGCTGGGAGGCAAAAATTCCGGGTTACTTAAAACCATAACACAAAACTAATAAAATGAGTTCCTCTCTCGCTGGGAGCTCCTTTCAAAATCATCTCCGCAAAAGCCCTGCTTATTATCAACGCTTTATTATGGAGCTGGGTCTGAAGGTAAGGCCCTTTGCGGGTCTAAGATTTTTCAAGCTTTACCACGGTGTTGGTTTCAATTTGCTCCCCCCCCTTTTTTCCTCCCCCCTATGACGATTTGTTTTAAAATTTTGTTGCAGGTTTTGTTGCAGAGGTTGTCGACTCTGTTCTTGTGGTTCTACTAAAATGAAGGCGGAACAGTGATGCAGAGCAAGGATTGATCGCTCCTTTCCATCGCCTGTTGCCGTCTTAATCCGGAAGATTCACCCCTGCGAGAAAGTCCAACTCTGCAAGCCCTCAAATTTTGAGGCCGGGTGGGGGTGGGGGGGAAGCATTTCAATCATGTCCTTCCATTTCTATTCCCTCCCCCTTCTCTCGATGTCCCAAACAACTCCCCCTGAATTTGCTTTAAAGTCGATTCTGTTGAGGAAACGAGAGAGAGAGAGAGAGAGAGAGAGAGAGAGAGAGAGAGGAAAGAAAGAAAGAAAGAAAGAAAGAAAGAAAGAAAGAAAGAAAGAAGAAAGAAAGAAAGAAAGATCGACATTTTTTTTCGCTCAACCCAACTCGCGTCGAGTTCTCCCTAACAGGAGCCGATTTAAAGAGAAAAAATCCCAGCCTTTAGTTATTGAAATAGCAATAATGGCGGTGGTAAACCAAGAAAAGTACTTGGGGGAGGGAGGCTGGTTATAAGAAAACTGCTTGATAAGTTCTTTTATCTTTTTAAAGAGACGCGAATTGCGAAGCAGGTTTCCTCCGTTCCGCTGAAGTGTGGACACGCGTAGGCGTGTGTATATACACATATACTGCGGGCCTTTTAACAAAAGAGAAAAAAGAGCCGTTGGGAAGGGAGCGTGGACAGTTTTGCCCGTGAAAGGGATTCTTGGAAACCGGGCGGGAGGGTTTTTTTCCCCCAGCAGAGAAATGGGCGTTTCAGTCTCCGAGCCACGAATTTTTGAGGGCCGGCAACCGGGCTTGGAGGAACGCCAAGGGATTCCCTGTCCTATGCCCTAAAGCATCCTTTGGCGCCCCGGGTCCTTCCGCCTTGGGAAAGTCGTCGGTGTGGAAAAGGAACTTCGAGACGGCGGGACTGCAACTCCAAGAAGCCGGTTATTAAATCCACCGACTTTGATCTGGCAGCCCCAGACCGCTGGGACTGCATCTTCTATCCCACACACACCCCCACGTTGAAGGCGATGCGAGAGGATGACCAGGGAATAGACCGATCGGAGAAAACGGGTCTGAGCAGGCGAGGTTCCCTTTGTCGCTCTTAGAATGATCTGGTGGATCTAAGTCCAGGGTAGAAAAAAGTAGCTGAAGGAGTTGTCAATTTTTTTTTCTTGTTTCTTTCCCCCTCTGCAAAACTATCCGCAGTGAGGGGCAGAGGGTATAAGGAAACGGAAGCTATTTAAAGCGAAGCAATCCTTATTTTATTTTATTTTATTTTTAAAGGAAGGTGGAAGCAGAACCAGTCCCTTGTTTGAGTATTAATATTTTCCTCCAGGCTTAATTTCTCTGGGGAAAAAAAAATTCGGGAGGGGGAGGAAAAAAATGGATTAAGGGCTTGGACCAATCAAGATTATTCGTTTACATGGTGTAGATGGAGCCCTAACGTGGTAAATGGAAACAAAGGGCAAGCTTTTATTTCATTATAATAATAATAATTATTATTACTGTAATTATCAAGGACTTATTCAGAGGGATT
This sequence comes from Masticophis lateralis, assembly GCA_030761175.1. NCBI lineage: Eukaryota > Metazoa > Chordata > Lepidosauria > Squamata > Colubridae > Masticophis > Masticophis lateralis. The sequence continues at coordinate 259,501,963 of JAUDYJ010000002.1, read as the reverse complement.
TGTCAATAAGCAAGGCACAAAGTTGTACATAGGAATCAAACCGAACAGAATCAAACACGAACCGGTTCCCGTGGCTGATTTTTTTTTTCTGTGCTGATTTTTATTTTTATTTTATTTTTTGCTATGCAAGCACAACAGAAGCCGTAGGCGCGCCTCCTTCCACAAAGATAAGGGAACAATTCTTATTAAAAATTAAGACGTGGCCTCAGAGTAGTTTGCCTTTGCTCCGCCGTAGAGTGACCGACCGATTCGATCTTTCCAGTTCTCAAGCTTCACACCCCCGTTTCTCGCTTGCGGTGGGAGGGGTGAGTATGCGCAGGAGGAGGAAGGTCCATTGATCAATTAGTGACCTCCAAATGCACCTGCTGTTCGGATACAAAGGCCGGGAATGGCAGGGAATTAAGAGGCAGCCCCCCCACCCCCACGCACCCCTCATTCTCAGCGGGCGACCTGACCGTGATTACAGGGGAGGCGACGCTCTTGCCGAGCCTTACAACTTTCTTTACTCCGACTTCTCTCTAGCTAAAAGTAAGAAAGTGTGGAATACAAATAGGCATGCAAATACACGTGTGGGAGATTTTATATGTGTGCGGGTATGTAGATAGATGAGTAGATAGGTAGCTAGAGATAGGTATGTATGTATGTATGTATTAGGTAGGTGGGTAGATAAATACGGTAGATAGATAGATAGACAAACAGACAGACAGAAGATAGAGAGATAGTAGGTAGGTAGATAAATACGATAGGTAGTTAGGCAGATAGGTAGATAAATACGATAGGTAGGTAGGTACAGTAGATAGCTACGGTAGGTAGGTAGGTAGATAAATACGGTAGATAGGTCGGTAGGTAAATAAATACGGTAGATAGATAGATAGATAGATAGATAGATAGATAGATAGATAGATAGATAGATAGATACGATAGGTAGGTAGGTAGGTAGGTAGGTAGGTAGGTAGATATAGATAGATAGATAGATAGATAGATAGATAGATAGATAGATAGATAGATAGATACGATACGATACGATACGATACGATACGATACGATAGGTAGATACGGTAGATACGGTAGATGGATGGATGGATGGATGGATGATAGGTAGATAGGTAGGTAGAACGTCGATTGCTTAAATCAGAACCCCACCCCAAAATCTAGTCCCCCTTAGAATCTGCTCCATCCAACTTCCAAGTGCCCGATAGCCTTCTTGCCGTCGCTCCACCCAAACACGAATATTCCGCCTCCCGCAGCCCCCGCTTTAGTGATCAATCACCCCAAATTCATCCCTTCGCTCCCCCCTCTCCCTTTTTTTAAACTATCCCCCCCCCCCTTCCAATAGCCTGTTTTCAGTTGTGCGCCGAGGGTGGGCACAATTGCGCCACAGCCTCTCAACCTCTAGGCCGCCTCGGAGCTGGGAAAGAAGCAACGGAGAGGCCACGGGAGTCTTGAGCCAAGCTGGCTGCGCGGCTCGGAACCGATCCAAGGCTCTGGCGGGGGAAGACAACCTTCTCACCGCGAGGGGGCTGCCTTGGCTTCCGGTGAGACGCGGGAGCTCTCGAAGTATGTGTGTGTCTCTTTGTGTGGGGGTGGGGATGGGGGTGGGGGTGGGGGGAGTAGGGTGGAATCGACGCGGATGCGAAAGAGAGTGGTTGAGAAACCGGGGGTGGGGGAAGGGGTTGAATCGATAGCTGAGCAACTGGCGAGGAGATAGCGGTGGATTCTTCTAGATTGTAACAGATTAACAGAATTTGAAGGGACCTTGGAGGTCATCTACTCCAACCCCCTTCCCAAGCGGCAGACCCTACACCAGATCTATTCGTTCCACGAAGAGCAGATCAAGAACTATAGGTTCCAACTTCCAGCCTCTCCGGATCTGGCGCCTCCCGGATGGTTTATTTATTTATTTATTTATTTATTAAATTTATATACCGCCCTTCTCCTAGTGGACTCAGGGCGGTGTACAGCCAAGAATAAAAAGCACTCCAATACAAAATTTAAAATATTAATAAAAGAATTAAATAATTTTGGCCCAATAAATTTAAAAAACCCAATAGGCAATTAAAATTTAAAACCCATAAAACTTTAAGCTTAAAAAAGAGGGGGGGGGGTTACGCCAGCCCAGCTTGACAAAATAAAGTTTTTAGGGCACGGCGGAAAGCCCGGAGATCAGGTATCGTACGGATCTCCGGGGGCAAATCGTTCCAGAGGGCTGGTGCTGCCACAGAGAAGGCTCTCCCCCTGGGTGTCGCCAGCCGACATTGTCTGGCTGATGGCACCCTGAGGAGTCCCTCTCTGTGGGAGCGAACTGGCCGGTGGGAGGCTATCGGTAGCAGAAGGCGGTCCCGCAAGTACCCAGGCCCTATGCCATGGAGCGCTTTAAAGGTGGTCACCAACACCTTGAAGCGCACCCGGAAGACCACCGGAAGCCAATGCAGCTCACGCAGGAGAGGTGTCACATGGGAGCGCCCCCTTGCTCCCATAATCCCCCGCGCGGCCGCATTCTGCACCAGTTGGAGCCTCCGGGTGCACCTCAAGTTTGAACTACAGTCCCCATGGTCCCCTACCGTTAGTGCACTGGGATAATGAGAACCACCTAGTAAGTTGACTGGGAAAGATGGAAGTTTTAGCACAAGCCATTAGGGGACTATAGAATTGGGGTCGGCTGCTCTGCCTTTTTCCTTTTTTTTTTTTTTTTTTTTTTGCCTTTCTTGTTGCTGGGACTGTCTAACTCAGCCTTCCATCCTTCCGAGGTAGGTAAAATGAGGACCCGGATTGTGGGGGCAATAAGCTGACTTTGTATAAAAAAGAACACCGCTTGGGGGGGGGGGGGGGGGCGAAAGCCCTACTAAGCAGTACAATACAAAAGTATTGAAGACTATTGCTTAACGCATTGTAAGCCACCCTGAGTCTCCGAAGAAGGACGGCATATAAATCAAATCAATCAATGAATCAATCAATCCCCTAATAGGAGTGGTGCTCTAAAACAGGGGTCTCCAACCTTGGCAAACTTTAAACCTGGCGGACTTCAACTCCCAGAATTCCTCAGCCAGCTGGGAGGGAGGGAATTCTGGGAGTTGAAGTCCGCCAGGCTTAAAGTTTGCCAAGGTTGGAGACCCCTGCTCTAAAATGTGCTAATAAAATGCCCTTCCTTCTTTCGGAATTGCTTTTAAAAAGCAGCTGAAGAAGAGAGGGTACCCAATTTTGGATTTAATCTTGCAAGGGAGTAGTGACCCTTCAAAAAAAAAAAAAAAGCAGAAGCCTCCCACCCCCCACCCCGAATATCCAGTTGTTGAGCCTTTGAAAGTATTCTCTAACATATCAACAGATGGAGAAGGCAAAGGGCTGGTGGATGGGGGAAGGGATGGGGGGGGGAGGAAATCCTATTGTTTTTCTAGCAGATCTTGTTCTGCCCTGGAAAAGGCGATCTAACCTCTCCCAAGTCCACTTGGGAATGTAAAAAAAAACAAAACAAAAACAGAGGGTGGGGAAGTAGAGAGCATGCTGGCTTTAATAGCAGTGAAAGTATTACAGAGAGATCAGATTTAGTCAAAGAGGGAGTTTTCAAACATCTGTCTAATGCAGCCAATAGAGAAGGCATTAGTGATATTGGAGAGAGGGGAAGAGAAAGCCGAGTGCAGTGGATAGAGAGATAGTGCAGCGGATTAGAAGAAGCCTCCCAATCCGATTAGCCATTGCCCTTCTTCTGCCAGCTTGATTTGCAGCCCTGAAAAGGCTAGAGGTGAAAAACATGCTGAGGAAGGCAGGAAGGATGGCAGCTGAAGTGGGACAGAAAGAGAGAGAGAGAAAGATATATATATATATATATAGAGAGAGAGAGAGAGAGAGAGAGAAGATGGCAGTGCTGCTGCAATCTAGGATGTGCTGCAGGACAGGTTTGACAAATCCAGAATAGAGCTGGAAGGGACCTTGGAGGTCTTCTAGTCCAGCCCCTTGCTCAAGCCAGAGACTCTATACCAGTGATGGTGAACCTTTTAGATACCAAGTGCACAAACTGCATGTATGCACATGCCCAAACTGAAAGGTGTGTGCATGAATGTGCACATGTGCTGACATACATGGACATAGGCAAATGTGTGCATGTGCAGGCATGCACAGACAAGTGCATGTGCATGCACGGACATGCACGCATGCACAGCAGAGAACCGAAGACCAGCTGGCTGGTAGGAGGCGGTGCATCCCAACACCAGCAGCGCAATAAGAGGTAAGTTCTTTTTCTTTTGTGAGCTTCTGTTTTGTCGTTTGCAGGGAAACAGAAGCTCACGAAAGAAAAGTCACAGAGATCTGACCTGGGGCGACGGCAGCCGGCAGTGACGGTGCCACTACAGAGGGCTCTGCGTGCCACCTCTGGCACGTGTGCCATAGGTTCACCATCACGGCCCTATACCATTTCAGACAAGGGGCTGTCCAGTCTCTTCTTAAAACCCACCAGTGATGAAGCATCTACAACTTTTGACGGTGAGCTGTTCCACTGGTTAATTATTCTTCCTGTTAGAAAGTTTCTCCTTAGTTCCAGGTTGCTTCTCTGCTTGATTAGTATCCATCCACTGTTTCTTGTCCTGATGCTTTGGAAAAAGACCCCCCTTTTTTTGTGGCAGCCCCTTAAATTCTTAAATTTCACTAAAGCCATTTGAAAAGATATGATAACAGCCAACATGATCTAGTAGTTATAGGGAGGGTGAATTGGTATCAGGAAAACCTGAAGGCAGGTCCACTCTCAGCTATGGATGCTCACTTAATTATGTTGGGTGAGGTAGGAAATCAGTCTAACAAAAATAACAAACTGAAGGGGTCTAGTTTAGAAACACCCCCCACAACTTCTTATGATGATGGTTTTTATACAAAAACTTTATGGTTGTTTTGAAGACTTGTTAAATTAGAAGAGCTAGCTCACTGTTTTGCTATCTGTAGTCAGCCAAGGCCGCCCCTGCCGCTGAGAATAGCCTTCCACAATGATCTTCTCTCCAAGGTTCTTGGCAGGATTTGGCTTTTAGCCAGCCAACCGATTGGTGCAAAGCTTTAAAAGCAAACTGTAGGCTTCCTCAACCCTTCCCAGATGTGCCGAACCCCCTTGGTCTTTGCAAGCTGAAGTCCATTTGAACAAGTTGGGGAAGGCTCCTAATTGTTGTCTTCCTCAATTCTTCTTTCCCACACCTCTTTAACCACCCTGGAAGTCTCTTTCTTTTTTTAATGCAAAGAATATGTTCTACTTGGAGACTTTACACAGTGGGTAGAACTAGCAGATGGAAATGATTCCATCCCAGTCTCAAGGACATGCTCTATTGTTTGACATTTTGTTTTGTTCTCCTATAGAGTTTTCAACTATGCTTTGTTTCCAGGTTATTTACGGTATCTATCTAGCGTGTTTCCCCGAAAATAAGACCCTGTCTTATATTTTTTGAACCCTGAAATAAGCACTTGGCCTTATTGCCAGGCGCTCAAAAGCCCGATTGGGCTTATTATCAGGGGATGTCTTATTTTGGGGGAAACAGGGTAGCTAGATTGATAATGATAATTATCAATCTAGATTGATAATCTTAGATCATAAAAGGTGGAAAGAATCATGGATGTCTAGTCTCCTCTTGAATATATTCAATGAAGAAGATTCCACATCATTCTGGCTGATTCCACTGTCAAGTGTTTTTACTATCATATTCCATTTGCAATCAAATGCTATTCCAAGATCTTAAGAATTGCTACCCTGTTCCCTCAATCTGAATTTGATTCCCCCCATTCTGATTTTGTTTCCTAAATAAATAAAATAATATTTTTCTGTATTACACATGAGCCTGTTATTTTCACCTTATTTTTGTTTCCTATCAACATGTTTTAAATTTGCAGATTTGATTTTGATTCCTTTCATTTATTAATACAAACGCTGAGGAGTGGAAACCTTGAGCACCTCACTTGGTATTTTTCTTTCTTAGACCGGTTAGGCTTGATTTTGGCAAATCCATGACTTTGATCATAACCATATTGATTTTCAAATACTTGGAAAACTGAGCTCATATCAATAAATAAAATCTTTTTTATATGGAGCTTGTTTTCAATTGCATAAAAAAACCTGATAACAGATTTTTTTTTAATTGTGGTGGCATACCAACTTGTTTAATCAAATAAATATTCAGCTTCAATTGAAAATTGCAGGTTTCCCCCCCAGTCTGAGCCATGTTAAACTCTTAAAGCCAATTATCTCGCACACTTTTTCTGATCTGACAATCAAACTCTGATTGGCCACAGGGTCTGCATTGCTCCTCCCCTCCAAGAGCTGGTCGCTGCCCTGCATAGCTGTTTCAACTGGGGGTGCTGATCTATGTTCTACTGAACCGTAGTCACCTTTTAAATAATATTGCAGTTCATCCAACAATGGCTAATTAAATCAAATAATGATTTTTCACCTTTAGAAGCTTGTACTCTATTCAACTCTTAGATCTCCCAGTGGGCATCCCTTTGATTTCTATTCCAACTGGTGAAGCATTGACCACTCACAGGACTGCAAAGCTTTCTCTTCTCTTCTCTTCTCTTCTCTTCTCTTCTCTTCTCTTCTCTTCTCTTCTCTTCTCTTCTCTTCTCTTCTCTTCTCTTCTCTTCTCTTCCCTCCCCTCCCCTCCCCTCCCCTCCCCTCCCCTCCCCTCCCTCCCCTCCTCTCCTCTCCTCTCCTCTCCTCCCCCACTCACTAGATAACACCAGAAACTATAAACATCTGTCCAAATCACGTATAGGCTTGAAAAGTGGATTTTTGATATATTCACAGACAGCATGTTACAAATTCATTCCTAACTATCTTTTAATTGAACTTCTAATATTCTGTAAACTGCCCAGAGTCACAGGTGAGCCAGGCAGACTTAGAAATGAGTGTTGAATATTTTGTGTGCAAGGAGAAGGAAACAAGATGGCTTCCAACAGTTAGCACTACTAAATGGAAAAACTGTACTACGACGAATGTATGTGTGTTTAGAGACATACATATTTTGTGGAAATATGTTGGCTGCAGATTGCAGGCTTGTGTATTTAGCAACATTAATTTATCATGCAATGGATTTGCTTAAGGAAGTTCCCCAAGAGAAGGTGTGTTGAAGGTTTGCCATATTGTTGCTGCTTTTTGGCACCTGAGGCAGAAAACCTCAGTCACCTGTTACATCCCTTGGCAGCAAAAACAACATCCCATCTTTACAATTTGCTACCTTCTCATGTATTTCCAAATCAGTGGTCTGGGACGGTTGTCTCATTCTGCTTAATGGTAGCACATCTTAGGAGAGGAGAAACAAACAAGTCAGCTAAAGGTTTTATTACAGAGTGGGAATGACTCAGGATAGTTCCGGTGCTAGGATTTCACAGTGATCATTCTTAATGCCAATATCAGGTAAGTGGGCTTCCATGATTCAGAGATGTGTGGATTTAGCAGTGCCTGGAGACTGTTTGAGGTGGATCCTTACCAGGAGTAGGATTCAGCCGGTTCAGACTGGTTCAGGTGAATCGGTAGTTATGGAAAGCAGCTGGGCCTACCGGGCACAGTGCTATCCTATCTTATACAATCATTGTGTTTTTGATGCAGCACACATGTGTGCAAGTCGCATGTGTGAGCGAAGCTATCCCCTCCTATACAATCGCAGTGATTTTGATGCAGCCTGCATGTGTGCAAGGCGTGAGCAAGAGAAGTGTATGTTTGCGTGCACACTCACATTTTCGATTCTGGGCAAACCAGTTGTTAAATTATGTGAGGCCCACCTCTGATCCTTACAAAGTGGACAGGAAGATTGAGGAGGAGTTTTCAGAGATCACTCTGGGCTTCTGCAGATCATACCAAAAAGTTTCACAAGTCAGATTTGACTTACAGGCCAGACCTTGATTACCCTTTCATTAATATATAAGATTAGTACCCGTGAAAGGGCAGCAGAAACAGGTTTTGCATTTATTAGAAGCTCCCACATATATAAGGATTCTTCACCCATATTTGAAAACCCTTCCTTTTTCATACTAATAACCCATCTTCATGTGTAGTGCTGCATGCTAGGGACTCCATCAAATTTTTATAACTCAAAGTCAGGAAAAAAGGTCTTCCTATCCTTTCAGCCATATATTTTTTTCTCAGAGTTGAACAATCCAAGAATTCCGTGTGCTCTCAAAAGTCTATAGGGCCGTGATGGTGAACCTATGGCACGTGTAGCCATAATAGTGGGCATGCCAGCTCAGCTCTGGGGCGCATGCACGCACCAGCCAGCTGATTTTCAGGCCTTCTGGGCCCACCAGAAGTAGGGAAACCAGCTGTTTCCTGCCTCTGGAGGGCAGGGGTGGGGGTGGGGAAGGCCCGTTTTTCTTTCTTACCTGGCTCCAGATCCTCTCTATTTATCTGGGAAGGGTGAATACAGCCTTTCCCACTCCCTTGGAGGCTCTAAAGAGGCGGAAAGGGCCCATTTTCCAAATCCTGGTGGGACAGGAAGTGACTTTTTTGCTGTCCAAATCCTCCAGAGGCTCCTAGAGGCTGCTAGAGAGGTTCTGGAGGCTGGGGACAGCAAAAAATATCACTTCCTGTCCCACCGGGAGTTGGGAAATGGGCCCTTTCAGCTTCCGTAGGGCCTCCAAGGGAGTGAGAAAGGCTGTTTTCACCCTTCCCAGATAAATGGAGAGGATCTGGAGCCAGGTAAGTAAGAAAAACGGGCCTACCAGGCCATCATGTACCAGGAGTGCGGGGTGTGTGTGTGTGTGTGCACATGCATGCGCGTAGGCACATGCGTGCTCAATCCTCCCCTGCCCCCCCTCTCCTGGCACGCGATGGCAAAAAGGTTAGCCATCACTGCTATAGGGCATTTGAGCAGCTGGGGCTGCATTTTTTTTAAAAAAAATCAAGGTGACAGCTGTGACTGTGTGATCAAAGCTCCAATCCCCTGCAAAAGAGGTTGGTAGTAAGGTGTAATTAATGTAATGAGCAGCTCCCACCTTCCTGCCCCGCCCTTTTGTTAATGGGCCAGAAGCAGAAACTCAATCTTTGTCAATGGACCTTCATCTGCAACACAATAGCAACAGAAACTAACACAATGGGACCCATCTAGACAGAAACTCACCACATGGCACCTGGGAAGATTATATCAGTCAGCAAGGCTAGCTAAGACCCGCACTCCCTGGAAGTCAGACAACCAATCAGGATACTCTTTTGGGGCCCCAGGAAGTTCAAAGCCAGAGAAAGCATAAAACCCGGGGGCTTGCTGTATCTCGTCTCCTTTTCTGTTCAGGAACTCAAACCACATGATCCTGTCCACCATTAAACCATCTTTCGAAGCAGTCTCCATGTTTCCAGTGTCTTTTTCCCCATTTGGAGCAGAACCCAGAAGGATATTTCTTCCTACACAGTTAAGCATAAATACAGAAAATACAGAACAGCATAAAGAAATACCGGGCCCTTGGTGCTCTCTGAGCTTGCCTGATTTCTTGCAAACATTTCATTACCCTAACTAGGTAGTGTTGGAAGAAAAATCCATTTCCAAGCCAGGAATAAAATGGAGGCTGATTGGGAAGAAAGAGTCTGTTTATTAGTGAACAGAACCACAGGGTGCAGTTCTCGGGCAGCTGACCAAAATGGAATTGAGAGTGGATGGTATTTATACCTTTTGGATCCCTATGGGGTTATGTTGGGGTCATAGCTCTATAGGCAAAAGGGGAAATGCAAATCCTAGGTGTTTGTCTGAGTTAATCATGTCAACCTTTGGCTTGTTACTTATTTGAAGTTTCTATCTCACCCAATCTTTCTGAATAGATTACCAAATCTGCATTTCTAAAAGCTGGCCTCCTCAGTTTCTGCTTGGGGCAGGGAGACTGGTGCTGGTTTCTGCCTCCCTTAAGATTCTTTTTCCATTTCTTTTTTAGGGGAAATATTCTATCCTGCCTTTATAATATTCCCGCAAATATTTCATTCTCTAGGAGGGTGGGTGACTTTCTACAGTAGCATCATCAGTGCTACGGTTTCCTGTAATTACAAGAAAACAAATAAATACAAGAAAAGAAATCCATTTGTTTTTGTCTTGATCCTGCCCACTTCTTTGCACTGAACTTATTCACTTTTGGAGTGTGATTTCCCCCAGTTTTTGCACAGATGAAAGATGTTGGGAAACTGAAAATAACTGAATTGATTTACCGTATTGGGGGAGCGCCAGGTGGCAGGAGAGTGGTCAGCTGGCTTTCTATCACTGTTCTTGATACTGCATTGCAGATCTGGAATGATTTCCAGATTGTTGTCATAAGAGTCAATTGAGGATACTGTACTGCAGTTCTGCATGTGAAGCAAAATAAATAAATCACTGTTCCCTGGCACAATGCAGATGTGGCCACTAGAAACGTGGCCACCTTATTTTGCCCTCCCCCCAGTAGGCTTTATATCTGTAATCATTTATCCCAAGTGTGATTCAAAGACTGATTATTACCTAGTTCATGGATTAAGAAAAAGTTTTTATTAAAATTCATGAAAATAATTCACCCCACCCAATCTTCTTTGGCAAAAGTGGCAAACATTATTGCTTTATCTTTAAAAAGTGTGAAGGAGAAAAACAGGACATAACGGAAGGGAAAGAATAACAAGTTTCCTCATGGATGGTTATTGTAGGAAAGGGAGAAAGGCCCCAAAGCTTACACAGATCCTATGTACAAAATGCAACTTTGGAGGTGCATAACTAGAAAGCATCTTGCATTGGTTTCTTATTGGCAACATTAAAACATGCAGATTGCATCTCTACGGAGATATTGTTATCATACAGCAGCTGCTTTGGTGCACCAAATCACACGAACTTATTAGCTTTCCAGCTTATGCACTTTGTACTGTCAGGAGGCCCAAACACAGAACAGCACAACATTATTTGGTTGCCCAATCTGGACATCCATAATTTCCAGAGGAACTAGTGTAGGAAGTTAGCACCCACCCCTTTCCTAGAGGAATGAAATATTTTTAGGAAATATTAAAAAAGGCAGAATATTATATTTCCCTGGATGAGAAATAGATAAGCATGTTTTGAAGCAGCTCCCATCTTCCTGCCCCCACCCTTTGTCAATGGGCCATTAAGGCCTGGGCCAGTCTATTCTATATAACAAAGATCTACCTCCTTCAGGCAGAGCCATAGTAGGAATTGCCAAAGATCCAACCAAGATAGGATTAGCCCTCTACACAATAGCAGCAGAAACTCACCACATGTGACCTGGGAAGTATATGACCTGGGAAGCACATGTGACCATCAGCCAGCAAGGCTAGCTAAGATCCCCAGCCCCTGGGAGTGTGACAACCAATCAGAACACCGTTTCGGGGCCCCAGGAAATGCAAAGCCAGAGAGAGCATAAAAACCCAAGGATTCGCTGTATCTGCCCTTTTCTGTTCAGGAACCAAAGCCATGTGATCCTGTCCACCATTAAACCATCTTTCCAAGCAGTCTTCATGTCTCCAGTGTCTTTTTCCCCACTAGTTCCAACACTAGTTTGAGCAGGAAGCCCCAGGCCAACTGCAAGAAAGATGCAGTGAGATGGCCATAAGTATGAGTGAATGGAGAGACAAGAACAAAATCTAAAGGCAAATAATGTGATGTATTGAAAAGTGTTCAGCATTGAACATTTTATATAAAGCACACTCAATTGTTAATTTTTTAAAAAGAAGAGGGACTTATATTTATTTATCTGTCTACAGTATCTCTCTGTCTCTGTCTCTGTCATCCATCCATCCATCCATCCATCCATCCATCCATCCATCCATCCATCCATCCATCTATCTATCTATCTATCTATCTATCTATCTAATTCTGTATGTATTAACCACATTTATATGGCAGCCCATTGACTGTAGGGGGCTTACAACAATCAGAAATAACACAAGTATATAAAAACAATTGTTATAAGTGTATAAAATCATTAATAAAAATGGAAAAAATATGATGAAAATGAATAATTCTATATTGTAATGTAGGAAATTAGCACTCACCCCTCTCCTAGAAAAATGAAATATTTTCGGATATACTAAAAAGGCAGAATATTTTTCCTAAAAGAGAAGTAGAAACTCAGAGAAGCAGAAATTTAGCCCCCCAGCTTTGTTAATGGGCCATTAAGGCCTGAGCCAGTCTATTCTACATAACAAAGATCTACCTCCTTTAGGCAGAGCCATTTAATTGCCCTTTATTGCACCACCCACCAAGTTTCAACCAAACAGGTTGGCACACAGACAACCTAAAAGGCTAGCTATGACCTCTGGCAGCAACCAATCAGGATACTCTTCCTGGGCCCCAGGAAGTTCAAAGCCAGAGAGGGCATAAAACCAAGGCATGTTCAGCATCTCTGCCCTTTTCTGTTCAGGAACTCAAACCATGTGATCCTGTCCACCATTAAACCATCTTTCCAAGCAGTCTCCATGTTTCCAGTGTCTTTTCCCCCATTTTCTTTTTCTTCCAACACCCAGAAGGATATTTCTTCCAACAGTAAGACAGAAAAATACATAGCACATGAGTCAGTAAAGCCATAACCTTGTTGATATCAAAAGATAAATATTCAGAGCACCTCTCTTGAATAATACCCAAGAACATAAATCAATTCTATGATGCCATCATGTTTAGCATCTCAGTGCTCATACACCAATTTTTGCATGGTTCATAGTACATGTGGGTTATCATGACACATTTTTCTTCCATTAGATGTTGCTGAAGAATGTAGGTGGACAATAGTTATATGTTGTCTCCAAAGCCCACTTAGGCCTAGAAACTAATTAAAGCAATGTTTTTTAAACTTGCAACTTTAAGATGTGTGGACTTTGAACTCCTAGAATTCCCCAGCCAGCCTGCCTAGGGAATTCTGGGAGTTGAAGTCCACATATATTAAAGTTGCAAGTTTGAAAAAAATCTGAGCTAAAGTATTGAAGCACATAATTTACCATCCTTGACATGAAATCTAAATGAAGTTAAGCCTTGGATGAACCTGCAAGGCAAAAATGCTTATATGGTCAGCAAAATTGTAACAGCAAGAAGGAAAGCTGTGTACATCTTTAGAAAGTGCAAGATAATGAAAATCTGAATGTTCCTTCTTAAGAATTTCATTCAGATTTCTTTTCAGTCTATGTTTTTACGTTTTTTTTAAAAAAAATTGATTTATATGCCGCTCTTCTCCGGAGACTCAGGGCAGCTTACAATGCTTTAAGCAATAGCCTTCATACTTTTGTATATTTATACAAAGTCAGCTTATTGCCCCCACAAACTGGGTCCTCAATTTACCTACCTTAGAAAGGATGGAAGGCTGAGTCAACCTTGAGCCTGGTGAGTTTCGAAGTGGTGTAATTGCAGGCAGCTGGATGTTAATTGCTGCCTTAGTAGGAGGCATTAGTTTCCTACGCCACTCAGGCTCCTTATTATACATTAATATTATATAATACATATAGTAGACCACAGACATGTGGACAGATGGAAATTCAACTCTTAGTTTTCTTGGCCAGAATTTTCAGCTAGTATGTTGATTAACGAAAATGAAAGAATTGATATAAAGTGATTCATTAACTAATTCTGCTACCTGAATAATATTTGATTTGATTTTAGCCAATTCATGCTTGATCGCAAAAATCAATAAGTAACCAAATTTCACAAGTTTCCTTTGCATGGATGCTAAGTAATTAGAAGAATGCATAGATGTACTTCTATTCAGAAAGGCTATTATTTGTCATTATTCTAATTTGAAGAAAATTTTTTTTCTTCCTAAATGCACTATTCTTCACTTAGATGCTCTAAATGTTTTCCTAACAAATGAGATTGAGTCTACAAAAATAAGATTTCCTGTGTTAAAATATTTTATCCTAACTTTTGTCCTGATAGGTCAGCTTTCCATGAACAGTTTTTTAATACAAGCAAACTCCCCGCCCATCCACCCTCCTCTTCTGTTCAATTGTGTCTGACTGGATACTGCCTGGAGAACATGTAGGGTTTTTTTGGCAAGGTTTCTCAGAACTGATTTGCTATGGCCTTCTTTCAAGGACTGAGAGAAACTGACTGGCTAGAGGATACCAGCTGGCTTTGTGACTTAGGCGGGAATAGAACTCATGGTCCCCTGGTTTTTAGTCTGATGCTTTAACCCAGGAGTGTCAAACTCAAGGCCCAGGGGCTGAATCCAGCCTGTGGGGTGCTTAGATCTGGTCCACAGGGCTGCCCTGGAAACAGTGAAGGACTGGCCTCTGCCAACGAAAACAGAGCTCGGGAGGGCCGTCCTGAGCTCTGTTTTCGCTGGCAGAGGGTTGCAGGAGCCCGTCGTAGCCGAAACGGAGCTTGGGAGCCCATTTTTGCTGGCAGAGTGCTTGGGGTGCCCCTGACAAGAGTGATGTTGAGCTGGCCATACCTACCCTCGCCCACCACAGCTCCCCAAGGTCAAACACAATCCTGATGCAGCCCTCAATGAAATCAAGTTTGAAACCCCTGCTTTAACCACTGCACCAAGCAACCAGCAATAAAACAGTACACACATCCAAATCAATCCAAGATTGTGCAAATCAGGTAAGACTGTTAGTTATCCATCTTTTATTTGCATATACCTTCAAAAATTTCAAAGTCTGTGAAAGAACTACAGAAGAATAGGGAGAAAAAAGATGGAGGAGGGAGAGAGAAAGACACAGACAGAGGTCAACATTGTCCATATTTGATTTTGACCCTTCTCAATACTGACTTATTTGATTTCCTGATAGCATATAGTCCTGATAGAAACAGTCCTTTCCTCTGTCTCTTCACTAATTGGCCTTCTCAGCCATTAAGATTCTGTGTAGCTTGAGTAAGTCACTGTCTGTTAGCCTCAATTCTTCACCTATAAATTGGGGCTATTAAGGACCTGGTCTGTATGACTATTTGGTGATAGATGGGATTAAAATGATCAAAGTGCCCTGTGAATTTAGACGTACTATGTTCCATTATCAAGAAAATAGTAGTGGTAATAACAATAACAACTATTCATAATAATAGCACCACTACCCTCCTATACTAAACTTATTTTTTCTCTGCTGGCTTGCTGAAGTGAAAATATTTAATTCATTTATAATTTTTGAATGTCAGCCCCAAAGTCCATTTGATAACATAAATTTTGTGTTATTTATGTGGCAGACACTTAAGGATTTAAATAATTCTTTAAAATATTTACATTTTTGTCTCCTGACATCTTGTTTTACACTGTGTTTTATAGGTCTTGGTTTCTATTTGATGTAGGCTTCAAGCTGGAGATTTATAGTTCGACACCTCGCAACAAATTTTGTAAATATTCCATGGGGCTTGATCCTTCAACATAAACAGTCCTTCTTATTGGGGCCCTGAGGAAAACCAGACTTCTCATTTATTATGTGATCTCCCAAAGTCTAAAGGGAAGTTGATCTTGTTTTCCAGGAACATCTTCAATATGAAAAATGGAATGTCATCAGGCCAAGGTGAATCATAATAAATGCTCTACTTTGGCTGACACCGAGAAATAAATCAAACAGAGTGTGAGAAATATTGGCAACTTTTTTTCTCCCCCACCAAGGTTTGTATCAGTTTTATAAATTAAACACCACACGATGACAGCATAGGAGCTGGTAAGCAAAACCGTTGGGTAGATAATCACCATAGTAACAAGGGAGGAAACGGTAACCATCCAAGACCAAAAATAGCACATCTGGGTATAGCTATGGTAGGAGCAATGAAATATGGTAGAAGCAATGAAGACTGCTTTTAGCTGATTAAAAAATACTGGGAATAATTAGAGCGTACATGCATTAGACAGAATTAGTCTGGGGGAGCCAGGAGCTAAAGAAAAACAATTAATGAATTTTGATTTAGAACTTGTTGGTGTGGCAAGGTTCCGTTTCTTCCAGAGAATGCAGCATCTGAACTTGGATTCAGGCAGGTTGGATTTCTCAGAAAAGATAGAGATCCTGTTTCCATTAGCATGAAATCAACAAGGAGATGGTCTGGAGCAAAGAGCCCCCTCTGTTGTCCCAGATATCTCAAAAGCTCATAAAACATTAGTCTTATTTTCCTCATCTTCAAAATATTTCAGTTTTTTTCCATCAATGGAGTAGCTGAAATGTTATATTCTGCATTTATGGAAGAAAGAACTTTTTAGAAAGTAAAGTGCAGGGGTGAAATCCAGCAGGTTCTGACAGGTTCTAGAGTACCGGTGGTGGAAATTTTGAGTAGTTTGGAGAACTGGCAAATACCACCTCGGCTGGCCCCAGAGTGGGGTGGGAATGGAGATTTTGCAATATCCTTCCCCCAGGAGTGGGGAGGGAATGGGGATTTTGCAGTATCCTTCCCCTGCCATGCCCACCAAGCCACACCCACAGAACTGGTAGTAAAAAAATTTGAATTTCACTACTGGTGAAGTGTGTTACTTTGCTTACCTTAAAATATGGCGAGCAAGTTCAATTTATTTTAAAAGACCATCCTGTTCATTTTGTGGAAAGGGATTTAGACTTCCGCTTCAAAGACTTCTGCTCTAGCCACAATTTGCCATCCATACACTTTTCTCCTTGCTTAGCTTCATTGTTGGTTTATGGAAGCTCTTGTTTTCATTTTCCTACATATAAATAGATTTAAAAATGTAGGGTAATTGCCCAAAGTGACTCACAAAGAACCAATCTGGGAAAAATTTTGTCAGTTTTAAAAATATTAGAACCTTGGTATCAGTGTGACACCTTATAACAGCCATTAAGCAGTAATAATAAGAAAAAAATAAATAAATTAGTTTCCTATCCTATTTGTGGGCTCTCTGGTTATCCACTGTGGAAGAACGGAATAGAATAGACTGGGATTTAGCTTCTGATGTCATGCTCTCTTTCTTTCCCCTTTCCACTGAGGGGAATCCCTGATGAGCTTTTTAAAAATACATAATATGTGATTGACATTGCCACGCATGCTTTGATATTTAATACAACCTCATCCTCTTGCAGAACCTCAAGCTATCAAGATTGGTGGTGAGATTCAAGGGCGCATTCCAAACTTCTCTATTCCTGGATCAGTGTTTCTCCTGGCTTTCACAGAGAAATGATTCTCTCTCACACACATATTAATAGTAATAATAATAACTTTATTGTCATTGTACATGTATACACAGTATATCCATACAACGAAATTCACTTAACACCCAAAGACCAGGTCCAACTGTTGTAACCCAGGTCCAAGTAAGCAGTTGGAAAATCAGGCAGTGAAAAAACAAACAAATTTTATTCAACAGCTGAGAATTACTTCATTCCCAGCATCGTTCAACTAAATTAAAGCAAGTTCCTCCCAACACAAATTCCTCAGTTCTATTGCAAACCTTGATCCAATTAGGCAAACTACCAAAGTCCTTTCTTGCCAAACATTCAGAAGTCACAGATACAAAAATAAATGGAAGATGTAGATGAAGAAGACGAAGCAACCAATGTTGTTTTCTGGCCCAAACACTGTTGCTGGTCTGTTTTAAGCCTTATGGGAGGGGCCAATCATCTCTTGGCCCTACTCCCAAGTTGTCCTCTTTGCTTGAGCTGGTCTTGCCTTCTGGCAGCTCTTCTCATGCGTGCATTAGGAACAGGCTCCTCCTGTTCCTCTGCTTCACTCTTATCAGTCTCTGGAGGCTCTGGAGTCCGCACCTCACTCTCAGATGGCCCTGGCCCCATCTCTGCCTCCGACGCAGAGCTCTCATCTGGGCCTTCCGCAGCCTCCAGGACTGGCCCATATTCTTCCTCAGCCTCATCGCTGTCCGATTCCACTGCCAGCTCTGCAGGCTGCTGGCAGACCACAACAATAACAATCCCCAAACACACTCCCACCCACCACAATTCCCCACCCTTAAACCACCCAAACATCCACACAACAGACCAAGTAATGCCACTTTTATTACCAATATTACCACTTGATAGTTCTTTCCAGCTGGACTAACTGATTGACATTTTCTGTGTGGTGTTGTATAAGGAAGATAGCTTCTGCATATGGAAATTGATCTGAGATGCCTATTCTTTGCATAAAATTCAATATAGGATGTTACAATGATCCAGTGATGATGACTATGTGTATATTGACCCTTCCTGAATTTAAGGTAATGTCTTCTGTGAAGAATTAGCAATGGGATACTTCTCAATATTACACCCTTCCGTTGTATTTATTATTGGTCAAGCGCAGCTATAACATTAACATTTTAAATGTCACATGTTTTTTTAAAAAAAGTATCCAGAAAAGGACAATTAGATTATTGATAGGTCTTGATTCTGAGTCTTATGTAAGTCAGAGTGAGGCAATAATTTCAGATGGCAGTTACTATTTGATTTGGAAGGATTAATGAATGGACAATTAAGCTGCATATTTCTATGAACATGGTATGGGCCCTCTAGGTTTGCTTACTGCTTTTCAGCCATGTAGATGAATTTGACTTATCAATATTGTTGAAATAAGATTCACCAAGTGAATGATTATAAATGACCAAATGAATGATTATAATTGATATGGTGGTGTGTTATCTCCCATTCCACGGAAGGAAAAAAAAATGTCCTGAGCCAGCTGTGACTTTGTGAATAATAATTTAGAGGTCTGGGTATATTTAGTCCTGAGCAAAGAAATGTATATTAGTAGCTGCCTTCAAAGACCTGAGAAGTTGTCATGGAAGAAGATGAAGCCAGCTTGTATAATTGGAAACACTGCCAGAACTTTCAATGGTGGAAATGAAGACAATGGAGAGAGTGGACCTCAACATTGCTGAAAATAATTGAGCAGGGGGTTAGATAGCCATGTATGTATGAATGTATGTATGTATGTATGTATGTATGTATGTATGTATGTATGTATTTATCAACAAGTACAAGGAAACAAGTAATAGTATAGACATAGACATGGACACATGAAAAAAAATTGGCACAAATAAAAGGATATAAATAGGCAAAATATAACCATAAACACATAGAATGATTACATATAAATCTGCCCTCTGGAATGATTTGCCCCTGGAGATCCGCAGGATACCAGATCTCTGGGCCTTTCGCCGTGCCCTAAACACTTTTTTATTTCATCAAGCCGGGCTGACGTAACCCCTACCCCCTCCCTTAGCTTTTCAATTGTTTATGGGTTTTAGTCATGATGTTTTAAATTTTTGGGGCCAAAACTGTTTAATTCTTTTAAAAAATTTTAAATTTTGTACTGAAATGTTTTTTATTCTTGGCTGTGCACCGCCCTGAGTCCACCAGGAGAAGAGCGGTATACAAATTTAATAAAATAAATACATAAATAAATGGGGACAGTAGGACAGGGAAAGCAGGCACGCTGGTGTGCTTATGCACACCCCCTTAGGGACTCTTAAGAAACATGAAATGTCCACGGTAGACAGTTTAAGGTAAAAGGTATGGGGATTAGCGAGACTAACAACAGGATCAGGTAGAGTGTTCCAGACATTTACTACTCTATTGCAGAAGTCATATTCCCTACAATCAAGATTAGAGCGAATTACATTGCGTTTGAATCTATTGATAGCCCTTGTATTATTACGGTTGAAATTAAAGTATTCATTTACAGGTAGGACATTTTGATAAATTATCTTATGAACTAAGCATAGGTCGGAACATAGACAGCCTTTTCTTCAGATGCTATACTTGTAAAAATCCTGGATTGATCCAGATAGGATAAAGAGGTTGTTCTAGTTTCCTTCAATTTTATTATTCTAAGTTTGTGATGATTCCATAATTCTGCCTGATCTGATATTTAGATGGCCCTTGAGATGAGAAGGAGATCATTAAGGTTCATCTAGGATTGGAAAACGTTGCTTGAACTTGGAGACCACTTATTTTAGGGTTGCCTTGAGCCACTAGGGAAGGAGTTAAATTATATTTATACATTATATTTCTGGACCCTGCAGAATTTCATTTGCACCTGCCAATGGCTTACTGATAAATATACACTGGTAGAAATTCAACAGCAGAGGGCCAGAGGGTTAGATAAATACCACATGACAAGCGAAGCGCAGAAAGGTTAGTACTTTCCCAGCTCTCGTCCTGACACGTTAACCATCATAAACACTCTGACAGCTAGCACGGCACAGTGCCTAAAAAACTGAATAGCGAACCAGGAAGTCTCTATTTTAAATCTTGCCTGAGCTACAAACACAGTAGGTGGCCTTAGTCACACCACCTCAACCCTCACATCTGAAAGGTTGGGATAATAAGTGGCACCAGCAACAAATGTCACAGTGCAAAATGATGCTGTCCAGGATATGAGGCTATTAATTCTGTTATTCACTCTTGTTTTCTGATTTGTTCTCTAAAAGTCCATTACTCTTCCACCCAATATCGGTTGGCTTTTTCCTCATCTTTTAATCTCTCTCTCTCTCTCTCTCTCTCTCTCTCTCTCTCTTGTGGTTGTGCTTGCCTAGTGCCATCTGATACGCACACACACATATGTATATATATTGTGCTTTTATTATTTTTATAAATAACTCAAGATGGTGAACACACACAATAATCCTTCCTCCTTCTATATTCCCTACCTGTTAGGTGAGTTGGGCTGAAAGAGAGTGACTGACCCAAAGTCATTTATGAGCAATGGACCTTATAGCATGAACATCAAAAATGGAAGGGTTGAGAACTGTACTACTATTTAGAAAGCATCATAATTCTGAGGCAGCATATATACAATGCAGTTCAAAGGCAGAAGGCTCCAGATCACAATGCATAACTTCTCTTCTTCAGAGAGCAGAATTGAGTAAGATGATGCTTAAGACCTTGGAGAGCTGCTTCTCTTAACCAGTAGTTCAGATCGGGTTAGAATTGAGTGGGTTCCACTTACCTTTACTTCCGGTTTGCATCATGCCCACGTGCATGCGCAGATCTACTTTAATGACATCCGGGTCAGTGGTCGGAGCCTCCCTCCGGTTTTACTACCGGTTCTTGCGAACCAGTCCGAACGGGGCAAACCAACACTAGTTAGAATGGACTAGTATTTTTGCACTACAAGCCAGCTTCGTATGAAGATCTATAAAACTTACAGTATAATAGGTATAAACTGCCTTGGACACCTGAAGATGCTCTATAAATGCAAAGTGATATCTTGTTATTTAAAACAGGCTGTAAAGGCTTAGGTGGCCTTTGCGAAGTAGAAATATTTAATAATGGATTAGGAAGCATAAAACGAATGGGCTCTGCTCATTTCAGCTGCATTTTTCTGATAGGTTCACCTATATCTCAGACAGAGAACTTGTCATGCTCCTATTCTGTGGTCAATTTTTAAATAGAAAAGCATCTTGTTATGTCTGGTTGCCAATTCTCAAGTCTAAATACCTCAACTGATATTGCTGTGGTAGAAAATATAATCAAAAATGACCTTCAGATATAAACAAAGATTTTGCTTACTTTACCATAGAAACGGATGTGATCCATCACAGTAGCTCATAAATAATGTGTCAAACTGTTGCACTGATCAATGACGATAAGTAATTGAAATATAATGTGATCTTAAGGCCTCTATGTAAATGTTTGCAGCACTCTTTCAGTTCTTCCAAGGGCTGGGGTTTTTTTTTTTTTTTTTTTGGTATGAGTGCATATGTTGATGAATTGTTCCTTAACTGCAAAACTTGTGGAATTGAAATAAATGTCTTCAGACTTTATCCATTCCATTATCCAAAATACTCACAAACAATACAGTGAAACATTAGAGATTTGCTGGGGTCCAAATCCCACCCTAGTAAAGAACTCAGTGGGTGGCCTTGGGCAACTGCTAAATAGCTTAGGAAAATCAGGGCTACAAGATAGGACGATGGCTATTATCTTAGAGACCTTTAAAAACATTTGGAAAAACTGCACAGCATTGTTGGTCATGATAGCTAAATAGGACCTCCATGCTCAAAGACAATAACAATTTTAAATTTGGGGGGAAAGTCAGGAAAGACTGCTGCCTTTACGTCCTTTGATTATTCTCCATTTATTAAAATTTATGAATTAGATGAAACTTTGGCTTCATTTGATTTCTTGCTGGATTAAGTTACTTGAAAGTAGTCATGGGAAACCCTTACCATGAATTCCAACTGTAAAGCAGTGGCTGGATTCTCAGGATATGTTAAATTAGGCTAAAAGAGAACTGATACTTATGGATTCAATGCAGTGTGAATTTAGTCATTGTTTTAGTGTCTTCTTTGAATCACAACACTAAACCTTGATAATTCTAATTGTACAAATCTGAACAAATTGGATCAATAAATCAGCATCCTTTTTTCCAGTGATGGCCCAACATTATCAGAAAGCCTCCTGCTCTCTGAAATTTCTAGCCGTCAAATGTTGCCTAAGCTTGTGCTAGATTTTCCTTTCCTTTCCTTTCCTTTCCTTTCCTTTCCTTTCCTTTCCTTTCCTTTCCTTTCCTTTCCTTTCCTTTCCTTTCCTTTCCTTTCCTTTCCTTTCCTCCCCTCACTCCCCTCCCCTCTCCTTCTATGAGATAATTATTTCCTTGAGGAAGGGGATTCTGACAGATGAGGACCTATTTTCTCATTGCTGTCCAATCCACCCAAAAGATAGCAATAAGGGAGTGCTGTATTATTATAACTTCCCTTTCTCCTTTTTCCTTCCTCCAGTGAAGATTTTGCTTGCTGCTCAGGAGAAAAAAAAGTAGTTTCCCCTGCCTTTCTGCCTCTTGCAAAGAGTAAACATATGCCCCACTTTCTGCTTCCATTATAGCAGCATTTTATCTCACAAGTTCCTCACCAGATTGGAAAAGCAATGTAGAGATAATAGCAGTGGGAAAAATGATGCACAGTTATAGCAAGAGAGAATGTGAGAGGCAGATGGTAGTTTATGGACACAGAGCATCTCCATCTGGCTGGATTTCTGGCTGAATGCAGGCCAGCTTGCTACAGCTGGAATTTTGGAATGGATTCCTTGAAACATTTGCAATAGCAAAGGAGAAAAACAAAGCAAGAACAATGAAAAAACAAATACAAAATATAAAAAGCTTTCTGTATTCAAGATTCAGTCAGATAAATTTAGTGATTTAGGAAACAGTCCAGCTGACGTCAAGTGTCGAAGTTTCATGGTGTTTAGTAAGAGATGGTTAAGCATGTGCTTGTTGTCTTCTTTGAAATGGGAAGCTCTGCAATGTTTGATTCAGATTGGAATGCAGGAATTGGGTATGTCTAGTTTAATGAAAAGAAAAACCAGAGGAGATATGAGAGCAGTGTTCCAATATTTGAGAGGCTCCTACAAAGACTGGTGGGGGTGGGGTGTCAAACTGTTTTCCAAAGCATCAAAAAGCAAGACAAGAAACAATGGATGGAAAGAGTGCAGAGAAGAGCAGAGAAGATGTTTAGGGGACTGGAGGTTAAAACATACAATGAATGGTTGCAGGAACTAGGCATGGCTAGTCTAGTGAAGAGGAGGACCACGGGAGACATGATAGCAGTGTTCCAATATTTAAGGGGCTGCCACAGGGAGGAGGGGGTCAAGCTATTTTCCAAAGCACCTGAAGGCCAGACAAGGAATAATGGATAGAAACTGCAGAAGGAGAGATTCAATCTGGAATAAGGAGAAATTTTCTGACAGTGAGAGCAATTAACCAATGGAACAGCTTGCCTTCAGAAGTTGTGGGAGCTTCATCATTGGAAGCTTTCAAGAAGAGACTGGTCTGCCATCTCTCAGAAATGGTGTAGGGTTTCCTGCTTGGATGGCAGAGGGGAGGGTTGTACTGGATGACCTACAAGATCCCTTCCAACTCTGTTAATGTGTAATCTGAAACTAACCAAAGAGAGAAGCAACCTAAAAATAAGGAGAAAATTCCTAATGGTGAGAGCAATCAGCCAATGGAACAGCTTGTCTTTAAAAGTTGTGAGTGCTCTTTTTGAAAGCACTGGAGGCTTTCAAAAAGAGACTGGACAATCATTTATCTGAAATGGTATAGGGTCTCCTGCTCAAGCAGAGAGGTTTGCTAGTCTTTGAACAGTGTACCATGCGACATACCTAAGTAAGTTGGTTTAAGGGCAGTGTTTCATTTCACTTCATTTCATGGTATCTTGATGAAAATAAAAAAAAAATATGAATGAAATGCAGTTCTGGTCCTTATCATCCCTATGTCTTTAATAATTTTGCCTTCTGTGTAAAATTTTAATAATTTGGGGACCAACATTGCAGTAGCTCTTAGGAAGATACAGGATTTGGGTAGAGGTCTGAGTGTACAGGCTGTTTCTCGATCTCAATCAGGATCTATTGTTTCCAGTTTTTTGTCTGCCTGGGGATTTCTCAAGGCTAGAGGATCCAATAACCGTCCCCTCCCACCCCACCCCCGTTTGTTGTAGATGCTGTTTGGAGAAAAGGAAGTTAAGTATGTGGGATATTCCAATCCAAAGATGAGCTCAGAGTCTGCTGTTTGGAGCTGCCCAAGGCTGGAAAACAAAGAAACCTTCTTTCTCTTTCCTGTACTAATGATTCCCAACTGGCTGTCCATGGAGCACTGGAGAGTCAGAAAGTAACGAGATGGTCCATTAGAGCAGAGGAAGGGAATAATGCAACAATAATATAGCCCTATGTAGTTCTCCTATTTACAATATAATTTGCTTGTAATGTAGCATTTGCTGAATGTTGTGGGACAACTTTGAGAGCTAACATTCTTGGCATGTTTAGTGATTAAGCTATAGACCAGCGGTGGAATTCAATTTTTTTTACTACCAGTTCTGTGGGCATGGCTTGGTGGACATGGTGTGGCTTGGTGGGTGTGGCAGGGGAAGGATACTGCAAAATCTCCATTCCCTCCCACTCCTGGGGGAAGGATATTGCAAAATCTCCATTCCCACCCCACTCTGGGGCCAGACAGAGGTGGCATTTGCCAGTTCTCCAAACTACTCAAAATTTCCGCTACCAATTCTCCAAAACCAGTCAGAACCTGCTGAATTTCACCCTTGGTACAGACATACAAAAAGGGCTTTTATCAGGCCTAGTCAGGAGAAATGGGTTTAAAGTGGTTTTATTATGTGATGATCCATGTTTCTTGCCACTCCTTTTTCACAATCCATGTAAAAGAGGTCAAAAACAGTTTGCCTGTGTTTTCTTCTGAAATTGATCTTGATCTGCAAGAAATCCACCTTGGGGCTGATCCTGAACGATGGCTGGTTTAATGGAAAACCATCTTCTGGAGCATCATATTGGTTTTCCTGTAATAGAAAATAATATAAATGGTACCAAAGCTGGTACCATTTTATTCCAAAGTAGAAAAAAGAAGCCAGTTAAATGGGCATTATTTTTATAGGCAGTCCCTGGGTTAAGAATATCTGTCTTATCCTTAGATGTGAATAGGGCAGTTATAAAATGGCAGATGACTCATCTGTTACAGTACTTAAAATGGCGGACAGCTGACTGGAAATGCCATCTGGCACAAAATGGCGACAACATTCTCCTTCCTTGAGCTGACGAATCGCTGAAGCTGCACCATGGTTTTATGAGTGTCACAAAGAAGTGCACATGTTTTTAATACAGTATAAGGCCTGTTTTAAGTAGTTTAGGAAACATTGCTTGGCTTCAGTGGTTTGTCAGTTCAAGGAAGGAGAGCACTGACTGCCATTTTGAGCTGGGTCAAGATGGTGAGAGATGGAATTCCAATGGGTTCTCCTTGAATTGGGTTCTCCTTAGTGGAAATCTGTTCTACCGTAACTTGGTTTAAAGATATAAAATGTAAAGTTATAAGTTTAAATTTTACCAAAAAAATGTAACATTTGTTTTTGTCGCTCAACCTGATATGCAGAAGAATGTGTAAAGTATAACCTGTCCTGGCATCAGTGTTTCAAATTTTTTTATTACCGGTTATGTGGTTGTGGCTTGGTGGGTGGCATGGCTTGGTGGGCATGGCTTAGTGGGCGTGGCAGGGGAAGAATACTGTAAAATCTCCATTCCCATCCCACTCCAGGGGAAGGATATTGTAAAATCTCCATTCCCTCCCCAATCCAGGGGAAGGTTATTGCAAAATCCCCATTTCCTCCCAATCAGCTGGGACTCTGGAGGCAGAGAATAGATGGGGGTTGGGCCAGTCAGAATTTTTACTACCAGTTCTCCGAACTACTCAAAATTTCCACTACTGGTTCTCTAGAACTGGTCAGAACTTGCTGAAACCCACCTCTGCCCGCCATGAATACAAATTTGGGTTAAAGGCAAAATTAGGGAATGGAACCTGCTCTTAACTATAGGACTCTTTGCATTTTTAGAAAAGTTCACCATTAAATGTTGTTTGGCCAGGGTATGTCTTTTTTTAGCTGCCATGAAAGTTTTATCAACCTACCACTTGCTAGTCACAGGTTCTTGAGTTATGGCAGAGAGAAAAATTAAACCACTGGAATATATTTTTCCTAATGCAGTAAAGCTTCCTCCATATGCAGTTTTCTGTCACAGAGGAAGCCCATACTCTTGCATTAAGATCAGATCAAATAAAATAATACCATGCCTATTTTCCTGCCCCCAAACCCCCTCTTTTGAATCGAGGATATTTATTTAGTAGGAAACAGGTATCAGTAACAGTAACAGAGTTCGAGGGGACCTTAGAGATCATCTAGTGCAACCCCCTCCTCACGCAGGAGACCTGTACTAGGGATTCGAACCGCCGAATTGCCGACCCATGTAAAGCAATCTTGTTCAACCTTGAGGTTCCCCCAAGATGTTTGGATAACAATTTCCTAGAACAGTAAGCCCATTCAAGAGTTAGACTTCCTTACTGAGAATTTTGAAATTTTAATTTCAGCTGGGGTAGGCTAAAGATTTTGGGTAAGTAATAATTTTGGTCTAGTGTCAAAATGTCTGCTGTGAAGTCCTTGATGTTCTCAGAGCTTGGTGGTTTGCTTGTAGAAGTTTCATTATAACATAACATCATCAGTGCCTCTCCAGCAGAGTTTATAGCACCCTCATAATTAGGACCTGAACTACCTATTCTAATTGCTATTAAAGGTGTTTTAGGGGTCCCCCTCCCCAATTTGACTCCTTTGTTAAGTTTAAAAGTGATAGATCCAGGAATAAAATTGTTCCATCTTGTACTTCATTAGTCTTTTATGTTACTTGTTTCCTCATTACCTGGCATGGACAAATGTCTTAATGACTTTGCAAGTCCAATCAATGGTTGTCATCATTTGACTTTATATGTGAAGGGCATACTGACCTGAGTGGAAAGTCCTTCAGACTACACGAGAACTACATTAGCAAGGGAAGGAACCAAAATAAGCTCTTGTTATTTGAAGATTCAAGTCAAAGCCCTGCTTGTCTACAGAGGGAATGAAATTTAATGGTGAAACCAGGAGAAATCTGAGCTTAATGAATCCACAAGATTTATATATAGATTTCTAAATTTAAACTGCTTGGTAATATACATTGTGTCCTACAGAGTTGTCTCTTCCATTCTGATGCCCTCCAGATATGTTGTTGATTGAGACCAGTCAGACAAACAAATAAATAAACAATATGCATGGATTTATCCTACATAGATATATGGAAGTGATTTATTATCAGTGCTTTTATGCCTCTTTAACCAGTTCATACTAATCAACTTACAGGCAGCAAGATAAAGGTACAGAGCAAAACAGAAAAATTATCTCTTATTTCAAATAATTAAAAACAATCATTACTTAAAATTATAGGTAGTTCTTGACTTACAAGAACTAAGTTGTTTTTGTACAAGAACAAGAATTAAGTTGCTAAGTGGGACCGTTGCTAATTGACTTTTATCCCATTTTACAACCTTTTTGCCACAGTTATTAAGTGACTCACTTCAGTTGTTAAGTGAATCATGGTCATTAAGCAAATCTGGCTCCCTCCCCCAATGACTGCTTGTTGGAAGCCAGCTGGGAAGGTTAGAAATTGTGATCACATGACCCAGGGACAGTGCAAGTGTCATATGCCAGTTGCAAGTGCCCAAATTTTGATTATGTGACCATGGGTGCCTTGGTGGTGCCGCGGACTAAAGTGCTGTTAAGAAACACTTAGCTGCCAGCTGCCTGCAATTACTGCGAGTTCAAATCTCACCAGGCTCAAGGTTGACTCAGCCTTCCATCCTTCCGAGGTAGGCAAAATGAGGACCTGGACTGTAGGGGCAATAAGCTGACTTTGGATAAAAAAAGAACACTGCTTAGGGGGAGCCAAAAGCCCTACTAAGCAGGTATATACAAAAGTATGATGGCTATTGCTTAACACATTGTATGCCATCCTAAGTCTCCGGAGAAGGGCGGCATATAAATCGAACCAATAAATAAATAAATAAATGGGATGCTGCATTGGGTTAAGTATGAAAACTTGTCATAAGTCATTGCCATTATAACTTTGAACGGTTACTAAACAAATGGTTGTAATTTGAGAACTACCTGTATAGTTATAAAACCAGACTGCTGTATATCATCAGACATTTATTAATCTCCAATTAATAGGATAATTAGTTTGTAGTATTTTTAGTTATTTATTAACATATTTGTATGACTGTGCATCTTAAGAACATGGTTCTAGTTGGCTCACAACAATGAGCCAAAGTGTTACCACAGTAGTTTGCTTCACATTTGTTTTATTATATACAAATTTATTCAAATGTAATTATTTAGTTGACACAAACACATACCTTTAATTGCTTTTTAGGATTCAACAATACTGGTAATGTACCCTAATGGAAGTGATTAGATGTAATGTTAAAAGTTGTAAATAATATGAAGCCTTGAAAGAAAGGTTGGCATGACCCACAGATTATAGCCTGTATGTTAGAATTAGGGGCCTCAAGACAGGCTGGTTATGTGAATCTCCATCTGAAGATTGCTCAGGCAGTAACTTTTCTGAGTGAAATAATCACATCATCCTAACTTCAAAGAACTCACCTTAGAACAGGGGTATCAAACTCAAGCCCGGGGGCTGGATTCGGCCCACAGGGTGCTTAGATCTGGCCCATGGGGCTTCCCTGGAAACAGTGAAGGACTGGCCCGCTGTGCCTCTGCCAGCGAAAACGAAGCTTGGGCGGGCTGCATGCAGCCTTCCCGAGCTCCCTTTTCACTGGCAGAGGGTTGGTGGAGGCCATCACAGCCAAAAACTGAGCTTGAGAGGGCCATGGGTGGCCCTCCCAAGCTCCATTTTTGCTGACAGAGGGTTGCAGGAGGCTGTTGCAGCTGAAAACAGAGCTAAGGAGACCGTTTTTGCTGGCAGAGTGCTTGGGCCACCACAGGTGCCCCCGACATGAGTCACCATGTCGGTGGCACCTGTCGACATGTCCCCTGCCCCCCCACCCCTTAAGGTAAAATACAATCCTGATGTGGTCCTCAATGAAATCGAGTTTGACACCCTTGCCTTAGAAGCTTACACTAAGCAGGAGCCAACTTCTGTCTTATGCATAGATCCCATTATCTTCCATGAAACTAATGCTAATTGAACAGAGTATAGCTTTTGAAGCACAGGTGTTCTTCAGAGGGAAGGAGATAGAATATGTAGTCTGCCCATAGAATTTTAAAATCCTTTATTTATTTTGCACAAGACATTGTTCTAACATAAGATGTAGTATCAAAAACAAGAAAGGAAAAAAAAAAGATATACCGGCTTTGGCTCCATCTCTTTGTTTGAATACTTATCCCCATTCTTAGTTCTGTTTAGGCTTATCTTGACTTTGTACATCATGCATTCTCTCCCCCCCCCCCTTGAATTATTGTTAAAAAAAAAACAATAACCAAGCTTTGAAAATGAACACGGGCTCTTACAGCAGATGTAATTCAGGATTTTTATAATAATAAAGATGATGGGGAAGATGAATTATATTTAGGCTAGAGTTTCAATTATGTCCAAATGTGCTGTGTAATGCATAGACTTAACCTAAGAACCACAGTCAAGAGTTTAATGGTGACTTTACAGTGACTTTGTGGTTCAATGATTGAAAAATATTTTTTTAGTTAGCTTATTTCAAAATGTGGTAAACTCTCCAGCAATTTCAATCCTGCCTGAGCTACAAATATTCTCCTTTATTGGTATTAAGACCCTCATAATTAGGACCTGAATTTCAGTCTCCAAATCTATTCTCTCTCACCTCTGATTATCTATCTTAGAAAGTCCTGGGTGCCTAGAACCTCTCACCTTGTATTAGAAATAAACAGTTGCTTGTTTGACTGATTACGGTACATTTTTCCTGCCTTCCAGAAGACTCCTGAATTTACTCAACTGAGTACTGAGCTTTTAGTAGCTCTTTGTCAGGGTCTTAATGAGATTTGATATTCTTTTCATATACAATACAGTTCTCTGATTTTCAGGAAAATGCACTAAAAATTTAAATGATCCTGCAGTCCTTGCTCAGAAGTGGATTAACAATAACAATGCATCATTCTTTAAAGTGCATTTCATTAAAGAAAACATGAGAATTTAGTGGTTGTGTTATAGATCATTTAATTGTTGTGTATTTAAGCAGCAAAAGAAACCAAAAATATTTCCTGTGTTTTCTTTGGCTTTCATCTCCTTCAAATTTATTATGTCAGTCATTGGCCGCTATGACATCATAAGATGAATTCAAAGCAATGATTACTTTAGCATTCATACGTTCGCAGCGTTCCAATTATTCAGGCTGCTAAGTGAAAGTATAAATGTCAATTTAGCTATCTATAATGCTGTAACATTTAAAGCTTCATGAATTACTCATGGGATGGGAAAAATCAAGAATTTGCCTAAGGTATTTTTTTTCCCTGTACCATATTTGCTGAAACTATTTCTTCTAATGCATAGCAGTGATTCATCATTTTGATTTAAAACATTAGATTTATTTAAAGCACCAGAAGAGGGGTTTTACATTGAATTTAAAAACTTGAATTTAAACACTTTATTGCTATAAGCAAGTAAACAGCAATAGAATTAATGTTTTTTTTTTAAAAAAAAAAACTCAGAATGTACAACTAGAAGAGTCTTCCTTCATATTTCGTTTGGAAGGCAAAACTGCCATCAGAGGCAATAGCTAGGCTGAAGAACAAAGGTCATAGGAGATATCTGGTTTATTCACATACCTTGCTCAACTTTAGGATTTGGGATGGACACATCTTTCATTTTTTTTTAGTCTTACCTTTTTACACCCATTTTTTAAATTATTTTTCTTCTATGAAAAGGTTTGAACAATGTTTTCATGCAAGTTCCCCCTAATACGTACCATACTGAACACATTTTTAATTAATCTACAGTTTTGTATGTACATATATTTACATATGCATTTATATAAGTAATTGTTTTAATTGTTCATTCTTTGTTTTTTTTAAAAAAAGATGAAATGAACTGTATCACAAAATTTAAGAGCGTGGTTAATATTCACTAAGTTAAGCAGGATAATTTTTATCACTTTATATCTCTCTAAAACATGGCTCACACAAACTGCTTAATTTATGTGCTACGGACTGATCTTAGTGTAAATCATTGGTAGGACCAGGATGAAGAAGTTAGTAGGATGGGGATAAAATATCTATATTTATATTTATGTTTAGATCTAGTTCTGTACCTATACCTAGATCAATATCACACACACACACACACACACACACGCACACGCACACGCACACGCACACGCACACGCACACACACACACACACTAATCATTTCTTTTATTTGTCACCTTAAATATTACAATTTAATGGAAATGTCTGGAGATGTAGTGATGTTACATCTGGAGGTTCAGAGTTGTTTGCAGTCCTACTTTATTGTATTATACAATCCTGTTTTAGAGCTCTGCAAAAAAGGAAACTGTAAACTTCAGTTCTATATTAATCATAGGCAGGTTGGCATTTTTGAATCTTGGATGCAGTATTGGATGCAGTATTATGTTTTTCCCCTAGTTATTTTTGACTCAAGCTTGCTTATTTCTTATTGCCTTATTCTTCTATAATCCAGCTTCCCACACTGTGCCTAATGCTCTCAGAGTTTCATTGGTCCTATTTAACATCACTACAACTAGTAGAATCAATGATAACATGAATCTCAAGAAACTAAAAAATACACCACGTACCTAAGATTTTTAAAAATAAAAATCAAGAACATTCTTCAGAATTAGAAAATAGTTTTTTCCCTGAAATCATAAAGGTAAACATTCCCTGAAATCATAAAAGTAAACATTTTCTGAGAATAATGGATATAAGAATATAGGCACAGGCCTATAAAATGAATGTCTTGCCAAAAAGAATACCATCTACAAGTCATAAATAGCAATTTAGATTTCCAGTGATTGGCAAGGCCTCCTATTTTTGCTATCTACCTAGATTCTATCAGAATTAGGAATTGTTAAGGTAGGTCGTTAAATTGTTAAAAGTAGATAAACTTGTCTTGGAAATCCAAGATATGCAATGATTTTGTAGGAATGGGATCTAATGATTCACCAAGCTAGAGTTTCAGGACTGTAAGTCAATATAGAGAAGCTAGAAGCTATATTTAGATAACTGAATGTGTCATAGGCTAATAAAACTAAACACTATTTATAAAATAATTTCAAATTAAATAAAAATGGGAAATAAGGATCCAGTAAACATTTCTTTTTTTTAAAAAAACATATTAATTTTTTTCTTTTACATACATATTTTATGAACAGAGTATTGATCTGGTCACATCTTATACAACTTGTAACATAGTTATGTGTTAATTTTTATAATCTATTCCAATCTTTTTTATTTTTTCCAAATGCAATTTACATATTTCAATTTCTACCATAATATTCTTTTTCCTTATTTTTTATCTTATCTTAATCTCTTCTTAAGACATAGTATATAAACAATCTCATCAACCACCTTTCAAATCCTAATTTCTTAGCATTACTTCAATTAATTATTTTATTTCTCCATTTATAAAATATGTTTCTCAAAATCCCCATCACACTTTTTGACTATAAACAATATACTTCATCTTATTCAATTCTTACATTGAAACCCTTACATGTGAAATTCTTACATTAACTTAATTGACCTTCCACATTTTATCTTAATCTCTATTTAGTATATAATAAACAATATCACTATCCGCTCTTAATTCCTAATTTCATATTACAGCATCAATTAATTATTTTATTTCATCATTTACAACATATTTTTTCAAAATTCCCATCACACTTTTAAACATTTCAATTTTGTCTCTTGATTTCAGTTATTTTTATAATTGAACCAAATTACCACTTCGTATTTCATCTGCTGTTCCATCTTACAATAAACAATATACATCATCATATTTGCTCTTACATTCACAATTACCAATGTTAATACAGTTCCCTTAGATCTACTAATATATACTTTATTTCCCTTCATCCTTTCCACTATTCTTCCCCTTTTAACCAGTGGTGGGATTCAAGTAATTTAACAACTGGTTCTCTGCCCTAATGATTTCTTTCAACAACCAGTTTGCCAAACTGCTCAGAAAGTTAACAACCAGTTCTCCAGTAGTGGTGGGAACTGGCTGAATCCCATCTCTGCTTTTAACCATTTTCTCTTGGTCTCTCCAAAATTCCACTTCTAAGTAATTTTCTCCCTTCATCTCACTCTCTTATCTTCTTTTTTTATTTATTTTATTTATTGTATCTTTTATCCTGAATCCTTTGTCTAACTTTTGATTCTATTACTCGCATAATTCTCCCCAAGCTTTTGCCTAATCTTTTCCCATTTCCTTCTCTTCCCTTTGACTGATTTTTTTTTGGGGGGGGGGAATATTCCCCCCATCCATTCTTTTTTTTGCCACTGTAAATCCCAGTGTAATCATCTAACTTTTTACCTTCAATTCCTTTTCCTTCAATATTGTTTTGCTTCACATTTATATTCTCTTTTTCCTGTTTTGTATGTTCTAACAAAGTTTCTTTTATTTTATTGCCCTTTAATGATTCATGTATGTTTTTAAGCATCTCAGTTAATTCCTCACATATCCAAGTCTCCATATTGTCAAATTAAAAAAAATATTTTAATTTATATTTAATTAAGATTTAAATCCATATAGTCTCTTTTATTTCCAGATAATTTCCAGTTCAAATGTTTGTCCAATCCACTCCAATGTAAAGCTTTGTTTTTCACCTCCTTTAAAAATCGAGACCAAGCAGTTTAAAAAGAAACAAATAATCCTTAAAGTTTCTCACCATTCTCTTAGTGATCAAGATCACTGCTGTTATTTCCTTCAATTTTCAGGCTGGTCGTTGTAGTGTTTTCTTTCTACCAGCAGATGTCTCTCTCCAATCCACCATTCTTAGAACAACAAGTATCAAGCTTACAAAAGTATTTTAAATCCACATTGAAAATACTTTCTCTCAGCTTTCTTTTCCTTTTATTGTTTTTAATTTCTCCAAGTTCAGTTTTAAATCCAGTTGTAAAATTTCCTTTCTTGAGCCACTTTTTTCCTCGCCGGGACACCTTTTAAAGTTTTTTTTTTTAATTCCCGTTTTTACCTGTGAGTTGGCCTATCGCTCACCCAGGACCATTACTCCATTCAGACACCGCTCCTGCACAAAATCTTATTCCGGTTGCCCCAGGTTCAAAGTGGTCATTTTTAATGGCCGCCACCCCCGCCGCCAGTTTGAAGAGCTGCCTCCAATCTTTTGAGGAACTTGCCTGTTCCTCTTGGTCGTCCAAGGCACCTCTCCTTCTTTACCATCCCTATAGGACAGTTCCAGTCTGAAAACCCCCGACAGCAGTTTGTCTGGCTGGATTTTCACGGGGGTCATTGGAGTCCGCTATTTTCCAGCCAGTCTCGCCACAACACTTCCATTTTTTCCCAAACATTTCTCATTCTGTAAGTGTTCATAAACCCCAAAGAAAATGCTGGAAGATGACAAGAGATATGTGGATCAGAATGGATTTGTTCAATGTTAGGATCACATTAATTTTGTACACAGCTTTTGAAAATAAACATTGCTTTTCTTTGTTTGCTTTCTCATAACCGAGAATTAGACCCAGTGGTTGTTTTGTTGCAATTCAGCTCATTTAAATGACTTAGGCTATATTATGTAAACAGGAATGGATTTCCTTTACCAAAGCTTCTTAATGAACATTAAGCTAGGAAGTTAGCCTCACAAATTTTACTTACAGATAGTTAACTAAATATGTTTCTTTGTTTATTTGTGTGTGTGTGTGTGTGTGTGTGTGTGTGTGTGTGTGTGTATTAAATATTTAATTTGCTTGCCATTTTCTTCTAAACACTTGCTTACTCGTTTCAAACATGAGCTATTCCTAGGTACGGTAACATTTTCCGTGAAAAAAATAATGGTTATTAAACATACTGTGATTGGCCCACTGATTTTTTATTAAACTCTGCTTATGTGTATGTTTATATGAGTTTGTGTGCACACATAACACATACACATACACACGCAAACACAAAAACACTGAAGAAATGCATACTTAGAATGTTTTCAAAGCCTCACATTGTATCTACGGCATTTCAGTAAACAGCTTTACGGCTGTAATTGATTGTGCTTAGTCTTCCAAATAGTTAATTGAAATCATAAATATGTGTGCAAGTAAAATGCCAATATTGCCTTGATTTCGTAAAATAATCTGACAAGTAAATATTCACAAGGTTTACTGTCTACTTCTCGCTTACTCATTTCTCTAGGTTGCTTATTACTTATAACAGCATGTATTTTGGGACACAATCAAAATTAAGCAGCCAGGATGAGTCCTCCCTTGTTCAGAGAAGGCCAGCCCTATTTGTTCTTAAAGACCACTTTCTGTGCTGCTCGTTTAGTATGCGGTATACTCTCCTTTAAAAAAAAACACAAATGAAATTCACTCTGCATTTTCCATTTAAAACTTATACAGCAAAGTGCATCATAACAGGATGTAACTACGTATTAATCCAATTAGTGCAACACATCAAAGGGCTCAGTCTTTCTGTTCTGCTGCTCTATATCACAATTCACGAGGGGAAAGCAGCAGTATAATGAAGGGCTTGGCAAGGGAGCGGTTTATTTTGTTCCTAGAAAGGGGGGAGGAGGAAAGATATATTGTGGGTTAATTTTCATGACGGGAAAAAAGGCAGAGGAAGAGTAACAGTAAGCATTAAGCTCAAGTGCAATAAATGGAATTTAAAATACTACCGCAGCTTCACTATTGACGGACATAAATTCTGTAATTAGCTGATGACACAACAGAGCTCAAGTGACCTATTGTTAAATTATTCAAAACCTCCCAACCCAAGTGAAGGCAAATGAGATTATTCAATATTTACATTGTGCAACAAGACAGCTGGGGAAGGGTCTTAGGGCTTCACATCACAGTCTTTCCAAACAGAAGTTTGCAAACAGCCCATCTACCTCTATTGATAGAAGTAACTGCCCGAGAAACTTATTCTCAAGTACGTACGTATATGTATGTTCTTGGTCTCATTTGCAGGACGTTTCTTAATAGAGACATTTCGACTAAACTTCACAGAAAACCTAGAACTAGACAACAAGGTAGTTGAGTCGTTTATTGTTTCCTTCTGTTGAGAACAAAAAGAATATGGGAAACTTTTAACAGGTAGGTCTTGACTTATGACTGGTCGCTTAGTAACTATTTGAAATTATGACCTATCTGAGGGGACTTATGACAGGCCTACAAAGTTTCCCTCCGCACTTCACACTTCAAGCTTTTGGCAACAGGACTGCATTGTTTGCAGTGATCATGTTTTATGATGGTTTTGCTGAAAACTAGCACTGACCTCTAGTTTGGGGAAAAACCATACTATAACAAACAAGGGGTTCACTTAAGAACTGCTATGTTTGCCTAGCACCTACTGTAAGTGTTTACACTTACAACCATTTGTTTAACAACTGCCACATAAAATTGGTTTGTTCATATGACTGACCAGTTTTAGGACTATTATGACTTACGACTGCAATGGGCAGACTTTATTAGAGTCATAACCCAAGGACTTCACCAGAGACAAATAATCCTAATGCTACCTGAATGATGAAATTATAGCATCATGTTATTCATACAACTCACAAGTGGGGGGTGGGGGGTGGTAAACACTATTTAGAAAGGTTATGCATACTTTAAACATTATTTGTAAGATGTTCTTCAGAACTTTCATGAATCCAGAATTTCTGCTATTCATTAGTATTCTTAGCTGCCTTCTTTCAGCCAGTTATGTAGGGCTGCTATAAAATTTGTTTTTATTTTTGTGAACGGTTTTCCTGAGGTGGTGTTTCCCTTCCTTTGGTCAGGTGACTGTGCAAAGTGAATCGAGGAAAGGAACGTATCTGTGGAAAGTAATGCTTTGGACATTAAAAAAAAAATGTGGGTACACCGAAAGATGCCTGGTGGGAGAACCAGCTTTCTAGAAGAATAAATCAAAGATGACCATTCTTTGTATGATGAGCCAAGAGTTATGTTATTGGTAGCATGGTACTTTTCCACACTCCTACCATAACAATGTGTAGAATGCAAATAGATATGAAATCTCCTCTCTGACGTTTCATTTGAATTTGAATTTGCTTAATACACAACTAGATAAAATCTGCCCCACCAAAGAATAAAAATAGGATTGATTAGGTAGACTTGGAAGCTATAAAATAACCTGGCTGATTTTCTCAAAGATTTTTACAAATGTTAATAACTCCATGCAACAGAAAGGATTAGTTTTTCTAGACTTTCTAGTATACATTTCAAATAGTTGGCTATTATGAATTCCGAACTGATGACTTATTATCAAAATTATTCTTACTTTATGCCTACTGAAAGGAAATGATGCCCATAATTATTATTTTTTCTTTGGGTGAGGGGGGATTTTACAGTAGCAAAAAGTAATTTTGCCCTTTCAGCAGCCTTCTGGAGACTTTCTACTTAGCTAGAAACTGATTCTCAGTACAAAGGATTCTTTCAAATTACATCCCTGAAATAATGATTTTTAGACGGGTATGAGAAACTGTAAGGCATAGCTGCTAATGATCATAATAAACATAATAAATTGCAGCACCTCTGCTGCAGTCCACCCAAACTGGAAAGGGATTTAAAAGCCTATCAAGCAAATCATGGATGGCCAACATGTGCCCTTCCAGATGTTGTGGACCTGTAACTTTCATTAATTCTTACTATCTTTCTGCTGAGAATTGATTGGAGTGGAGTTAAACAGGACTTGGATGACCACACAGACTAACATCTATGACTTACTTTGCATGGGCAATCAAATTAAATTATGAAATGCTGAGGAAGATTTACGCTTTCCAGATCGCAGATGGTTATCATTTTTAAAGTTCTCATAGGATAATGATGAAACAGAGGCCACATATTTTCAAGATTTTAGCATATATAAACACACACACACACACACACACACACACACACACACACACACATAGAGAGAGAGAGAATGAATATATGAGTGCATGTCTTCATTCTAAAATCTAAAGTAATCTATTCCTATCTCCTATATCCTATAGATTACACAGTTCAAATGAATTTTACTAACTTTCAGAAAATTGTACTGTTGTAGTGAGTACTTTCTCTGAAGACTTCTGACTAAAGGGAACAAAGGTTTTACAATAGTGGTTTCTAAAGATGTTCAAGGATTTTTTTCTCCCCAAGAATATGTGACTTCTTTATTGTCTTTTATGATGCTGTTTCATGAATACTAGCTGAGATTTTCCTGATGATTTCTGACATACTATTTGTTGTTGTGGAGGACAAGTCATGTTAAATACAGAGGTTCTTTACTTTTCTTTGAGACATTTTATTTCATAAAAAGCTCCATATATTGTAGGTATAAACCATATGTAAGTCAATAGTGAAGTTGTTGTCCTATATTGGGGTTGGTGGTAGTTGGGAGTGGGGGTTTACAGGCAGTAGTAGTACTATGGAAAAGCTCCGTTTGTCGCTAGGCAACAGTGTTCTACCTTCCTGTCCCTCAAATATAATGTCTGTGAAGTCAGTAGCTATTCTCCTCACTTGTCTTCCATTTTCTTGCATATTTTGTACCAATTAGATGCATCAATTAAAACTTTTATCTAATATATTTTATTTCTCATCCCTATTTTAAAGCACTCTCCCCCAACACTTAATGGGTCCAGTCTAATTAAATGCAAATAATAATACAGAATGGAAAGTTTTACTAAGTGAACCAAATTATTCAAATGATCAGTTGTGGAAATTTTATAGTGGAAATACTCTTATGAAAGGATGTTTTATGGAATTCAGTTAACCTAAAATGATTTATACAAACTCCTAAAGATTAGCATGACACCAAGGAAGTGAAAATTCAGCAAAGATAAAACATGAAGCTTTGCCAGTCTACATTGTTTAACTGATGGCACCCTGAGGAGTCCCTCTCTGTGGGAGCAGATTGGTCAGTTTATTGTACCCAATAAACAGGATTTTTGAGGAAGCCAAGGCCTCAGAATCTTCAATTGGTTGGGAGACTTTCCTGGAACCATTACACAGACGTTGTATAAGTTAAAATCTGGTACAGTAAAAGTAAAGTTATTCAATAACAGAGAAATGCTTGGTTTACAGTGCTTGAGAAACTGTATGGACTGCTGAAAAGATAAACAATAACCCAGCACTTTATTTCTATAGCATCTACTGAAGACATGGCCCACTTATAAATGATTTAGAAATCAAATAGGCAAATGGCCATTTGAAGTAGTTAAAGAAAGACTCATTGGTTTGTTTCAATTGCTGTCAAAACAGTAATTATCAAAATACAAAACCAGCATTGCAAGAACTACATTTCATTTAGCTATTTTATTTTTATTTATTACATTTCTAAACATCCACTTCCCAGTGACACCTGGTGGTTCACAGATAAAAACACCCACAATACACACATTGTATAAAATAATATAAAATAATAAAATAAAATAAAAGAACAGAAGAGGCCCAGTCGTCCTTATCAAACACCTGGGCACAGCCAATCTTCAAGGCTCTTTAAATTACCAGCATGATGTTGGGGGACATGTACACAAATGAAGGCAAACACAAAGAGAGAAGACTGGAATCTTTTTCAGGGACACCCTCCCCCCCAACAAATTAAATTCAGACAGAGAAATTTTCAAGCACCCAGACAAAAAAGCTAAAGTGACAATCAATGTGGAAGTGACTAATGAGTGAAGCTGAATTTTTAAAGCTACACAGAAAAAAATTATCAAAAGGCTGGTGGATTAACTCTGGAGTGCTGAGTTATCTGACAAGTGATAAGATCTTCTTTAAACAATCAGTACGGTGTGTTAAAGGAAGGGTTTATCTCGCTGAAGGAATATGAAAGCTGAGATGTAGTCATGAATCTCAAAGACACCAACTAAGCTGGCAATGTAGCCTCATATCTTGCATGTTACAGACATAGAAGAGTTTTTGCCAATAAAAAAATTAACAGAAAAGGGACTTATAATTATATACTGTATGCATTATTTACTCCAATTTCAAGACTCATGGCCAGGGTCCCGAAAGACAAACTCAAACAATGTATCCTTTAAAAAAGCAGAAATCTGTACAAGTAAGCAACAGAGTGGCATAACAGAGTAATATAATATTTGGCATAATTGTTAGGTCATAGGCGGTTAGAAGACATATTAGAATGATAGAGACTAAAGTTTAAAAAGAAAGGCAAGATGATCTCATGATCTGAAATAATAAGAAATGTATGCGGTATCAAAATGATGGCTAGATCTACAGATCTTTTGTGTAAAATAACTGAAAATAGAAATGAACTTTTGCACAGCAAACGTCATAGAGATCCAGTGACTTTTATTTATCACTCTTCTTGAAGACAAGTTGCTTAAAAAAATCTTCATAATAATACACTACTAAGTTAATGGATTTTGTAAAAAAAAAATTCAGTTAATATTTATTCATTATTTTATTAATTTGATTTATAGGACTACCAGATAAGAAGTAACTCAGTAATAACAAAGAACAGAGTGATGATGATGATGATGATGATTTTAAATCAGAGAGGAAAAGATATTAAACATGTGGCTTTAGGACAGGGGTGTCAAACTCGTGGCCCGTGGGCTGGTTGTACGACTTGCTGGCCCCGCCCCCGCCCGGTTTAGCAATAGGGAAAAAAGTCCCAATATCTCACGTGATGCTGTTGCGAGTTTGACACCCCTGCTCTAGGACAACAAGTTTCCCTCCACTGATCTAGAGCAATAAATAAAAGTCCATATAAGTTTCATAGAGGGAAAATATTGAGTATCCTCTTTCATTACTGTATTTATAAAGCACTCACTGAAAAGGAAGTAGTTTTGTGCCTGATGCCACTAATCCAGGGGTTTCCAAACTGGGG
The DNA here is from genome assembly GCA_030761175.1 of Masticophis lateralis. Classification (NCBI taxonomy): domain Eukaryota; kingdom Metazoa; phylum Chordata; class Lepidosauria; order Squamata; family Colubridae; genus Masticophis; species Masticophis lateralis. The sequence goes on along the minus strand of JAUDYJ010000002.1, from coordinate 259,460,814 downwards.
GGTGAAAACTTGGGTTTAGAAATTTCAAAATTATAGTGTATATGCATAATTGTCATATTTTTCAGAGTTTAAGACGCACCGGAGTATAAGGTGCAACTTAGTTTTTGGGGAGGAAAATAAGAAAAAAGCTGATTGGCAGGTGGGTCGGTCTTCCGGAATACCCCCAATCAGCTGTCCCCAGAAATGAATTTTAGCAACAGGTTCCTTGGTTGTGAGCTCTGTGCCTTGCTTTTTTTTTTTTTTTTTTTTTGCTTTTTTTTCTGCCTCTGAAATTTCTGAAACGTTTCAGAAAAAACTTTTTTTCCTGCCTCTGAAAGCCTCCAAAACAGGACTTCAGAAAAAAAAAAAGTGTCTGAAGCTCTGTTTGAGGGCTTCTTTTCTGAAGCTTCGTTTCTGATGCTTTTTTGAGCCTCTGAAACCTCAGTTTGAGAAGCTGGGTGGGGTTGCATTCAGAGTATAAAACACACCCAGATTTTCACCCATTTTTTGGCGTCTTATATTCCGAAAAATATAATATATGCAAACTATATGCATATAATTATTTATTTTTGTAAGGGGTGCGAGAATATATCAGAAGTGTTCTAGGTGTGGGGTATAGAAACGGTTGGGAACCCCTGTACTAATTATTTGAAGCTAGATTGCAGGGTAAGTATTCAGATGGAGCTTACTTAGAACTTTAGCTTAAATACACTCTTTTAAACATGGCACTCTAAATTCCTGGGCCATGCTTCAGCTCCAAACAATGCTTTGCCTACCCAAAGTATAGCCTTGCGCTTGACTGAGAAGTTTTAATCTTTAATCTAAAGCTTAACTTCTTGTCAGTGGGTGTGCTCTTATAATAAATTTTTGATAGTTTTCATTTGCCATGGATCTTTCACGTTTCTTAAGAGGTCCCTAAGGGGGTATGCATAAGCGCACCAGCATGCCGACCGTCCCTGTCCTACTGTTCCCATTTATATGCACTCATTTTATGTGTTTATGGCTATGTTTTGCTTATTTATTTCCTTTTATATGTGTCCATGTCCATGTCTATACTGTTACTTGTTTCGTTGTACTTGTTGACAAATAAATAAATAAATAAATAAATAAAGAAAGAAAGAAAGAAAGAAAGAAAGAAAGAAAGAAAGAAAGAAAGAAAGAAAGAAAGAAAGAAAGAAAAAATTTTATTAGCTAAACTGCTGGCCTATGCCTGTTCTCTGGAGTTTTTGCTATTTAATAAAGTCTGCAAAGGTATCTAAATAACTTACTATTTTGGAACTGCCCCAAACACTTAAGAATTTCTTCTTAGGCATATTGTAATGTCTTCTCTTTTCTTCTTTCTTGTTATGAGGAACATTGATTCCAACATTAGAAACATCCCTTAATTAACCCTCTTACAATCTCGTTTTTAATTTATGTTAATTCTATAATTGTTTTAATTGGTGGTTATATTCTGTTTTAGTAGTTAGTTTTATTGTTCACGGAGTTATCTTATGTGAGATGGGCACCCATATAAATTTGATAAATAAATAAAATAGAAATAAACATCGCTTCCTCTTGCAAAAGGCAATCAAAACCGTTCGGTGCATTTTCTTTACTGTGCATTTTAGTAAGTTCATTATGGTCACTTTAGTAAAATTCCTAGGTCACACAGATGAATTCTTCCAGTCTCTCTCTTGTTTGAGCAGACAACCTGCTAATATTTACAATGTACCTATACTTTGTATGACAGCACACAGAATGAGACAGGGAATAACAAGGAGTTGTAGAATGATTGGAAGTTCAGTCCCCATTCTTTTCTCTCGCTGTCTATTATGTTACTGTCTATTTTCCTTCAATAAGTACTATTGTTTGGATTTGTTTAGCTTTTATATGGCAACTTATTGGCCTTTTGTATAATAGAGATGGCCTATCTACTATGTATCTATAAATCTATCCATTCATTCATCTATATGCAAGGTCAGATGAATCAGTGGTAGTGCGATTTTGTAGAATTCAATAGAAACAGAAAAAGAAAAAAAAAAGATGCAAGTGGTGATTTTCTCATTGCAGATTATTATTAAAAGTAAAAGATGCAGGAACAAGAGTCACCTGATGAAAGTGTGAATTCAAGTGTGAAATGCACATGATTAAAGATGCAGTACATCTCTTGGGTGTTTGTCTTGCAATATCATCCATAGTAAAGTCACTGAGGCTACTATATTACACATTTTGAAAAGATACTGTATGTATATCAGAATAAGAAGGTCCAAAGTCAACATTGGCGGCTGATGAAAATAATACATCTTGGGAACTTACACCTCTTCCACTTAACCAAAAAGATGCAGGATGCAAGCAGATATTCAGAGATAAATGTAATACCAAAAATATACATTTGGACTACGAGAGAGAGAGAGAGAGAGAGAGAGAGAGAGAGAGAGAGAGAGAGAGAGAGAGAGAGAGAGAGAGAGAATATCATGAAAGTCTGGAGAATATTATGATATGCAGAATAGTTGACAAGGTAATTAATTGTTATGTCTAAATGAAATATACATGCTAAACAATGCTATATAAATATATATTTAAAAAGAATAGAGCATCCAGACATCCAGAAGATGGCATAGATGGAAAAACCTTCACAGAAAAAAATTATTTTTGAAGAAATTAGAAAGCAGCATTTAAAAATTCAAATAACTGGAACAGCAGATTCCAGAAACAGACGGTAAGTGAAAAAAGGAGGACAGGTGAATATTGATTTTGATCAATGTGGATAACCTGTCATAGCTTTGAATAATAAGGAAGTGAACAAAATTCAGTGAAAGTAACATTAATCTTTTACTTTAACTTGGCCAACTTCTTGAGGTACCTAGTTTTGATAGTTGTTCTAGAATAAAAAACAACAACAAATGAATTCAATATCTTTAAAACACCTTGAAAATTATTCATTCGAATTAAATGATGAAAGCATGATTTTTGACTACCTTGTAAAATTTTCAGAGATGGATTGGGGAATAAGACAGCAGGAAAAAAAATTATATAGGAAAGAACTCAGCATCTTTGAAGATGTCCGTGGGGGAAATGAAGAGATGTGAGGAAATAATTTTCTTTTCTCATAACATGTTTTTATGTCTCCTCAGAACCAAAATCACATTTTGAAAATATGCACTTTCCTTAAAAGAAGACTAGAGAATACTGTTAACATACTATGTTGATATTCACTTCTTAAGTATGCCATATGTGTGTTGTGGCTATAACGCAATAATTTTATTGTCTAGTTAGATCTTCTAAATTTCTTCAGATTGTGGCTTGTATTTATATATTCTTGCTGCAGAGAAGGCAATAGAAATCAGTGATTGATTTTTGTGCTTTATTTCAGGCAAGATCTTTTATCATTTCAAGAATAAATGTTCGTTTATGCAGAAATGTAACCTGCCCTTACTTGATTTTTAAAGAGCTGATAGCTCTTATAGGTAAACCCTGTTTCACTAACATGGCTGCTATAGAAAAATATAAATGGTATTAAAAAGTATTTTGTATAGTTTTTGGATGCTTTAAATTATGAATGTATTTTTTAAAAAATCATAGCATTTTGAGGATGGCCATTTCTGTTTTAGTTATGAATAATCTTTCAAAATAATCTTTTAAGCATCTATATCAGCCTATTATCAGTAAATCTATGAATAGTTGACAGGATAATATGTGGGTATCTCCTGCATATTGATTACCTAAAATAGAAAGTCTGCTCAGATATTTTCCTGTAGAGGTGGAAAGCTCAGTATAGGAGTAGAATATAACAGAACTGTCCTTTTATTCCTTAAGCCTCTATGCATCAAATATATCAGAATTTAGGAGAAAAGCAGGTTTAAATGCAAGGGTGATCCAGTTACACGTTGTATGAATTGGGCAGTTTTTCTTCAAGATAAAAATTATTCACTGCAAAAAGCAATGGATTCAGGGTATGAATCTATGGTCTATTTTTGAAAAATCCTTGTGTTCTAAAAATGAGAGGACTGAGCATATGATCTAGATTTAATGATAAGCTAATGATGAAATTAATTTGCTATCAAAATCAGTGGATATTATGAAAATCCTTTCTCTCTTTTTATATGTGGTAGTATAATTTAGTTTATTCTTTGGAAGCAGAACTACATGAAGATGGAATTTAAAATTCAGGCTGGGAATAGAAACTATTCTTCCCAGGAAAATTATGTTAAATGAATATAACTTATTGATTTAATTGATTCATTTATGCCCTGATTTTCCATAAATTACAACAGTAACAGATTTGGAACAATGTCCAGGAAGAAAACATAGTTATTTCAGAATTCTGCTTTCACTTTTTGCAGTTAAAGAGGAGGAGAGAAATGAAAACTTTCTCTGCAGACCTTAAAGCAGAGAAATACGTTGTTCAGAAAAGCAATAAACATGCTTATCTGGCAAGTGATATATTTATGAAGAAGTTGTAAAAAATACTATTTTTTTAAAAAAAAATTAAACTATCCTCTTAAATAGTTTACAAATTGCAAAGTCAACAAATAGAATGCCCAGATTCTGTCAATTCTGTCATTTCTCATCTGAAAGGATGGACAAAGCTAAGAGGAAATAAAATAATTTCTATGTCTTGAAGTGATTTGATGACATCAGCAGTTAGAATGAAACCCCTGAATTGCATTCTGCCAGCTGACACTTTGATGGCTACATAATAATATTGGCAGTATAGCCTTTTGTTGCACCATGTAGAGATAGAGAAACGATCTGTGTTTTTGCATTTACTCTGAAATGTTCCAATTTGTATGGAATAATAGGACTTAATGTGCCGTTGTTATCCTACCCAGAAATCTCAGTGAAATCAGTTAAAACCAATCAGTGTGTAGGCAAAAGGTGATTTGATTTCTCTTAGTACCACTAGGGTGGCTGAACCTATGCTTCTGCCAAAAATTATAGCACTTTGTATCTTATTATGATATTAGGATCAGAACAAGTGTGCTGAAACTGACATATTTTATTGCTGAATATGCTTTATTTGAAATGAATCGCCAAAAATCTTTATATTACACAATCTTTATGTTTATTTTGGCCATATTCAGGGAGCAATCTAATATCTTTCATATATTTGACAAGCATTTCTAAATCAAGAATTTAAGTTTTATTACTATAAAATATAGAATATAAATCACTTTTGCCATAGATTCTGCTAGGGAAGAATTGGTTCTTTTGTTAAAAAAATTGGAATATGGTTTGATTAGTATTTGTCCTTCTTTGGAGAGAGAGGGGAGAAATCCAATTTTTCAAAGAAAGAAAATAATATTTTCTTTCATTTCCCTGGAAAAGTGCTGTACATGCTCATGTATATATGAGACTCTTGGTAGAGGCTGCTCCTCCTCTGTGGCATTTCCAGGAATAAACTTGCGATTATATAGCATTATTTAATCACATCATCCATCTATGAAGTTTTGCAAAGAAGCAGCATACTGAATAGGGAACATTATTCTCTTGTGCTTGTAAGTGTGCAGTTTATTTTGGCTTTAGTTTGAAAGAATCACCCTTATACACTTTCAGAAGTAAATGCAACCCTGTTTTTTTTTTTTAACATATCAGGGATTTAATATCCAGATATTTTAGAAAGAAGTTTGATCACAAAGTTTGCCATTAAAAAAATCACATTCTTATTTACAGACCATGAACATTACTGGAATATGATCATTGTTGATTTGAGGGTATTTTGGTTATTATAATTTCTGAAACAAATTATGTATGCAAGTTCAGTAGTTTCATGGAAAGGCATGAACCATTTTCAAAGATTATTGTTTGTTCCCATCTGTTTTATAAGGGTAGTGCTAGTCAGCATTCAATTAGTTCCCAATAGTATTTTAATCTCTGCTGAACAATTTGACACAGAATAGTGCTAATTAAATATGAAACAGTTCTGGTCCATTTTTCAGGCTGATTGTTCAGTGTTGAAGGTCACACTTGAATTTGTCTTGCCATTGTCATGGTAAGATCCCAATCTTCCATTCTACAATCAAGCAACTGCACAACCAAATAGCACAAATAAAGCTCAATTCTTATGATTTTCATATTAAACACACTTGGAACAATGTGAAAGAAGCTCAAGCAATTTGTAGCCTTAACAATCTAAAAAAACAATTGCAAAATTATAATGTAACAGGTATTAAGATATATAAATTAAAATTTAAATGTAAGCTAATTTCTATTACTTAAGAAACAGTACTGGGGACAATGAAAACTCAAATGCTAAGGTTATTATCATTGTAACAGAGGTTTCTTAGATGATTAAGTCCATCTTCCTACAATTCAGGAATTCAAAGTAAAACAACCTCAGCAGATTTTGCTTGAAAAAATTATTGACAACTTCCCAGTTAAAGCCATATTTAAACGCCTTGAAGCAATAGGTATATTGTGTTTTATATTAGCTAGGACATGATAACATATGTACAAAAGTGGTGGGTTGCCCCTTTTTTGCACCGGTTCTATAGAACCAGAAGTAAAACCAGCAGGAGGCTCCACCCACCGACCCCGACGTCATTAAAACACTTCTGCGCATGCGCAAAAGCTCCTGTACTTGCGCAGAAGAGTCTGCATGCACGCAAGCGAAGCACATGCACATGTACGGCCCCACTGCGAACCGGTAGTAAAGATAAGTAGAACCCCACCCCTGATGTACAACAAACAGGTTATGCATGCCAACCCTAACCAATGATGTTCCCAATTTTCCATGTTTTGCACTTTATTCATGCCAGTATGAGAAGGAATAGAAACTAAAGTGTAAGCAGGAGCCTTATTACTCCAAATGTGTAAAATAAGTATGAATAAAACCCACCTATGACTTCAGCTCATAAATGGATGAGTCAGGAACTTGCAAAAAAGCAAGTGTTGCAATTACTGTTTACCTATGGACAAATATCTATACTACTCATACTTCCAGATGAACCTACTGATAAATATTTATGATTTTTTATGGGGACATATACCCCTTCAAAAATTAGTAAACACCAACTCTCAGCATCTCTTACCATAGTCCTTGCTGTCTGGGATGAAATTTTATTTAAAAGAAGCAAAACCATATCACAACTATGCAAAGCATTAAGTTGTATTTAAATCTTCCCCCTCAAACCATTTAATTGATATGAATTTTTTTCCCCCTTGAAGTTTTTGCTTATATTTTTGGTGGAAAAAACCTGTAAAAAGTAGATTAGTGTTTTAAAAAGGGATTGATACAAGGCAAATGACACTGGAGAATTCTAAAAAAGCCACTAGTCTAATATTAAAATTATATTCAACCTCTCAGTTCATTATGTCAGTATTTAAATTAAGAATGGGACATATATTACAAAGCTCTTTATAAAATCCACAATGAATAGACATTGCTTGGCATATATTGACTCAAATATATGATAAACAGTGTCTATTAATTTTGAATTAATTTGAATCAAATGGATCACCTTCAGCCTGCAACTATTTAATGTAGCATCTATAGACCCATGCAGAAGGTATCTCTTACGATAGCACTAGTAATAGTAATATGCACTTAGACTTATATACAGCTTCACAGTGCTTTACAACCCTCTTAAATGGGGTAATAGAAAGTAACACTAAAAGGATCTTCTTTCTCTAGTTGAGCTGCAAGTAACAATGAAATCACTATAGTCAATTGCTTATCATCATGGCTGTACAAATCTCTCTGGCATAAAGTAGCAATAGCAATAGCACTCAGACTTAGACTGATATATAGCTTCACAGTGCTTTACAGCCCTTTCTAAGCAGTTTATAGAGTCAGCATATTGTCCCCAACCATCTGGGTCCTCATTTTATCCACCTCGGAAGGATGGAAGGCTGAGTCAACCTTGATCTAGTGAGATTTGAAATGAGAAACTGCAGGCAGCCGGTGATTAGCAGAAGTAACCTGCAATACTGCACTCTAACCACTGTGCCACCTCGGCTCTTATATTATCATATATAGCTTGTAAACATCCAGATGATCACTCAATGGTAGCCAAAAGATTAAGAGAATGCTATATATTTTTCAGCCATTTGGTATTCATTTAGGTTTTCCTCCTCTTTATATCTAATAATGGAGAGTGAAGTGTAAGTATAATATCTTTTAGAAACAGCTGAATCCAGTGCTTCTCCCCCAAAAAGTCAAGCTATATTTTAAGCATATATTTCTCTTTCTATGTTGAGTTACAGAGATATTGTTGTGCTCCATTAAAACAATGGCCTTTTTAAGGCTTGATGATCAGCTAGGACGAAGAAGCTCTTGTTCTGTCACTTTGAGGTTCACTGAACAGGTGCTTGTCTTCCTGGCAGAATTTTTATGGTAGTGGATGAAGAATTTGAGGAAAAGAAAAAAAGAGAAGAGAAGAGAAGAGAAGAGAAGAGAAGAGAAGAGAAGAGAAGAGAAGAGAAGAACCTAAGTGCGTGGCTAGTTGATCTAAGGAAGGTCAACATATTTTTCTCTTTTTAAAATACATGTTGTGAAAAATCTATTGTATTTAGATTTATAATGCACAACAATCTCCTAGTTTGGGAGAACTAGGAGATGGTTGTGAAGACTAGGGTAACTTTTGTTTTGAGCTATTAAATAATCCACATTTAGCAAAGTTCATACAAGGCTAGATTGCACAAAATCTGTGGATTTGACATTAATGTACATTCCTATAATACTCCAATGCACTAATTTAATGCATGTTTTTGAAACAGTTTGTGTATTCTAAAGAAGGATCAAAGAGTCTGGTTATGCCTTAAAAGGCTAATATATTTACGAAGGCATAACATTACAATCATTGCCTACCTTTATAATCTCTCCCTTTTCTCACACTTGAAAATTCCTGGGCAATTCTTGGTCAGCGTCATGCTTAATTCTGTAAATAAAGTTAAAGACTAACAAAATTCAAGAAAGGAGAGAGTTGTCTTGGGAAAAAAAATTCCAGAATAAATACAGTGTATGGTAAAAGAGAAGGTTTCTTTAACATCTAATTTAATTTATCTTCCTACATGGTGCCTTAAGCCAGGGTTGCATAAGGATCATAGATGGAAAATAAGTAGCTTGTCAGGAGCTGCTCTCCAAACAATAGGCTAAACTAGAAAAACAAAAGCAAAGATGACTTTGATCCCTTATATTTAAGTTTATAAAAAATAAATCTGTATGGTTTTTCAGCATGTACTTAATAATTTGAATAAATTTATTATTAATCAAAAATTAACGTACCACAGGATAGACTCCATAAGCTACATCCAAAGTGTTATAGACAATCAACTCTGCCTTAAAAGCGAAACATGCCCTCTGTGGATGATTTCTGTTTACTGTAACATAGTAAACAGTGTCCAATCATGGCAACTTTTAGACATATGGACATCAACTTCCAGAATTCCCCAGCCAGACATTCGCCATGCTGGCTGGGGAATCCTTGGAGTCCCCAAGTCTTAAAGTTGCCAAGGTTGTACATTTCTGCTGTAACTATCATATGATCAAGACTTTCTTATTTTTCCCCAGCCATTGTTAGCCAATCTATTCTAGTCGGTCATTTATAAGAAAAATTGGTGGACTTCAATCTCTTGGAGAAAAAATGTTAACCAACCCAACCCAACCCAACCCAACCCAACCCAACCCAACCCAACCCATTTGAGGAAGCCAATCTCATAAACCTATAGCCTGTCCATTCCTGTCATGTTGATATCTATTTATTGTACATACTTCACTTGGGAACGTATCAGTTTCACTTTCTACAGTATAGCAATAGCTATGAACAAGTTTTGTTTCGTTGGTTGGTTGAAGCTGTTTTGCTTTTTCTCTAATGGCTAATGTATTTTCTATCTTGGTATTTTTAATTCCAAAGTGTAAAACAAAAAACCCAAGGGTCCAAGAAGCCTGTTGAAAAGGCTTCTTAAGATGTTTTTTTTTAATGAGTTATTATAATACTCATCTGTTTTAACATCTTTTTTTTAAAAAAAGTGCACTTTGTTTAGTGTCCTTAATTATATACAACTGTCTACCATTAATATTGTCAGATGGAGAGTGGAATCAAGGGAAGGATATGCAGTCAGCAATGAAGGCCGGTTTGAAGAAAGTTCACTGCCATTTCTCCAGCCATAGCCTTCCCCCCACGTCAACATATTGATTTTGTTTTCATTATGCTTAGAATAATCCAAACATTTGTCAGCTGCATCCTTAAGCATGTTGTAACCAAAGAGTTGTTTTCCAAATAAAGTGGGGAAATCCTTCCATTGCCTGATGATGAGTTTCTGTTCAGTCTGAAAATAATTATTAATCTACAGACTTCTTGTCTTGAAAAATTCCAGTTTCTATCAGGTAGCAATGGAGGGAATGATAATTCTGGTGATGAATTATGTATTAATTGTTTTCTTCTGTATGGGAAGGAGGGAGGGAGATTGACTTTATGACTGCCTCTCTCTAAAAGGGTTACGAGGCCTCCTTTTTTATTGTATGCACCATTCTTTCAAATCAATATTTATGCATTTTCTCTAATGCTAATGCACACTGATCCATTTGTTAAAATAAACAATAAAATCTGACCTATTTACAGTGCTCAGTGCTTGCAATTCAATAGCACTCTATCAGATCAGATACAAGAAATTGTCCAGAAGAATAGTGTAGATGGAAATGGGGTGAAATTATTTTTATCAGTATGTTTTTAAACTGCAGCCTTTTAATCTTGAAGGGTTGAATTTTGGTGGGTGTTTAAATCACATGGACCTATAAAAGTGTAGGCTGGATATCAACATCTTCTTAGTACTTGAGTATGTTAGCAGAAATGACGGCTATTGATGTAGAACTGACTGTGGCAACAGAGGTAAAGACATGATATTGAAGGAGAAGGAGCTGTTAAGCAGATCCCAGTTTGAGTTTGTTAAACTCAAAAGGATACGCTAAGTTATAGATTATATTGAAGAGAACACAAGATTTCCTCCTCCTCTTCCTCCTCCTCCTCCTCCTCCTCCTCCTCCTCCTCCTCCTCCTCCTCCTCCTCCTCCTCCTCCTCCTCCTCCTCCTCCTCCTCCTCCTCTTCTTCTTCTTCTTCTTCTTCTTCTTCTTCTTCTTCTTCTTCTTCTTCTTCTTCTTCTTCTTCTTCTCTTCCTTCTCCTTCTCCTTCTCTTTCTCCTTCTTCTTCAAATACTTCATTACTAAGGCCCTTGCATCTTTATTTAAAATATTTTGTTTGTAACTTTGTCTGCATTATATGTATGTGCATAAAGATCCATTATTACTCTATTATTATAAAGGGCAAGGGTATTATGCTACTGCTGTTTTCTGTTACAGATTCTCCATTATTCAACCACCTCTCTGGTTGTTCCTGATCTGAAAAATACATTCTGGGAGACATAAACTTTCTGTCTTCCTTTAGGATTTCATTTGAGCTTGGAAAACAAGGGAGGTTGCAGATCCTTTGAGAGTTGATGGGCTGAAAATGTACCCAAATAATTTAATCACCTTGTTAAGAACTATACCCTGCATCCATACAATTTAACTGGATTTTTCTTCTGTGGGAAGGTAATTCAATTTCCATCAAATTGAATGAGAATAGTTTTTTTAAAGGCAGAAAATTAGCATGATAATTAGTCTAAATGAGATCTTTATACATGTTAAGCTTCTTAGATGTTTGCTGTTATAAAAATTAAAAGAAGTCAAAACAGATATGCATTGCAGTGTCTAAAAGAGAATAACCACATCCTAAACTATTTACTACCTGAAGTTTAATAAGGTTAATCAATGTGCTGTTATGTTCAGATCCAACATTAGTGGAAGTCAAAACTTTTATAAGTAAAAGAAAATATAGGTAAATAGTTTTGCTTGTTGGTCATAAGGATGCAATGAAAAGATGGTATTAGATCTAAGAAGCAAATAACCATTTTAAATTGCATTGGGCACTTGGTGATGGTTAAATTACATAACTGACATTTTATCATCAATTGGTAAAAATTCAAATATAGATATTTTTCTAAATCAAATATGCATGTTTGACATCATATTTGGTGACCTATTTCCTTCTCTTTGCACTATATAAATTGATCCTACATGTGTTGCAATATATCAAACCATTAACCTTTCCTTCCTTCCTTCCTCTTGTTGAAATTAAAAGTACATATCAAATTCAAATACATACTTATGCATATGATATGGGTTACAACACTGCAGTGATGATGATGATGCAGAACAAAGCAACTTTTGAAAACTTAAGACAAGCATTGTGGAAAAGGGACTATCCATATATCCCATTTCTGGAAACTAATCAACAAATAAAATGCAGCAACATTCTCAAAACAGAAGCAAAAGGAAGAGGCTTGGAAAAGGCAGAGATAAATAAAAAGGTTTGGAAATTATTTTATAAACATTAATCTTCTCAAAGATTAATTAATTGATTATTTAAATCAAGTCTTATTAAAGACTTGGAAAGTCATTTTTCTTTTTTTAAACTTGGTTGTATTTTGGGCTTATTTTGAAAAAGTTTTCTAAATTCCACAGCTACTCTAGCTGGGAATTCTGAAGATTGCAATATTCAAAATCTGGAAAATAAGAATTTTTGCAAAGCTGCTCTCTACACATTTTAAAATGTGCTCTCAGTTTTCACTGCTGAGGTATAAGCTTCTCAGCACTGCTGTTATTGCTTTAACAGATGATTTTAATTTTTTGTGTCTGAAGTTAAAAGCAAAGAATTTTGCACCTTGGTAAGGGCACCATTACTTTTAATACTGATATCATTAGTTATGGAATGGGACAATTAACCGTGGGCGCATGGCTGTGCCCACTTCACTGCAGGCCCTCCTGCTGCAGGCAATCCATCATGGGCATTTATCATCTGCTGGCCCTCCATCAGCATTTCCCCCTGCCACTGGTCCCCCACCCCCTTGTCCCAGGCAATTTGCAGAAGGACAATTTCTCCCTGGCCAACTGGCTGCCTGGGACAATAACTGCCCACTTGTTATGGCCCTGTTGGAGTCTGAGTCCATGGAGGAGGACGAGAGAAAGCTGGGGCCAATGGAGGAAGAGGGTGCAGCCTCGTTGGGGCAGGCAGTGGACAGAGGAGCAACGGCACTCCAGTGATGAGCAAGGACTGCCCCTTCCTGATCCCCAAGCATGGAGAGAAGAGAGGAGGCAGGAGCAGTGTAGGCTGATCTGACGACTTGGGAGGAGAGCACCCCACCCTTCTTCAAAAGGTTCACCTGAGGACTGAGACTTAAAGAGATGCCATTGGGAGGGGCGTTTGTTGGGAACAAGCGCTGAATCCATGGAGCCTCATGTGCAGTTGCCAACATCTGGATTTGCTGTGCTTTGTCTTGCCCAGTTTCCCTGCCTCACTGGACTTCTTGCCTTGGTTGCTGCCTTGCTAACTTTGCTTGCTGGATTACTCGTAGCCAAAGGCTGTCGGAGGTGCATGTGAGAGCTTTCCTCGAGAACTTGCAGTAAATGTGGAGACGTTTGGGAGAAAGGGGAGCAATAAAGGGGAGTTAGAACTGTTATCTGGTTGTGTTGCTTCCATGCCTAGTCCTGGGTCATCAAACCATCCCAGCAGCCAATCAGCTATCAGGAAAAGCTGAAAGTGCATAGGGGATGAAAGTGAAGAGGCTATGGCTTGCCAGTTGAATTTCCCCCATGCCAGAGAGTTGCCTGTGTAGAATGTGGCTGGCTTGAATATTGCTGTTTGGTTGGAGAATGTTTTCTCTCACTGCTCTGCCATTCCTTGCCTTGCAAGAGAAGACAGCCTGGTTTCTCCTCACCAAAGATTTGATTCTAGTGCTTGCCTGGTGGGTAGTTAAAAGGAAGCACAAGTCGTGCTACCATCCCTCCTCTCCCTCCTTTCTCTCCAACTTGCATGCACTCTAATTGGCTTATTTTCCTGCACTTTTCTTCAAGAGAAAAAGAAAGAAGTGCTTACAATTTCTTAAAGGGCGTACCCAGGTTGTATACCTATTTTCATTTGTTATTTTTACGAACGACTCAGAGCAGCAAACATATCAAACACATCTTCCTCTGATTTTCCCCACAGGAATCCTGTGAGTTTGTTTGGGTTGAGAGAGAGTGAACTGGCCCAAGTTCTCCTAGGGCTCGAGGCAGGGTTCGAACTCATGATCTCCTGCTCTCTAGCCTGGTGCCTTAATCACTAGACCAGACTAGCTATATGTACAGTTATTGCCTAATCTTCATCAGTGGTAAGAAAGCCTTAGGCCTTTCCATGGTAGATATTATCAAATCAATTTATACCTCTTGTACTTACGAGACCGCCTTCTGCCACCAGTAGCCTCCCACCGACCAGTACACTCCCACAGAGAGGGTCTCTTTAGGGTGCTGTTGGCCAAACAATGCTGGCCAGGGAGAGAACTTTCTCTGTGGGGGCACCTACCTTCTTGAACAAGTTGCCCCCAGAGATACAGTGGATCCCGGATCTGCGCGCTTTCCAAACTGCCCTTAAGACATTTTGTTTCATCAAGCTGGGCTGGCCTGACCTACTCTCCTAAATTGTTTTTAACTTAAATTGCTAAAATTATGGGTTTTAATATAGGGGTTTTAACTATGGGCCAAATTAATTTAATTGGATTTTAATACTGTTTTAAATTTTGTACTTTCTGTATTTTATTTGCTGGCTGTTCACCGCCCTGAGTCCTTTGGGAGAAGGGCGGTATATAAATATATTAAACCATAAAACATAACCATACCTGTGGTTTTAATATGCAGTATTTGGGACTTCGCTTTCTTAGTTTAAAATACCTTACATGTTCATCAATAATCCACTAGTTTCAGAAAGGGATGAAGTGACTTGCAACTTCTCAGAGCAAAGCTGATCTTCTATATGCCTTTGCAGCAGAAAGAAGAACATTGAGATTCACACAAGTTCCATATTATTGCCTCACTGAAAGAAAATTGGATAGAATACTTTAACAGAATGTAAGACAACAAAATCGAGTGACCCACTTCACACTTAATGGAAAGCATCAATTGCTTTTCAAATCAGAGAAATTGGATATGAATACTTCAGAGGGCATTGTTCCTTCTTTCAAAACATTGATACAAAGGTCAGTATTGATCTAAGGCTAACATAAGCATTGTAGAAAGGTTTACTGTAAGTGAATAAAATAAAAATAAAATAAAAATAAAAATTCTTCTTTGTGATATCACTAACAAGCTACAAAACAGATTCAAAACACATCTAAACCCTTGGAAAGGTGAATGAAAAAAGTAAACTGAAAGTAAAGACTTCTTAACTATTGAACAAAAAGTTTGAGAGCCAAGGTGATGATGACAACTATAACAATACAAATTCTAATAAGTAGCAATAGTAGTGATACTATTAGGTTTAAGAATGACACAGAAAAATACAATTGTAATAGTTATAACAATCATGGAAAAAGTCTTATTATTGTGGTGACAGTGATGTGTTTGCATGGCACTTTTCTGTAAAGGTATTCCAGATTAAACTAAATGAGAAATAAGAGCCAGTTTGGTCTAGTAGTTAAAGAACCAGGCTAGAAACCCAGACACTGTGAGTTCTAATCCTGCCTTAACCATAAAAGCCAGCTGAGTGGCCTTGGACCAATCATTCTCTATTAGCCCAACTCAGAATTGTTGTTGTGGGGAAATTAGGAGGCGGAAGGAATATTATGTGTGTTTGCCACCTTGAATTATTTATAAAAATAATAAAGATGGGATATAAATTAATAAATAAAACAAGGAACGGTGATCTCATCTACTCTCACTTTGTAAACTTAGTGTGTCTGAAATCTGACCAGGATTGTAATATCAGTGAGGGGAGGACGGATTCGTAATCCTTATCCATGAAATATACCACATTAGATCAGGGATGGGTTCTACTTACCTTTACTAGTGGTTCACAATGGAAGTGCGCATGTTCATGTGCAGATCGTCAATTATGAGGTCTGGGCAGGTGGGTGGAGCCTCCTGCCATTTTTACTACCGGTACTAAAGAACCAGACAGAATTGGGAGCAACCCACCACTGAATTAGATACTTGCACTCTTGCTTCTGTCACTGATGTCTGTTGTCATAGATCATTGTGACATATTGTATATATCCACAATATAATCTTTACAGTATAATGAAATAATTGGAAACATTGGGGCTGCCCAATTCATACGTTCCTTACTTTACTTTGTGGTAAGGAAAGAAAGAGATAAAAAGGGGGAAAGGAAGAGTGGGCTTGCTCCAACCAAAATATAAATATATTAGAATCCCATATAGCCGTGATGGCGAACCTATGGCACTCATGTCACCTGTGGCACGTAGAGCCATATCGGTGGGCCTGCATGTGTTGCCCTAGCTCAGCTCCAGGGTGCATGCATGCTCTGGCCAGCTGATTTTTGGGCCTTCTGGGCCCACCGGAAGTCAGGAAAAAGGTCATTTCTGGCCTCCAGAGGGTCTCCAAAGGGGTGGGGAAGGCCATTTTTGCCCTCCCCAGGCTCCTAGAAAGCCTCCGGAGCCTGGGGAGGGTGAAAAATGGGCCTACCGGGCCCACCATACCATTGTGTGCCAAAAGTGGGAAGGGGGAAGGTGCATGAACAGGATGTGGAGCGCATTGAATTATGGGTGTGGGCACACATGCATGTGACCCCCCTGCATTCCCCTCACTTTTGTCACGTGACGGCAAAAAGGTTAGCCATCACTGCCATATAGTGTAGTTAAAATGTACGTCAATGATAGGGTCAGTGCAAGATACATTGTTGTCTAAAACAAAAGACAAACTGGTGCATGCACTTCAGGGATAATATTCAGTTACTTTCCTACCAGTTTGCAAATGCAAGTGCATGTCCATGCATGTACCGGGCCTTCCGCGCATGTGCTTTGCTGCCGTGCGTGCCTTCTGCAAATGCGCCTGTCCTAAAAAGCATGTCTAAATAGCATGACTTGGAGCCATGGTGGGTGGACGGGCCCATCTGTAATTTCCGCTACCAGTTCGAGTGAATCGGTTCGAGCCGGCTGAATACCATCTCTGATGCACTCTCTATTTGAACTCATTGTTCCTCCAACTTCTGTTCTCAATAGGAGGTCTTAAAGATAACCAGACTCCACCCCATTTAGGGTTCCATGG
Organism: Masticophis lateralis; assembly: GCA_030761175.1. NCBI lineage: Eukaryota > Metazoa > Chordata > Lepidosauria > Squamata > Colubridae > Masticophis > Masticophis lateralis. The sequence goes on along the minus strand of JAUDYJ010000002.1, from coordinate 259,443,779 downwards.
GTAACAACCAACATCTTAAATTCTACATGGAAACAAACCAGTAACCAAACCAGTAATACAATTTCCATAAAGAAAGCTGTAACATGACAATAATGAGGTTGAACAGGCATCAAATGGGCAACTAGATTCTGCACCAGTGGAAGTTCCCAGATTGTTTTCAAAAGCATCCCCAAGTATAGCAAACTACACTAGTCCAATTGATGTGAGCTTAAGGTATAGTAGTTAGTTGAATTTGGACAAAGACCTTCTTGTCTATGGATTTTACTCACTTTTTAAGTAGGAGCCATGAGTTTAGGAATACTGCCAAATTTTGACTTTTCTCAGGTCAAAACCTTCACCCACATCTCCACTTTCACTTGGTCTAATTGGAGATGGTATCATATTGACCTCTCCCAGTGACTTCATGCACAGCAGATGTTAAATAAAATGTCTTCATATGAAACTCAAATAATGGCAACCTAGATGAATATTCTTAATGAGGATGCTGCTTCTATAATAACCTTGAGTTCTGATATTGATGAATTCTGAGAAGTGCATTTTTGTACAAAATAGTTCTTAAAACATGTCACTCATGTACTATATCCTTAAAGATTAAAGGTAGCATTTTAAAGTAATTGGTATAAATAGGCAATCTGGTGTCCTTGAAAAGTTTTGCAGAGAATTATTGTCACTCCTTGTCAACCAGTAGGCAGACAAGTGCTGATTATAACCAGGTTCAAAATTCTGGAATATATTAGGTTGGCATCTGTAAAGACACTTAGCCATCTGAATTGTTGCTATTCTCCATAGCAATCTCTTCTGCTGCATAGCAGTCTAAACAGAATGTTACTAAAACATAGAATAGTAACAGTCATTGTACAGGAGAAATAACATCAAATTCACCCAATTTTAGTGAAAACATTCTGTATCATTACACATATATTTTATTGTCAGTATACTCACTGACTGAGAACTTTCTAGCTCACCTTGAACAGGTAGAGGTTAATTCCAGCCTTCCTGGGCAAAGAAACATTTCATTGTTTCATTTTTTAAAAAAATATTTTTCAGCCCATTACTGGACTCTGACAATGATTTAGCTTTCCCAGGCCTTCATTTAATTAGGAAGCATTCAGAAACAAATGAGACATTGCCTGATTTTTACTGACATTTCCTACTAAATATCCAGATGATCTTTCCCAGTTATTTCACACAGGTGTAAATTATCATGAAGGCCAAGATGTAACCTACAGATATCCACTGCACATATCAAGATTTAAAAATGAGAGAACTACCATATAATCAGGTACTTGACTTCAGACACCATGATTGATTTTATGAAATCCTAGTGAGAGATCAAGACAAATTAAGAGGACCACATACTTTGTGATACGGGCAATCTCTCTTGTTGAGCCAATCTTAAATGGAACTGACTGCAATGAGTTTATGGACTGTGCATCAGCCAAGAAGCCATAAATATGCACTACTGGTAGTGTACCTTGTCCCAAAAAGGAGGTTTGTCACTGCTTTTCTGCATGCAGAGTAGTATTTCATGACTGCACTGCCTTTTTACACTGAAACCATTTTGTTTGCTAAAGAGAGATCCATCTCTCCCATGAACGTCCTTAGCTAGCCCTTCTCAACCAACAACTGCAAATCAGTGGTGGTTTGCAATATTTTATCAAGAATCTTGACAGCTCAGCTGATGATATGGTTAGTTTGTGGGAGGAAATGATACAACAACAATTTTAATTTAAACCCTAAGATCTCAACAAAATTCAAATACTGAAATATTGGCTGCTTGACAGATCTGAGCCATGTCCATCCTATATTCATTAAAGAGTACATTAGAAAGGTACTGATTCCTTTCAGTATCTCTAACAGTCTTGAGATCAGGTGAGATACTTGTACTACAATCAAGTCATAGACAATTATGACAATTTAGTCTTAGACAAGACTAAAGTGTATTCAACACTAGCATATTGCTAGCAACACTATACATGATTCAGGAGCAAGTTGTCAAGACAATTCAATTTATCAAGGTAAAGAGAACTGGAAAAATCGTAACAGTTCTTCTTCTTCTTCTTCTTCTTCTTCTTCTTCTTCTTCTTCTTCTTCTTCTTCTTCTTCTTCTCCTCCTCCTCCTCCTCCTCCTCCTCCTCCTCCTCCTCCTCCTCCTCCTCCTCCTCCTCCTCCTCCACCTTGCCTTACTCTATGTAGTTTTCTTGGCAAAGTCTTTTGGAAATGGTTGCCATTGCCTCCTTCCTAGGGCTGAGAAAGAGTAACTTGGCCAAATTAATACAATTGGGCCAATCACTGCAGAACCTTTCACCTCCAAGGTAGGACTAGAACTCACAGTCTCCCATTTTCTAGTCTAATGCCTTAACCACTAAATAAAACAGGCTCCCATTTGATTTTATAGATATAAATTGATATTATAAAAAATACACTTTCTCATCCCCTGAAGTATCTGATTATATTTCTGTGGTTGATGCAGTTTTCCACTGTAGCATAATATGGAATAGGATTAGCCATCCAGCTAATCACTACCACCACCACTACAAATTATTCCTGACAAAGACAACATGAAACCCACACATTTTGTATTATGACGGAACCTCTACAGTGTCCTTCGCATCTCCTCTCTCAAAAAAACTGAAAAGGGTCCTGGTCTAAGATAGATGGTATGGCAGGCTGAAAACCATAGATCGCAAAGCAGAAATGAACTCTGTCTTCCTAATGCCTTTCTGATTAATATTTAGTTGACTTGGTAAAACTCAAGAATGGAATTTGAAAGGTCAGGGGCTAATTCATCATGTCATCTGTCACAAAAAGAAAAATGTTAAACAAATAAATGTTGTGGAGAGACTACTGAGCTTTCCCTGATTGGAAGATTTGATGTGGTCTAAAAGTGTTGACCCTTTCCTTTCCTTTCCTTTCCTTTCCTTTCCTTTCCTTTCCTTTCCTTTCCTTTCCTTTCCTTTCCTTTCCTTTCCTTTCCTCTCCTCTCCTCTCCTCTCCTCTCCTCTCCTCTCCTCTCCTCTCCTCTCCTCTCCTCTCCTCTCCTCTCCTCTCCTCTCCTCTCCTCTCTTCCTTCCCCTTCCCCTTCCCCTCTCCCTCCCTCCATCATTCCTTCCCTCCTTCCCTCCCTTCCTCCCTTCCCTGATAGAGCTCATTGAAGGAATAACTTCATTTTTTTACACTTCTAAGAGTGGAGGGAATTCCCACCCCTCACTACAGCTATATATATAAATAAATCCATCTTCTGCAGGGATCTGAACAGCACTGCCTTCATATTGTTGTGACAGTGACCAGTATTTTAAAGTAAGAGAGTGGGGGAACAAGGCACCTTGATGGGGTAGATGAAAGAAATAAAGGAAAACCCATCCCCAGAAAAAAAAAAAACCTAATTTTTTAATGGAAAAAGACATAACTTGGTAGGTAAGCATCCTCATAAATTCCAAAAACAAAAAAAGGGGGCAGCTCTTAATGATACACTTAGAGCAAATCATTTGTCTTGAGAGACAAGCAGTCTCTGGTGACCTGTGTGAGAGCCACCAGAGACTAGCAGCCTAGCTACTTTCAGCTAAATGTACTCTCATATTAATATTTTAAAATGCCATAATGCTTCTCTGTAAACCTCAGAGGACAGATACATCAATTTACGAGGTCTTCACTCCAGGAAATAGAAACAGGGATAATCTGCCATTAAAAGAAATAGTTCATTATGCCAGCTTCTTGGGAGCACATAAACTATGTCCCAAACATATTTAAGTTGCTAATCCTCCCTTTAATGGGAACGGTCTGGGGCATTTTTGTCCCTCCTCCTTGTTTATCAGTACAAAAGGTTTGTTGCGGTATGAAATTTTAAGCTCATCACAGTGATCAATCAGCTTCAAAGGGAGATGTTACCCTCAGCCAGAAATCATTACTGATCCATCAATTAAACATAAAGTTTCTATTTTCAGAATGACTTGCAGTACAAAGGACTGGCAATGCATCATAGTTGAAGGCAACAATTTTACCGGTGGGGCTTCTGTTATTATAGGTTCCCTCCATTACTATTCTTTCTTTCCTCCCCCTTAGTCTACATTTATGTTCTTTCTTGTTTCAGTAATGTACAGAATATTTTTTGTTGTATTCTTAGGAAGAAAACAACAAAAGAGAAGAAAACACATTTTCACAGGAAGATAAAAATGGACAGTATCACACTCTATTAGAAGGGGAGAAAGTAGCAGAGAGATTCATTAGCATCCCTTCCTTTGGGTTGGCATGCACTGTTGACTGTTGATGTGCTGATGCTGCCTCTGCAAACACTTTTCCTGACATAGGTCAAAGCCCCTGTTGAGCAACCAAATTACAACTATGTAGGATTAGATGCTTTTAAAGCTGGTATATGCATTGTCTTTTTCATATTTGCATACCCATCTGGTGTCTTGGGCCACGAACCTCAACCAAGAAGCCCAGGCCTGCAACAAAGGAGTCCCTCAAATGGACAAACAGAGAATGGCAAATAGTTGTATAGCAGTGAACCAACTACTGAGTGTATTTCAACCTTCCATATCCTCAATATCTTCATGGGGATCAAGTTCTTTATGTAGGAGGAGTTAAAGAAACTGGCAATGGAGTTAAAAAAAGGACCAGGCTAGAATCTCTATGTCCAAATCCCTCCCCGTTGGATTCATTGACCCATAACCAGCTCCAGCGGTGCTAACCATTTGTTGAGAAGATTCCTGTGCATAGGCTTTTTAGCAATAAAGTTCTCTAATTAGACCTTCACATGTGGACCATCCTCATCCTATAAGCTAAAGATCTACTAATGACCTAGACAATTTTATGAGTCTTTGAGAATTATATGAATGAGAAGAGCCACGGTGGCACAGTGGTTAGAATGCAGTACTGCAGGCTACTTCTGCTGACTGCCAGCTGACTGCAATTTGGCAGATCGAATCTCACCAGGCCCAAGGTTGACTCAGCCTTCCACCCTTCCGAGGTATGTAAAATAAGGACCCAGATTGTTGGGGACAATATGCTGACTCTATAAACTGCTTAGAAAGGGCTGTAAAGCACTGTGAAGCTGTATATCTGTCTAAGTCTGAGTGCTATTGCTATTGCTATTTTATGCCAGAGAGATTTGTACAGCCATGATGATAAGCAATTGACTATAGTGATTTCATTGTTACTTGCAGCTCAACTAGAGAAAGAAGATCCTTTTAGTGTTACTTTCTGTTACCCCATTTAAATCTATATGGTGTCTGCCACAAGACATAGGAAAGTATATTTCATGAGAAAAGGGAAGAAAAAATAGAAGGAAAAAGCAAAGTAAAATGAATTGAAATAAATTGTACTCCTCCTCCTCCTGAAACCAGTTGAGGGGGTCACAGCTAACAATATGGAATTGAAGTGGGCACATCAATTACCTCTTGAGAGAGAAGGGACAAATTAAGTTGGCCATTTTGGATGAACCCTTCTTGGTTTGTTTTCTATTTCATTAAATGTGGTCAGGCGTGGGGCTTTGGACAGGAATGATACAGTCAGTAGTGTATCAGAAGAGCAAAACTGTTATCTTCTCTCCATTTTATTGTTGACTAATCTGAAGGAGAAGGAGAAGGGAGAGGTTTTTTGCACATTCATTCTGATGTTCAGACTGGATTTGGTATTTTTATCCACTATTGAGCCCTTCCAAGGATAAGTAGATGCCCTTGTTTGATGGTGTTAAAAGTATAATCGCAGGAAGTAAGCTTTTCTGTGTAGGGCTGCCTTTTGCAATTGGCTGATGGTGATTTTGCCTGTGCCAATGGTGTTCAATTGGTACTCCAGTTGTTATTATTATATACGCAACAATTTGAAATCACAGCTGCCAGTTCTTTAGCTGGTATTGGTCTTCATACACATATTGGCAGCAGGAACAGCAGCTTCAGTTGTTTCCAGCTTTCAACTCAAGGATATGCCTTAATTACACTGGCTCTGAGATTTCCTGGAAATAGAAAATTTACTCATTACTAATTTCTGCACATTTGCCTGTCATCCTGCAGAATTACTTGCTTCTTTCAATGAACAAATGTGTTACTCTCCCTTTTTTTCAATTAGGAACACTCTGCACTTGGCTGTTAATGGCAAGGTTACAGAAGCTACAGAAGTTCCAATAAATGATTAAAAGAAGAAGAAGAAGAAGAAAGAAGAAAGAAGAAAGAAGAAAGAAGAAGAAGAAGAAGAAGAAGAAGAAGAAGAAGAAGAAGAAGAAGAAGAAGAAGAAGAAGAAGAAGAAGAAGAAGAAGAAGAAGAAAGCATTATAGTTTTACAGATGCTTCGGCTTTCCCATCCCTTCCTGTTATCAATATTGAATCACCACATCATTTCTATTTTTAAACTTTCAAGAAATCATGATTGGAATTCTTTCTCTTTAGGCTATCCTGTCATCTCATATTTTACTCATGTTTTTCGGAACAGCTGATGCTTCAAGAAGCAGGAAACAAATTACAAGTTTAGAAATGGTCACAGGGCATTGCCCCATTCTTGGTATCATTCTGGTTGACTTTGCAATGATACTGTGGCTATTTAGTGCTAAGGATATGATTTGTGGATTTTTTTATTTTTTTTTTTGCTGGTGGATGTCATTGACTTTCCATCAATCATTTCACACCTGTCTTTAGGTGAAGCTATGTTTGTGCATGAATCACTTAAAGTGTATTATGCTGAAATACAGAGATGCCTGGAAACTAATAATCCATTTCTCTTTCCCTAATTTTGGAGACAAAATGCAGATTTGCATTCCATAAAATGTATATAATATATAAAAATTAAGTTAACTAGTTAACTAGTTTAAGTTAACTAGTTTAACTGTGGATCAATGGATAAGAATATAAACTGACCACATTTTATGAAAAATTCTCTCTCTCTCTCTCTCTCTCTCTGTCTCTCTCTCTCTCTCTCTCTCTCTCTCTCATCTATCTATCTATCTATCTATCTATCTATCTATCTATATCTATCTATCTATCTATCTATCTATCTATCTATCTATCTATCTATCTATCTATCTATCTATCTATCATCTCTCATCTATCCATCAATCCATCCATCCATCTCCCCCCTCTCTCTAATCCATATCTACTATTAAAGTTATTTTGTATGGTTTAGGTGACTTTTTCCCTTTTGTTTCCTTAATGACTTGGTTTGTTCTTAAGTAGTTCTCTAAAGGATATTTTCCTGACTGTAGTCCATACTGCTTATGTGCTTGCTTCATCTTTAGGTATGGCAGCTTCAGGCTTTCCTCCTTCCCTCTTTCATTTTCCTAGTCAAGCAAATGATCCCATAAAGATTTTATTGCCTATCTAGGGCAGTGTTTCTCAGCAACATTAAAATGCATGGACTTCAATCCCCAGAATTCCTCAATCCATCATGCCAAGGTTAAAAAAAAAGCTGATCTGTAGATTGTAGGGGTCTGATGGAGAAAGTACAAGCTTTGGCTCAATCCTAGATAAGACCAAGTGGCTGTGAGGTTTAGGTCCTCCAAGGTTTCTGGGTACAGTTAATATCTATAAAGCCTTTCATTGCACAAAGTTCTGTGCAATGTCTGATTAGTTCTGTTTGTCCCATTAGTTTTGTTTCCCCTGATCTGACAGGTTGGCATTTTCTGGTCCCTTCTATTGATCAATGCCACTGACTCACAAAGGAACCTTTGCCAAGATACCTACACTGTGGAAGAATTTGCTTCCTAGATTCAGATGCCCCCAATCTTATTGATCTAACATAAGGCTCTTCAAATTGGAGAAGACGTTGTGTTTAATTTAGAAACCTTAGAAAGAAGAATATGTTTAGATTTAGTCAGTGGTAAAATTCAAATTTTTTTACTACCGGTTCTGTGAGCATGGCTTGGTAGGCATGGTGTGGCTTGGTAGGCATGGCTTGGTGGGCATGGCAGGGGAAGGATACTGCAAAATCTGCACTCCCTTCCCACTCCTGGGGGAAGGATATTGCAAAATCTCCATTCCCATCCCACTCATGGGAGAAGGATATTGCAAAATCTCCATTCCCACCCCACTCTGGGGCCAGCCAGAGGTGGTATTTGCCGGTTCTCTGAACTACTCAAAATTTCTGCTACCGGTTCTCCAGAACCTGTGACAACCTGATGAATTTCACCCCTGGATTTAGTGCAAACTGTGCCTTATGAGCCTATTGAGATGTGGCATACTTCTCTCAAATGACTAGGCATTACTAGGCATTAATACCATTATGCAAATTTGAGTAGAAAATTAGCTTTGTTCTGTTCCAAGTATACAAAGTTGTGAAATATTGCAAATGCTATGTATTTATTTTCTCTCTGTCTTGAGCAGTTTTAATATGGAAGGGAAAAATGAACTTATTTTCACCACAGTATAAGGCACTGTGCAGTAATATATAAGTCTAAGTCTAAGTACTATTGCTACCAGACCAGAAATCAGAAGACTGTGATAGTTATGAAAGCCTTAAATATGAAAGTTGGCTGGGTGACATGGGGCCAGTGACTCTTTCTCAAGCTTCTTGTTGTAAGAGAAATAGGAGGGTCCAGAGTATGTTTGTTGATCTTCAATTATTTATAAAAATAATAAAAGTAGGATTAAAAAATGTAATAAAAAGAAATGCTTAAGAATGTTCAAAATGCAAATACTTGTCATCTATATAGAAATATTGTAAAGTAATTTATACTATCTTACCCTATTTCAGATGAATATTAGAGTTGTAAGTACAGTATTATGCTCTCTATGCAACTTGGGATATGCCTCATTAATCTCTATAACTTATAAGGAAGGCATACAATAGAATGTGTCATTACTAATATACAATGTTTCCTCAAGCTAAGGTATTGAAATGCTTGGAAAAAAACCCTTGAGATTTCTCTTTAAATATTCAAGGAAGATTCCAATAGTAGAATAGGATCTTCTTCTTCTTCTTGTGCCATATTTGTCATCGGACATCAGCGATCATGTTGGCAATCCTATTTTTGGTAACAGCCGTATAAAAAATTGTGCTGAGTTTTGTCTAAACCAGTCCCTTAGATTTTGAAGCCATGATGTTCTTCTTCTGCCTGGATCTCATTTACCTTCAAACTTTCCCTGGAGGATTAAGTAAAGGATGTCATAGTAGAATAGGGTAGAATTCTTTATTGGCCAAGTGTGATTGGACACACAAGGAATTTGTCTCCAATGCATAAGGTCTAAGTGTACAAACAAAGTGATATGTCGTAGATCATAAATCATAAGATACAATAATAAATCATAAGATTCAAATAATAAGTGATAAATCATAAGATACTAATCGAAAAAGATAGTAGGAAAGATGAGGAGGTGAGAAAGATGAAAAGACGACAAGGTTAATAGAAATAGAGTCTACCTCATGGGTAAATATCTTTAGGCATAAGACAGTGGGAGTTAGGTGTTTAGCAGTGTGACTGGTACGTATATATTTATATGTGTGTGTGTGTGTGTGTGTGTGTGTGTGATTAATCTGGACTGACTTTCAGTCTATGTTCTGCCCTACTTCCAAGTCAAATATTAATTTTTAAATTCTGACATAGATCTAAAACATATGTGACTCCATATGTTGCTGGTCTTCAATTTCCAGCAGCTCACAGCCTAGGGGTGGTGAGACCATTAGTGAAGCAACATATGCATGATCTCTTCAAATTCTTCATGAAAGGTGGGAAATCCTGGGAGTGCAGATCAGAGATGTGACAAACAGTTACCAGCTTTGTCAAGCCCATGGATGGACATCTGTTGCTACCTATCTTTTTTTTTTAATCTGTAAGTGCTACACTATGGTCTTTTTTTTTAAAAAAAATTACATTTATACATTGGGTTTGAAGCTCTAGAAATGAAAATGACAAATCTGGGAAATCAAATAGCATGATAATCTAGTCTTCCAGTTCAAGGAAGAGAATTAAAAGAATGATGATATACACAATGTCAGCTACCTGTTAAAAAATGTTAAACAGAAATCTTTTAAATCGAAGTATACAATGAGCCGGGGGTTTGGACAATAGCCTAACAGTTCAGCAATATCTTATTCAACTGTATTTAGTTATTTTTAATTTAAAGATAATGTTCAGAATCATGCAACTACACCCAAATGAATACAATTCCAAGAGATTTTTATCCAAATTCTACATTGTTTATTCTTGGCATCAAATAAATCTTTTCCCCAAATACTTTTGAATATTTCATTTTTTTCCTACAGCTTCTCTCCCTCCCTCCTCCCCTCTCTCCTGCCTTACTGTAGGTTTTATTTTATTTCTTTTATTATTATTATTAATTTTTTATTAGTTACATTTCTTAGTAATTAATAAACATTGTGTTGTCTGGGTATTAAATTTGCTTAATAACACATATTAGATTTTTAATCGCCACCCCTTTTTTCCAACCACTGATAAAACTGATTCTATGTTTGATAATATTCTGTATCTTCTTTCTGTTTCATTTTTAATGTCAGCCTGTCCATTTCTGCACACTCAAATGCACCTCCTCAGGGTGCCATCAGCCAAACAATGTAGGCTGGTGACCCCCAGGGGGAGGGCCTTTTTTGTGGGAGCACCTACCCTCTGGAACCAACTGCCCCCAGAGGTGAGGAGAATCCAAGACCTCGGTGCCTTCCACAGTGCCCTTAAAACTTTCTTTTTTCAGCAAGCCAGGCTGGCCTAACACTTTTTAAAATGTTTTTAAATTATTTTGTCATTGTTTTTTACTTATCAGGCCAAATTTATATATGTCTTTTTAATCGTATTTTAATGTTTGTAGTTTATGTTTTTACTTTGCTGTACACCACCCTGAGTCCTCAGGGAGAAGGGTGGTATATAAATTTGATATAAAATAAAATAAAATAAAATAAATAAATAAATAAATATTATACCTAATAAAAATATTTCAGATTTAAAATCTACATGCTGATTTTATTCTATTTCTATCAGTTTTAATTTATTCAGATTTCTGGGAGAAATAGAAATGTGACAAACAACTGGCTAGGAGCAGTTGTTGAGAAATAGGCAGCCCGAGGAGAGGAAACATCCATGCTGGCCTCAGATTCAAAAGATTTGATGGACATTCAACTTGGATCATGCCATTTTAAGCAGAGGAACTTTCTTGCATCAAAAATTATTTTTGTCTCAGGCTATCCAGTAAAGTTCATGACAGAGCTGAATGTGGGGAATTTGTAGTTCATAGTTCAGCTTCTTTGGTTAGTGTCCTACAGTAGTATAGGGAAATATGCATAAGGGGGACAAATGGTTTTTCAATATTAGACAATATTGACATGCATTGGACATCACTCAAGAAAGGATCAAGGTGCACAAAGAGAGAGAGAGAGAAATAAATAGGCTTAATGTCCTTTTTCATCTCTTCACAAGGATAGCCTTTTATGTAATCAAAGCATTATAATTGCAAACACGTTGTATAATTACAGTCTCCCATTTTGAATTTTAAAAAAAGCACAGTGAATAATAAACAAACATGGTGAACAGGTACAGACTTACTCAGAGTCACAAAGGTCAGATGGGAATGATTCAGAAACTTGACCCAGGTCTCTTGGGTCTATCAGCTAAATCTTCCTTCAGAACAAGCAAGATTTCTGAGTAAACATCAATGTCACCCTCCAGGCATCTATCTGTCTTCTGTTCCCCCTTCTCCAAAGAAACAAAGTGAAGGAAGCCAATGAGAAATTAAATGGCCCTTGCAGCTTGTCTTGAAGATCAGTAAATTCTATCTACAGCCACGGTTGAAGGAAGTTCCTAACTGGAAGGCTTTTATAAAATGGAAAGCACAATTTTAAATTTTGTATTGACTCTTCCTTGAATAAAAGAAACAAGGGTCTATACATTTCTCAAAAGTATTTTTTTTAATCACAGAGCACAATGTAAGACCTTCAAATCACAATTTATTTATCTCTACATCTATAAAATCAACCTTATATCAAATCAAGCATGTTTTGAAAAGGTTAAAGGATCTCTCTCTCTCTCTCTCTCTCTCTCTCTCTCTCTCTCTCTCTCTCTCTCTCTCTCTCTCTCTCTCTCTCTCTCTCCCACCCCTCCTCCCTCCCTCCCTCCCTCCTCCCTCTTTGGAGACAGAGAGTTATTTGAAAACAAAATCTATCCAGTTTGCTGAGCCCAGATTCATATTGATTAAAGTTGCAAATTATACAGTTTAGTTCTAGCTATATTTTATAACTCCACATTTGTATGCTTGCCTACTCTTTTCTTATATTACCAATACATGTCCAAAATTATATTTCTATGCTTCAAGGTATTTTTCATTGCAGCTCATTCTCATTTACTGTAACAACAAAGATCCAAACAGTCAAAACAGTATTTCAAAACAGTATTTCAATGGTCATGTACAGCTGTGAAATCTGGACTACAGAAAAAAAGCATAAGAGAAAGAGAAGGTTTCAAATTATGTAGACAGTTACTAAGAATACCACAGACTCAATATACCCTAAACTGCTGTCATGTGGTGAAGATTAGCAAGTGGAAACTCATAATTTGGGCATGTTTTGTGAACAGATGATTGACTAGAAAGTTTGACAAGGTTTTGAGAAAAGGAGATAAATAGTTGGATGGAATGTTCCTGGAACATTCTTGAAAGATCTATGAATAATAGCTGGAAACATGTCAGCGTTATCAATGTCATGATGCTGGTATCAAGACAGTATATTATCCCCATTTGTTTTCCTTCAAAAGTAGGAAACTACTCATTAGGTCCTGGTGGCAAAAGGTTTCATACCTCATATAGCAATAGCAATAGCATTTAAACTATATACTGCTTCATAGTGCTTTTACAGCCCTCTCTAAGCGGTTTACAGAGTCAGCCTATTGCCCCCAACAATCTGGGTCCTCATTTTACCTACCTTGGAAGGATGGAAGGCTGAGTCAACCTTGAGCCTGGTAAGATTTTTTTTTTAATTTGATTTATATGCCGCCCTTCTCCAAAGACTCAGGGCAGCTTACAATGCGTTAAGCAATAGCCTTCATACTTTTGTATATTTTATACAAAGTCAGCCTATTGCCCCCACAAACTGGGTCTTCATTTTACCTACCTTAGAAAGGATGGAAAGCTGAGTCAACCTTGAGCCTGGTGAGATTCGAACTTACAGTAATTGCAGACAGCTGCTGTTAATCACAATGCTTTAGTCTTGATTTGAGATTTGAGCTGCTGAACTGCAGCTAGCAGTCAGCTGAAGTAGCCTGCGGTACTTCACTCTAACCACTTTATAACTATATATAAACCTTCATCTGAGGAATAGGGTTGCTTTTATGTTTCCTTCAGTAACAGAACACTTAGCTAAAGGAATATTAAAACAGAATTTGTTCCTGATCATTGCAAGATCGTCATCCTCATAAGGAACTGACCAAGGTACTGATCTCTCTCAATGGCTGCCTTATTTCTGCTCTGTTGATAATTCTTGTTGGACTTCAAGAAACGTCTGATACATTGAGACCAGAAGAATTAATACTTGTCCTAAGTAACAATTCACAGGACAGTGAAATCATAAATAAGTTATTGGCTAACATTGGAGCAATATCAAAAACCAGCATCTAATTTTTAAGCAATCTTGATTAGGATATGTCATGGGTGCTATCTTTTTATAGTTACCATATTGCTTCTGATACGTGGTACTTTGATTTCTTTTGTGTTTATTTTATGAAGTAGAGTGGTGATTCATTCCAAGATTGGAGTGATTAAAACTGATTTCAGTTCCTTGTCTTGGCATATTTATAATGAATTATAATCTTTATAATTAATGAATACTGTTTGGAAAACTCAAAAATCCATCCTATCATTACCTATCTTTAAAATAAATATATAACTATTTTTGTTTGTTTGTTTTTCCCAAATGATCACTCTTGACTTACTCACAAGGTACCATCTTATATTTGAATCAATCTTTTGAATCCTGTTGAAATCTAGAATATGGAGGGAAGATGGGTCCAGATTATCATGAAAGCAAAAGCTGGAACACTTTCACTTATACAATTGGTCACTTATATGATGACCAATTAATACAGAGAAATATTTGATTGATGCAGCTCTGTGCTATTACAATAAACTAAGATATGCCCAATATAAGATATGCCCAAACAGTTTTAGGGTGTGTCAAATTTTTCAACTTTCAATTTCCAAATATTGGGGTGCTCAAATATTGTGACATTCCTTGGGGATTGTAAAGATACCATATTTTTCACAGTATAAGATGCTCTGGAGTATAAGATGCACCTTATTTGGGGGGAGAAAAATAAGAAAAAAAATCTGCTTGAGTGGCTCTCTGTTTGAGAAGCTGTGTTTGCAGCCTCCGAAATCTTCGTTTGCAAAGGAGCTTCTTTTTGCAAAGGCAGCCTCTCAAACAGACCTTTTGGAGCCTGTTTGAGAGGCTGCATTTGCAGCCTCCAAAAGGGTGTGGGCTGGCTGGTGGTCAGGGCTACATTCAGTGTATAAGACACACCCAAATTTTCACCCTCTTTTGGGGTGGGGGGGAGTGTGTCTTATATTCTGAATTTTGCTGACTTTAACATAATTTAGATGTGCTTGGTAAGCAACTACATAAATATAACTTTTTAACATTTTGCTTGTTTCATAAACCTAGCTACTCATTTCAGCCTCCAAAACTTAATTAATCTAGGCTGCAATTCTGCCTACCCTAACTTCTTTCTTTCTTTCTTTCTTTCTTTCTTTCTTTCTTTCTTTCTTTCTTTCTTTCTTTCTTTCTTTCTTTCTTTCCCTCCCTCCCTCCCTCCCTCCCTCCCTCCCTCTCTCTCTCTCTCTCTCTTTTATTTTATAATATTTATATGCTGCCCTTCTCCCAAAGGACTCAGGGCTGTTCACAACAATAAATACAAAACAATAAATAATGCTACAATCCAATTAAAACCCCAAAATTAAAACTATAGCACCAAACTGATCAGAAGATTCGCTGAAAAGGCCATGTCTTCAGGTCACTGCGGAAAGAGCGGAGGTCAGGGGTCATCCAGAGCCCAGTGGGTAACTCATTCCAGAGGGTCGGTGCGGCCACAGAGAACGCCCTCTTCCTGGGCGCCACCAGCCGACATTTATTCATCTGTTAGGAACCGCTCAGGTATTCTTAGCATTTCCTTCTTGGTTGTCACTTTCATTTTTCTTTGCTGGCACTCTATTCATTGAAACCTCTTTCCTTCCTTTCCTTTTCCCAAGTATGTTCTTGAACTGGAGTTGTATGTACAGGAATTGATGGGTAGTGAATCAGTGAGTTGGTACTCAGCGGGGGAATATCAAAGACCAGATTATTCAGAGGTTCTTACAAAGTTGAATCTTGATCAGTCCAGCTGGATATGTTATGGTTGTGACATTAATGTGTAAAGGCAGAAAGGGAGGAGGGGGGGAGGATGAAAATATAAGGATGTTTAAGTACTTTGATTTTCTACTAGAATAAAATTAATATATTTTTCTTACAGTATAAATATAAACAGAATAAGAAGAGACATGAAAAATTATTACTAGATTATTGATTTGTAGGCAGTTATATTGGTATTATTTGATCTCAGTATAACACCTTTATTATTATTTATAACCTTTCCATACACAGGATTCTTAGGAAAGCCTTTACTTTTGATTTTCCATAGATACCTACTCTTTTTTTTGTTATTATCATTAAACCTTATGCCTGAAAGGTGCTAAGTAGAAATCATAGAATAAGGGGGAACAAATATACATCTATTTTTATAAGCTGCCTATAAACCACTATGTTTTTTTAAAGCATTGATGTTTTGAACTGAGTGCATTTTCATAAGATCTTGGCTGCAGTTTTTGGATTTCATTTCCATTTTTAATATAACAGGAAGGGGAAATTTTTAAATATAGTATGGGAATTTTTGCTGTTGTTCTGCTTTATGGATGTATGTCTATCAAAGTGAATGAGGGTCTGAGCATGAAAAAGCATACTATTGCTTTTTATTACATAATTATTCTTATTATATAATGGCTTAAGCTAAATGCCCAATCCCTTACAGAATGTAATAATAATCTACATTGCATGTGGAAGAACCATTCTATTATGATTTCCCACTGAGATTTTTTAAAAAGACACTTAGTCTAGCACTTTAGTAGAAAAATGAAAAGGTTTATTTTCATTTTTTTTCTCAGTTCTTTTTTATCCCTGAGACAAATGCTGTTATTAGAGTAAGCCAGTAGAGATTTCCATACCATTCCTCAACTTAAATCTCTGCACACTTATATTTCTTAACACAGTCACCTCAATTGTGAATCTACTCTGAAGCGAAAAGTGTTGGTCTCCAGGGATTGCAATTCTTGCAACTGTCAAGAAGTTTTAAATGTTTTTGAAGAGAAGGCAAACGCTCAGGTTTAGATGAAAGATGCATGTTTGATACACACACATTTCTCCAGAAGATTTTTAAGAAATGCATATATTAATAATAGATATTATCAGTATAACCCACTAAAGTAGTTTGAGTCAGTGTTGTAAGAAGGATGCTTGTAGTTCTATTACAGTGTTTTTGGGATGCCCTAATAAACCACCATTATTAGTCTTGTGGAAATGTGGTTCCGTGTCTGCTCCAGAGAGAAGGGGGAAAATTAGTGTTAGAAGACAACTGCTTGGAATACTGCATCTAGTTTTGGTCACCATGATGTAAAAAGGATGTTGAAATTCTGGAAAGAGTGCAGAGAAGAGCAACAAAGATGATTAGGGGACTGTAGGCTAAAACATATAAAGAACAATTGCTGGAACTGGGTATGTCTGATGAAAAGAAGGATTAGGGGTGACATGATAACAGTGTTCCTATATCTCAGGTGCTGCCACAAAGAAGAGAGAGTTAAACTATTCTCCAAAGCACCTAGGATAGGACAAGAAGCAATGGTTGGAAACTAATCAAGGAGAGAAGCAACTTAGAACTAAGGAGAAATTTCCTGACAGTTAGAACAATTAATCAGTGGAACAACTTGCCTGCAGAAGTAGTAAATGCTCCAACACTGGAAGTTTTTAAGAAAAGATTGAATAACCATTTTTCTGAAATGGTATAGGGTTTCCTGCTATTCTATTCTATTCTATTCTATTCTATTCTATTCTATTCTATTCTATTCTATTCTATTCTATTCTATTCTATTCTATTCTATTCTATTCTATTCTATTCTACACTATCATTAGTAATGGTCACCCAGGATCATCACTATGCAGTTTTCACTTTATACATACACATATCTGCATAAAAATTGTTTTCCAACTTCAGAATGGACAAAACAAGTGTCTGTATGTTGGTGCTATGTTGTCTGACTATTTCTGTTAATTCATAATGCAAAAGCAATAATGCTTTATGGGATTCCAAGTAGAGATACAGTATGTTATACCAGTACATTGCCATCTCTATAGGTTGAAATCCCTTTTTCAGGCTCCATTCTGAATGCATGTTTTGGTCTTTCGAGCCCATCTTAACATATGATCAGCCTGAAAGATCATTTTCACAAGCCAAGGTCTTAAGATATAATTGTGAGATTCATTTTTATATTGTATTTGTGTTGAAAGTTTGTAACAAGTGAAGTTTGTTTTATATGAATAGTAGCACCCTAATTTTTCCCCTGATTCTATTCCCTTTTCTTTCTTTGGCTAGTGAGAACTCCAAGAGAAGTTAACCTTAGCAAGAAAGGCCAAGGAAGAAAAGAACAGCAGTCAAGAAAGAAGAAAACAGGACCTTGGACAGCTCCAAGTGCATCCTGTTGGCTCTGTGTGTGTTGGGGGAGGGTTCCCTCTATTGACTAATAGGACTCTGCAAAGCTTTGGCTGGGTGCACTTCAGCAATTCTTTAGGGCAGAGGTCTTCAAACTTGGCAGCTTTAAGACTTGTGGATTTCAACTCCCAGAATTCTCCAGCCAGCTATTCTGGAAGATGAAGTCCACAAGTCTTAAAGCTGCCAAGTTTGAAGACCTCTGCTTTAGGGGAAGCATTTCTTCAAAGCCTCTTTGCAGAGCTAGGCACTTCTCAGGAGCAAAATCAGGCTGCCCCTTTGCTTAATTTTGCTTTGCTCAAACAGCATCCTCTAGAAATTGACCCTTCCAACAACCTGAACTGAAGGAGAACATCAAGGTTGACACAAATCAGCTCAACACTGTGAACAATGTCATTACTTTTCATCGGACTTTTCGTCGGGCTCTGAAGACTTATCTCTTTCAACTTGCCGGACTTGCCTGATCCTTTCTACTTTTTAAAATTTTTCGAGTTTTATTCTGTTTTAAATTCTCAGCCTAATTTATATTTGTTTTTAGTACGATTTTAACTTTTTTGTATTGGTTTTTTAGCTGGCTGTTCACCGCCCTGAGTCCGTAAATAAATTACAAATTTGATTGAACATGAATAGTTTTCTCTGTGTAGCTTAAGCAACCTATATAGAGCTGGAGGTAAAGTATGACTTTCAAACAGTCCTATTAAAAAAAAGCAGAAGACTTAATACTGACAGTATTCTGAAGACAATCAAAATCACTTATAGAGCACCAGGATCTATACCACCTTGAATTTCAACCACATTAGAAGGACTATGGAAGTCTCAGTTTTCTGTGAGACTGACTTCAAGGGCTATGCTTGGGGTCTATCATGTGACTTTAGGGATGATGTCAAGGCTTCTCAGAGGAATCTTCTATTATATGCTTCATTGTCTGAAGGCCTAACAATTTCAGTATCAAGTGGAAACAATTTTTGGACCATTTATCTAGTTTTTTAAAATCAGATTTCAATCAGTTTTTTTTTCTTTGCCCATTGATAAAAAGGGAACAAGTTTGCAGAAACTAGCAGAGGGTAGTTAAAAAGGCCTTACAAGATCTAACAATGGAGCTGGTAAGAAAGATTGAAAGAGAAAATAACAAAGAAATTTAGACTCCTTTTTTGCACTTGTAATTTCTAGTCCTTAGGATCACATGTGCCTCTTCTTAAATTCTACTTTTGTGACACTTAATCAAACTATCTAGACTGTGTGGGCTTTCCTGAATATGCTGTAGTAAAAACATATCTATTTCATTTCTGCCTCTAACTAAAAACTGAAGTCATTTATTCAAGGCAATGAATCTACTACTTCCAAAAATCTGAGCAACATTAATGGTATTAAACCAGAAAACATAATTTGAAAATAGTGAAATGTTTTTCATTGCTAAATTGTTGGCACAGTGGTTAGAATATAGTATTGCAGCTAGCTCTACCCACACACCAAGAGTTCAATCCTAACAGGTTCACCTGAACACCATTGGCATTGACAAAATCACCATCAGTCAATTGCAAAAGGCAGCTTTGCTCAGAACAGCTTACATCCTATGATGATATTTTTAAACACCATCAAACAAGAATAGCTGCCTATCCTTAGTCCTTGGGAAGGACTTGACAGGTGGATAAAACTGCCAAAATCATTCTAAACATCCGGCTGACTGTGTAATGAACTGTAATAATAATAATCCTGATAATCTCTTCTAAAAATGGCAAATTTATTATCTGTTTATCTTCAGGCATAATCCTAGTTGTGAAGTTCTTGGTGGTCTCTGAGTTTGATTGTTTGCTTGCAGATGTTTTATTACCTGACTAGGTAACATCATCAGTGTGTTTGAATGTGGGTTTCCCTCATTCAAACACATTATATATTATAAATAAATTATATATTATATATTATAAATAAAGTTTTGGTGGGTGTATGGCCCTAATATAATCCTGATTTCAGGGACTTTTAATCATCTCCAAATCCTCTCTGAGGCATTCATTCTTTGTGGGAAACAGAAGAAACTCTAATGAAGGCTGAAGGCTGAAGCTAGAACTTTTGGAAGCTAGAGCCAGTTTGGTCTAGTGCCATGATGGCGAACCTATGGCCCGGGTGCCACAGGTGGCATGCAGAGCCATATCGGTGGGCACGCGAGCTCAGCTACGGCACACATGTTTGCGCCAGCCAGCTGATTTTCGGGCCTTCTGGGCCTACCAGAAGTCAGGAAACACACTGTTTCTGGCCTCGGGAGGGCCTCTGAGGGGTGGGGAAGGTTGTTTTTGCCCTCCCCATGCTCCTAGAAAGGCTCTGGAGCCTGGGGAGAGCAAAAAACGGGCCTCCCAGGCTCACCGTGCCATCACGTGCCAAAAGCGGGAGGAGCATTGGGAGGCGGGGCGCATAGAATTATGGATGTGGGCACACTTGCATGTGACCCACCGTGCTCCCCCCGCTTTTGACACACAATGGCAAAAAGGTTAGCCATCACTGGTCTAGTGGTTAAAAGCACCAGGCTACAAACCAGGAGATTGCAAGTTCTGGTCCTGCCTTACCATGAAAGCTGTCTGGATGAATTTGGGCCAGTCACTCTCTCCCTCTCTCAGCCCATTCTGCTTCACAGGGTTCTTCTGAGGAAAATTGGGGGAGGAAGGAGTATTAGGTATGTTTGTCCTCTTGAGTTATTTACAAGAATAATAAAGGTGGGATGTAAATAAATAAATAAATAAATAAATAAATAAATAAATAAATAAATAAATAAATAAATAAATAAATAAATAAATAAATAAATAAATAAATAAATAAATAAATAAATAAATCTGATGCAGAGGAGAAGGCCCAACATGAAAGTCTCCAAAGAATTAGTCCCACCTTTTTCCAGGTCCCTTGCCTCTTCCCCCTTAAATGTGAATTATTCTATTTGAAATGCAGTGTTTCCACGATCCTTGAAGAATGAATCCATTTTTGGAGAACCATTTCTCTGTAGAACAATTAGTGCATCTATAAGACGACAACAATTGTATTCATTTCCTCACTGACAATTGCACTTTTGGGTTAGTCATCTTTCTCTAACCAGATGACAACCAAACCAAAACGTAGCACAAACATTTTCTCCTCTTGATGGTCATAGAAAGAACATAATTGATCCATATTTGTGTGTGTGTGTGTGTGTGTGTCTGTGTCTGTGTTTTGTATGTTGCAAAACACCAGTTGCAAAAGATGTCACTTCCATCTCCAGAATGCAGGTTTTCTAGCAAGCACTTTGAAAAGAAAAGAAAAATAAATAAATAAAATGTTGCCTATCTAGCGAGGCATTGTCAAATAACACATAATTTCCCCCTCCTCCTCAGCCACCACAAAGATATTTTGCTCATGAAGCATTTGAATGACAATGGCACCTAAGTCAAGGCTAGGCATGAAAGCTGAATGACTGTATCTCCGAACAAGTCACACAAGCTGTAATTTTGTCACAAAGTCAGAGGCATTTTCTATAATCAGACAACAATCCAGGATTTCATTACAGTAAGAAAAAAAGAGAGTGAGAGAGAGAGAGAGAGACAGAGAAACAGAAAGAGAAAGGGAGAAATGCACTGATGCAGTGGACACGGATTAAATCCCCCATATTAGACTGAGAATTGGATGGGAATTTTCTCTCTTCTCTCTGCTTTTGCCCCGTTACACTCCACACACAAAATAAATCCAGTGAATGAGGTGCTTGGGGCTTCATCTGAATAGAGCTGTTTAGCAATTGGTTTGTCCTGCTCTCTGTCCCCCACCCCCACCTCTTTTCTTTTTTCATTAAAAATACGTGGTTAACAGTGGCCAAGCTGATTTGCATGCGTGTGTTCCTGATTTGTTCGCCACTCGGCCTCCCATCTTCCACATCTTAATCACATCTAGGCATCCGCCCCATTACATTACCAGAAGGGAAGTGATGGACGTCCCTTGACTTTCTCCATGACCCCCTGATAATCCTGTTTCACAGACAGGCTCCCCGCTGGAGGGAACACAAAAGCTTCCAGTGTAGTTCTTTACTTCCAGTCGATATTCTGACAGACTTGATCTAGCAAATTAGTGTGCTGTGGTAGGGGCTCGACAAAAAGACCCCTTTTGACACACTCTGAATCAATACAAAGGCCAAGAGAGAGAGCCATTTCACCACAGTTCTGTTATTTTTTTCCCCTTTCGGTGACCCTGTCTTTCCTTAAGGGGGGAGGGGGGGAAGCTTGTGTGACCTTGTCAGATTTTTTAAAAATGTAATGTTAGAAAAGTCAACGTTAGAAGCACAAAAAAAAAAGGGGGGGGAGCGGAGATGAGAAGAAGGGGAGGGTAATTCTAAAAGGCTGAAATTCAAGGGAACAGATGAAATGGCCTTTTTTTTAAAAAAAAAGTTGTTTTTCTTCATTACCCTCATCATGATTATGTCATTCTTACTCATCATCAATCAATGTTCACATTTCTGAAATAGCCTCATGCTTTAAATGCTGATGTACCCACATCATACCAAACCAGGGATGCAGGATTTGGAGCAACCCTAAATGTCACTTCAAAGGATGCACAGTTTTCAAACAGAGTGTCCTATTGCACTCTTTTACAGCATGTCTTCTGCATGGGTCCCAAGACAGCAAGCGCCAAGAAGCTTCCCACGTCCCCACCCACTTCTCTGTAGGCCAGCCCAGTTTCTTTTCAATGCTTCTCTTGTGAGCCAGGAATGCTCTTGCAAAAATCAGGCTGCAGTTCAGGAGAGTAAATACGAGAAATGTGATAAATATGAGATGAGGCGAACCCCTAAGTATTTGTTATATGGAGACAATGCTTGGCCTTTCAACTTTTTTCCACCATTCACAGAACAGCACTTGTTCTGACATTTGTAGATTTCTGAATATTGCAAACTTTTCTTAGGGAGTTATATCATCATCGTTGATGTCATCATCACCACCACCACCACCACCATTATATTTTGTCTGTCTGTCTGTCTGTCTGTCTATCTGTCTGTCTGTCTGTCACTTTGTCTCTGTCTCTGTCTCTGTCTCTGTGTCTTTCTGTCTGTCTGTCTGTCTGTCTGTCTGTCTATCTGTCTCTCTGTCTCTCTGTCTGCTTCTCTTTCTCTGTCTCTCTCTGTCTGTCTCTCTGTCTCTCTCTGTGTCTCTGTCTGTCTGTCTCTTTGTCTCTGTCTGTCTATCTCTCTCTCTCACACACACACACACTCACACACACACACTCTCTGACTCTCTGTCTTTCTCTCTCTGTCTGTTTCTGTTTCTCTGTCTTTCTGTGTCTGACTCTCTGTTCTCTCTCTGTATCTGTCTGTGTCTCTGTCTGTGTCTCTGTCTGTCTCTGTGTCTCTCTGTCTGTCTCTTTGTCTCTGCCTGTCTGTCTGTCTCTGTCTCTGTCTCTGTCTCTGTCTCTGTCTCTGTCTCTGTCTCTCTCTGCCTCTGCCTCTGCCTCTGCCTCTGCCTGCCTGCCTGCCTGCCTGCCTGTCTGTCTGTCTGTCTCTCTCTCTCTCTCACACACACACACACAGTCTCTGACTCTCTGTGTGTCTCTCTCCCCTATGCATTTTAAAGGACTTGCCCAGAGCACTATCCTGTACTTGTTAAGGCACTTCCTTTCTTGTTTTCTTTACTTTGGCACAGATTTCTTCTTGCACAAACAGAAGGATTTTTATATTGACTGGAGGAAATGAATAACTAATTTTCAATAATACTTTCACTCTTTCACTTCCTCAGATGCACCATATAGTTTCTCACTGGAGTTTCTTTGCAAAGGATTTTGTATCTCCCCTCCACCCCTACATAAAAGGGTACCATGAACAGGCAGCCGAGAGAGCTTTCTTTTTCCACAAAGAGAATTCTACCTGGATTAGTTGGAGCCAGTTGAGATAGGTAGCTTTACCTTATTCACTATTATAGCTCATTCTCATTTAGACCTCATCAGTAGATTGGCCATGTGTTGTTAAGGAGTTACTTTGTTCTTGAAATAGATTTTTTTTTCAACCACTAAAATACTGGTTGTAGCTAATGCTGCTTCTCTGTAATGTGCAATGCATCCCATACACACAAGTGTGAATTTACGGTTGCGTGCTCCTTCATTGTCAGCTATACAAAAGAGCCCAATTTTTTTCCCTCAGGCATCTAGGGGTTAGACAGCATGCCAGGTGTCCTACCCCCAAAACTAGGTGGAGTCAAGATAAATAAATAGGTGGAGCCAGAAAAACATAATTAAATTAAATTAAATTTGTATGTAATGAGTGTTAAGGAAGGAAGGAAGCAAACAATTTCTAAGAATGTTGCCAGTAAAATAATAATAATGGAGGACATGTCCAGGCAATTGCCTAAAGTCAAGACTGACTTGAAGACACAAAGGGAATTGGGGGAAAAAATGAACTCAGCTAATATTACTTCATAGATCATTTCTTTCTTTTCTCTCTTGCATTCAACATGAAATGAAAAGGATTTGGAGGTCACATGTTTTACAAACTTGGACACTGAGGGGAAAGATCCACATGACTCTTAATTCATTGCAGTTGTGATAAAAATGCATCGCGTCGATAATAAAAAGATAACTAAGATAAATTATCCTTTTTAAGCTGCACTTCACCAATAGAAACTATGTCATCTATTTTTCAAATTTGTCAAAAAGATTAAAATCCTGTAGGTATAATGGCTTCTTTCATAATCGCAAACCTTTTGAAACAACCCATTCTTTTAGCAGCCGTCTCTTTGCATTTTAAGAACTCATAGCACTAAAAACTCCCCCCTAAGTCAATATCATATGAGACATTCCTAGCACTTGAAAGCACTTTTCTTTTTGTGCAAAAGAAAAAAGAAAAAAAAGAAAGCTCTTCCAAAAATACAGGTGGACAAATTGCCTTTCATATTTGCCATACAGTATGTACATTTAACCTCTGCTGCACTTCACCATTTTTCAATATATATACCTTGTTCTCTCAAACAGAACAACCCATAGCCACAAGGGATATGACATATTGCATAAGAAATCCAGACCACTTCAGACAATTCATCTTGAGTACACAGAAGGAAAATTATATCAGGTCTTCCAGCCATAGCTGTCAAAAGAATTTTTCCCCCCGCTGTGGTCATTGTTTCAATTCAACCTGAAGGAATACTAGAGTATATGCTCAACTTATTTGTGTGGTCATGACTCCATTAAATTAATGGAATTTAGCCAACCTACACAGAAGAAACCTGGTCTATAAATGTGGAACTTGACGTTCTTGAAAAATATTTTTTGGATGGTAACAGTCTGCTTTTGTAACTATATTAGCCCCGTTTGTGTGATTCTTTCTGAAGTTCACAATCACAATATAGTTGGTCACACTGTACCAATTTTAGGTCATTAGAAAAAGGGCAATTGCTAGTTTTGCAAGGTTTTTCTGGAAACTATGGATCTTCAAAAGCTTTCTGTTTCTTGAATTCTCTAAGGAACATGACCAGGGGTGGGTTCTACTTACCTTTACTACCAGTTCACAACGGGGCTGTGCGCACGCTCTCAGAAGCTTCTGCACATGCGCAGAAGCATTCTGATGATGTTGGGGTTGGTGGGCGGAGCCTCCCACCAGTTTTATTACCAGTTTTATAAACCCGGGGCAACCCACCGCTGAACGTGACTACTGTTTAGCTAAGCCTAGGAAAGCTGAGTTCATTTGAGTCCATAAACTACATTTCCCTAGTGTATCTAGAGGGTTACAAATTCACCATCACTATATTGGAATAATGGTTTTGAAAATAAAATATGGACATCTCATTCCTACTATAGAGGGAAGTTGAAGGAACAGATGGATAAATAAACAGATGCTCATTTGCATAAATGAGCTGCCTTTCCTCTAAAAACGCAACAACATGCACATGAAGGTCTTTACATTGTATTCTCATAACTTTAGATCTATGAGATAAATTGAATTGAGTGATGGTAACCAGACCAAGTCATCCGTGGCTTATGGTGAAGTGAGGACTTGAACCAGACACTTTGACCACCACACAGACTTCATCATGTATCGTTTGAAAGGGCATTTCTAGCAGCTTACTTCTCAAGGGTGCTTTTCTACTTCTAAAGTATCTATAAACCATTGCTGATATGGAATGAAATAATTCACAAATATATACAGAGAGAAACATTCTCTTCGGTAAATATATGAGGACCACTGATTCATGCCACTCATATGGAAATGATATGCTAGCTATTAAATGAATACTAATACAAAAAAGTTTTAAATGCAAAGCTTCCCACCCTACTCTTTGTTGAGAAAATCAATTGTTTCAAAATAATCACAATGTCTGATTTCATAGGTTGCCTTAAAAAATTGCTGTGGTATGATCAGATGACTTCAACTGTGAAGAACAATTAGATTCCTGACAAATCAGTTGAAAATTACTCTCCTATTATGTGCTAATTGCTATGAAATACAGTCTTGCTCTTCTTCACATGACTTCTCTATTGAAATGTAACATTTTCCATGATAGAATAGTCCAAATTAACAATTGTTCACATACTTATGGAATGTCCTTCATAAGGAAGCCCATTTCTTGTTTTATTACACACACACACACACACACAAGATTTCTTCCTGCCATTCTCTCTCGTTTCTCAGAGGAATATCTATGATTCTATCTCAGCATTCCTTTTCATTTTATTTTTTCTTGGACTGGAGGCACAGTTCTAAAAGGGTACTGGGCTATATCCAGCCATCAAGCTGATTATTCTTTGACAAATAAGATTGGGGATAAGAAAGCACTAAATTAAACTAGCCTTATGCAAGGGGTATAGAGGTTTCAATATCTACTTTAGAAATATAAACACATACATCTTGCTAATATGTAGTATTCAACTGTTTTCAACTAGAGAGAGAGATTGATATCTGTCATACAAAAGCTTTTGATTTCTTGGGATAAATCTAACTGTGAGTCACATGCCGAAGTACAAATTCTGGGACATCATGAAAGAACAATGGTTATAGTAACTCTACTGTGTTTGCCAGAGATAAATACACTCTTCTGTGTTATTCAGGCTAGATAAGATATAAATATTTTAAAGAAGGGATGAGGAAAGGACATGGCTTACCATCACTGCTCTGCCTCAGGCAGCAAAATTGCTTGTGTCTGCTCTGTTTTTCCAAGAATGTTGAGTTCCCTGAAAAACCCAGCTATAATCACTATAAATAATTCTGGAATGACACTATACAATACATTTCTTTCTTGGCAAGAGGAAGGGTCTCAGGATGTCTGTATGGGGAATTCATCCCATTGGATTGACTCCGTAAAAGGCAGTTAGTTAGGCTATCTGAACAATGATTCCAACCAGCTTATAACTGAAGCAAGAAAGCTGGACAAACGCCTATCATGTTAGAGCCAAGCCTTTCTTTGTGGGAATAGGTATCAGTTTTTCAAATGGTCACTTCTTCATAAGCTGTAGTAGAAATTTGTGTTCATTTTTTAAAACACTGTTTGCAGAAATTGAGCCAGTTTCTTCTACTCTGATTATTTAGGGGATGTCTTAGCTTTGCTCGCCAGAAGCAAATACCCATCCATCCCCCTGACGAAAATGATGAAACAAATAATGTCAGTTCAGGGTTTATTGTCCACCAGGGGGACCCAATAGATAGGCTTCCTGTATGCTTTAAGGTTGGGGGAAGAAGGAATTGTATCAGGTAGGATTGGTTATCTGAGAGCTACCAATTCTTTGCTGCCAAAATCTTTGTTGTTGAGCCATTCAATTGTTTTCAACTCAGTGTGACCCAGTGGATATTGTTTTGCCAACATTGCCTCTCAGCATCAACTTCTTTGAATTCTTGCGAACTCATGCTTGTGTCTACATTTTTTAAAAGTTCAGTTTACTTTATTGTCATTGCACCTCGTATAATGAAATTAAATGCCATTTCAGTGTACATTATAACTATAACAATAAAACACAAACACACCTCCTTCACATTCTATCTATACAATTGAATTGCAACTCCCTGATATTGCATTAATATTGCACTATACAGTAGAATTCAATATAATTACTGCCTTGGGATAGAAGCTGTTTTTCAGCCTATTTGTCCTTGTTTTTATTACCCTGTACAGTCTGCCAGATGGTAATAGTTCAAAAAAGAAAGGGGGGGGGGTGCCCAGGATGAGATGGATCTTTAAGAATGTTTTGAACTCTCTTAAGGCAGCGGGAGCTATAAAGCTCTTCCAAAGAAGGGAGAGGGTAACCAATAATCCTCTGGGCAATGACGTTGACCCTCTGGAGTGATGCCCTATCTGCCACTGTGCAATTGGCAAACCATACACAGACGCAGTAAGTTAAAATACTCTCTATGGTGCAGCGGCAGAAGGTCACCAGCAGTTTTTTATTCAGTTTTTGTTTCCTGAGAAGTCTCAGGTAGTATAATCTCTGCTGGGCCCTTTTGACCAGTGTTGCAATTTGAGTGCCCCAGGTCAGTTCCTCTTTTATGATAACACCCAGAAACTTAAAACTGGCCACTTGCTCCACTCGGTCTACGTTGATAAGCCTGAACTGGTAGTAAAAAATGCCTTTAAAAGGTAAAAAAAGGCTCCGACGATCACAGCTGTGCCCCACGATCGTCGGAACCTTTTTTTAACCTTTTAAAAGCATTTTTTTACTACTGGTTCAGTCGAATAGGTAGTAAATAAATGCTTCAAAAAGTTTAAAAAAAGACTCCAATGATCATGGGGCACAGCCGTGATCGTTGGAGCCCTTTTTTTTTACTTTTTAAAGCATTTTTTTCTACCTATTCGCCCGAACCGGTAGTAAAAAAATACCTAAAAAGTAAAAAAAAAAAATCTGACAATCAGCTGAGTCAATTATTGGAACGTTTTTTAAAAAAATTTAAAGCATTTTTAACTATTGGTTCTGGATTCTAACTAGCGTGAATGCAGTCATGCACATAAAGAGTATAAAGTAAGGGACTCAACACGCAACCCTGTGGTGTACCAGTGTTAAGAATAAGGGCTGAAGAAATATGATTACCTAATCTGACCCTCTGAGAGTGGCCAGACAGGAAATCCATAATCCAAAGGCAGATTGAATAAGAAACTCCAAGATCCATAAGTTTAGACACTAATTTTTTCAATTGGTCTTTAAAAAAAAACTTTGATTTTTTTTTCCTCCCAAGCATCAGGGTCTTGTGCAATGGATTTTGTATTATGTATTTAAAAATATTTAATCCTTATCACTGAGTTTTACGTAGCACTAAAGACTTTTCTATAAACCTTTCCCCCAACAAGTGGTTTCTGCATTTTTGCAGCTCAGATCTGGAAGCCCTAATTAGTGAAGATACCTCCAGGGGATAAGACATACACAGATGCATTGAAGCCATGATTCGCTACAGTTATCTCTAGCTGATCTATACCAATCAATTCTGCAAACCACTCAGTTGTTGGAACCATGTTTAGCTTTCCAATGCTCAGCAGTAAGTCTTTTAACTGTAGGTCCATTCCCTTTGTCCAGAAGTCAGTTCCCATGTGATTGAGATAAACTTAAAAACAATAAAAACATCTGAAAATTTGAAATATCCAATCTGAGTTGATATGCAACTGCTTCTTACCAAAATAGAACAATGCATTTAAATAAAGCATTAATTTCACTGCATCTCCAACAACACAAATCCAATGAGGTCATTTTTAAAAGATTATTTCCCGTTGAAAAAAGTGTAACCTGAAAGAATATTTTATCTAAGTTGATATTCACACCAAGGGTGTGCTCTTGCTCCCTATCTTCTTAATTTAGCTTTAAGAAATTCAGGAAATATTTGTTAGGGGAAGCAGAGTTTACAGATCTACAATATACAGATGGTAGTTCATGCTTCATAGCTAGAGCAGAAATGTCTATTCCTAATTTCATTTCATTAATACTTGAATGTGGTATCCTATCAGATATTCTATTAAAAAAAATGAATTAGATGTCAGCTTTGGAAGCCATATTAGGCCAGAAGTTTCCATACTGCCACCTTCTCATGTGTGGGAAAGTAGGAGGGGAGATTTAGAGGGGTTGTCTGTAGACATAATAGCATTCTTCCTGTCAGTCAAGGTCAGGGTGATCCTGCATCTGGAGAAGGAGTGGTCGGAGTGAGGTCTCGAGGTGGGTTGGCAGTTGATTGGAGCATGTGATTGATTGAGGACTGAGGGGATGGTTTTGAGGGTTTTGATTTACTGAGGGAAAACCTGGACCTCTCAGATTCGGGTTTTCCCAGATGTGTCAGGTTACCTATTCTAGTAAATAGAACTTTGAAAAATGCTTGCTTTAGAGTCTTTACCTGGAGTTGGGGGGTTTTCTGGAACTCTGATATTAGATTTAATATCTAATGGCGGTTAGAGCCATAGTATTCAAAATGGTAGTTCTGGCTGCACAGTCAAATCCCCACACCTTTTCCACAAGTGTCAATCAAGAGGAAAGAAACTTTTAGAGAGGACCTCCAACAGAATGCAATTCTGTTACATTCATTTAAATCCAGAAATATTTTCTCTAAACCAGCGTTTCCAAACTCGATTTCATTGAGGGCCACATCATGGTTGTGTTTGACCTCGGAGGGCTGGGGTGAATGGCATTGGGAGGGGTGTATGTGGGAGTGGCTGAGATTGGGCATGGCCTTGAGGGTGGGCGTGGCTTGGGACTTGTATCAGAGGGACCGATGGTGGCTAAGTGGTAAGGCAGGACTTCCCACAGACCCTCCCTCACTCTCATTATAATATCCTTTCTTCAGGGGTGAAATGCTCCTGGTCGGACCGGCTCGGGAGAATAGGTAGCAGAGATTGAGGCTAGTTTGCCAAACCGGGAGCAATGGCTGGCTGGCCACACCCCTAAGAACTGGTCCATGACCCGCAGTCCTGCCATGCTTGCCTGCCTTCCATGCTGCCTTCCTGGCATCCCGGTGGCCAGCTTGCAAAGGAAGGCAAGCAGAAGCCCACATGGAAGGCAGGCAAGTATGGCAGGGCTGTGGGGAAGGAGCTAGCAGCTTATTGCACCCCCCCCCTCATCAAGCAGCGGCTTCCCTGATCAGCCTCGACAAGCTATGCATGCATCCATAGCAATGGGTTGTTTTGTTCACCGCGGTGGTGCTTCGGGAGGGCAGGTGGGCATATTCATTATGGTTGTCAGCTGCATATGTCCATCTGCCCTCCTGAAGTACCACCAAACGCGCCCAGCTGTGCGTGCCCTTTCCTCAAATGGGCTATGCATGGGGCGCTTGGAGAGTGAGTGAGCAAGAGAGTTCTCCAACCTCTGGTGTGTGTGTGTGTGTGTGTGTGTGTGTGTGTGTGTGTAGGAGGGAGGGAGGAAGGAAAGGAGGGAGAGATCTGAAGCCAAAGCAATCAAACTTCTGGCAGCAGCGCAGGCGGCTTCTGAGCAGCCCTGAGTCAACCAGCTCTACCTGACCTACTCCCTGAGTCTCGCCATTCTCCTCACCACACCCACACCCCACTCAAGCAGCAGCAGGCTCTGCGGGACAACAGGACCGTTCATTTTTCCCACAGCACGGAGTACGCTTGCTACCTCTGCTTGTCTGCTTGCAAGTGATGATCTTCTCTGCTTTTCTCGGGATGGTGGTGCGGGCACCATGGATGCATAGCTTGTTGTGGCTGAGCAGGAAAGCCGCTGCTTGAGTGGGGTGGGGGTGAAGGTGAGGAGAATGGTGAGACTCAGGGAGTAGGTCAGGTGGAGCTGGCTGCTCAGAAGCTGCCCTCACTGCTGCCAGAAGTTTGGGTGCCTCGGCTTCAGATCACTCCCTCCCTCCCTCCCTCCCTCCCTCCCTCCCTCCCTCACACACACACACACACGCACACACACAGGTTGGAAAACTGTGTTGCTCTCTCTCTCTCTCCAAGCGCCCCATGCATAACAGAGTGATGTGAATGATGTCAAACTGGCCACGCCCACCCAGTCACATGACCACCAAGCCACGCCACACCAAGCCATGCCCACAGAACCAGTAGCAAAAAAATTTAAATTTCATTCCTGCCTTCCTTCCTCCCTCCCTTTTCTTCTTTTTCCTTCCCTCTTCATATTCTTTTCTTCTTCCTTCTCCTTCTTCCTTATTTTTCCTTCCTGGTTCTCTTCCCATCTTTCCTTCTTCTTCTTTGTCTTTCCTCTTTCCCTTTCTCCTTTCCTGTCCCTTATTGCATGCTCAGATGCAAAAGGGGAAACATTTCTCCTTTTGTTTTGTTTTTAGTTTGCTTTGATAGCCGTCTGCCAGAGAAAGTGGAGCCCGGGGGGTGGGGGGTCGCAAGCCCCGTTTTCAGTAGTGGTGGCGTTCTGCAACCCTCTGCTGATGAAAATGGAGCTCAGGGGAGCAGAGGCACTGCGGGCCGGTCCTTTCTGTTTCCAGGCCGGGCCTGTGGGCCAGGTCTAAGTACTCCATGAGCCAAATTTGTCCCACAGGCCTTGAGCTTGACAGCTCTGCTCTAAACCAAGGGAGCAAGAAACACAAGTACCTTATGAAGAATAATTTGAAGGCCAATCAAAGAGTTTTGAGAAAGTATTTAAGTGTTCTTTTAATCAGCCTGGAGGTTAAATACAACAACAAGGGATTAGAAAGTAAAAGGCAGGCATGATATTAAAAATCACAGATAACAATTTGTAGTAAGTTTAAGATGAAGCACAAGAGGAATTAATTAGATTAGTCTCTGCCAAGAACAAGAAAAATGTCAAGATGCATCTGAAGATAGATGACACAGTATTTTCATGAACTTAAAAATATACTCTTTCAAGTTCTACTTTTAACTGCCAAGAGATGAAAGAGTCCTTTGGGAAATAAGGAATCAAAGAGGGAATAATAGAACTTTTATCAGTTATTTTAATTTTGGAGTAATGTTCAGAAGTGAGAATAGACAATAAGAGATGGGCAACATGTGCAGATGTTCCTGAAATCTAGTTCTTCTCAGACCTGCCAGCAAAAGTGATGGTGAGGAAATATGACAGTTAGCATCACATGTTACTGATCCCTGAAGGAGTCAGTAGAGGCCATATTGGATAATATAGATGAATGATTGGATGGTATGAAATGACTCTCCTTTCTGAGTAATACAGAATATCATCCTGTTAGTTTAAATGGCTCTTTCTTTGTCAGCTACAGGATGCATTCATTTGCTAATCATAAGAAAAATATTGGACAAATGCAGATAGTCTAATATGTTTACTGAGAAAAATCAGAAATTATCAAAAAATGCATTTAAGCTATTGCGATGTCCCCTATATTCTCATTTGTGCATCATTTACTGTTATCTTTCTCACTCTTTCATCACCTATCATCTGTCCGTCCATCATCTATCTATCTATCTATCTATCTGTCTGTCTGTCTGTCTGTCTGTCTGTCTGTCTGTCTGTCTGTCTGTCTATCTATCTATCTATCTATTATTATCATCTATCTATCTATCTATCTATCTATCTATCTATCTATCTATCTATCATCTATCTATCATCTATCATCTATCTAATTATTATTATCATCTATCTATCTATCTATCATCTATCTATCTATTTTTCTATCTATCTAATTATTATTATTATTATTATCTATCATCTATCTATTATCTATCTATATCTATCTATCTATCTATCTATCTATCTATCTATCTATCTATCTATCATCTATCTATGCATGTATGCATGAATTCATGTACACTTATACACATCTGCTTAATTTTGGTTTGGACTTTAGCCAAATTGTATAAAAAACAACATTCTCAGTGGTGTCTATGTATATGCCTTGAAGTCAGTGTTGACTCCTGGCAACCCCCTGGATAAGTTCCGGCAGTTTTCCTGGCAAGATTTCAGAAGTTGTTTGCCATTGCCTCCTTCCTAGGGTTGATAGGGACTTGCATAAGGCCACCTAGCTGGCTTAGTGGCTAAAGCTAAGTGAGCTTCTAGACTAAGTGAGTCTAGAACTCACAGTCTCCCAATTTCTAGCCTAATGTCTTAACCACTTTACCAAACTGGTTCTCTTCACAGTGACTCTTTATCATAGTATTAAATTCTTTAATACCAATATCTGTACTTGTCCTCAAATACATTATAAGCCGATGTAGGCTCAAACACCTTCCTTTTGAGGGCAGTGTGACTAGCCATATTATTCAAGAATTAATATCAAGATATGTAACTATATGTTTGGGAACAATACACTGAAATAAAAAGGGGTTTTGAGCTTTGAAGAAAATGGTGACATCTTTGAATATGGAACATGCTAGCCTATTATTGCCAGTTCAAAACCATTTCTATCAAGGCTTGGGAAAGAGGAATAAGGTTCCTAGAACTTAGTTACATATTTATCCAAATATTTATAATCATATGAGAAATATTATTTAATTTTCTTCTTTTTTAAAAAAGATCAACATATGGGAACTGAGCATATTTGCAAATCTATACAACTAGTCTGCATCATACTTGCCTTATTGGTTAACCTATTATAATCATGTCATCAAGGGATAGAATGTGACTAATTTAACAGTGCACAAAAAAAATTCCAGGTAGACCATAGCACGATTAGTATCTCATTGGACAAGATAATTTGTTCTTACATGGATTAAAAACATATCTTCCAAGCATTGTAGTGTAAAACAATTGTCCTCTCCATCAAGTATTAGTACTGCTTTATTAGTAAGACTATACTTTGAATGCTACATCCAGTTTTGCTCACCATATTATAAAAAAAGATGCAGAAACTCTAGCCAGAGTGCAGAAAAGAGCAACAAAGATGGTTAGGGAGCTGGAAGAACAGTGGCAGGAATTGGATTTGTCTAGTATAGTGAAAAGAAGAACTAGGAGTGACATGATAACAGTGTTCCAAATTTTGAGGGGCTACCATGAAGAAGAGGGAGGTCAACCTATTTTCCAAAGCAGCAGAAGGCAAGACGAGAAACAATGGATGGAAACTAATCAAGGAGAGAAGCAACCTAGAACTAAGGAGAAATTTCGTAACAATAAGAACAATTAACCACTGGAACAGCTTGCCTTCAGGAGTTGTGAGTGCCTTAAGGGCCTTTAAGAAAGTCTTTAAGAAGAGATTGGACAGCCACTTGTCTGGAATGGGCAGGAATGTCAAACTTCTGGCTCGCAAACCAGATGCATCATGCACTGGCCACGCCCAGTTTAACGAAGGGGAAAAATGTCCCAATACATCACGTGATACTGCTGTGATGACATGAGTTTTCGTCCCTGGTATAGGGACTCCTGATTGAGCAGGTGGTTGGACTAGAAGACCTCCAAGGTCCAGGGGTGAAATCCAGCAGGTTCTGACAGGTTCTGGAGAAACAGTAGCAGAAATTTTGAGTAGTTCGGAGAACTGGCAAATACCACGTCTAGCTGGCCCCAGAGTGGGGTGGGAATGGGGATGGGGATTTTGTAGTATCCTTCCACTGGAGTGGGATGGGAATAGAGATTTTGCAATATCCTTCCCCTACCATGCCCACCCAGCCATGCCCACAGAACTGGTAGTAAGAAAATTTGGATTTCACTATTCCCAAGGCCCCTTTCAATTCTGTTATCCAGGAATAATCCAAGTGCTGGGGGAAGCTAAAACAAGCTTATCAGAATGTTTAACTTGCACAGCCTACTCTTTACAGGCTAAATGGGTCCTCAGATACAGTATTGGTCAATGTGCCTCCAAACAGCAGCATGAAAACGATATGATCTACATGCCCATACAGGTTTTTTGGAAACAATTCAGATTCTCCTACTTACTTACACTGCCACTTTTCGCTTCCTTCATGCCCTTGAGCTATCAGGTCAATAGCAGTAGTGAGATTTGGCAGCGGTTACAGTGGATGTCAAATGTGAAATATATACTTTTGCAACAGTAGTTTCTTGGCAGGAGAATGATCCTCTGTATGGATGCATGGCTAGTGATGTAATTTTTTAAAATACATAATACCTCTCCTAAGAGAGAATATGAGCAGTGGGAGGTAATTTCTTTATAAAATCAGCTCCATCATTTTCCTCTTCAGCATTTTTTCCCTTCTTTATCCTAGAAGCTAAGCGGAGTCTCTGTTTGAAACATGGTGATCTCTGGGAATTCCCATGCATCCCCTGCACAAATGTGTAAACTCTTTCAGACTTCATCTTCTCCAAATGTTGGAATGTTCTTGTTGGCTGAAGGAGAAAATCAAAGTGCGCCTATGCATGTTTGAAGGCATCTTGAGCTAAGTTTAGAAATGCATGTATGAAAAGGAGCAGTGATGGGATTCAAATAATTTAACAACTGGTTCTCTGCCCTAATGATTTCTTCCAACAACCATTCACCAAACTGCTCAGAAAGTTAACAATTGGTTCTCCCAAAATGGTGCGAACTGGCTGAATCCCACCACTGAAAAGGAGTATCTAAATTTGCAACTAAATGCAAATGTTCAGACAGAACAGAGATTCAAAGACTGGCATAAAAATAATACGGAAAAGAAGTTTTGCACATGAAGAAATCACAGAAATCACAGAAATTCTTTCTTGCTCACAGGACAATTGTGATTAATGTACCTTGAGGAGAGACCTGTGAGGGGTGGGATTCAGCTGGTTCAGACCTGTTCAGGGGAACCAGTAGTTCTGATGATCAGCTGGCTCCGCCCACCTGCACCTACCCTAGTCTGTCCTACATTTCCTTCTTTCTGGCTCAGCTGATTCACGTGGCACAGCTGATTTTCGCGTCACCGCTGTTCTACTTACTGGGGCTGCCTTGAAGGCAGCTGAGCTTCAAATTGCTGTATTTTAAACACTACTCGCAAGTGCTTTAGGCATGCGCTCACTAAACCGATTGTTAAACCAGTTGCAGTCCACCACTGGTACAAACATAGTAAGATTCCTGATAGCGTACATAGTCGGTAACACATACACTGTTTGTAAACACATTTGAGGCTCTATACATGCCACAATGAATGCAGTTTAATTGACAAAAGAACATTCCAGTTTTGTACATGCAGAGAACTAAACTGCTCTCCCTCCATCTTTTATTTATTTTATTTATTTATTTTATTAAACTTGTATGCCGCCCTCTCTCCCAAAGAACTCAGGGTGGCTCACAACGATAAAAACACATAAAATTCAATATTCAAATATAAAAGACTAATACAATTCCCTTTCAAAACCCCTTCAGTCCAATCTGGCCAGGCCAAATAGCCATGTTTTGAGGTCACGGTGGAAAGAGCGAAGGTCAGGGGCCATCCGGAGCCCCCGGGGGAGCTGATTCCACAGAGTAGGCATGCCCACAGAGAAGGCCTGCTCCCTGGGAGTTGCCAGCTGACGCTGTCTGGCTGAAGGGACCCCAAGGAGGCCCTCCCTGTGAGAGTGCAATGGGTGATGGGGAGCTGTCGCTGGCTGAGATGGTCTGCCAGGTACCCCGGGCCTAAGCCATGTAGGGTTTTATAGGTAATTATCAGCACCTTGAATCTCACCCGGAGGGCAACCGGTAGCCAATGCAGGTTGCGCAGGAGGGGTGTAACATGAGAGTGTCAGGACAGTCCCATCACTACCCGTGTTAGCCGCGTTCTGCACCAGCTGAAGCCTCCGGGTGGTCTTCAAGGGCAGCCCCATGTAGAGAGCATTGCAGTAGTCAATCTGGGAGGTGATGAGTGCATGAGTGACTGTGCACAGCTCATCACGGTCCATGTAGGGGTGCAACTGGCACACCAGACAAATCTGAGCAAATGCCGCCCCTGGTCATGGTCATAACATGGTCATCCAGAGTCAACTGTGAGTCCAGGAGGATGCCTAGATTGTGTGCTCTTTCTACAGGGGCAACACCTCACCCCCTATAGCCAACAATGGATTATTCTCCTGCGACTGCGATGCCGGTATCCACAGCCACTCCGTCTTGGCACTCCTTTTCCCAGGCATCCACCAGAGTCTCAACAGAGGTGTGGGAAAGAGAGATAGGTATAGTCCCAAGCTCCCTCTGGAACCCCTCGGGGTCCATCAGGTGCCTGGGGTGAAACCATGTGGTTGGTTCCGCTTCTGAGCGGCAGGGGGTGGCAAAATGGAAGCCCAGCCTAAGGAGATAGTGATCGGTCCATGACAGGGGTTGGGTAGTTGGCATGCCCCCACTGAACTCACTATGCCACTGCTCCGAGATAAAAACCAGATCAGGCGTGTGTCCCCCCTGATGAGACGGGACCTGTATTATCTGGAAGCCATGAACTCCCGGGCCGCTTCTGATACCCCACCCAGGGAAGGTAGTTTGAAGTCTCCAAACACAATAAGCCTCGGAAACTCAACCACCAACCCCAATATGGCATCCAGCAGTCCAGGCAGGGCCATTGATATGCAGCTGGGAGATAGGTACGTAATCAACAGGGCCAACTGATCTTGCGGTCCCCATCTCATGAGGAGGGATTTACATCTATCTACCTGCAGAGCAGTGACCTCCCACAGACCATGGGTCTCCCTAATAACAACTACCACCCCCTCACCCCTCCCCTGGGTCGTCGGCCAGTGTAGCACCCAAAAACCTGGCAGGCATAGTTCATTCAGAGGGACCCCTCCCTCTGAGCCAAGCCAGGTTTCTGTAATGCAAGCCAGGTCTGCGTCTTCCTCCTAGATCAGTTCACTGATGAGGGGAGCTTTGTTAACCATGGACCTGGCATTAAATAAACCATCCTAAGCCCAGGGGCCCTCATTCTCTGACCCCCAGGGAAACAGGCAGTATCCAGGGGGACGGAGTGGGCCACCACGCACAAAAAGCAGGGGTGCGCCCTCAACGACCGACACCGCCTCCCGTTCATCCTCCCACAGCTGTTCCCCACCGCAATGGGAATCAGTCCTTTTCCCCCACCGGAGTCCCAGGGAGCCCCACCCTCGCTCCGATTACATCATGACTCTCCCCTGACCTGGACTGCCCACAACCCATCGGGTATCATAACCCCCTGCCACCCATCGGGTATCATAACCCCACCCCCTCCCCAATCCCCCTAAAAGCCTAATTAAAAAAGAATACAAAGAGCTTTTAAAAACAGTAATGCCCTCATGCCATCATACCATCTGGGGGAAATATTCAAATTATATCATGTAATGAGTTATCTCGAAGCAGTCTAAGGACCTCAACTTTTGTTCATGCAAAACACAAGGATGTGATAGTGGTAACTAAGTGGAGATTTGACGGCAAACGTTTCACCAAAAATTGACAGGAATCATGAAATTTTATACACATCAATAAGTGATGTATATTTGTGTATGTTTGCCTTCAGGTCAGTCTTAACTCCTGGCAACTGTATGAAAAATTTCTGCAGTTTTCTTGGCAAGTTTTTCAGAAACAGTTTGCCATTGCCTTCCTCCTAGGGGTTGAGAGAGAGTGACTGGCCTAAAGTCAGTCTTCCGTGCTGGCTTCAGTGCCAAACAGAGGACTAGAATTTATGGTCTCCCAGTTTCTAGTCCGGTGCCTTAGCCATTAGTCTAAACCTATTCTCAGTAAGATTTTAATACCACTGGATTCCATGGGTCTTTTCCATTTCCATAAGTAAATGAGCAAAGGACGTGGTGGCTCAGTGGCTAAGAGGCTGAGCTTGTCGATCAAAAGGTTGGCAGTTCAGCAGTTTGAATCCCTAGTGCCACATAATGGGGTGAGTTCCCATTACTTGTCTCAGCTTTTGCCAACCTAGCAGTTCGAAAGCACATAAAAAATAGGGACCACCTTTACTGGGGAGGTAACAGCATTCTGTGTGCCTTTGGCATTTAGTTATGCTGGCCACATGACCATGGAGACATCTTCGGACAGTGCTGACTCTTTGGCTTAGAAATGGAGATGAGCACTGCCCCCTACAGTCAGGAATGACTACAACATATGTGCGAGGGGAACCTTTACCTTTACCTTATTCGCAGCAAGATTTTAATACCGCAGGATTCCATGGTCGTTTCCATTTCCATAAGTAAATGAGCAAAGGACTTTAGGCAAAATATCTCTGAAACATAGATATCATTAAGTCATCCCTTTGCTGTCTTTACCAAAGTAACTGGTTTAGAAAAATGCAGTTGGGTTGTAACTGCAGAGAAACAGGACAGACCATTTGCAATTTGCAATAAACATTCTGATTGCAATAAACACTTCTTATTGATGTGGGACTAATTCTTCTTTGGAGTCCCAGTATAAGGAAAGTTCTTATCTCAGCAACAGCACTTCTTTAACAAGGATTTACGTTGTGTAAGAGATGGAGCTTTGTATAACCGAAAGCAGGGGTGAAGTCCAGCAGGTTCTGACAGGTTCTAGAGAACCGGTAGCGGAAATTTTTGAGTAGTTCAGAGAACCGGCAAATACCATCTCTGGCTGGCCCCAGAGTGGGGAGGGAATGGGGATTTTACAGTATCCTCCCCTTGGAGTGGGGTGGGAATTGAGATTTTGCAGTATCCTCCCCCTGGAGTGGGGTGGGAATTGAGATTTTGCAGTATCCTTCCCCTGCCACTCCCACCAAGCCACACCATGCGCACCAAGTCACGCCCACAGAAGTAGGCGTGTAGTAAAAAAATTTGGATTTCACTACTGACCTAAAGCTTTGTTGCATTGCATACCATGGTGTCACCTATGATAACTCTTGATTATCTAATAGATTATCTCATATCTTCCAATTCCTTTACATTTTCTTCTTTTGTAAACATGCTGAGGGTGTTTTCACAAAATAGTGGTCATGGGAGAACGTACCCACTATCTTTATTATTCCATCGCTCCCTACTTTACCTTACTTAATTTACTTCTCATAGGTTTTCTATCTCATTTTCTCACATATGCTGTGGGAATTCTATGTGAAGACCAAAGGTATTAGTGAAGGTTGGTGTGCTTTGCCAAGTCAGAGGGGACAGAGGATATGGTGGATGCCAAGGGAAGTTCCAGGAATTCTATGGTGGTCTTGAGCACCATGCTGGAGATACTCATGTAGGTCTATTTCACAATTGTGGACATGAAGAGAAAACTGAAAGAGAAGGAAAGGTATATGGGATGAAATCACTAGTTTTTGAGGGTTAATCTAAATTTTTGTCATGAGAGATGAAAGCCCATATAAAATGTGTCAACCCTGAAGCGAAACTGGCTGAGGCCATCTTTGAGGCTTTAGGGAAAGAAGGGAAGAAGAAGGGACAGGAAGGAGGGGAGATAGATAGCTGGGGATTTGTAACCAAAACAAAAAGTTTTCCTGTGGGAACCAAGGATATTGCAACAGGTGGAGAGGAGGAGCGGAGTAACCAAGCAACTGGCCAGCACTTCTGTTGGACAATGTAACTGATGACTTGGGGGAAAGGGAACTTTCACTTTTTAATCTGAACTTTCAGAGTCGGTTTTCACCAGTTGTGCCAATATGGTGTATCCAATAAATTGTTCTTGGAGGAATTTACCTGCCTCAGAGTTCTGCTTTCTATGGGTGCATAGAAATAGAAATCAGCATTACTTGGAATGCTGATAATATGAGTTTAAATTGATTTGATTTTTTTTAAATGCAATTAATCATCTCTTTCCTGTTTCTGTAAATTGGGTATAAGGATTAGGTTTCATTAGTCACATTCTGTTTTCCCATCTGTTCATAGTACTGGTTTTGGTGGGCTCTTATGAATAGTTGGAAAGGTACATGCTGGTAACTAAGTTGTTATCTCCTCCAACCGAGGGGACGGGAGAAAAAAAATCAGCAAATTTCATCAGAATATGAAGCTCAGCAGGTAAGCAGCTTGCTATCTTTCAGCCTAATGCTCAACTTCTTTACATGAAAGAAAGTCCCACTGGTTTCAATTTCCTAACTGTTGGGTAATTATAGTTAGGACCCTGTGCAGGCGTAATTTTCTTTTCAGGATAATCTCAGCTTCTGAAAACCAGCTACAAAAGCTATTGTTCAAATTACTCTCTCTTTTCTTCCCAATGTCACTCAAGAGGACAATCTTAGTTTCTCCAAATGTTGGAAGTTTTGCTGTTTTAACCACTATCTGCAAGCAATGGCAAGAGAACATCATCCACAAACATTATTATTTTTAAAATAATAATTAAAGCTGCAAGGTTTGACAAGATGTTGTGGTTGGAAAGGCAATTAATCTGCTCTTGAATGTGGCAGCTCTTCTGCTGAGAACAGTTTTAGTCTGAGGAGACAGGAGAGCTGTAGCGGTAGGAATGGAGGTGCACGGCAAATTTCAGGAATGCTGTTTCTTAATTAAGATCCTTTCCCAACTCTTGGAATAACTTCCCATAGAACATGGAGTTGGCAATTGAGATAAAACCACCATTTCAGCAGTAAAACTAGGACCATGCATCCACCACCCCAAAAAAATAGATCTGGAATTTTTAGAAATCGTTCTTTGATTTGATTACAATTACTTTCAAATTTTATTTTTTAAAGATCACTGATGAAATTCTTGTGGAAAAGTTCTTGCCCTTATTTAGTTAGAAAATAACTAAGAAATGGGAATGAATGGGCTGACTGATTTTTCTTGTGTAGCCTACTTGAATTCCTACAATTTTTGTCAAATCTAGGGAAATTCCATCAATGGAGCTTTTGATCAGAGATTTTGGGATTCTTTTTTTTTAAAGAAAAAAGAAAACACAAAACACAACCACCTCTAGTACCTCTAGTACCTCTAGTACCTCTAGTACCTCTAGCACCTCTAGTACCACCTCCAAGTACCTCCAAGAAGAAATTGAGTTCAAAATACGACCTCATAGATGACCCTCACTCTGTCAAGGACCTAGGAGTATTCATCTCAAACAACCTAAGTCCCAGAACTCATGGTAACAGCATTGCCAAAAAGGCATTAAGAATTGTTAACCTAATTTTGTGAAGCTTTTTCTCTGGAAGCACTGTACTGCTAACTAGGGCCTACAAAACCTTTGCCAAACCAACCTCATCTGCCTGGAATCCACACTGTATATCAGACATTAATAAAATCGAGCGGGCGCAGAGGTATTTCACGAGAAGAGTTCTCCACTCCTTTGCTCACAATAGAATACCTTATGCCACTAGTCTTGAAATTTTGGGCTAATTCTGAACTACACCACTTACGGTCTGACCTAAGCATAGTACACAAAATTGTCTACTACCATGTCCTACCAGGTCAATGACTACTTCAGCTTCAACTGCAATAATACATGGGCAAACAATAGATACAAACTAAGGTAAACTGCTCCAAACTTGATTGCAGAAAATACGACTTCAGCAATGGAGTGGTCGATGCCTGGAATGTTCTACCTGACTTCATAATTACTTCCTCAAACCCGCATAGCTTTAACCTTAAACCGTGTACCAGGGATCTTACACCATTCCCAAGAGGTCTGTAAGGGGGCATGCATAAGCACACAAGCATGTCTACCGTCCCTGTCCTACTGTCCCCATTTATTTGTACTCATTTCATGTGCTCATGTCCAAAAGGAGCCTGGTGGAGCAGTGAACTAAAGCTTAGTACTTAGCTGCCAGCTGCCTGCAATTACTGCAAGTTCGAATCTCATCAGGCTCAAGGTTGACTCAGCCTTCCATCCTTCCGAGGTAGGTAAAATGAGGACCCGGATTGTGGGGGCAATAAACTGATTTTGTATAAAACAGAACACCGCTTGTGGGGGGCAAAAGCCCTACTAAGCAGGTATATACAAAAGTATGAAGGCAATTGCTTAATGCATTGTAAGCCACCCCAAGTCTCCGGAGAAGGACGGCATGTAAATCGAACCAATAAAATAAATAAAATAAATAATAAATGTTTATACTTATATCTATTATCTCGTACATGTTTGACAAACTAACATAAATAAAAATTTAAAAAAATAAAACCATGATTCTTCAAACTAAAATACATTTCAAACACATGAGAATATGATATAAAGAGAAAGTTTATTTCAGAAACTAAAAGCAAATTTTGGTGCTACATTGACTAGAACACATGTGCAGCTATACAATAACGAATACTGTACAATAGAATAATAGAAGTATGATATTTACAGAATAGGTGGTGCTTGAAGTCTTTTCAAAAGGTTGTATCAATGGGAGACTGAAGCAGGCTTATTTCAGTTGTTGCACTATTCTTCTGGAAATCGCTGTGAGGACAGAACCATCTGTGCATCTTCTTCTATTTATTTATTTAGTGGCCAAGAAAGAAGGAAGCTTGATAAAGAAACTCAAAATAACCTTGGCTTGATTTTGTTTAATGTAAGATAGGAGAATGTCAAACTCACGTAGTCAGGAGATCATCACACGAAGTATTGGGACTTTTCCCCCACTTCGCTAAACTGGGCGTGGGCGTGGCCTGTGAGTGACGCATCTGGTCCACGGGCTGGGAGTTTGACAGCCCTGGTCTATGAGAATATTCACTGGCTTAGGAATTCTTGCTGAATGCAGTTATATAAGTGCAAGATGCCATGCCTTCATTTTGCCACCATCCATCCCATCACTGAGAAGAGAAAAAGGACACAAGGTCTTCACATCAAAACAATGGATTCTGAAAAACATGGCATTAAAGTGTCTATCAATGAATTCAATCAAATAAATGTTTAGCCTCTCTTACAAGCTGTTATCAATGTATTATCAATACTGAGATGGAAACAGGTGATGTCCCAAAGGTGCTTTTTTAAGGGGCAACTGGACTTTCTAGTTTTTCTTTTGAAGACATCTCACTTCTCCTCCAAGAAGCTTTCTGCAAAAGAAAAGCCAGAAAGTCCAGTTGCCTCTTGAAAAAGCACCTTTGCTTTTGACCTGGATGACTGAGAATTTTCATAGACGAAAAGATGATGATTGCCAAATGAATACACAGTGCTTTCAGTGGTCTGTTGTGCAACTATCTTAATCCATGCAATAATATCTGTATAATTATAGCTAAACTAATTATTTAATATTTAAGTGGATGAAAAGAAAGATTATCTTATGAATTCTTTCCCTTCTTTCATCAAATTCAAGAGTAATACGTAAACTGTTGTGGAGCTGGCAGTAGAGTCAAACAGTGAGGAGATTGGGGAGAAACATGGGCCAGTCCTGGTGGCTGAGGAAAGCTCGGAAGAAGGCTCTGCATTGGAGGCAGAGAGGGAAAAAGACAGCAGCGAGGCAGAGGAACAGCTGGAGCCCGTTCCCAGTGTGCAC
Source organism: Masticophis lateralis (assembly GCA_030761175.1). Classification (NCBI taxonomy): domain Eukaryota; kingdom Metazoa; phylum Chordata; class Lepidosauria; order Squamata; family Colubridae; genus Masticophis; species Masticophis lateralis. The sequence goes on along the minus strand of JAUDYJ010000002.1, from coordinate 259,399,052 downwards.
ATGCGCAGAGCTGCCAGAAGACAAGAACAACTCAGAAAGCAGGTTGATTTGGGAGTAAAGCCACACCTTGGAGATGATTGGCCCCTCCCATAGGAAACAAAAGAGGAACAAGTGGGGAGGGAGCTTTTGCAGGAAACAATTTGTAGTTTCAAGAGTGGAAAGTTCTGTTCATGACTCTAAGTCAAGTTTTGTCTTACTCTGCGTTTGGGAACAAGTTACGTGGCAGCTTGCCAAATGAGATAAGGTGTGTTGAGAAATATTCCTTTGAAAAACTGTTTGGACAAACCTTGCTGACTGTGAATGAAAGTAATTCACAGTCATGTAAATAAAAGAGTATGTATCCTAATGTTCAGGCAAAATGTTGGAGATATGAATGCTTAGATGCTACATATTATCACATAAGGTGGATTTGCAAGAAAGTGAAGGCTTTTTGGATTAAAATTTGGTGGGTTAGGCAAAATGTTTTGAAGAAAAAATTGCAATTTTCTCCTCAATTGTTTTTACTGGGCATAGTTAAGTATTTTTCATTGACTGAAACAAAATTGATATTATATATGATCACAGCAGCTAGATTATTGATTGGCCAATATTGGAAAAAAGACGTTATGCCTACTATTGAAGAATGGACTTTGAAGGTGGCCAGTTTTGCAGAAATGGTGAAGATATCAGCATATTTAAAAGACCGGACTCAAGAAACTTATCAGATAGCTTTTAGCTGAATGTTATGAAGAAATTTGTAGTGTAGACAGGGGGTAGAATTGTAGGGGGGTACTGTATGATATGGTATGATTTGGATTTCACCTTGGGAAGTCATGGGGGGGGAGAGTTGGAGGGGGGAGGAGGGGGGGAAAGTGGGAGGAAAAATTTATGTATGTAAAACTTTTTCAATTAAAAAAAAAAGAGGTTTTGCCAGGACCAATTCCTGCTTCCTGCTTTTTAAGGGAGCCTAAGTAAAGAACATAAGCCAGATTCCAAGGCTAACTATGAGCTAGGCATAATGTAGAAGTTAAAAGTTGACTACAATTAAAGGAGATTAAAGCTGTCATCTACCTTTACCAATGAAAGTTTACTGGAAAATTTTTGCCAATCACTGTATTACTTCCTGGAGGAAAGATGGGATCTCTGCCTAATGAACAGATTTATTTCTGTATAAACAAATCAGTAATATATTGTAATATTCTAGCATCAGATCAACAAATGAAATATATGATTACAGCTTATACATCAACATTAGTTTCATGTCAGGTTGTTTTTCAAGAAAAAATTCCAAGCCATACTTTTACTTTGAGTACAAAAATTCAACATGCTAACATTTTTCGAACATCAAACTTCAGTTTTTACAGATTGAGGTCAATCTTCATGTAGATAATCATGTTTGAGTTCAGCTTAGCACGTTGTTTAGGTTTAACTGATGTGGTTTGTTAACCTATATTTAAGATTTATTTTAAGTGTGCTTATTCAACAAATTATATTTTAATATAATACATGAAGCTATCATTAGGTTTTTGCTCAAGTATCCTGGAATTTCTGATATAATATCATCACGAAATAATATCATCATTCAATTATTAGAATTGGAAGGACTTGTTTCACTGATTGAATTCAGCCCTTTGCTCACAGCCAGATCTCTAAAAGGCTATTAATTGTCTTTTGGAATACTTCTAAAAAGAAGCCCATTGCTTTTTTTAGTTGTCCTAACTACTGGGAATTTTTTTTTCTAAGAACCAACTAGAAACTTCTTTCCTGCATTATGTCCTGTCCCCTGAGATCATAAAAAAGAGGACAACACTTTCATCTATGTGATACCACTTGAAAATACTTAAAGTGTACTATCAGCTGCTTTTTTCTCAAGATTAAACACTTTAGTTTCCTCTTGTACATCTTCTGACCATCTTCATTGTCTCCTTTGTGCTTGTTCTATATAGTTCGCAGCATCACTTGTGAGAGGGAGGAGAATAAGAATCTGCATGAATAACTCTCTTTTTACAGCTATGGATCTATCAAAAAATGGAGGATTTCTTCCTACTATGAAATATCCAGGGGGAAAAAAATCAATTTATATTCTAGTATCTCCCTGCCTTCCCCAAAAGAGGGGAGAGAATTGCTGGCAAACTGTTGCATTTACCACATATGCTAGTGAGGTAATACTCAAAATTTTGCAATCCGAACTTTAACAATATAAGGAAGGAGAACTGCCAGATGTACAGGCTGTGTTCAAAATGAGTAGAAACAAATGAAATCACATTGCTAACATCCAGTAGATTACGGGTGTCAAACTCGATGATGTCACATGACATCACATGACATATCGTAATGTTTTGTGTCAGGGTTCCAAGTAACACCCCCAACGAAAGAATACTCCGAGGCTAGAAGTTCCTCAAAGTTCCATTTTATTAGAGATGTCATATTGACATACAGTATCTGGGAAAACCTGAATCTGAAAGTTTCTGGATTTTCCCCACCCAAAAGAAAGTCCAAGTCACTTTCCCTCATCCACATGTCCATCACATGATCCAATCAATGCATGATTGAGGCTCCAGGGCCTTTGCTCTCCCCAGGCTCCAGAGCCTCTCTAGGAGCCTGGGGAAGATGAAAACAGACTTCCCCGGCCTTCTGGAGGCTGGAAACAGCCTGTTTGCCTACTTCTAGTCCCAAGGGCCATTTCTGGCCTCTGGAGGGCTCTGGTGGGGTGGGGAAGGCTGTTTCACCCTCCCCAGGCTCCTAGAGAGGCTCTGGAGCCTGGGGAGAGCAAAGGCTCTGGAGCCTGGGGAGGGCCTGGGGGGTCTTCCCCACCCCCCAGACCCTCCAGAGGCAGGAAACAGCCTGTTTCTCTACTTCTGTTGAGCCCAGAAGGCCCAAAAATCAGCTGCTGAGCTTGCGTGCCCACTGATATGGCTCCACATGCCACCTGTGGCATGCGTGCCATAGTTTTGCCATTACGGCTATATATCATCCTAAAAATAAGCATATGCATGTTCAGGGCAATGGGTTTCCCCTTCTTGAATCTACGGCTGTGAAAAGTGGACTGACAAGAAAGTTTAAATTAAAAAATTGATGCTTTTGAATTATGATGTTGGAGAAGAATAGTGAAAATGCCTTGGACCACCAGAAGAGCAAAGCATTCGGCACCTGATGAAGTAAAACCAAATCGCCTTATTGGAAGTTTTAATAGAAAATAAATAAAGATAAAAGATTGTGTCTGTGTGAAAGTGTATATGTGCATGCACACACATACACATACACACAGTGAAAAGCAAGAGTAATTGAAGAAGGCTTGATCTTTGGGGAAACTGGAGGCAATTGAAAAGAACCTCAAGAGAAGACATGTAGAATACATATTTCAATATGGCTTTAGGCAGATATTTATTTTCGTGTTCCAGTGAGATGAAATGGATTTATAAATGAACACAGAGTAACTGAAATGGTCCAGTGATGGACTAACAGTCAATACTAATTGCAAGAATATTCCTAGTAGCAATACAAGGCTCCTTTCCAAATGATATATAACTCTGATTTCTTTTAAAAGGGACTCATTTGTACCTCCATATTTTGCTTTTTCCATTCAGCTGTGAGATATAGTACAAATAAAGTACCTTAATCTCCCATAATTGCCATTTGCTTCTTTTGATAAAGCAGAAATAGATCAATAGCTTATGAAAGGAAGAATAAGAATCTTCAATACCCCGCTTTTTTATTTTTATTGCTTTCCCCAAAGGATTTATTTATTTCTTTGAGGCTTATGTCAATGGACTAATTCAAAATTGCGATTGAGCAATTTTGAGAAGTAGGAAATGAAAATTAACAAAGGGAGATATTTGTAACTCGGGTGTTTCACAACAGCATGTATGAACAAGCGTATTTAGTATTTAGACATCTTAATAAAGAATCAATATTACAATATGACCTCCAAGTAATTTACATGTTTTTCATGTAAAGGTATATGTGTGTGTCAGGGGTGGGTTCTAAATTTTTTTACTACCAGTTCTATGGGCATGGCTTATTTTGTGGGCGTGGCTTGATGGTCATGTGACAATTCTTTAGGATTTAGCAGAGGTACTGGCCTACCAGGCTTTTAACTGCTTGCAGAGCTGTACCGGTCTACTCATGTATTTTTGCAGGCACCGATCTACCCATTTATTTTTGCAGGCATTGGTCTACTCATGTATTTTTGCAGGCACTGGTCTACTCATTTGTTTTTGGAGGCACCGGTCTACCACCAAACTGCCTTTTACCACTGATCAGCTGTAGGGCGGCCCTTTGGAGCCCCGCAGCAAGAGTTTAAACAGTTTTTTTTCCTTATAGCCCATCAGCTGGGACTCAGGAGGCAGCAATAGATTGGGGGTAGGACCAAATAAAAGATAAGAATAACGTGGGGGGTGGACGGGCAGGGGCGGGGGCGGGCAGAACCGGTTTGGTGACATCATATCGTCACCGCTACTGGCTTGGCGGAACCAGGCCAATCCGGGAGGAACCCACCACTGGTGTGTGTGTGTGTGTGTGTAGTCATCAACTTATAACCATTCATTTAGCAACCATTTGAACAACAACTGCACTACTTACAACTGCTCCTTGAACATATAACTGTTCCAGCATGTCTAGTTATGTAATCAACATTTGTGTGCTTGGCAATCAGCATGTATTTATGATGGTTGCAGCATACTGGTATCACATAATTGACATTTGCAACTTTCCCAGCCAATTTCCAACAAGAAAGGTTATTGGGGGAAACGGAATTTGCTTAATGACCACACTATTCACCAAAAAACTGCACTGATTTGCTTAATAAAAAATGTGGAAAAAATTAGGTGCAACTCACATATAAATCTCCTTGTTTAGCGATAGAAATTCTGGTCCCAAATGTGGTTGTAAATCAAGGACTTACAGATTTAGTCAACTGATCAGTGTTTCTTGATTAGCTTTAATGAGATTTGACAAAGAGGGCATGAGCTAATTACCTGATTCCAGCTGATTGGGTCATCCTTTCTTAAAAATGATCTCCTTACACTCAATCACTTATAGGACAATATTGCCTTAGACAAAATAAATGCTGATGCTTACTACATTCTTCTGATTCATTAATATATGGAAGTACATTGTAAATGTACCTATGAAGAAAATAGATACAAATCAAAGTTATCAGAAAGTAGTGTAGCTACATTGACTTGATTGCTTTTATTTGTTTTAGTGAAAAATGGATGGAAAGCTAAAACTATTTTCTATTCTTTTGTACTCATGACACTTCTTTTGAACTGAATGTATGATACAAATCACTGTAAATTATGTCTATGCGATGGCCAAGCAAAACAGTGAAATTGACAGTTAAGGATCCTAGTTTTGATCATAGAAAATTCACTGAAAGTGGGAAAAGAGGAGAAAGAATGAAAGAAGATGATTACAGGATGAAAAATGAAATAAACACTGCTTTATAAAAGTGTCTGGGATGGGCAAAATATCAAGATAGCTGTCCCAAAGATTTTTTTTTTCAAAAGACAATTGGATTTTCTTTGTTTTTGCTTTGAAGATGTTCTGGTTGAAGAACTGAACTGAACTGTAGAAGCTTATTGGATGAGAAGTGAAATGTCTTCAAGGAAAAACAAAGGAAGTCTAGCTGCCTTTCAAAAAAAAACATCTTTGGGACAACGTTGACCTGAATGACCTATGTTTGCTATCACAGCTATAGAGACTCTCGGTCATTCAGGTCAACGTTGTCGCCTGGAACGCACGGCATTGCCCATTCCTCTTCCGGGTTTCTGGAGTGCATGTGCACCTACCAATTGCACATGTGGAATTCCAGAAAGCGTGCCGGAAACCAGAAGTAACTTAGCTGGCACGCACATGGGTAGCTCCTCTTCTTGGTTGCAGCCCGAAGGGTGCATGCGAAGTGCTCCCTTTTTGGCACTTGGTGCTGTGCGAGCATGTAAGCGCCCCCTTTCCGGCACTTGGTGCCAAAAGGTTTTGCCATCACTGCTGTATAAACATCAAATAGCTGCTACCATAACATGATTGAAACCTCCATGTAAATGTGACACACACATGACATACAAAAAAAGAGGTATATATTGCTGTTCAAGGCCACCATCTTGATTTTTTTTTACCCCTCTGTTTAGACTCCCATGCCTGTTTAAAGTCCCAAGCTAATACTCCCATTGCATGTCCCTGGATTCTCAGCCAATACCTCAAAGCAGGGGTGAAATCCAGTAGGTTCTGACAGGTTCTGAAGATCCGGTGAGCAGTTCAGAGAACCGGCAAATACCACCTCTGGTGGGCCCAAGAGTGGGGTGGGAATGGAGATTTTGCAAGAGCCTTCCCCCCAGGAGTGGGGAGGGAATGAAGTTTTTGCAGTATCCTTTCCCTGGAGTGGGATGGGAATGGAGATTTTGCAGTATCCTTCCTCTGCCACACCCACCAAGCCACGCCCCAGAACCGGTAGTAAAAAAATTTGGATTTCATGACTGCCTGAAAGCTTTCAGGAATTCTGGTTTCATAGAAAATCATGACGAGTAAAGATCAGAGACTAGTTAATTATTTAAATTTTCTCTGCCATTGGATGGGAAATATTGATGTTATGCACTGCAGGAAATTGTCTATTTTACTCATAGAAATCAGTACAATTAAAATGAACGACCAATCGTGTGAAAAAAAACTCTCATGTAATTCATACAGTGAAACATCACCTGAATGAAAAAGTAGACTTGTAAAAATAAATAGAAACGAGTTTTATTCTCACCTATGCTAATTACACCAGAATGCTTCTGAAAAGCACAAAACATTTCCTATGTTCTTAAAATGTTTCCCCCTGTTCATTTGTTGTGTGTATGAAGTAGGGCTGGGCCAACAGTCAAAAGACACACTTTGCAAAATGGCTTTACGTGAATAAAGCCTGTCTCTTTGAAGTGTTAAGGCAGTGGCATCTTTTACCCAGCCTCCAACAGCTGCTTCCAAAGTTGTCCTCAGCTGTCTCTCTGTGCGTGCATACACAGCCACTTGGCTGACGATCTAGCAGATGTGCTCTTTGTTCACGCAGCTGGGGATAACTTTCAGACCAGATGTTATTTTCAAGATGGGCTTCAGGTTTAGGATGTTTGAGTGCTGGCAAAGAGTGCCTTTCAGCCTGTGCAAAATGTGAGAAGAAATTCCACGTCCATCTGATAGAACAATTGTTCCATTACTGAGTTATCACAAGTCATGTCCTTGTTCTCTGTTCACTCAAGAGGCTATGCCTGTGATTTGAATACAGAAAACGCTATTGCCTATAGAAATTAATGTATAATATAGTATGCATGCATTGGGGTTTTTTCCCCCTAAATAGGAATAGTCTTATAATTTAGATACCAGAAATCTCTAATCTTGATTTGCTATCTTATAGCTTTTAAGGACAGCATATTATCTTGAGATTTTGAACGGGGATACAAGTGCATATAATGACTAAACAAAATTAACTCCCAAACACCCCTCACCTCATTGCTCATAACACAGTGGAAAAAGTAACATTCATATGATGCAGGACACTGCCAGAGACCACATTCAGTCAGTCAGTCAGTCAGTCAGTCAGTCATGATCACAGGACATATTGCAGTCATCATGTTGTTTGTTCTTGCCCTCACTCCTCTTTAAATGTTCTTTCTTGTGTCCAGACTCCATTTTTAATTTTTTAGACTAGACTAGACTAGACTAGACTAGACTAGACTAGACTAGACTAGAATAGAATAGAATAGAATAGAATAGAATAGAATAGAATAGAATAGAATAGAATAGAATAGAATAATAGAGTAGGAAGGGACCTTGGAGGTCTTCTAGTCCAACTCCCTGCTTAGGCAGGAAACCCTACACCACTTCAGACAAGTGGTTATCCAACACCTTCTTAAAAACTTCCAGTGTTGGAGCATTCACAACTTCTGGAGGCAAGTTGTTCCACTGATTAATTGTTCTAACTGTCAGGAAATTTCTCCTTAGTTCTAGGTTGCTTCTCTCCTTGATTAGTTTCCATCCATTGCTTCTTGTCCTACCCTCAGGTGTTTTGGAGAATAGCTTGACTCCCTCTTCTTTGTGGCAACCCTGGAGATATTGGAACACTGCTATCATGTCTCCCCTAATCCTTCTTTTCATTAAACTAAACATACATTAATACATTAGGACATTAAGACTAAGGAGAAAGCCAATCTGATCTGCCCATAAACCACACCACATTTAGTTCCACAATTAGCAATAAACCAGAGGATCAAAAGAGTGTGAGTAGATATTTGAAGCATCTATCTGCTACTCAGAAACCAGAATAGGGATAGAAATTCATTTTGAGGCAGGGTTTGGGAAGAGGACAAAGAAAAGACAGAAGCAAAGCAAAGCAAAGCAAAGCAAAGAAAGAAGTGATACAAATGATTATTATTTTTATCATGAATGGATAATCTGCAATGAAGTTTGTAACCATGCAGAGCAGGGTTGGAGAAGTTAAAATCTCAAAAATGTTTTCTCTCCCCATTCCCACCCCACTCCCACCCCACCCCCACCCCATTCCTTCAAAATGCAGCTGGGAACATTCATGTTGTGATTTTCCTTTATTTCAAGTAGAAAAGACACTGTAAAGCAACAGCAGATTGGTGTGCTGCAAAAGGCCCACAGGTGTGTGCCACATATCAGCCAAAACCCACCTTCCATGACATCATCAACAGGGATGAACTGCCTGCATTTCTCCTTTGAAAGCCCAGCAGCTGTGACAACACAAGACTTCTGAGACACCTTGTTTTGCAGCCCAAGAGTCCTGTGTCTGCAGAAGGTGTGCTGTGAGCAGAAAAAAGATGGAAACATCTGTAACACTGTAAAATATGGTCAGACACAGCTTTAACATCATAGAAGAAACTTAGGGAAAATGGTGTCCTGCCTGAAAATTCTGGCCCGCTCTATGTATGTCACAAGTGCTTATACATTTTCTACCTCCACCAGCCCTCCCCCAGACCCAATGATGATATACACCAGGGGTGTCAAACTTGCAATGTCACGTCATCACATGATGTATCATGACTTTTTTCCCCTTTACTAAACCGGGGGTGGGGATGCATCCAGCCTGCGAGCCGCGAGTTTTACACCCGTTTCTATAATTTTCCTTCCTTTAAAACAGGCATTGCAACTTTCTTTTTCATGAAAATGCTTCTTTTCATTCAGAGAAGTGAGTTCTTTAGTATTCCCAGCATTGTTCTGGGGTTGCTAAAATTTTTATTTTGAAAGTTAGTGCATAGAAGAAGTTTTGCTATTTCATTTTTCTTTGCTCTTTGGAATTATCATGGAATTGTAAACATAGTGTATTTTTAAGGTAGTTTCTCCAATTAAGGCAAGACAACAGTTATTTTCTGCTGTGTTCCCATGGCATTGCTTTCCTCCTGTCCTCCGCTTGGGGGGGGGGGGGGCAGACAGGCTTAATTAAGATGGGCCTTTTTTTAGCTTTGCCAGGGCCAAAATAGCATTTTCAAGCATATTCCAATATAGTTTAAAGGGACCCTCAAAATGTACAGTGTGCTAGGCTCAGTCACCCATTCTTATGAAGGGAAATCAAGTGCCTGGAAACAGAGACAATAGAGGCAGATTAGAGGCTTGTGGATAGCAGTTTTCTGTTGATTGGGTGACTAGTGGTCTAAATCAAATGTAACAGTAAAAGCCAGAGTGATGTAGTGGTTAAGACATTGCACCAAAACAGGAAAATCCAAGTTTTAGACCTGCCTTAGACTACAGAAGCTAGTGTGCTGTCTCTTTCTCTTTCTCTTTCTCTTTCTCTTTCTCTTTCTCTTTCTCTTTCTCTTTCTCTTTCTCTTTCTCTGTCTCTGTCTCTGTCTCTGTCTCTCTCACATACACACCCCTGTGGTTTAGTGCATGGGTGTCAAACTCAATCATGTCACGTGACGTATCGCGATGTATCATGACATTTTTTTTGCCTTTGCAGAGTCAAGGTGACTGTGGCCTGTGCGTGATGCATCCGGCCCATGGGGCACCAGTTTAGTGGGTTTATTGATATTCCCCAGCAACTCCCTTCACCAAAACCCCAGAACAGATCCAATTAAGTACAGTCACAAGCAGATCAATATTAGTCCACAGAGCAACGGCCAATGAGTCCACAAGGCACTTGAAAGTTTCCCAATCAGAATAAACCCACCAGGCAAAATTAAATCCACAATACAAGAGGGTTCACGAGGCAAGAAAAATCCACAGTTCACAAGGCATGATCCAAGTCAAGGCATGGTGTCAGTGAAAAGCAAGGCAAGAATCACAATGACCAGAAAACACACAGTTAGTCAATGAACCATCATCACTTCCATCAGTCTGCTATGCTAAATAGCCAGCTTCTGGTACAGCCCATCAAGAAGGGTGAAGCTTTCTCTTCATGAGTAATCTGGCTGACCTTCTCTGCTCCTTCTTTTTCTCTCCCCCAGGTATTCTTGGATCAAGTGCAGAAGGCAGTTCCTCTTCCTCGTCACTGACTGGCTGCAGCTGCATGCCTTCTCCACCTGAAGCCTCAAGGATGTCCTGCTGTAGCTGTGTTTCAGCCAAATCCCTCTCAGATGGCTGCTTGGAGCCATTGACCAACTCCGCTCCAGACATGCCTGGAACTGGTTCATCCTCCTTTGAGGTGATATCTAGAGTGGTATCTGGAGAAGCATCCAGGGGAGTCATCACAGCTAGATGAATAACTTTAGTCCAGTCATTTCCTTTCAATCCTATGAAGAATGGCAAATCAGTTCTGAAAATGCTGCCAAGAAAACTACAGGGACTTGTCCATATAGTCATCAGAATCCAATAAATAAGGCCAAATAAAGGCAATCAGAACAGAACATCAAGGATCCTAAAAATAAAGAAAATTCTGCAGATTTATGTAGTGTCCTGCAACGATTATCCCAAACTAACCTATTTACCTCCTATTTATAAACAGCAATGCTCAATGTGGCATTCCTTCTTCACTGCAATGATAAAAAGGAGAGACCTTTAGGAAGGAGATACTCAGGGACTAGTAAGGATTATTATTCTAAGGATTATTCCAAGTAACGACTTGGAAGGATTTATTTGCAGAGTGAATTTCTCATGGTATTAGAAAATATCACTGGTGGATCAAAGAAAATTCCTAAATACTCTTGCACTTAATTTCATCCACTAGGGCAGGGGTCTGCAACCTTAAACACTCTAAGAGCCATTTGGACCCGTTTCCCACAGAAAAGAAAACACCAGGAGCCACAAAACCCCTTTCATGCCTGACTATTTCTTGAGCAGCCACAAAACTAGCATATGTAGTTTTCTTCTGAAACTTTTCTTTTCTGGGATTTACCCTTGGTTGGCCTACCAGGGGTTAAAAACTTCAATAAATCGCATGCAGGTGGGTGTTGCACATTGGCAGTTGTGACACATATTTTGAGTGACAGGGAGCTGCAGTAGAGGGGTGAAAGAGCCACATGTGACTCCAGAGCTGCAGGTTGTTGACCCCTGCACTAGGGAAAAAAAATATGAATGTTGGATTTATAAAAAGGTCTTACATCACAGTGCTGCCTCTTCCCAGGGAAGCTGTGGTGTTATTAATGTGGAAGGGTGTGAGATGTAAACAGTGGTGGGATTCAAATAATTTAACAACCGGTTCTCTGCCCTAATGATTTCTTCTAACAACCAGTTCATCAAACTGCTCAGAAAGTTAACAACCGGTTCTCCCGAAGTGGTACGAACTGGCTGAATCCCATCACTGGATGTAAAGCAAGATGAGCTTCAGCAATAATTGATTAGGTCCTATCATTGTTAAATTTAATTGTCTCTATGATATCTATCCATAGACTGATATTTCAGGTCTTCCAACAGTCTTGCCACTGTAACTGAGTCCATCCATGTTGCTGCTGGTCATCCTCTTCTCTTTTCTCCTATCTTTCTTCTAGTCAGGGAAATGGCACTGAGGGAAGGATAAAACTATTGCTATGCCATAATCGGTAACATGATTATGTTTCTCAAAAGTTGTCTTCCCTAGTGAAGGAAATTTGATTTAAAAAAATTCTCTTGGTAATGTTTTTGGACTTCTTTTACTTTTAACTTATGAAAGGTTGCAGAAGTGCTATTTTTCTGTTGCAAACTGCTTCATCACTTTGAAGCCTTCTTAGCCACTCATGTTTCCTGATCTAAAAATTCTATATATCGTGGAAGTCTTTAGTAAAAATGTGGGAAGCCAGAGAGGTTCCAGAGAGGAAAATGGACTGCAAATTGAAATATCAGACATTCATACAAATTCATTGGTCACCTTGTAATAATATAAATACAATAACCCCCTATCTCAGCCCTACAAATTTCACTGAGATTCTCCTTTCTTTTGAAATAAATTTGGAAAGCAAATTCTCTTATCAAAATGAATTAGAACTGTCAGAAAAATGTGTAGGGAGAAAAAGTTTTAGATGGTGCTAATCAAAGTTTCCTTCTCCACTTTTTGTACATAAATTACATTGATCTTCCACATCATGTCTAGCATTCATCAGGACTTAGATGGTCATCTTCATCTAATCGACCACTGATTCATCAATACATATCACACTACTTGGATGACTCTGGAACAGAGGTGAGTTTCAGCAGGTTCTGACCAGTTCTGGAGAACTGGTAGCAGAAATTTTGAGTAGTTCGGAGAAGCAGTAGTACAAATTCTGATTGGCCCCACCCCCATCTATTCTCTGCCTCCCAAATCCCAGCTGATCAGGAGGAAATGGGGATTTTGCAGTAAGCTTCCCCTGGATTGGGGAGGAATGGAGATTTTGCAGATTATGGGTGCGACTCGATGCACCCATGTGACACCTCTCCTGCGCGAGCTGCACTGGCTCCCAGTGGTCTTCCGGGTGCTTTTCAAGGTTTTGGTTACCACCTTTAAAGCGCTCCATGGCTTAGGGCCCGGATAGTTACAGGACCGCCTTCTGCCACCAATAGCTTCCCACCGACCAACGCGCTCCCACAGAGAGGGACTCCTCGGGGTGCTGTTGACAAAACAATGTAGGCTGGCAACCCCCAGGGGGAGAGCCTTCTCTGTGGGGGCACCCGCCCTCTGGAATGAACTGGGATATAAACGATTCTCGATCTACGTACCTTTCGCCGGGCCCTTAAGACCCTGTTATTTCAACAGGCTGGCCTGGCTGACTAAAAATTTGAATGGGGTATTTTAAATTATGGGTTTTTAACTAAGAAGGCCAAATTTGTTTAATTCTGGTTTAAATGGGTTGTAAATGTTGTGTGGTTCATTGTTTTATCATGGCTGTACACCGCCCTGAGTCCCTTGGGAGAAGGGCGGTATATACATCTAATAAAATAAATAAATAAATAAATAAATTAATTAATTAATTAATTAAGTATCCTTCCCCTGCCATGCCCACCAAGCCATACCATACACACCAAGCCACACCCACAGAACCAGTAGTAAAAAATTTTGAAACCCACCACTGCTCTGGAAAAGCATTAATGTCAATGTTTTTCCCACCATGTTTCTCTTGATGTAGATATTTATTGTGTGATTAAGACTAATCTAACCTGGTAACAAAATGTCCACAAGCAAGCAACCAGTCATTCTTGGAGGCAATTAATCAACTAAGATAAGACCCCTTCTCCCCCCTGTGTGCCTTTTGCTCCCTTCCTTCCCACCCTGTCAATTTTAAATCAGTTTTAATGTTAATATTAATGTTTTAATTAACATTGTTTTAATGTTTCAATGTTTCATCTTGTTTTTATTATTGTGAGCTGCCTACAGTTGCCTTTAGGCAAGATGGGGGGCATATAAGTAAAACAAACAAACAAGCCATGCTCAGGGAGCACCAAGGACTCCAATGGCATTTAAAAGCCTGTGCTTTCATTCTGTCCTTTTCCTTAATCGTGACAAGAAATCCATCCTGAAATATCATTTATTTATTTATTTATTTATTTGTTTAGATTTGTATACCGCCCTTCTCCTTGCGGACTCAGGGCGGTGAACAGCCAAACAGCCATCATGAAGCAAAACGTCATTCAAGGAAAAAACAAAGTCCAGTTGCCTTTTGAAAAAGAATCCTTTGGGATGATCATGACCTGGATGACTAAGAATCTCCATAGACATCCATTCTGAAATATTTCTTCTCTTACAAATGAATCTTCCATTTTCTACCATACTTGCAATTTATTTTAGAATGTATTTCTTTCCCGAGTGTTTCATTTAATTATTCAATGTATATGGCCGACTACAGTGGTGAAATCCATTTTTTTAAACTACCGGTTCTGTGGGCGTGGCTTGGTAGGCATGGTGTGGCTTGGTGGCCAGGGCAGAGGAAGGATACTGTAAATTCTCCATTCCCACCCAACTCCAGGGGAAAGATACTGCAAAATCCCCATTCACACCCCACTTGGGGGCCAGCCAGACGTGGTATTTGCCAGTTCTCTGACCTACTCCAAATTTCTGCTACCAGTTCTCCAGAACCTGTCAGAACCTACAGGTTCTGTAGGTTCTACAGAAAAATCCTACTGGATTTTACTCCTGGCTGACTACCTTGCAAATACAGGTCTGGACAGTCACAAAATGCTAAAACAAATTTTAAAATACCCCATATTAGTAAAGAATAAAAAACCAACAAGATGGATCATCTTTAAAATTGTGGACTAGTGGCAGAGGACATGGCATCAGAGGTGGGTTTCAGCAGATTCTGACCAGTTCTGGAGAACCGATAGCGGAAATTTTGAGTAGTTCAGAGAATTGGTAAATACCACCTCTGACTGGCCCCGCCCCCATCTATTCTCTGCCTCCCAAGTCCCAGCTGATCGGGAAGAAGTGAGGATTTTGCAGTAACCTTCCCCTGGAGTGGAGAAGGAATGGAGATTTTACAGTATCTTTCCCCTACCACGCCCACCAAACCACGCCCACCAAGCCATGCCACATCTACAGAACTGGTAGTAAATAAATTTGAAACCCACCACTGCATGGCACAAATCTCTCTGTGTGTTTTTTGGGGGAAGGGGCAGACATGTTTTCTCTTCTCTCTAAAAGTCTGCACTCGTCCTAAATGCCACCTCTTCCTAATTAAAAAGGTCCTTGAAGGTTAACTGAAGCGTAGGGTCCAGACTATGAACTATATGATGCTCACGTCTCTTGGTAATTTATAGATGAGTAAAATGCACAAACCTTATCACTGTGGAATTGACCACAATATCTTAGTTTTTGCAAGGCAAAAAGGGAGCCAGTTCCTCCTCTTAAACTGCAGACAAATAGTTCCCCAAATAAAGCTAGAGAGAATTTTAGCAGAGCACTGCTCTGAACTGAAATACATTTATATCACTCTTTTAGCTATAAGCATATTCAGAATAGCTATCATTCATTGTTTCCTTTCTTTTCGTGAGAAAAATTAAGGGGGAAAAAACTGAAATCACAAAAGCTTTTCTTACTTTAGGTGTGGTACCCCCCACCTCATAAGAGAACCCAACACTCTGGATGAACTCCCTTCCTTTTACATTTTTGTGTTACCCTGAAAATAAATGAGGTTGCAATAGTCATCATCATCATCATCATAGTCTTCGTCATCATCATCTTCTTCTTCTTCCCTTCTCTTTGCTGCTGCATGCAGCAGTGAATATCACACTCAGCAGGGTACAGTGGCACCTGGCTATCCAGACAGAGCGTAGCACAAAGCCATCTGGGGGTAATTACGACAAGGTATTCTTTAAGACCAGATGGGTCCAAGGAACAGAAGCCCCCAGTCCACCCTGTCATTTACAACATAATTCCTTTCAATGATATACTTAATCCTCCCACCAGCTAAGCTTTTCAGCTCCCCGTTGTCACTGTTCCTTTATGTTAATTCAGCAGAGAGACAGGAAGGGGGAGTGGAAGGGCAGGCCACCGGTAACTCAAGAGACTCAAAGAAATTATTCATGTTTAAATTCTTTCCAATGCATCAAGTACAGTAACATTTTTTTTTAAAAAAAAGGGAGAGATGAAATTATCATCAAGAAGGTCATTGCTAACACTTTGTGCAACGCCAGCTGAGGTTTATTCAGCCACCTGTTAGCTGGAAGGGTCCTGCAAATGCTTGCCAGGCATTTAGCCCGTTTAAAGGAGCTTTTTTCCCTATTGACTGGAGGGTCCCCGACATTCAGAATACGCCGGTCGTGTCCCTGCTTTGTGATCGTATGTGGTGCACACGCGACTTAATTCAATTATGCTTTAAGCCTACCCAGTTTGCTTTTGTATAATTTGTTAAGTGTTTTGCTTTTTTGTCTTTTTGCTTTTTAATTAAGAGTGAAAGGTGTTTCAGAGACAATTGTCCTCATTTATTTATTTTTTTGGTCATGCCCACTCCTTTGGTTTACACTGCAGATAGATCTGGCATGCCTTACCTGAATAAGAAGGTTTTTATTATATTAAATAACATGCATTGGGTCCCTTTTAAAATAATAATCACAACAACAACAAGCAGAAAAATCTAATGAACTTTCTAATAGTATTTGAAAACAGATGCAATACTCAGCAATAGTCAGAAACAAAGCTTGATTATTATTGTTGATTTGTTTATGACTTTTAAACTTATGAATTATTATTTTTGTGTTGTTTATTTTCCTCATTGGAATGTTGTCAATAATAATTGTGGCAGAACCGTCATTTTGAGGTTTATAAATTACAGCATGGATACAAATATTTCCACTGCTGGGCAATTTTTACACAATAACAATAAGAGATTATTATTATTATCATTTTTTTACAACCTATCGGTTGCAAGAATTGGGTTTGTCTAGTCTAGTGAAAAGAAGGACTAGGGGTGACATGATAGTTGTGTTCCAATATTTGGAGGGGCTGCCACAAAGAAGAGGGTTATTCTCCAAAGCACCAGAAGGCAGGACAAGAAACAATGAATGTAAACTAATCAAGGAGAGAAGCAACCTAGAACTAAGGAAAAATTTCCTGACAGTGAGAAAAATTAATCAGTGGAAAGACTTGCCTTCTGAAATTGTGGGTGCTGCATCACTGGAAGCTTTTAAAAAGAGACTGAACAGCCACTTGTCTGGAATGGTATAGGGGTTGGACAAGAAGACCTCTCAGGTCCCTTACATCTCTGATATTCTGAACCATTCTAAAGCTTTCACCCTGCTTCTTTATAGTTAACTTATATTTCTATCTTTTAATATCCAACAACCTGAAGAAGTGGCCGAAACAATGCAATCTCCGTGTGACAAATAAAGCACAGCTTACAGAAGCAAGGGAACATAAATAATCTATGTACAATCCATGCCAATTTTGGATATTTTCAGTTCCATGTTTGTTCCATCAATATGCCATTTTTCAATATGCCTGCAAATTCACAGAAGCAAACAACCCAGTTTAACTAGATCAGTTCAATTTAAAAGGTGAACAGAATGTAATTTTCCTCATCATTAAAAAAATATTAAATCTCTACTCTGCTTCCTGCTTCCTTTTAAAAGAAGTGGAGGCAAGAGAAGAGGCCATCCATCTCAGGCTACAAGAGGTTAAAGCTCTGGTTATTTGCTCTTGTTATTTTATCCCGTGATTTGATCATACCGTTTGTACCAAGTTCGGAGAAGATAAAGGTAGCATCATTACATTCAGTAAGCTAATTTGGAACACAGAGAAAATTACACTGAACCAAAAGTACAGACAATTAGGTTGGCTAGATCAGGGACAGCTGCAATAGAAGAAAAGCCAACAGTCTGCCCATATGAAGGCCTTTGCACTTTGAATGATTCTGTACACCACCCTGCATCTTGATGCACTTTGCAAAGAGGTTGTATTGTACTACAATACAATAATTTCACCATGCATGAAACCACTGAGGTTGTGTGAAAATTCACCTTTTTGTGATGTTCATCATTTTGTGATGCTCTTTCTCTTAGGAGTGAACTCTGCCTCTCTCCTGGATTAGTTACAATGTTCAGTCACAATAAAAATGGGGTAATATGCCTTTTCTGCAGGAAAATGTATACAGATTTGGTCTAAATCACAACAGATTTAGGACAAGCGAGGATAAGGAAATAAACTGTCAATCATTGTTCATGACGACATACAAATACTTTGTTACGTGTAAACCTTCTCCCTGGGCATGGCCGGCACAGTACCTTGGCATGCCAAGGGTTAACCAGACTGGATGAACCTGACCCCTCCTGCTTCCCCCTCCCATTACCTGTAACTCCACCTCCTGGGTATTTAAGGTCATCCCACGTCGTTGCCACGTTCGTTCCTGACGATACCTGTAAAGAAGCAGATGTAAATGAATAAAGACTTGCTTGTGTTAATGATCCAGTGTGTCTTTGTATATTATTGGGCCCCAAATCGATCCAATCTAACATACTTTGGTGCAGCTCCCTAGATTACTGTCCTATAGCAGGGGTGTCAAACTGGATTTCTTCGAGGGCCGTGGGGGGGGGGAGTTGGGAGAGAGAAGAGACAGGATGGATGCCTCCTGCAGCACCCTGCCAGCCAAAACGGACCCCCCTGTGCCCCATTTTGGCTGCCAGAGCCACCGCAGGCCGGTCCTTTGCTATTTCCAGGCTGGCCCCGTGGGCCAGATTTAAGCACCCCGTGGGTCAGTTCTGGCCCACGAGCCTTGAATTTGACACCCGTGTTCTATAACTTTCATTGCCTGGCTATTTTTGTTTCATTGTCATGGAGTTAATGCTTGGTGTTTCGTATTTCCTTCAAGTTTCTTTGTATTCAATCAGTTGTTTCCAGTGGTGAAATCCAATTTTTTTTTATTACTGGTTCTGTGGGCATGGCTTGGTGGACATGGTGTGGCTTGATGGGCATGGCAGGGGAAGGATACTGCAAAATCTCCATTTTCCCCCCACTCCAGGGGAAGGATACCACAAAATCTCCACTCCCACCCTACTCCAGGGGAAGGATACTGCAAAATCTCCATTCTGACCCCACTCTGGGGCCAGCCAGAGGTGGTATCTGCCAGTTCTCCGAACTACTCAAAATTTCCACTACTGGTTCTCCAGAACCTGTCAGAACCTGCTGGATTTCACCCCCTGGATTCTGTAATTGCTTTAATGTTTTAAATGTTGGAATTGGTGGAAGAGAATGGTCAATAGGGAGAAACAGATGGGGTAGGGGGCAGGAGTTTTCCTTCCATCTTATCACCCTATCACAGTAACTCTGAAATTATAGTCTATGGACCATAGGCAATCTGTAGTAGACCACCATATTTCAGCCTCAGTCTGCAGGGCAGATCCGAGCCACTTCTTATTCCTGCTTTCATGTTTTCATTGCCAGCCAGTAGTTTATCAAAATAAATGAATGGATCACGGACTAAAAATTGGTTGATTTAAGCTTACAAGTGATGATATAGTAGCAAAATGAATTTGCAACTGACTGAAGTGAACCAATCTTGATTAGAGTATGATGTCACACATAAAAAAATCACAAATAACAAAGATATATGTGAGTAACCAACATAGTGAGAAATATTTAAAAATGATTTTGCATTGGACTTGAAATCCACCTGCCCCAATCATTTAGTATTCAAATCAAATCAAATCAAACCTTTATTGTCAATGCACAACATGTGTACAATGAGATTGAATGAGCCTCCCTTGGTGCAGCCCCCCCAAAAAAAACACTGAATACATCTCAATGACTCAAAATAAACTCAAAATAAAAGAAAAGAAAATCCCTAAACCCAAATAAGTAATAACTAACACACGATCCCATATACATATATGTATCTAACATTATACTATATTACACTGATATGAACATATTGCATGTTGCGCTGGCCCTCCAAGTCTATCTATTAAACCTAATTATGGTGTTATGTTGCATTCAGAAGTCTGACGGCCCATAGATAAAAGCTATTTTTCAGCCTATTAGTTTGGCTGGCTATGCTTCTATATCACCTGCTCGATGGTAGGAGAGTAAAGAAGTGCTGACCAGGGTGTGAATCATCCCTGAGAATTTTCCTCATTCTGCTAAGGCAGCATGTCCTTGCGATTTTGTCCAGTGAGGTCAGGGGGGCAGAGAATGGCAGCGGTAGGCAAGGGAGTGCCAAGATGAAGGGCTACCTGCACTGGCCTCCTGGGTAAGCACTGCAGCCCTCTCCCCATGCTGGGTGCTTCTGTCCTTCTCACTCTGCTTCTTCACCGCCAGCAAGCAGGGGCACAGCTGAGACTCCTTTTCCCAGAGCACTGGATTCCGTGGGCCAAGTTCCAGGAGTGGTGCCAGCAGTCAAAGAGAGCAGGAAGGTGGCTGGGTGGGTGGGAATACAGTGGGCTGCTTTGGAGACCCAAGCCTGGTGGAGCCAGCCAGGAGGCACAGGTGGAAGGTGGCCTTTTCTGCAGCATCCCCCTCCCCTCTTTGGATCACCCTGCATGGGAAGCCTCTGCCTTTTCAGAAACAGGGCAGGCAATTTATATAGAGGATTGGCAGGGGGGATGTGCGGCCCTCTGGGATGGAGAGCGGGGCAAGAGAAAGCTCAGAGATTCACTTGAGCAGTCAAGCCAGATGATGGAAGGAAACTCAAAGCATTGGGGGCTTCAGAAGGGCAGAATGTGCTTCAGAATGTGCAGCTCCTGGCTCTAACAGTGAGTGATGTATGTGTCGTCAAGTTGGCCATGCCCATCCGGTCACATGACCACCAAGCCACGCCCACTAAGCCATGCCCACAGAATCGGTAGCAACAATTTTTAGACCACTGGTTCAAACCCACAGCAACCTATCTTCAGCAATCAAATTATGAATATTAGTGAAGTTTTCACTATGTTATTGGAATTTTTAACCTAAATAACAGCTAGGTTCACCCAAGATGGTAAACCAACAGCAAACAAATCATACTATGGCTTACTGTGATACATGGCTCGAATTGTTGATAGTCGTGTTGTTGTATCACAGCTAAGTGGTTTCATTAGGACATAATGATTAGGCTCACACATTTCCCTAACCATATTGTGGTTTTGGCAAGTAAACATTGTATGAACCCAATCATTATTTCATCTAACTGGAAGAAGCACTCTGATTCTCAGTCAAAGGTCCTTCCAAACACTGACTGTATCATTAGCAGAACTGAGATTACTAAATCTTTACTGTACAAAAGGAACAGGTGACCCTTTGATGACAGAAGATTTTTTTTCAATAACTGAGAATTATATTGAGCAGGGCCACGATTCAAAGTTAATGCAGCAGCTTTTATACAAGTTTAAGGTGTCCTAGATAACCCTATGGCCTGTTAGGTCATACATATATATTACTCCAATGCTGGATGGTTCTATGATCATTTAAGGCAATGATGGCTAAGCTTTTGGCCATTGTGTGCCAAAAGCAGGGTGGGTTGCCCTTGCACGTGCCCACACCCATAATTCTATGCGCCCCACCCCCTGCACATGCGCACGTGACAACACCCCCCCCCCCCGCGCTTTTGGCATGTGATGGCCTATTGGGCCCGGTAGGCTCATTTTTCACCCTCCCCAGGCTCCAGAGACTTTCTAGGAACCTGGGGAGGGCAAAAATGGCCTTCCCAACCCCCCTGGAGGCCCTCTGAAGGCTGGAAATGGCCCATTGGGCCCAGACTAAAGTATGCCATAGGTTAGCCATTATGGATCTAAGGCAATCCAAATTAAAAAGAATTGAAGTGGTAAATGATTATCAATAGTAAGTCAACATTTACTTACCTAAGCAGAAGTTAAACAGAATGACCACAGATGGCAAAAAAGCAGTGGTTTGTTTTTTTGGGGGTGGGGGGGGCGTTGTGAGAGTGACTTCTGACTTCTTGCCAGCTTCCCTACTGACTTTATATGAGGGAAGCTGGCAGGGATTGTTGGAAATCACAATCACGTGACCATAGGAATGCTGCAAAGACCACAACTCTCTGAATAAATCTGGAAGTTAGGATTAAGATTACCAGGAAAAATATCAACAACCTCAGATATACAGATGATACCACTCTGTGCGGGTGAAGAAGGAGACTGCAAAAGTTGGCTTGAAACTCAATATTAAGAAAACTAAGATCATGGCATCCAGCACTTTCAATTCCTGGCACATAGATGGGGAAAAATGGAGGTAGTGACAGATTTTATTTTTCTGGGCTCCAAGATCACCGCAGATGGGGACTGCAGCCAAGAAATTAAAAGATGCTTACTCTTGGGGAGGAAAGCTATGGCAAATCTAGACACCATACTGAAAAGCAGAGACATCACCCTGCCAACAAAAGTGCATATAGTCAAGGCTATTGTGTTCCCAGTTGCAATGTATGGCTGTGAAAGTTGGACCATAAGGAAGGCTGACTGCCAAAGTTTTGAGGCCTTTGAACTATGGTGCTGGAGAAGACTCCTGTGAGTCCTTTGGACTGCAAGGCAATCAAACTGGTCAGTCCTAGAGGAGATCAACCCTGACTGCTCTTTAGAAGGCCAGATCCTGAAGCTAAAACTCAAATACTTTGGCCACCTAATGAGAAGGAAGGACTCACTGGAGAAGAGCCTAATGTTGGGAAAGATTGAGGGCAAAAGAAGAACAGGACGACAGAGAATGAGGTGGCTGGATGGAGTCACTGAAGCAGTAGGCATGAGCTTAAATGGACTATGGGGGATGGTAGAAGACAGGAAAGCCTGGAGGAACGTTATCCATGGGGACGTGATGGGTCAGACACAACTTCATAATTAACTACAACAAAGTAAATAGATAATAAACGATTCATACACATACACTGCCCCGAAGCTTTCTTATAACAAAATAAACACTGAAATGAGAAGCCGCATTGTTTCACTTGCTGTCATTTATGCATCACTAAAACAAACAATGTTCAAGAATATGTGCAAAAGTCTATAATAGAAGGTCAGCTTAACCTGCCTAGGGATGGAATTCCACAATCCTGACACTGTCTTATTAAAATCCTTGCCCTGATGCCAGCCAACCTCACTACTAAATGTTGGCTACCATAGGTTTAATCCAGGAAAAAGTAGAGAAGAGAAACTCTTTGCAAAAAAAGAAACCCCATGCAATCCTTTAAGAGCAGCTATAAGCTCTTCAACCAAGCTGTAACTTAGTTATTTTTTTTAAAAAAAATGGATCTCCTACTGAGGATTTTTCTTTCAAGGAAAAATGAATAGACTTCATTTCTGCTAGTTCTGCTGAAAACAAAATACTGATATTCCTTTCCAAAAGGCTACATCCTGCAATCCTTTTTTGTTACTATCTTTATTTTCACCAAAACTCCAGTGTGGAAATAGCTGCAGAACATCCTGTGAGCTCACGGGTTTTGAGTATGTAGAAGGCTATCCCAGGTAGAAACTCTGTCATCATGAAGGTATTGCATAGCTGTGTGTCTATACATCCGCAACTGATACCTACTTGCAGTAAAGGTTAGTTAGTAATTTGGCACGAGTGTCCTCTATTTGACTTTTGCTGTGTCTGGGAGGAAAGAAAGATAGAAAAAAGAACATAAAGTGATATATGGAGACTGAAGCCATGATCCTCAGGTGTGAGCACTAACGATGTTTAGAGTTTCTCCATAATATCAGTTCTTCCCATTCATGCTTTTTTAAAAAAGTATCTTTTTCAATGGTTAGCAGCTAGACAACAGGCTAAGCAATCATAGAACTAATGGATGATGATGCACCCCATTCAGGTGCAAAATGTTATGTGTAATATAAATTGTAGTAAATATTGCTATATTACTGCTGAGTCATATCTATTAGGACAGTACACTTTTCACAACTTTTTGGCCTCTTTTATTGATTTTATATGGGATGTGTACAAATAGTCAGAGGGATGCGGTGGCTCAGTGGCTGAGACACTGAGCTTGTTGATTGAAAGTTCGGCAGTTCAGCGGTTCAAATCCCTAGTGCCGCATAATGGGGTGAGCTCCTGTTACTTGTCCCAAATTCTGCCAACCTAGCAGTTCGAAAGCACATAAAAAATGCAAGTAGAAAAACAGGGACCACCTTTGGTGGGAAGGTAACAGTGTTCTGTGAGCCTTTGGGGTTTAATCATGCCAGCCACATGACCACAGAGACGTCTTTGGACAGCGCTGGCTCTTCGGCTTTGAAACAGAGATGAGCACCACCCCCAAAATCGGGAACGACTAGCACATATGTACAAAGGGAACCTTTACTTTTTACAAATAGTCACCCTAAGCATTGGGCAATTACACTGGTAGAAGAGGGCCTAAAAATGAAGAAGGAATGGAGCTTAAAAGATCTCTTAGAATTTTCTTTCACTTAGATAACAACCACAGCTGATGTAAAAAATTTATAAATCACCACATAAATAAGAATGGAATCCAGGGATATGTTTCAGTGAATTTATTCTTTTTTAAAAAGTGGTTGAAATCTTGTGAAATTATCAAATGGGGTGATTCTTGTCTAAAATCTCCAGAGGTCTTCAAGACCATAGGGTTGTCTTGGGTTGGTGTAAAATATACATACTAGACACAATATTTAATATATGAATAAAAATTAAGCAATATAGTTTTTCCATAATATCAATTTTTATTTTAATACTCTTGAGATACACTATAGAAAAATTTTCCCTTCAACTATAAAAAAACTTAAATTGAAATTTAGACTTCATAAAATGTCTTGTTTTCACATTATAAAGTAACATTAAATTCAGTCACAAATTTACCTGTACAGTAACAGTTGTGTACTGACTGAAAATTTATTTTCCTGTTTTTCTAATGAAAACATTTTATGCATCTCTTTATAATCTCAAGAGATTAAATTGGGATATTTTAACAATTTGGATCCAAAATTCCTAGGAGAATATAAACAAATATCTTTCTATTTAGATATAGCTCTTTCTAAAGGGAAGCAAGAAGATACTTGTTGCCCTGAAGATACTAAAATGCATTGTATTACATAATTTGTTGAACTTTTTCTTTTCTTTTCTTTTTTTCCCCTTAGTTAAGTCAGCTCATAAATATGAAAGAGCCTTCCTTCTAAAGAAGAGTAGTAAAAAAAAAATGTAATCTGTATACTGGGGCAGCTACAAAGGAGCAATAAATTATTACAGTAATGACATGCTAATTAAAATTTGGCTTGTAAGTCATGTAAAGCATTTGAAGCACAGCAAATTTCTTCTTTTCATTTGCTGAGTATCGAGGTAAATTGCCTGGTGACAGTGGGCCATTGCTAACAAGTACAAATTGAATAACATGTGAACTTCTATTCTATTAGGCCTGCCTGAATTAGAGATGCAGCACCCTCTCCCATTGTAGGCTTGATTGATAAATGCTAAGGAAAATTTGTCAAAACATCATGGGCTCCACCCTGTGGGACATCAATATGCTCCATTTAGTCACCCACCCGGCACTTCCTTCATAGGATTGTCACATAAAATTAAGACTAGCCGCTAACCAGCCATCAAGCTTGCGTCCCTCCTGACATCAGTCAGCCTGTATTCTGTATGCATATTAGTCACATGCTTAACAATTTGGCTTGTCAGGTCTAAAGCATGTCAGTGACCTCTGGAGCAGAGGCTGGCCTTTCTGAGTACACAGAGACATCGTGCTCAGCTGTTCAAGATTTTTATGCCATTTCCTGCCAGATTCATGCACAGATGCACTGCCCTAAGCTATAATCTGCAGCCGGGAACCCAAATGACAAATGGCAGAGCACAGATTATTACATTATATATTAAGTAACTACAAGTCTGTAAATTATAAGTGAAGTACTATTCAGTCCAAATGTCTCTCTCAGCTGGCAGCATGTTTTCCTTTCTCCCCGATGAGGCCTAATAAATATCAGGTGCACCAAGAGATCAAGAGCTCCCTTAGGCAAAAATAAATTGTGTCTATTGCTAATTAGCTGCTTGAATATGAAACAGTTTGGTGCCAACTGCATAACTGAACAGGTTTCTGGAAGGTTAGTTCAACTCTACCAGCACTATTAGCTGGTAAAATATAAAATTTGCTGACTAAATATACATTTAATGTGACAACTCTCTAACAATGGCCAACTACTTGCCTCCAAAAAGCGTACAAACCAAGCACAATGACATTTGTCATATATTGTTTGTCCCCTAAACCAACATCTGATTGGATTGGCATTGTCCCTTTGAAAATGAATTTTTGACTACAGTTTGACTATAATTCTAATAAGCTTTGTGAGTCAATCATTTCAATAAATTATTTTTTTCCAGTGATGGTTAGTCAGTCAGTATTCACTCAGTTTTGACTAGTTGTGATCCATGGCTGTCAATAACTGCAGTTTTGAGGTCTTAAAAGCTCATGCTTGTTCCTTCAGTGATAGTAACTAAACACCTTGTCTTCTGCCAGTCTTTTTTTTTCAAATTGCATTCATTTTTTTCAAGTATCGGATCTTCTCTAATGCTTGCTTTCTGTTATATGTCTAGAAAGTCTGATCTTGCAGAGAATCTAATCTAGATTTGAACAATTTGTTGTTACTGCACAACAAGCTAAACATTCACTATTTTCTCCAGCACCATTCAAAGGCATTTGAAATATTTCTTCATTCAGTCCTTCTCTTGGTCTAGCTTTGATAGACATGTTACAGCTAAGAGAACCATGGTATTGACAATGCATGTTGTCAGTGTGATGTGTAAATAGTGTAAAACAATATTTTCATATTGTTGTATGCAAAACTTTAAGCACTTGTAGTCAAACTGCATCTTGTATGGTCTTCTCTGCTTTGCTTCATTTGAAACAGTGATGAAAGCAAGTAGTGGCAGTGCATTTTGTTCACACCCATTTCTTTAGTATGACAAAAATATATACATGTATAACCTTCTAAAAAACCAACATATATTCCTAACCTGCTAAAAGATACTCTTGCCTCTGGCTATTCAAGCAGTTTGTCCAAGGAATCTGCCAAATAATAAATTCTCTTGTTAGTAGTTAGAGTACCAGGTCATCCCTGTTCAGTAATGATAAAACATAGATGGTAAATTGATCTTTTTTGTAAATGCATATATTATTTTGTTTGGGAAAAAATTGCTTCAGTATGCTGAAAAGGAAGAGTTGTTTTTTTTTTTTTTTTTGCTATCCAGCTTCATCTTTGGTTCAACATGTTAGCAGACTCTGTCAAAACAGCAAAAACTTAGTGCAACACAAACAGGGATGAAATACTCCCGGTTCGGACTGGATTGCCTGATCCGGTAGCGATGGCAGCAGGTGGTTAGGAGAACCGGTAGCAAAAATCCCTGCCCTCCCCCCCTCCCGATGCCCAGCTGAGCCATGCGATCATCAGAAGCTTTTTTTTTTTACTTTTAAAAGCATTTTTTTCTACAACCTCTTAAGAAAAAAATGTTGGCCACGCCCACCAGTCACATTACCCCCACCACCAACAAGCCACACCCACAGAACCAGTAGTAACAAATTTTACATTTCACCACTAAACACAAATATAAGTAATAATCTATGTGCTGATATGGTTTAGATTTCTGGTTTTCTTTTTCTCCCATTCTAGAAGGGAGAAAACATTCCCGATATTCCTAGGAAGCTACCATCAAAAATATGTTGGTACAATTTCTGGGGACTTTAGAGCTGAAAAATGATAATTTGGGGAATCATATAGAGTCTACTGCCTATGGATTTTTTTATAGCTGATCTACATGGCAGTTACTCATTGACAATCAATCCAGTGCTAGGACTGATTTGAAAACTCAGTTTACACCATTTTTCTACCATTTTATTCTTTTTTTTCTTTTGTGATTAAGTGTCAAAATTGTTGACTTGTAAGTGATAAATTAAGATAAAGAATGCATTCCTCTTTTAACCCAACAGTTTAAGAACCCAATTAAAAAAAAAATTTAAGAGTTTGTTGTCTAAATTTCAGCTGCAACACATCTTGTGAAGAGAAACTCAGTCTATCTGGGTAATTGGTTATACCCATGATGACGAACCTATGACACACGTGCCAGATGTGACATACAGAGCCCTTTCTGTGGGCACGCGCATGGTTGCCCCAGCCCAGCTCCAATTGCGTTTCTCCATTGCATTTCACTCAATCAATTCCAACTTGAAAGAAAAAGATCTTGTGAAGTTGGAATTGATTGAGTGAAATGCGAGTGAAATTGAGGAGGGGGGCAGAGATTCCAACTTCAGCCTCCTGACGTGATGCAGGGCTTTGGATGAAGCCTGGAAGAAAGCACCGGTGGCTCGCTCACACTCTCCCCCCCCCCCCCAGTCTAGCTTGATGCAGGTGGCAATGCAACTCATATTTCCCTTGGCAAGCCCGCTGTGCGTGAATTTCTGCCCCCCTCTGACCCGTGCATACCTTGGCAATGGGACTGTTTCTCTCCACCCTCTTTTCTTGTTTTGTCTGCTGGATCAGCGCAGGGGGTATGAACCTAGCTTTGTTGTCCATTACAGCTAGGAATCTCAAAACTGAGAATGAATGTTTATCTTGTAGCCAGCAGCCCGGGTGCTAGATTGGTGCCCTGCAAATTCTGTTTCTCAAGGAGCCAAGCCGAACTTTTGCACGCCACTTGCTGAGGCGCAGAGTGGGTGGGGCTAATAAGTGGTCAAGGAAGTGCCTGAAGAAGCCCAGATGGCTGACGGGGAGGCAGGACATCCCAATGCCAGCAGCTTTGCTGGAAAAGAAACTGCTTTTTTTTTGCCGAGCTGATGCAGGGTCACATTGTGGCTCTGAGTTATAATAGGCTTCAGGAGGAGGACGGGATCCCATCTCCCCCATTGTGAAGCATGCAAGTGAAAAAGTTCACTCAATCAATTCCAACTTCGCAAGATCTTTTTCTTTCGCAAGAAGTTGGAATTGATTGAGTAGAACATGACAGAGAAACGCGACTGGAGCTGGGCTGGGGCGACTGCACGTATGCCCATAAAAAGGGCCCTGAGTGCCACATCTGGCATACGTGCCATAGGTTCACCATCACGGATGTAGGAGAAAGTATGGCAGAGCCATAGAGTTAAAAGAGGAATCAGCCTACAGTCTCTACATAGCTCTTCATCCCCTCTTGAATTCTGTTGATCATTATATAGTGCCAAAAATAGCACTAACCATTAGTTTAGTAAATTCTTATACATAGGCATGAGTAATCATAAATCAGTTTCATTGGAACTTCATATATGGGCCTGATTTTATGGGCCTGATATTCAGTTTTCAAGAGTCAGACAAATGTTAGCTTTTCTGCTGTCAAATCCAGGTTGATATAAACTGATTGTTGATGTTCATAATCATGGCCTATCTATCATCTATCATCTATCATCTACCATCTTTTTAATCTTTTATCTATTCCTGTTAGCTGCTCCAAATATTTTCCATCAGAAAACTGGTACAGCCATATTTCACATAATAAATAAAAGAAAGTACTACGGCTCTGAACAAAGATGAAGGAAATAAAAACTGAGGTCTTCAGTGCTATAACTCTGATTTTAGAAGGGGAAAAGTGAATATGGATGGATGGATTTACTAAAGCCATATATTACTCCAAAATGTTTCCAGGTTACATTACCAAATGAAATAAGAATTTGGTTTATTGGTTTCCTTATTGACCCCATCAGATGTAAAAAGTTGCTTCAGTGTTATGGAGGTAGCAAGATTATAAAAGAAACAATAGTCTTCTTTTGTTGGCAAAAGTTAGAGAGCCATTTTTTTCTGTTCCTTTCATACATACCTGCATGCCCTTTTTGGTTTAATTTAATGTTGGTTTTGTTATAGTATTCCTTGCCTACACATCTTAAAAATTTACTTCCTTCATTTGATTTTTGTCACTGGTAAAGGCAATTGTGGAAAACAAATATTTAGTGAATTCATATTTGTGTAGATCAGAATAACAAAAACTGTGGAATCTGTCTGATCCTAGTCTGAATTATTGATTTATACTGCACAATCAATTTTATTTGAACCACCAATTTGACTTGAAAAGTTGTATAGATTTCATGACTGGAACCAAATTAAATTGCTATATCAAATCTAATATATTAGAATCAATTCAGGTTCTAAAAGAGCATGCCCGTGTGTGCAAAAGTATTCCAGATCTATCTAAATTTACTGGAAGTTGACCAATTCCATTCCATTCAATTCAATGCATTGAATCAATTCTGTTATTTTATTTGGCAAATCAACTTGATTTATAAGTGTGAAAGAATGACCTTCCAACTGACTCTCTCATTCCCAGCTTTGTAGTCCCCTAATAATGATATACAGTCTATATAAAAAGTCTACATACCCCTGTTAAAATGTCCAGTTTTTGAGATGTAAAATAAATCAGACCAAGATAAATCACTTCAGGATTGTTTCCTTTAATATAACATGTGTCTTGTACAAATCAATTGAAAAACAAACTGTAATCTTTTGGGGGGGGGGGGAATAAAAATAAAATTTTAACAGGGGAGTGTAGATCTTTTTATGTTGGCTGTGCTTGCAAAAGCAAAACAAAAACAAAAACCCACAAATAAATTGCTTATCTTGCTAAGGAAGTTGCAGCATGCAACAATGCAGCATCTATTCAACTCCTAGCAAAAGGCGACACTCAGCTTCCCTTGCCTAAGGCCATATGCAGATAATGGATAACTTAACAGATGGGCCTTTCCCTTCACTTTGTTCCTAAACTCTCTTCTCTAATTGTCATCAATATCATCAGTGATACCAGATGAAGCCAGGAGTGCGAGTGGAGAAACCTTCACATCCCACATCTTGAATTGCTGCCACTTCTCTGGGGGGTTGTCCCTTTTGCTGAGGCAATCTGTGGCACTACTTAGCACTGGAACCCTTGCTGTGTTGCAGCAGAGAGCAGCTGACTGATATGGATTCCCAGGCAGGGGGGGCTGGGCACTAATGCAGGTCTCTCCAGTTTTGTATTTGGAATATTACAGCTGGTGGTGGCCGAACCTGATGCCATATCTCTAGGCAAAGTAGGTTGGGGGTGGTGGTGGTAAATGACAGCATATTAATTCACCTTGCAATATTGATTTTCCCCCACATACTGTTAGGCTTGGGTATGTACTGTATGTATGGGTGTGTAATACCATTTCTGTCTCAACTCCATTACTCATGCAAGCTGCACCCTCTGAATCTTCTTTCCTTAAGTTAAACTCTGCCTTTTCTTCTTTGATTGAGACAATGCTGCACTTATGTCTGCCTAATCATTGACTTTAGGTTGGACGAGGGAGAGAAAGAGTATGGGGGAGAAAATCACCTCTGCTTTGGTTAAAACACACACACACACACACACACACACACACTGATATCTTCAAAATGCTTTAAAATGCATCATTTAGTTGTACTTTTATTCCTATTTTATTGTTGCAGGTAGCAGTGAGTGTTTGTTGGTTTGTTTGGGATGACAGTTGTTGGTTTTTAATCCGTTTCCAGTGGTGAAATGTAAAACTTGTTGCTACCGATTCTGTGGGTGTGGCTTGGTGAGGGAGTAATGTGACTGGGTGGGGGTGGCCAACTTTTTAAAAAAACTTTTAAAAGCATTTTTTACAACCTATTCGGCCGAATAGGTTGTTAAAAAAATGCTTTTAAACCCTGTTGGAAGAAGGAGTGAACCTAACCTGGTTGCAGTATCTTCAACTTCAAGCAAGATGGAGAGAAGATCAGAAAATTGGACTAATGTTACATGAAGAGGATTTGGTGACTCAGATGAAACGTAAAGGGCCGATGCATATTAAACGAGTATACAATGTATTGTTAGAAAGGGATTCAGAGAGTGAACTGGTTAAAGACTGTATGATAAAATGGGCACAGAATTTTGCAGAACCAGTAATGTTGGAAACATGGGAAAAGATTTGGGTCCAGAATGTGAAATTTACACAAGCACAGAACTTGAGGGAAAACTTTTACAAGATGTTTTATAGATGGCACTTAGATCCAAAAAAGTTATCATGTATGTATCCAAATGTTCAACCTAAATGTTGGAGGTGCGATTGTTTGGATGCAACATATTTTCATATTTGGTGCACATGTAGAAAATTGAAACCATTCTGGATTAAACTTTGGTGGGTAATGCAGAATATTTTGAAGAAGAAGTTGGAGTTTTCTCCTCAGCTCTTTCTGTTGGGTATAGTTAAGGGCTGTTCAGTAACTGATACTAGATTAATATTGTATATGATTACAGCAGCCAGATTATTGATAGGTCAATATTGGAAGAAAGATAGGGTGCCTACTATAGAGGAATGGATATTGAAGATGTCTAACTTGGTAGAGATGGCAAAAATTTCTGCATACCTGAAGGAAAGGACCCATGAAGCTTTTGTTAAAGAGTGGAGGAAATGGGTAGAGTATATGAAGAATAAATACCAAAGTAAGAAGTTTCAATTAGTGCTCAGCTGAATTTGAATCTTAGTTACCTAAGTAGCTTAAATGTAAGGTATTGAATATGAAATATCTGGTTTATTATTATTAATAAGAGTATTAAATAAAAGTATTATTAATTGTCAAAGAGAAATGTATAAAATGACATGAATGAAGAATGGAATAAGTTTAATGTATTAATGTTTGGAATTATAGTAAAGGTTATATATTGTTAGCATGTGATGATGAAGTTTAAAATATTTTTCTAGATTTTTTAAATATGTTTAGAGATTTGAACGTGAAATATATGTTATAAAATATTTTACTAGATTTTTTAAATATGCTTAGAGAATTAAACAGGAAATAGTTGGTTTATTATTAAAGAGAAATGTATTATCATATTTTATGTAATTGAATTCATAAGAGATTAAGTGTTAAAGAGAAATGTATAAAATGATATTAATGATATAAAGGAGGTTAATAGATTTTCTTATGTTAAAAATGTTAGTATGATGTTTAAAATATTTTACTGGATTTTTTTTAAATATGCTTATCATGTTTAGAGTAAAGTGTTAAGTGTTTTATGTAAGGGGATCTCACTTTTAAAGATTGTTAAATATGTAATGTTTGTTAAACAGCGGAAGTCAAGGGGGGGAGGGAGGGAGAGGGGGGTTAGGGGGGGTTAGGTAGGGGGTGGGGTGGGGGAGAGGGTTTTTTTTTTATAAATGTAATGTAAAACTTTTTCAATTAAAAAAAAATGCTTTTAAAAGGTAAAAAAAGGGATCTGACGATCACAGCTGTGGCATGCACTCGTCAGAGTCTTTTTTTAACCTTATAAAAGCAGGAAGTAATGACACCCAGGCGGGTGGGCGGTGCCTTGTACCGCCATCGCTACCGGTTCTCCAAATGACCTGCCACAATTGCTACCGGATTGTCCCATCCAGTCCGAACCAGGAGCATTTCACCCCAGCAACCACCTGACTGCTTTTTTTCCTGATCTGAAAAAGTTCCAAAGAAGGAGTGCTCTCACTGTGCTTTTATTTACTTGATTTTGGGAAGATAAACAAGCTATAATGGAGAATTGATTGTGCAGTGACAGAGAGTACAATTCACACCACCCTTCATCTCTCTTGTAGCCAGTACAAGGAAACTCCCTCTTATTCTCCTTTGATAGAAATGCTGAAAGCAGCTGATCTTCCTTCCAACTAAATGGGAATGCTTGGAAAAAGGAGCCCAGTACTAATTTAGAGACATTGAAACCAGGGGTGAGTTCTACTTACCTTTACAACTGGTTTGCAATGGGCACACACGCACACTTCTGCACATGTGCAGAAGTGTCCTGATGATGTTGGGGTTGTTGGGTGGAGACTCCCACTGGTTTTACTACTGGTTCTATAGAACTGGTCCAAACCAAGGGCAACCCACCACTGATTGAAACTAAGTAAACATGTACTAGTCTGTCCTGAATGGGACACCACTTATATCCCACTTTCAGATCCATAGGCGACATCAGCAGAGGTAGTATTCAGCCGGTTCGGACCGGAAATCGCGGGTGGACCCACGGAAGGCCAGGTACATGTGCGGAAGGTGCACACATGAACCAGTGGAAACAAAAAGTGAAACCCACCACTGGACATCAGGCAGGAGAGAGAAAGAGAGAAAAGGATGCCATAAGAATAAATGGTCATTGATCCTTGACACGTGTGAGTGTCAGCATGGGTTAAAATTTGTGCTGTGCTAAAATGTCTTCTGTATTTGTATTGTTATAATCCTGCTAGTTGGGGAATTCTGGGATTTGAGATCCACAAATCTTGTTTTACTTGCTATTCCTTTCTCTCAATAAAAGTTTACCTTTGAAAATAATGCCTGTTTCAAGAGTTCTGCACTCTTGAAGAGAGAGGAGAGGCAAGTGCTTAACATTAGGCAGGATCTGAAGTTGCCAAACCTGGACAATTCTGGTCTAAACAACATGAGGATGAGATACAAAACCAGGAAGAAGAGAGGTTTCAATCACATATTGCCTTAAAATAAATATCAAGAAAGTAATGTGTATTTTGCTGTATAAATTAAGCATTTCTTTATATCAGCTACTCTAGGAACTTTTCTCTTTCTAGTAATGGGAACAAAGCAGTTCTGGGAGAGGACCCATGCCAAGTCCTATCCTGAAAACCACCATAAACTGTAACCCAAACCACCACCCCCAAAAAAAGCAAAATACAGGGGTGAAATCTAAAATTTATTACTACTGGTTCTGTGGACGTGGCTTGGTGAGGGGGAGGTAATGTGACTGGGTGGGCTTGGCCATTTTTTTTTAACTATTAAAACCATTTTTTCTACAACCTCTTCGGCGAAGAGATTGTAAAAAAATGCTTTCAAAAGGCTCCAACGATCCCAGCTGAGTTGCCTGATCGGCAGAGACTTTTTTTCTTTCAAATGCCTCTGACGATCAGGTAACTCAGCTTGGATCATCAGAGGCATTTAAAAGAAAAAAAAAGGGTTTTCTTCTTTTAAAAGCCTTTGATGATCCCAGCTGAGCCGCGTGATCATCAGAGGCCTTTTTTTTTTACTTTTAAAAGCATTTTTTCAGCTGAAGAGGTTGTAGAAAAAATGGTTTTAAAAGTTAAAAAAAAAGCCACTGATGATTGTGCGGCTCAGCTGGACATGGGGGAGGGGCGGCATGGATTTTTGCTACCGGTTCTTCGAACCACTCGCCTCCACCGCTACTGGATCAGGTGATCTGGTCCAAACCAGAAGCATTTCACCCCTGGCAGAATACCAATGTAATTCTGCCCTGGAAGAAGGAATGTTGTCAGCATGATTTATTTTAGCAATCAAAAGAGATAGAAATAGACCTGCTACCTCTGGGAAATAAACCATGTTCATTTCTATCTTTACCTCTCCCAAGTTCTAAATAAAGCAGAAAAAAAGCCACTTTTTGGAGTGCATCTCAAATCAAATCATTATTACAGTCACAGACCAGCATAAAGGAGTCCATCTCTTCTTTTCAGCCTGATAGTAACTTAATTAACCTTAGTGAAAATAAGTTTGTCACACTGTTGCTCTAGACCATTGATGGCTAATCTTTTTGCCATCATGTGCCAGGAGCAGGGGGTGAGGGCGGGGTCATGCGCACACATACCCACACCCATAATTCTATACACCCTGCCCCTGCGCATGTGCATGTGACCCACACCTGAGACCCCCGCTCCTGGCATGTGATGGCACAGTAGGCCCATTTTTTCCCAGCCTCCAGAGCCTTTCTAGGAGCCTGGGGAGGGCGAAAATGGCCTACCTCCCCAAAGCCCTCCAGAGGCAAAAATGGCCTGTCTGCCAACTTCTGGTCCCACTGGCAAACCTTGCTTTAAAGACTTGTAGACTGGTAATATGTTCACTCCTAATTAAACTGTACAGCCCTATATTTAGACTAATAATTGCAAGCAGTAGGCAGGATCTTAGACCAGGAACAGAAATTCTAGTGCTGTAAATGTAATCTTGGACTTTCCTGGTACAAAGATTATTTTATGTGCATCTATATGCACATTTTTTGTATATTGCTAGAAGTAGTCCTCAATTTACAATCTGAGTTACAATCTTACAATTTGAATTTTTTTAGTGAAAATTCAAAGTTACAATGACACTGAAAAAAAATGGCTTACGATTTGGTCTTCGTACTTATGACCATTGCAGCATCCCTATGATTACATAATTAAAATGTGGGTGCTTGGAAACTGATACGTATTTATAATGGCTGCAGCATCCCAAGGTCACGTGACACCACTTGAAATCTTCCTAGCTGTGTTCCAATAATCAAAATCAATGGGAGAGGCTGGTTTGTTCAATCACCATGTACTTCACTTAATAACCGCAGTGATTTGCTTAACAATTGAGGCAAAAAAAGTCATAAAATTGCCCCTGAATCATTTTTACAACCACCTTGCTTTGCAATGGAAATTCTGGTCCCTGTTGTGGTTGTAAGTTGAGGCCTACCTATATTGTTAAGATCCACGGTTTGTATGTTTTGAGCTGCAAACCATGTCATAACTTCTGGGAAAGGCAAGTTTTGGTATGTGCATAAGCTGACTCACAATAGATTTGGGTGGGGTAAATTCAGTCAATTTGTAAAACAACAAATGATTAAAGATGGGCGAACACAACTCTCATCCATCCCTAAGAGCACTGAGCTGTAAGTATATTTTAGAGCAGGCTTCGGTGGCATTGTTTTCATTGATACATCCTGGGACAACTCCTAGCCACTTAAATGAAGTTAAAAGTACAACAACAACAACATAATTGTTAGTGAAGGGTTTTTTTCTTTCTTTACCACCGACTTCTCCAAATAGAGACAAAAATATGTGAGGCAATTCCCCTCAAGGGTTAAATATATGGATATATTGGATATATATGGATATACCCATATGGTGACATGGTGGTTCAGTGGCTAAGATGCTGAGCTTGTCGATCAAAAGATCGGCAGTTCAGTGGTTCGAATCCCTAGTGCCACATAATGGGGTGAGCTCCCGTTACTTGTCCCAGCTTCTGCCAACCTAGCAGTTCAAAAGCACGTAAAAAATGTAAGTAGAAAAATAGGGACCACCTTTGGTGGGAAGGTAACAGGGTTCCGTGCGCCTTTGGCATTTACTCATGCCGGCCACATGACACAGAAAGGTCTTCAGACAGTGCTGGCTCTTCGGCTTTGAAACGGAGATGAGCACCGGCCCCTGGAGTCGGGAACGACTAGCACATATGTGTGGGGAACCTTTACTTTTTTTCCCATATGGATAATTGAGAATCTCTACAGACTTCCCTTCAAGGGTTAAACTTTACTTCATAAGTGAAGATCAGTTTAAGGGTACACCCAGGTTAAATGCACTGATTCCTCATTCTATACACAGTAAGGCAGCAACAAGTCAAACATCGTGAGGATGCTGATTAATTAGGTACCCCTTCTCCCTGCCCTTGAGAGTGATTTATTCAGACACATCCCCTACCAGATCCATTGTGCTGACTGGATTAATGAAGTGCGCCAAAGAAAATTCCCTGGCAACGTTAGATGAAGTGCAGGGAAACATGTCTTCTTAGAAGTTTCTTATCTAGCTTATTGACAGAATATTAATTAGGACAAAATATACATGTCTTAACTCAGTATCTCTTGATAGCAGCTATGTACATGTGGGTGGGTTTGGTGAGTGTGTGCGAGTGTGTGTATTTGTGTGTTCACAGCATATAAATCCATTCCAGGAGAGGGGAAATGTGGTTGCACAGATTTAGCCAATGGTTTGAAAGCCCAGCTATATAGCAACAACAGTTATTTCTCTGTACAAATACAGGTAGTCTTTGATTTACGACAGTTCATTTAGTGACCATTTGAAGTTACAATGGCACTGGAAAAAGTGACTTATGACAATTTTTCACACGTATGACCTTGTTGCATCCCCATGGTCATGTGATCAAAATTGGATGCCTGGCAACTGATTTATATTTATTTAATTATTATTATTATTATTTTATTTTATTTTAATACAAACTATCCATCTTCCATTAAACAGTGTGTTGTCTGGGTAGAAATATCTTGTGCAATAACAATTAAAATTTACAACCATATTCATTATTTATCTTTCTTAACTTAATGTTGATATACATTGCATGTTTAATACTATAACAATTCTTTTCTTGACTTATTTAATTCTATTAATATATTTTCTGTATTTCACTAATCTACTTTTATTTCTAACTTTCATATTTATTCTCTAGCCATCGGTAAAATAGTTCCCATACAGTATAATATTCAGTTTGTTCCTTCTCTTTAATTGCAAGTGCTAACCTATTTATTTCTGCACAATCTAATATTTTCCAAATCACATTCTCATCTGCAGGAATCTCTTCACTTTTCCAGTTTTGTGCAAATATAATCCTAGCTGCAGTTATTACATGAATAATCAAATATACATTCTCTTTACTATAAGTTTCTGGTAAAATCCCCAATAAAAATATTTTGGGTTGCAGATCAAAATGGACTTATGACCATTTTTCACACGTATGACTGTTGCAACATCCCCATGGTCATGTGATCAAAATTGGATGCTTGGCAACTGACTCATATTTATGATGGTTGCAGTGTCCCAGGGTCATGTGAACACTTGCGAACTTCTGATAAGCACCGTCAACGTCAAGGTGCTAGTCACCATCTTCAAGCACTCCATGGCTTACGACCGGGATGCTTACAGGACTGCCTTCTGACACCGCATGCCTCCCATCACCCAATACGCTCTCACAGAGAGGGCCTCCTCAGGGTGTAGTTGGCCAAACAATGTTGGCTGGCGACCCCCAGGGGGAGAGCCTTCTCTGTGGGGGTTCCTGCTCTATGGAAAGAGCTGCCCCCGGACATAAGGAGGATCCCCGACCTCCGCATTTTTCGTTGTGTGCTGAAGACTTTACTGTTCCAGCAAGCCGGCCTGACTGAATGAATTAACTTAAGTGGGTTTTAATGGTTTTAAAGGGGTTTTAGCTAGGGGTTTTAATAACGGCCAATGCTTTAAATTATTTTAAATGGTTTTTAATTTTTGTGCCTTGTATTATTTTATCGTGGCTGTACACGGCCCTGAGTCCTTCGGGAGAAGGGCGATATAGAAATGTAATAAACTAACTAAACTAAACTAACGTGGAAGCCAGATTCACTTAACAACCGTGTTAGTAACTTATCAACTGCAGTGATTCACTTAACAACTGTGACAAGAAAAGTCTTAAAACAGGGCAAAACTCAACAACTGTCCCACTTAGCAAGAGAATGTTTGGGCACAATTGTGGTTGTAATTCAATGACTACCTGTACTTATGTATAGTCTTGCTTCAGGAGAATTTTTTTTTCCTGCATTCATCTCTTCTGTCAAGGAGTTTGGTGCATTATACAGAATATTCTGCTGATTCTAAAAATCGCAGTAAATTCAGCCTAGGCAAAGCCTCCGGGTGACATTATTGCTGTGCGCAAGCAAATATGGATCTTGGAACACACTTAGCATTTCTCTGGGAAGCCCAGCGGTGGCTGGCAAGCCATTCTTCATTTTCTTTCCATTACTGCCTTCTGACTGGGGGTGGGTGGGGGAGGAGGGAAGGGTCACCAAAACAGCATATAGACAGCACTGAAATGTAGGATTGCCTAAATTCCATTTCCTTTCTTGACCTATAATTCCAAACTCGGCTTACTCAAGTCCTGTCCTATTGCACTCTTTAAAAAAAATGAGCCACCTAATCTGAGATAATAAGGAGCTGAAAGAAGACAAGTATAAACAGTGGCTACAGATTGGCATACATTAGCACTTTAAGGTTTCTGTGTATCAGCACATTATAAAAACAATAATTTCTGAAAGTTAAATGGGATCAACCAATTCCGCCATCTCTTCCTCTTCAGCCACCACCATCGTTACTCCCGAACCAACTTAGTATTCTGGGCAATGCACACCATAGATGCAAAGCTAATTATCCTTTTCATATGTAGAAGGCTTCCCAGTCATTTTAAGGGGGAATATTCCATCAAAACAAGTCCATGATAAGAAGCTTCATCTTCCTGCATTTCAATTTGCCCTCAGCCATTCCATTATTGAGCATCTGTTTAATGTTACCAGAGTATCTGAATAAGCAGATGGAAACTAGTGACTTTAAAGACTTGCTAAACTTGACTCAGCTTTAGAAATAAGCAGGAGTTAAAGGATTTTACAAATATGTTCAAGTAGCAACGCAAATAAGAATGTAGAATAACAACTGCAAGGCACAGTTTCAGCACACTATTCCAAATAAAAGTACAGATCAAAAGACAAACTTCTACATCACACACTTACAAAGCTGATAATAAAAATGGCCTCAAAGTAATCCTTACTATTTTGTTCACAATACTTTTCAGTAGAAAAGTACCCTTTGTTCACTTTTAATATAAGCAGCTGCCCTCTCTTTTCTGAAATTGAAAATATCCATTGCCCTAGCTTTCTTTATATTGGAAGAAGACATTAGAATTAGAGGAAGAGGCAGACAAATTGTATGACTATACAATCCAAAATTTTTAATGGCCAAAATTTAGAAACCTGGTCTGGTCTGGTCTGGTCAGAATAGAAGATTTTGTATCTCATATGCAATGAAATAGCTTTATCATCACACAGATTATAGAAATTAATAGCGTGGACTATTTTATCATATGTTACCACTTCTCCTGCTTTGCAACAACTTTTTCATTACATTTTCTGGTAGGATTACACCATTAAGATCTTGCTTTCCATTCTTATGCATCTGTAATCTGCCCTTGATCTGAATAGTCCCTCAAGTCAGGAAGATTTCCATATAGAGAAATGTTCATACCAATGAAACTAGGCAGAAAGAAAAAAAAAACCTTCCTAAATTGGTCACCAACTGGCCTCATTACCTTCCTCTGGAGAATTTATCCAGCCAATTTCTCTGGCCGCATATTTGAGATTTTTGAGAAAACAGCTGTATTCAATAATGTTTAGAATAAATCGGAAGTTCCTTCATATAGGTGTTATTAATCTTGAGGTCAACTGCAGAATTGCCAAGGCAAGCTCTGCATTTGGCAGACTACTGATGAATGTGTGGGACTACTGTGGAATAAGCCTTGCTGCAAAGCTCAAAGTCTACCGAGCAGTAGTGCTAACTACCCTGGTGTATGCCAGTGAGACTTGCAGGAGGTACGCTAGGCAATTGAACCCAGAAGTGGGCTGCTGGAGATTCGCAGGGGTTTGGGAGAACCTCTAGCTAAGATTCTGTGCAGTTTGGAGAACCCCCAAATCCCACTCCTTGCTGGCCCCATCAATCCCACCCCTCCCAGAAGTCCCCACGCAACCCATTTTGGATGTAGGTAAGTGCAGGACATGCACGAAGGGTGAAAAATGGATCTACTGGAAGCTCGGGAAGGGCCCTTGGAGCCTAGGGAGGGCAAAATCACCCCCCCCCCCACCATGGTGCAGGAAACTGACTAGGCCACACCCACCATGGCCATGCCCACCCAGTAACCAGGCAGAGAAACCCTTGCTAAATTTTTTGAAGCCCACCCCTGATTGAACCACTTCCACACCACCTGCCTCAGTAGAATTCTGAGGATCAGGCAGGACAAGGTGCCAGACATAGAAGTCCTCTCCAGAGCAGGCCTGCTATCAGGTCACACCCAGTTGATGAAAGCCCAGACACGCTGGACAGGCCATGTTGCAAGAATGCCAGACAATCACATCCCTAAACAGTTCATCTATTGGACTGTCTCAAGGAAAGTGATCGCATGCGGGACAAAGGAAGCGATACAAAGACATGTTGAAAGCCTCCTTCAAGTCACCTTCGACACCACCTCTTGGGAAACCCTGGCACAAGATCGATTGATGTGGCACACGCTGACCCACCAAGGCTCCCAGACATCTGAGGACAGAAGAACAACCATAGCACAAGAGAAGCGAGCACTCCGCAAAGTCAAACTTGCAAATGCTGCAACAATGGTGCCCACACATGTCTGCCCGACATGTGGCAGAACATTTCATGCCCGTATAAGCCTTACCAGCCATCTGTGGACACATTGTGGACAGCCCACAACCTGTTAGATGTCAAGTGTTCTTTGAACACGATGGATGAACATCATTAATCTTATAGAATATGACCTATAAAGTAGGATTCGGAAGTGCATGCGCAGACCCTCTGCACATGCGCAGAGTCTAAAAAAACAGGCTACTTCCTGGTTAAAACCAGGAAGTAATGACGACCAGGCGGGTGGGTGGAGCCATGACTGCCATCGCTACCAGTTTTCCAAACCACCCACCACTATCACTATCAGTTCGACTGATCCAGTCCAAACCAGTAGCGTTTCACCCCTGATTCATGGTCAAAGTCAGAGATTGTGATGTGTTTCCTTTTGTGTGGGTGGGGTGGGGGGTGGGGGTGTGTGTGTTTACCTGCTACTGTTTGACTCAGGATTTAGAAACTTTAGACACAACTTTTTCAAAGTTTTGCCAGAAAAACAGCTCAGAAGATGGGAAAACTATTAATGAATTCCTAGTTGTGTAACAGACTTCATTAGCAATTGGAAGATAGGGTGAGGAGGATTGTAAATGCTACTAAAAATGTTGGCTCTATAAAAATTAGAGATAGGAAAGCATCTGTCAAGGTTATTGTGGGTTTCCTAAAAGGAATCTGTGTATATCCCATATCTCTAAGTAGTTATCAAGTAATTTGGCACACCACTGCAAAGTAATTGCTCATATCTGAGAGGGGCAGAGGTTGCTGTTCAACCTTGGGATTTCCCGTGAAAACATAATTTTTGTCTCTCTTTTTGCTCACTGCTTAAAAGAAATCAGATGTTCCTATAATTGAAAGTAGTTCTACAGAATGCAGAAGGGAAAGAAACTGTTCATCAGCTTTTGCAGAAATGCAGAACATTCCAGAAATTTTTCTTTCAAGAAAACAACATAAGTGCTACGCTCTTTTCAAAAGAAGGGATTCACAGAATATTATAGAAAAGATTCTTGACAGTTCATTTTCCTTGGAGATGTCAAAATGTTATATTTAAACTTGCCTGAATAACGTACTGTACTTTTAAAGAAATAAATAAGAAACATATATATACACTTTTGAATATTAAGGCAGCCACTAACTGTTTCCCCCTAGCGGCAAGCAAGAAAAGTTTAGTTGTTTTCTGATTGGTTGTCGGTGTTGACAGCTCGTATAAAAGGAGCTGTCAAACATGGGAATATTGTTGGCTATTAGTTACCGTGCCAAATAACGTATCCGTTGCCTGTTGCATTCCGCTCTCGCCTCTGTCATTGCCGGCGTAAAGCTGAGTATTTATTAGGCGATGAGGATGGAATTTTACTGTCGGCATCCTGAGGCAAAGTGAGACAACCAGTACTGATGAGCTGTCACTGCGGTTGTCCATCCAGCGGGTTGAGATCGGACAGACGTTCACCGATGCTAAACCACAGCATTGTGGAAGAACATGGCTACATCGCAGCAATTTACCCCGTTTAACCCGGCGACAGAGTCATGGGAGGCTTATGTAGCCCGATTTGAGTGTTTCCTCATCACAAATGATTATCGTGACTTATCGAGTGAACATAAGAGAGAGTATTTCCTGAGTTTTTGTGGCCCTGAAATGTTTGATACAGCAATAACCCTGATGGCCCCCCAGTCTATTCACGCAGGGACTTGGGACGATTTCATGTCCAAATTAAAAAAACGTTGCCAGCGCTGTCCCGGATTGCTTGCTGGCAACATTTTTACCAGGCTGAGGGAGAATCCATTAGCCAATATGTGGCCATACTGAAGAAGGCAGCTAGACATTGTCAATTTGTCGACTTAGATGACTATTTGTTGGATAGACTTGTCAGTGGGGTGAGGGATCAAAACCTGAAGTTTCTCACTTCGTAGGCTAAAGCCCTGGTGAGTGCCTTTCACACTCAAGGCAAAGGTGGATGCCAAACTTGATAAATTCCTCTCCCAGGGGATTTTAGAACCAGTTCATTATGCCCGCTGGGAGATGCTGATAATGACAACTATTAAGGCGGATGGCTCAATCCACATCTGTGTGGATTACTGTGCAACTATCAATAAGGCACTCCTGGGCCATGCCTATCTTGTTCCTGTAGTGCAACATGTGTTGCACTCCCTTGGCAAGGGGTCAGTGTTCGCAAAGCTGGACCTCACAGGCCTACCAGCAATTGCTGGTAGACGATGAAACTGTGGAGGCCCAGACCATTGTTACACACCTTGGGGCATTCCGGTGTCGTCGCCTCCAATTCGGTGTGAGTGTGGCCCTGGGGCTCTTTCAGAGCTTAATGGAGAGAGTCGTCCACAGAATCCCCAGGGTCATATCATATTTTGGCAATGTTTTAGTGTCAGCCACAAGCACATCGGAATTAATGGACAGGCTTTGCCAGGTCCTCCGCCAATTTGACAATGTGGGTGTAAAAGTGAACCACGCCAAGTGCCAAATTGCTGTGCCACAGGTGGAGTTTTTGGGTTTCCTAGTTGATGGCACTGGCATACACCCCACTCCTGCTAAACTGGCAGCGATTGTGGATGCCCCACCCCCTTGCTGTAAGGCGGATCTGCAGGTTTTCCTCAGCTTTTTAAACTTCTATGCAGTTTTCCTCCCGCATAAAGTGTCCATGGCTGAACCATTACATTGGTTGCTGGACCGTGGGGCATCCAGGGTTTGCGGGTCTCGGGAGGCTGCTGCCTTTCTGGCCATTAAGTGCCTCCTGATCTTCAACTCTATTCTAACCCAGTATTGCAACCACCTGCCACTCATCTTGGTATGTGACACCTCCCTGTATGGGGTGGACGCTGTTCTGAGCCATGCATTACTAATGGCCAAGAAGTCCCTGTGGCATACTTCTCTCGCACCTTGGGTCCAGCGGAACAGAACTACTCTCAACTGGATCAGGAGGCCCTCACGTTGGTCGCTGGTGTTAAACGCTTCCATCACTA
Source organism: Masticophis lateralis (assembly GCA_030761175.1). Taxonomy (NCBI): domain Eukaryota; kingdom Metazoa; phylum Chordata; class Lepidosauria; order Squamata; family Colubridae; genus Masticophis; species Masticophis lateralis. The sequence continues at coordinate 259,354,425 of JAUDYJ010000002.1, read as the reverse complement.
TTTCTACGGACGTTCATTCCTGTTAGTCACCAATCACAAGCTACTCCTCGGGATCCTGGCTGGAGACTGCCAAGTCCCACTAATATTACCTTCCAGGATGACATGTTATTCTACCTTTTTGTTGGCCTACTTGTATACCCTCTTGCACCGCCCAGGATGAGGATCTTGCCCATGCCCACGCCTTGAGCCATTGCCCCCTGCCAACTCTGCTTCCTGACCCTGTCCTGCATCTGCCATCTGTTTGATTGACAGTTCACCATTGCTTATGATGGCTGCTGACATCGCTCCTTTGTCTGCCCACAACACAGTGTTGTCCCGTGTCCTGGATTGGATGTCTAGGGGGTGGCCACAGGGTCATTTCCATTGGAGTTGCAGCCATATGCTAGCAGGCAGCTCGAGTTGTCAACTCAATGTGTCTGCCTGTTATGGGGTCATTGGGTAGTGGTTCCACCCCCTTTATGACACTCATTACTGTCCCAGCTACATCATGGGCACCCAGGGATAGTTCGTATGAAAGCCCTGGGTCGCTGTTATATGTGGTGGCCTAACCTTGACAACGACATCTCCGAATGGATTTCCACCTGCCCACAGTGTCAGGATAGTAGCCCTATGCCACCAAGACACCTGCCAAGGGAGTGGGAAGACCCTAGAGCACCCTGGTCCCAGTTGCATATCAACCTTGCGGGTCCAATGCAGGGGCAGATCTTCCTCATTGTAGCTGATGCATTCTCAAAATGGCTAGAAGTGGTTCTCATGCATTCTACCACTTCGGACGTGGTCATTAGGGCTCTCTGGGGGTTATAAAAGGAGCTGTCAAATGCGGGAATGTTGTTGGCTGTTAGTTACCATGCCGAATAAAGTATCCATTGCCTGTTGCATTCCGTTCTCGCCTCAGTCATTGCCGGTGTAAAGCCAAGTATTTATTATACACAATCTGAAGATATCATGTTTGGGGCCCATTTAATATTTCATGTCAATGAGACTTCCTGTTTATTCCAATAGGTAGTCATTCTAGGAGTAAGAAATAAGATGTTACTTTGGAATGCTAGTCAAGTTAAGAGCCTCAGATAGCTCAACAGGCTAATAGCATGTTATTAATGTTCAGCTGTCTGCAATTATTGCAGGTTCGAGGCTCAAAGTTGACTCAGCTTTCCATCCTTTCTAAGGTAGGTAAATTGAGGACCCAGTTTGTGGGGGCAATAAACTGACTTTGTATAAAAAATATACAAAAGTATGAAGGCTATTGCTTAATGCATTGTAAGCCATCCTGAGTCTCCGGAGAAGGGCAGCATATAAATCTAATTTTTTAAAAAAAGATTCTTCAATCTCATAAGCTCTCTACAATTTTTTTTTGCATGAATAAATGTCATGAAAATTGTGTAACTGAACTAGTAAACCAACTTCACATATATACTGACACGCTTACTTAGATAAGTAGGTAGATAGTCCATACTCCAAAGATTTTGGTAATCAATCATTGCACAAGGAAAGCAAATACAAGCATGTTTTTGAATCAAGTTAGGTTGTATTTGAAATCAAGCTTAACTATTATTCAGACATGCAAAATAGCACCAGCAGGAAGAATCTTGGGTTTTGGGATTTATCTTTCAACCACATGTTTCACTTTTTCTGCTATCCCTTTACTTAGTGCAACTACAATGTGTTGGCTAGATCACGTTTTCAAGGGAGAGTAACTATTTAAAAGACACTCGGGAAAAACATACCAGAGTTGTGAGTGCTCCAACACTGGATTTTTTTTTTAAAAAAAAGATGGGACAACCATTTGTCTGAAATGGTATAGGATTTTTTACCTGAGCAGGGAGTTGGACTAGAAGACCTCCAAGGTCCCTTCCAATTCTGTTATTTATTTATTTTTCATTGCATTGTTATTGCAGGATCCTAACTTGAAGCTGTAACTCTTAACTTACTAATTAGTACAATCTTTTTCTGTGCATCCCAGTGAGCCAGTGAAACATTGAACTGATCATTAGTTCAAAACAAAATCTATGGACAAAACCAGACATTTAGTTTGAAATGAATCAGCTGGATTGATTTAGTCTATATTTTTCACTCACCTTGGATGAATTATTGTAACTGGTGACTTATGTTTTAAAGAATTAAAACCTTACAAGTTTCATTTCACTTTAGTTCTTCAGGATTAACACATTCTTGTTCTTTTGTCCCTTCTCAAAGGACTATAAGAAGGGGCAGGTGATTACTCTTGTTTGAGATCTGAACAAAATAAAAAGTTTTTGTTTCTGAATTAAAAATCAAGTTACTTATCATAAATATCATATCAGCTGTGACCAGGGGGGCTTTTTATCAGGTTCACCTGATTCCCCAGTTGTATCCCTTTTTGGACCGGGATGCCCTGTGCACAGTCACTCATGCTCTCGTCACTTCCCGTCTGGACTACTGTAATGCTCTCTACATGGGGCTCCCCTTGAAGAGCACTTGGAGACTCCAACTGGTCCAGAATGTGGCTGCCTGAGTGATTATAGGGGCGACACGTCGCTCTCATGTAACATCTCTCTTGTGCGAGCTGCACTGGCTCCCAGTAGTTTTCCGGGTGCATTTCAAAGTGTTGGTTACCACCTTTAAAGTGCTCCATGGCTTAGGACCTGGATATCTACAAGACCGCCTTCTGCCACTGACTGCCTCCCACCGGCCAGTACGCTCTCACAGAGAGGGCCTCCTCAGGGTGCCATCGGCCAAATTGTGTTGACTGGCGACCTCCAGGGGGAGAGCCTTCTCTGTGGGAGCCCCTGCTCTATGGAACGAATTGCCCTCGGAGACATGAAGGATCCCCGACCTCCGTGCCTTCCGTCATGCCCTTAAGACCCTGCTATTTCAGCAAGCTGGTCTGATGGACCAATGAGTTTTTTAATGGGTTTTAATGGGCATTTTAGTTCTGGGGTTTTAATTATGGCCTAATTATTGAATTGTTTTAATCATCTTTTAACTTTTGTGTCTTTACTGTTTTTATTATGACTGTACACCACTCTGAATCCTTCAGGAGAACGGCAGTATAAAAGTGTAATCAAATAATAAATAAATAAATAAATAAATAAATAAATAAATAAATAAATAAATAAATAAATAAATAAATAAATAAATAAATATTGTTATACTTCCATTTTCAGATAAAATTGGCATTGTCTTGCAAATGTTAGCATTCCTGGAGTTGTAACTCATACAGACATGGATCAAACAGCATCCCAGCAGAAGCAAATTCAGTGGCCTCTTCTCAATCTACTTGTTGAAACTGATTGTGTTTTTCCTCCCTCTATTTATAACCCTTTAAATGAATTGATGCCCAGCATGCATGCCTACTTCCTCCCATCATTCAAGACATTAATACTCATATACCTCATAAGGTTATGGGCAGGAATCTAACATAATGCTTTCAAGCATTTCCAAGTTGTGGAGTGTGTTCCTCAAGGAAACATGAAGAAACACCAAGACAGGAGGATCTGAACTTCTGAGAAATGTTATTAAGTTTAAAATATAATCATTTTCAAATGAGGATCAAATGGACTAGGTATATTAATGAGTATTTGTGGGCTCATGGGATGGATACAAGTAAAGCAAGTAAACTAAGTAATAGAAATCACTGAACATACAGTAGAAATACTGGAGTATGTCTACTGATGGAAAAAAGGAGAGAAGATATCGTGAAGTAGATGTGTGATAAGAAGATTGTGAATGGAGAGACTGGTGGAAGATTTCTAGGGAGATGATCCTATGCAAAATAGCAGATGGGTTTACAAGACATTTGGGTAAGGAGACATGAAAATTTCTGAAAATGTCAAAGAGAAGGTATGATGCCACAAAGTTTTGGAGTTCCTGCACTAAGAAATTTAAACTACTTGCAAAATTTAGCCTATTGAAAATTTGAGAATTCAAACTTTCAGCAAATTTTAGGGGATTGCTCTCTTCCCATCTTCCCAAAAAGATAAGGTCATGATTTGATGTTTTGAATTGCTTTGAAATATAGAAATTCTACTGAAACAAATCAAATATTTGTATTATTGTAAGCTTTAACATACTTTCATAATATGACTTGCGCCTTCACTCTGGCAATGTATGGTCACAAAGTATTAATTTCTTAGAAAGCAACTTGATATGGCTCAGAAATAAATAATTTAGCCAAGAAATTTCATTTCATTTCATTTATATACCGCCCTACTCCCGAAGGACTCAGGGCGGTGAACAGCCAAACAGTAAAAATAAATAAATACAAAATTTAAAAAATAGCATAAAATCGAATTAAACACTTTGGCCCAAACAAATTAAAACACCCCAATAATTTAAAATCAATTTAAAATTGTACATATTAAAAAGGGAAAAAGATTAGGCCAGGCCTGCCTGATGAAATAAAAAAGTTTTAAGAGCGTGGCAGAAGGTACACAGATCCGGGATCCTCTGTATCTCCGGGGGGAGCTCATTCCAGATAGTAGGTGCCCCCACAGAGAAGGCTGTCCCCCTGGGGGCCACCAGTTGGCATTGTTTGGCTGACGGCACCCGGGTTGGCTACAAGGAGGAGGTGGGTGAATCCCAAATCACATATTTTTCTTTAAAGCCAATTTAAAAATATGTTTTAAGCAATTAAACTAGTTTTGTTGAGACAAAACGTATATGTGCACACAGTAAACACACATTTAAGCTCCAAAACAAAAAGAAATACAAACAAATGTCTCTCACCACTATATGCAAGCTAGCTAAGATTTACATAAACACATATCTGACAAATTACCAAATAACTAAGAAATACACACATGTTCATACACAGATGTAAACTACCATTTTTCAAACTTGACAACTTTGAGATGCGGGGACTTCAGCTCCCAGAATTCCCTAGATAGTATGTATGTATATGTAATCAAGGAAATTTGATCTTCTATCCTAGCCTTACAAAATATTCCTTTTAACATTTTGGATGTTTTCCACGATGCCTCGTTTATCTTTTCTTCTTTTCCTTTGGCTAGTTCAGCATTCTTCAACATAAAACTCTTGGCTGTTCACTACTTTTCTTTTCCACAAATGTTTCTGGACAAATGAAGATGGTACTGGAGCCAGTTCTTCTTTTACAGCATGCCAATCTTCAATTCAATATATTTCTATTGTTTAATCATACACAGTTAATACATATTTAAAAATCAGTAGTGGTGGAGCACTTTTAGACCTTATATTGAGGTTTAAGTCAAGTTTAGTCTGTGAGTTTTTGTTATCAGCATGTTCCTGAATATGGAGGTTAAGTGCCTGGATAGTGAAAGTTAACTATCCTGTCTGGCAGACTTAAAATATATGCTCAAGCCACTGGAGAGCTAATGTCGTATAGTAGTTAAAGTGTTGAAGTAGGATTGAGGAGATATATGTTCTAGTCCACTCTTAGCCATGAACATTTACCAAACGACTTTGGGCCAATTGTTGTCTCTCAGACCAATCTACTTCATAAGTAGATTGGTCTTTGTATGTGGGGAAAATATTTTTGACTAGACATAATTCCAAGGCATATCAACAACAACAACAACAAAATACAATTTATTGAGATACATGTTCATGGCCACAAGGATGAATCAAGCACAACACTGGAAAAGTTATATGTGACTGACTGTATCAGGGAACTTAAACCTGGAGAATATTCAATAATGGTCAGGATTAATAGAACATATTCACAATACATAGACATTTAACCAAATTTAAGCAAGAATGGCTTCCCTATAGATTACATATTGGATTATGCAGCAAGAGAATACCAGTTTGCTATAGTGGTTAAGGCAGGCGTGTCAAATTGGTGGCCTGAAGGCCAGATATGTCACGTGTAGGCCATGCCCATCCCAGCTCCACGAAGGGGAAAAATATTGTAATACATCATGTGACGGCAATGTGACTCAGTGAGCTTGATACCTGTGGGTTAAGGTATCAGTTTAGAATTTAAGAGACTCTGAGTTCTAGTTCCTCCTTAGACACAAAGCCAACAGGGTAATCTTTGGCCAGTCACTTTCTCTCAGCCCTAGGAAGGAGGCAATGGCAAGCCACTTCTGAAATCTTGCCAAAAAACTGTCCAGGCAGTTGCCAGGAGTCAATACTGATCTAAAGGGACAAAATAATAATAATAAAGAAGGAAAATTAAACTTATGGGGTACAGCTTTTAAAAGGGAAAAGGGAAAGTAACTAAAGAACTGAAATCAGAAACACTTAAATATTTTAAATGTTTATCAATATTGTATATTAGAGTGCAGCAAATATGAGATTAAGAAGTAAACTTTTTCCTGTAATATTTTAATCATTTTTCTACCACTTTGTTGTTGTTGTTTTGTAACCTTAAATTGAAAAAAAAATATGAAGAATTTGGCACTTAGTTCAGAATTTTTTTAAAAATAATTCTAAAGTCCTTTTTCTTATTGTAAAAATAACCTAATTCTGTTTTTAATGGTTAATTTTCCATCAATGATATACTGAGCATTAACTGTACAGCCTTGGTAATGTCTTTGTCCACTCACTAATACAATTATCTTTGCATCATTTTCTTTATTTTGCTTGTTTCTTTATTTTTTTAAAATTAATATAAATGTATTTTTTAAAAAATACAGGTTTTTTTGAGCTCATAGATAGAGGGTAAAAAAATAAATAAATTGTCCCTGATTATAAAATGCTTAAGCTAAAAAGAAAGCCACGTTGAACACTGCAATCCTATTGGCTGTGGCAGAGTCCCACTTTCATCATCCAGCAATGAATGTTCGAAAGTCATCAGCAGACATTATGTAGACTGCACTTCAGGTAGCAAAAATATTTCAGAGATAAAATAAAATAAAAAATATTTTATTTACATAAAAATAAGAAATAATCACTACTCTTCAAGCGTGCCTCCAAAACCATTTAAATAATGATTTCCCAACATTAGCATTAAGCTCACTATGGTTATTTTTTTTCTCCAACCCAATTCTTACCACATAAACCATTTTGTGCTTTTTAGAAGCCAGAAAATAAAATACCGTCTACAATTATAGTACAATGAAATCGAAACAATTTTTTGCACAAATATATTTTCTTTCTTTCTTTCTTTCTTTCTTTCTTTCTTTCTTTCTTTCTTTCTTTCTTTCTTTCTTTCTTTCTTTCTTTTGATTCTCCGCAAATATTTTAGAATATCAATTCACTTGTATGAATTTTAGAATTCTCTTTTCTTTATGTCTTTTAAACTACATTATCCATAGTCTTTTCTAAAAAAGTTTAATCTGCTATTAGTTTTCTATAAACCACAGACGGTGTGTCACTTTAGCGGTGCTAAACAGAATACAGTTGCAATCCACCAGGTTTGTTTGAAATCTCCCATTTCTTTACTTCATTATCCAAGAATGCATAAAATACATTTTAATTCAAAAAATCACGTGCATCCAGCTTTCCTTTTTAAGGGTTTGATCTCCCAATATCTCCTTGAGCATTGCCATAAAATATTTGAGCAAACCAGCATGATTTGCATTACCTCACACACAAGAGTTTGAACTTTTATAATAAAAGTTAAATAATAATATTATTGACTTCAAAAAAGAGGTCAATAATATTTGCTTATAAGATGACAGAAGCTGGCTGATTAGCAACCTTTCACAGAGGCAAGTGAGCATGTCATAGTTTCTTTCTTTTTTTTTTAAAGAGTTCATTAAGCAAATTGTCTGTTGTAATGGCTTAAAGAGCCATACAAAATGGTTGTCCTATCCTCATTATTCTTTTAACCAATAATTACAGAGCATGTCAAGTGTATGGTGAAATAACAGGTGTGTGGTAAAGCAGAACTGTTTATAATGGCTGGCACAGATCCCAGAACTCAACCCATTTTGAGTTGTCCTGATCTCCCCTGAGCCAAGTTTGCTTGTGGTTTTTTTTTTTTCCTGATGGCAGCTCAAAACAGGGTGTGGAAGTGGAAGGAGAGAGCCTGAAGAATGAAGCCAGGGGTGTCATCTGTTTCTAGAGAATATATCCTCACCTTAAATGCTCCTGGATATCCGATTTCCATCCTGGCTGTCATGCTCGGGAGGTTTCAATGAGCTGCGCATATCCTTCGTAGGAAAGCAATAAGGCATTGCAAGGCTAACTTCACACTTTGCTCGTCTATCAAGGAGGTCAGCCCTTCTCAACAATGCTCCAATGTTTTGGTAGGCCAGCTCTAGTCCATTTAGCATGTGAGTAGGCATGGATGGAATGTCAGGTATGTCTGCGCAACGAAGCAGCACAGGCAGGCTGACGCCAGAAGAGAATAGCCAGGTACCTATTGAATTACAGGATTTCTACAAATCTAATCCATATGTAACATGAGACTTATTACACAGCCAGTCTTTGCCAGGGCTATGAAAGTGTGAGCCGAGAGCAGCCCAAGAAACAATGATCCCACTTAACTCATTCTAACCCTGTCTCAGTCATGTAAAATCAATGCCCTTTTCTTGTGTTTTCTGTTCTGGAAAAAAAAGTTCCTTGTAATTCCCCTTATAAACAGTAGTGATTATCGGCAATATCTTAACTTTCTTAAGAATGGTTGGACACTTAGCATGAAATAAGAACTTGCACAAAAGTTTTACCCCCTTGGTAGCATGGAAAACTTTGTGAAGGAAGCCAGAGAAGAGAAAAAGAAAGAAAAAGATGGTACAAAATATTATACCAGGAACTCTTAGCCTCTATTTGTTTGTCCTAACTTGTGGTTTGCAAAAAGGATCTGCTTTTACATGTTTCTTGGTATTGTCTGCAAAACATTGGCCATAAAATGAATCATAGGTTTTTTTTCCTCCCAATCTTTTTAAATTATTAGTTTCCTTTTGTAAGGGCAGACATAGATTGTTTTCCCTTAATTTAATATGTGTAATTCAATGAACATTAATTGACAGTCTGTTGTGATTTATTTAAAGAAGTTACATCACTTTCTATGGGTTTTTTTTAAAAAAAATCCAAAAATGATTTGCAACAATTATAACACGTAGATAAAATGTCCTGTAAAATACTAAAGTGGTAAAGAAATGTTATAAATAAACAATAAGAACAAGGTTTAGAGTAGCTGGCCAGATTAAAAGTGGAAAAATATTCCACTTTGAGGAAAGGCCTTCATAGTGCGGTCTATTTAATTGCTAGCAGAAGTTTCCTCAACAGGGTAAGTGCTATAGCACAGAATAATTGGGTATCTTCATGGTTTTGCTATTTTTGCTCCATCCCTCTTGTGCGTGTGTTGCAAAACAAGTAAAAGAATGGGCAAGACACCACAACAACACAATGATGCTTCATGACTCTTTTCCAGCTTGCCTCTTCCTGCAGTAGCTTTATGCAGGACCTCTGTATCACATAGCTATATATATATATATGTAGGTCTTTGGTTATTCGGGTCTTCTCCCACGTAGAATTGGAAGTATCTTGGTGACGTTTCGACGAAGTCTCATTCGTCATCTTCAGGCTGGTGTTCTCGGCTTCATGCCGAGAACACCAGCCTGAAGATGACGAATGAGACTTCGTCGAAACGTCGCCAAGATACTTCCAATTCTACGCGGGAGAAGACCTGAATAACCAAAGACCTACATACAAACACCCATGAAAACCTCAGAAAACATATATATATATATATATATATATATATATATATATATATATATATATATATATATATATATTCTTATTTCAAAAGCTTTTCGGAGGGGTGATTTCAAGTCACTGGTTTTACTCCTTGCAACTGCCTAGACTAGTACCAATAAAGGAGTAATAAAGTATTCTCACTGGAGTTGAAGTGGGGGGTCCTTCGTGCTCTCTGAGCTTGGTTGTTTTCTTGCAAATATTTCATTACCCAAACTACAGTAGGTAACATCATCAATAGTGTAAGAAATTCTATCAAGCTCAAAGAATACCAAGAAAACTATAAAGCTCAAAGAATACCAAGGACCCCTGCCTAGATTATTCCTTGCATCTTTCTTGGCAAGATTTCAGAAGTGTTTTGCCACTGCTTTTTTCCTAAGGTAGAGAGAGCACGACTGGCCCAAGGTCATTCGGCTGGCTTTGTGCATAAGCAGACAAGACTCTCCCAGTTTGTAGCCCGATGCTTTAACAACTAAATCAAACTGGCTCTCAGTAGGTTGCCATAAAATATATTAATTATGGAAAACTTCTAGTTGTTCTGTCCCTTTTGGCAACCTGTACTGTGCAGCTTTCTGGGTACAGTTCAGTTGAATGAGAAAACCATCATTTACAGAATAGTTATTCTGTCCTGTAACAGGAATGGGACACTCTATATAACAAGAATGGGAATAGAACACTTAAAGATGAAATAAATACACCATTTGGTTTAAATGCCTTATAATTATCCCATTTCTTTTTCTCCCCCCCCCCCCTTTTTTTTTTTTCCTGGACTAATTTCCTACAGTTTCCTTAGCGATATTTTGGAAGCAATTTGCTATTGTCTCCTTCTCAGGTCTAAGGATAAGGTGCCTGGCCCAAGATCACCCAGCTGGTTTTCTGCCTAAGGAGGGATTAGAATTTAGTTTCCTGGTTTATAGCCTGATGATTTATCCATCACACCAAATGGGTTCTTCAGAAGCTTGAGACATCATAATCTAACCATTTTATCTTGTTTAAGATATTAAGTTTAAGCATTTCAGTGTTTTCAAATTGTTTACTTCATCCCACTTTCCCTTGAATGAAGATACATTTGTAGAACATACCCAAACTTCGAGAATATCTGTCAGTACACATTAAGCTTTTCCCACAAATATTAGCAAATAAATATTGTTACATTTTTGGTAAAATGAATTTACCAGGCCTTGTTACACTTTTCAAGGTGCTTATTAGTAATCAGTTACCAACTGATTGGTAACTGATTACCAATTGATTTTGCTGTTGTTGAACTATAGGAAATTGCTTGTGTGATCTTTGCATGTTACTCCTTCATCCATTGATACTGCTTATCAAAGAGCATTATCCCAGAACATCATATATCAGTATGAAGTACTAGAAAGGTACCAAGTATATTCAAGTAGGAAAAGAAAGATAGGCTAGAGCAGGGATTCTTAACATTTTTAAGCCAGTATCTCCTTGGAGCTTTAACATATCAGAAAAATTTATGTATTTAAATGAATAAAATAAAAATAAAATTTTAAGTTGCGATTAAATGGATCCTTCTAAAGGGGTCCCAGGTTAAGAACCTCTGTTTGTGTTATAACTCCTTGATATAGTCTATTCTGAGCCAAGAGAACTGTTGTTTGATGCTGCAGGAGAAAAGCAGGCAGAGCTGGGAGGGGCAGAGATAAGTGCATCATCAGTTGGGAATCCTTATGTTCCCACAAGCGCTCCAAGTCCAACCCTTTTTGAATTCCATTGAACCTCATCTGGCGCCAATTTAATGTTGAACTTTAATTGACCAGATTCTTCTGTAGAGGTTTGAATAAATCTTCTATGCTGCAAATGGTCCTTATCCTTTGTGCCTGACAAACACAATATAAGGCAACACCCTAAATTCCTAAAGAGGTTACGAACTAGGCTTTCCTTCCTTCTCAATAATCTAATATAATGATGGAAAATACGTAGTTCTTTATATTGTTCAATCATTCAGTTGTGCATCCATACATGGGGATGAAAAGAGATATAGTTAAACTATAGATATAGTACCTGGAGTGCTTCATTCTGTTCATCCCTGCTTTAATCATCACATGACATTGGTGATTACATTTTTTGTATGTCTGATGTAAATCTGAGCAATCAGAAAATCTACACGGGAGTATTTAGTAAACAATTTTGTGAAAGGTGAATGCATGTCAACATTATGCTATGTATAGATGCACAAACTGAATGATTTTCTTCAATTTATTTTTTTTAAATCTTCCTTTCTATAGTTTAGAGAACATTGCCTAGTAGATCTCCAAGAGAGTAACTCAACCATGCCCCATGGAATATGGACTCGTGGTAGATAAATCCATATACATTCATGGTGGCTATTGAAAGACTGTTTGTTGGATGATTTAGATTTAGGCATAAGGTGATTTAGTGTTTTAATCTGCTACACATCACAGCGCTAGCTTTCCCTTGTCTCTCCTTTCTTCGCTGTCAACCCCCACCCCACCCTTTATCCCTGCTTAACCTCTGTTGTAGGTAAGAAGACACTGTTAATCAGTGCTTGCAGTTGTGTAGTCCTCTTAGAAACAGCATTCAAAACCTGCCAAAGCAAAAATGCAGAGGGTAATCTACTGTAATCTTCTCGGTGCTGAAAACACTTTTGATTAAAATGATAAAGCATTTGGAAAAGGAAAAAAAAAGCATCTTCTATTATGGTGTTATTTTAAAAATAAGTATGGTAAACTAGGAAGATTTCTTTTTTTAAAAAAAGAAAGAAAAAAAGAAAAAAAACCTTCTAAAACCATCTATTCATTTCATAAGAGTACAGAATGAGACACTGATTTCTGCTTACTTTACTCATTCTTGCCTCCCGCCCGCCCCCCAAGATGGCATCGTATAGAACAGCCTCTTTCTGTGGCTTTTACATTTGTGTGTCCATATAAGGTTTCAGATATTGAATAGTACAAAATAGTATTTATTAATTTATTAATAGTTACATGTTGAATATAATATTTAAAATGTCCAAAGTCTCAGAGGAATGAACAAAATCAATAGCCATAGGAAAGTGAGATATCTTATAAAAATCCCTCATGAAATGAATTTGCATGAAAAATATGATGGACTCTGCAGGGATATCAATGAACAGATTTCACAGGTCAATGTGAGTAACAGTGAAAGGACCTAATTCAGAATTCCAGACAGCTAAAGTTGGCCTCCAGATCAATTCTATTTCAACAGATCTCAGAGAACAGGTTGTATGGAAGACATAATATCAGAGGTGCCAAGGCAAGAATTGTTCCTCAAGATAATTTATCTTGTCATGCAGTCCTATCATATGTACTTGATTCATTGTTCACCCATAATCAAAACAAAAACAAGACAACTTCCCAAATCTTCGGAGGTGAACAATGTATAATTTAAGGTTCAAAATCACATAAAGATAATCCTCAATTTACAATCTTCATTTAGCAACTGTTCAAAGTTATAATGGCATCTGAAAAAGGTAATGTGCAACTGGTCCTCACATTTATGACCGTGACAGCATTCCATGGTCACATGATGTTAATCAGTATGCATTTATAACAGTTGCACATCCTGGAGTCATGTGATCGCCATTTGTGAGACTCCCAACCTGTTTCCAATAAGGAAAATCAATGAGGGAATCTAGATTTACTTAACAAGATGATTCACCTAACAACTGTAATGATTTGCTTAACAACCATGGCATTACTCACTTAACAACCATCCTGCTTAGCAATGGAAATTCTGATCTTAATTCTGGTTGTAAATCAAGGACTATCTAAAACCTATCAATGTAGAAAACCATCTTTGAAGGCCAAGGTGGGGGAACTGGAGAGGATTGGGCAAAGCTAATGCAAATGGTAGGGTCCATGTCTTTGGCCAACTGCTCATCAGACTAGAACTAGACTATGGTTGCTTTCCTCCAGTCCTCTTCTTTCTTTGAGGAAGCACAACATTTTAGCCTAAGTATTTTTATAGGAAAGAAGCTCTAATTTTTTAATAATATTTGTTTTTTATATACAACTTATTTTTATCCTTCTTGTGCACCACACAGTGTTTGTGAGGTGGGCAGTGATATAAATTTGATGAATAAATCAACAAGTCTTCAATTCCTTTTCCTCCTACTTCTTATTTTCTCCTAACACATAATATAAAAAATGGTTCTATGTTTAGAGGTGAAATCTGTGTCTACTGCCATGACAGATTAGTGAGGCTTATTTCTTGAAGACATGGTAAGTAATTCCTGAAATTACCTACCACATCATGGTGATCTGAAACTGAATTGAAAACGCTGCATCCAAAATAAGCAATCCATTCACTGCAATACTTCAAGTTTTATTATTATTGCTGTACCCTTTAAAGATTGCAATGGTTTGAAATTTACAGTAACTTTACTTGCAGTCCTGAACTAACAAATTGGGCAGCAAGTCCCATTGCATCATAGTGCATTCTTAAGGAAGAGTCAATTTCCTAACTACTAACCCATATCTTTTAAAGACTTGAAGGATTTTTCCTCAGATAGTTTATTCTCATTTTTCCATGATCATTCTAAATTAAGGTTTATTTATGTGACTCCCATACCATATATGAAGATAATGTGAGGAGGGGAAAAAAGGATTGTTCTTTGGGAAAAAAAAGTTTTTTTTTTCAAAAGTACAACATTAGATTAAATTCACTGGGATAAATTAGCATAACATTTTAATGCCAGATCAGACTTAGATTTTCTTTGATTTAGTCAAGAATGGTTTTAAACGTCTTAATTTTGTGAGAGACTGAGTTTTCCAAAAGAGGCTGAATTAAAGAGAAAAAAAAAAATTTCTAGTCCTTTAGAAGAAAATTGGTAAGTTGTTAGTTAGAAATAACCAAAGATACGCTTAAAGCATTTTTGATAAATCATCATTTGGGGATTTTATGTTTTCGGAAAATGACCCTTTTGATTTCTTGGCTTTCTCTTGGCTGTGTCTTAATGAATGGATTATGATGGTCAGTTTGTAATACCAAGAATGAAAGATTTAGGGCTTGTAATCTTAAGAACACTGCTTGGCGCCAGTAGGCAAACAATGCTACACAACATATTGTCTTAGCCAGCTAAGCTTTCACTACTTACCTTCTCTCAAACAATACCAGTTCACTCACAACAAGACTCGGTTGGTTCAGAAGACAGCATGTGTTTCCTATAGTTATTAGGAACACTTTTAACAGGACTATATTTTTAAAATGATAACAGATTTGTTTTATCTTTCAGGAGCCATCATAAAAGAAGCATGTCTTTAAAAATTATTTTTTGAGGGAAAGGGCCAAACCTGATGACATACAGTATACAAAAAAACTATAAAGATTTGAGCTATTTTGTAAATTTAAAATTATACTAAGCACACACATATCTTTGAAAATTATCAGAAACTTTTTTAAAATAGAATTGTCATATCAGTTTAACAAAACAATCTTATGCAAATAGCTAATACTGGTGAGTTCAGCATAGTGAATCCAAAATTTATTATAAGTCATGGGATTTGTAATGGATGCTCATGTTTTAAAATAAGTATTGTGTATATGTGTGTATATATGCATGTGTATATGTATGTATATGTATGTGTACATATATCTGTGTGTCTGTGTCTCTGTTTGTGTGTCTGTGTGTGTTCATGTGTCTGTGTGTGTATAATATAATAATGTATAATATTAATGTGAAAGTACACTCTTCTGCATGGTGCTGATCAGCTTTGAATTAAAAACAATTGTTTCTTGAGATAAAATGTTTCAATCATGTTCAGACAATTGTCTGATAAACTTCTATGCATATCTGTATGGAGAACCATGGTCTCCAAGCAACATAAAATATAGCACTATATTCTATAGAGTTGTCCTGAATTGTAAAATGTATGATGCTGTTTCAGGGGAGTAAGACATCTATATGTCAGAACTCAAATCAGATTGTGCCACTATATGGGGTTTTTTTTTCTCTTCGCCATCTAATTTCTAATTTGGAACATGCCTTCTAAAAAGGAAATAATACTAACCTTTAAAATAGAAAGTATTGGATACAATTCTTTGAGACCTTAAAATATTGATATAATATTGATAGATTGATATTGTAACTTTAAAGGTTGACAAAAGAAGATTAACTACATTATTAGAGAGTAATGTTCATTACTGGAGAATATTATCTATTTTACTTAATTTAAATTAAATGTAAATAAATATATGAATCATACTTTTCTTCATCTTTACTTTAACTACTCCTTTTAGAAATAAATAAAACCTCTAGCAGGTGGAGCGATCCTCTCAGCTTGACAAAACTTGCACATTCTTGATTTAAAATATTGAAAAGACAATAAAGAATGGTAATTATACATGATTATAAATGGGTTGAGACCTGCTTTAGTTATGCCTGCAATTAGTGGGGTTTTTTTTATCATTGCAAAAGCTATTGGAAACATATCAGATACAGTCAGAGATTATGTTGTAAGGTTATGCTTTAATTGCACTCTCAGCAATGTGACCCACTTTTTATTATACTGCTAAATGACAGACTTTGTGCTAAATAATAAGGATTTGATATTCATGGCACAGCAGAATTGTGTATTAGGCTCTTAGACAACAGTCTGAGGACCAAATAATACATTTCAAAATCGTGAGCCCTTTGTTATCTCATATTCAGGATCAAGATAAACAAGGGGCTAAACTGATCTTTATCCCTATCTAGCCTATCTAAAATTTAAATTACTATGGTTCCAGAATTCAGATACTGTTATAATGATAAATAATGATAAATAAATAAGGCGATGTTTTGTTTCACTCTAGCATTGTTTTCTCCCAACAAACTGAAGTCTTATTCAATCCTTACAGTATACTTTGATCTCAGCTATAAAATACTAAAGCCATTTCACTCCAGTGATGGCAGTGCGGATTATTGAATTAAGAAATCTCCATTTTGAAAGCTAACTATACATCAAAGTCAGAATGTAGAAGGGATTGACAGATGAATGAATTTTCAATGGCTGTATTGTTACTTCATAATATAAAAATGGCCCCCTCAGGAAAATAATACAGTGTTTAAAAAGTCAGGGTCTCTCTGGACAAAGAAATAGCAAATTTATTTTTAGTGAATTTAAATTTTTTTCAAAAAAACCCCACCTTTTTCAAACAAACATAAACTTAACATTGTTCAGCAAGCATGTAATAGTTCCGGGAGATCTACTTGTGGCACTAAACTATGAAAATTGAGGACACTATAGAAATCATTTTTCTGTTAACTATACCAAGTCCAGGATATCTAAAAATGAAGCAGTAAAACTATCCTGAAAGGTTTCTGGAAATTCTGAACAATTGCTGCATCATTGCAATTGAAAATAAATACAATTTCTTCAAAGACACAAGGCAGAGATGTGTGTGGGCTCTGTGTGTGCATCATAAAACAGAAGCATAGTATAAAATACAATGAAAATGTCTGATAAACTTCTTTTATAACACAAAAGGAAAGCAATAAAAATTTCACCAAAAATACTATGCTTCTTTCTCTCTTTCATGTTTGTTAAAGATTTAGGAAGAAAAGACTACTTTATTTAAGAAATTCAATTGGTAATGTACCTTTCGTTTTGCCATCTTGAGCATTTATGTAAGCACACCTTAGGTAAGGAGTAAATGTCATTACATATTGTTGTATGGAGGGGGCAATTTATTTGAAGTTGCCTCTGCTTTGTACACTCTAGTTTCCTGCTAGCCTGCAGTGGTCAGAGATGGAAGGCAACTGTCTAATGTCCCAAAACATAATCTGAGTTAACTTTGGGATTTATTTTATCCTGCCTTGCATGTATGTTGTCTCCTGCACTAAAAACTAATCCAGGTATTAAATATAAAGTAGTTCTATAACTAAATAATATTTCTTCCTGAGTTGTCTTTCTCGATTGCTCCAGAGACACTAGAATCCTTGGAAACATCAGGTCCATTGTTCTTCTCAACGCACTGGAAGTGAAATTGAAATGTCTGTTTTACATGGCATTAATATTGTCCTGCATTATCCAGCCACATCCTCCCCCACAACCAAGATCTTTATCCTTCTATGACATTTAATCACCAGTAAGCTCCATCTGGCAAAGATAAGTGAAAGCTGCCTGCTCACAAGTCCAATTTTTTTTCATTGCTTCTTATTGATCCAAACCAGGTTAATGATGAATCACTTTGGATTGATTAATTGATTAAATTTCCATGCTGTCTGACTCTAAAGATAACAACTTATATCATAAAACAGGAAGCTTTATCAAACCACAAAACACCCATAAAATAATCAAAAGATAAATACTAGATATAAGTACTGTATATGGAATAATGACAACCTCAATCCGTTTGGTCTTTCAGTCACTTCCTGGAAATGAGTAATGAGGGTGTTAGTTTAAGTTCAAGAGGGAAGATGTTTCAAAATAAAATGGAGAAGAATACCAAAAAAAAGATGCCCTACAGACACTTCCCTATCCTGTGAGTGGGGAAGGGCATTCAAAAGATGTTGGGATGGATACAATGGATGCATCGGATTGGTTGCTTCTGCCGAGAAAACATTCCTGGCCATACTTTGGTGCAAAGCATATAGGACTTCATAGATCAAAAACAGTATTTTGAATTGTACCAAGAAGCCTACTGATAACCAATGTGACAAATGTAAAACAAGTATTCTATATGGCAACTCTGATTCACCAATGTGCATTCTGTTTCCATGCGGATTTCAAAGGCAGTTCCTTCAAAGTAGTCAAAGAGTGTTCTGAAGGGTCTTCACAGATTTATTGCTTGATGGCTTTTCCAGACACCTAGTGGAAAACGAAAAGGGAGGCATGTGTTCAATGAAAACGGTTGGAAGATTACTTCATTTAGGAGCCTAAATCCCTCTATATACTTTGGAACTGTGGTCTGTGATAGCCCTCCACAGGCAGTACTGGGATTGTTGTAAGAAGGAATGTGTCTGGATTGCCCCAAATTAAGGAAAGCTTAATTCTCCCTAATCTCATTTTGAGATTCAGACTGATAGATCTAAAACTCTTCATTGGATGTATTTATGATGATGAATTCCACTATAAAAAAAAATATTTTGACTTTTTTGTTTATGGATAGCCTTTAAATAAAAGCAATAGCTATTTTATTATTTGAGAGTTATATCTAACGCTATTTCCTTCCTGCTTTTTGATCCTTTGCACTCTTTCCCCTAATCTCCAGAGAATTGTGAGATATTTTAGAACACATGAGGAATATGCCATCTAGAAACACAATAAATTGATAAATAAATAGATAAATAAAAAGATAAATAAATAAATCCATCTTCCCTTTTTGTTTGATAAAAGTCTGTCTCGGATCAAGCATATTTTTTTAGTGGAGGAGAAATAGTACTGGGTGAATAATATAATTATAAAAATAAATAAGAGCGCTAAAAATGATGAAATCTTTAAACCGGAGCTTTGAAACACTGAATTGCAAAAGTTAAGAAAATATGGCTGTTATTATTTTCAATCCATTAATTATTTTTGGTATTTTTAAAGTTTCTCACAAACAGAATAAAATAGCAATAATCAGACTAGATTCACCAGGAATACTTTGAACCTGCTTTCTTTATATTCATATCTCTCTCCCTCCTTCCCTCCCTCCCCCTCCCTCTCTCTCACACACACAATCATTACCAAACATCTATCAATGCATAGATATAAGTTACAATCAATATCAGTTTAAGCAAACATTACTCTTTATTTGATGGTGGTGAAAATTATCCATCTATATTATGCTTTTTAGAAATTCTGATTGATTCATTTTCTGTCCTTCACCATAATGTAGCTACTTGCATTCATACTTATTTACTCATAGTTATTATTATTTTGTGTTTATGCATCACCTACTGCACAAATTTCTCAAATGCATATATCTGAATGTGTCATTATTGGATCTATGATACATTAGCACTTAATACAATTTAAATGTATATTTATAGATTCTCTCTTTCTCTCTCTCTCTCGATCTGTGAGTGTGTGTGTGTGTGTGTGTGTGTAAGGGGAGAGATAGAAAAGTAAGAATTGGGTACATTAGGAAAAAATAAAAGTTGATTGCAGTGGGAATTAGATTTTTAAGTCTGTGGAAAAAACCAATTTAGGGCCAACAATGAATGGATGTGAAAGAATCAGGACTGACTGAAAGATAGTGAGTAGCGCAGAAGAAGCATGTTGAGATGGCTTGTCATATAGAGAATGAAAAATAAGAAGATACTCATAAACCAAATAAACGACAGAAGGGTGAATAGGTTGAAAAGGAAGAGAAGATTGAGAAAGTCATGGCTGGATAGAGTTGAGAAAGAGAAGTAACAAACAATACTGTATGAAGTGGTCAGATAAACATGGTGGAAAGAAGATGATTTGCAAGGGGAGATAGATATGGAGAAGTGCTGATATATACTAGTATTAGTTATGGGTTCTTTCCTTTTTCATGTCTCATGCCTTTAATTTGTTTGGTATAGTGTGGTTAACTTTTTTTTTTCCTGGAGTCTGCCTACAGTTGATTATTAAAAAATGGAATTACTTGCTGGGTATGTATAGTATGCATATATTATTGGATATTGCCTATTGGATTTTAAATCAAACATTACAGCATCTGATACTTTTGGAAGAGAGGAAGAAAGATTTTATATCTATTATATTGCACTATTTAAAAAAAATTAAATGCAGAATAGTCTACAAAACCTTAACATTCATCATAGATGAAAAGCAAATGATACATTTTGAGAATATATATCATTTATCTAGAATATAACTATATTTTCATAGGCACCACAAAATTTTTTTTTAAATCAGTGAGTGGTTTCTTGCTGACTTGGAGACAAAAATAAAACTGTCAGTTAACTGTATAAAAGTTGAAGGAGCTCGGTTTAAAAATAAACAATTTGGGATGTGATCAATTTTTATAATAATGAGGTTGCTAATGGAGTCTTGTTCTTTGGGCTGAAAAGTGCTCTTTAAACAAACTCCCACAAATTACATCCTTTTATATTTCTAAAATATTTGCTTGCTTTCCAGAATTAGCTGCTGTTTCAGCTGCTGTATTAGCACCGCTTTTTTAAAAGCCAAAATGACTTGTAGTCTCACTGTATCAGGCACTAGATAGTGAATGCAATGGCTTCAAGGGGTCACGAAATCAAATGGGTTTGACTAAGGAATGAAGCTGTTAGAAGTAAATTAAAACCAGCATTGTTGTCAGTTCTGCACAAAGACAAAAAAAGAACGATTGTGTTTTTAACGTGAGAGTTAATGCAGTATTGTAGTTAAAAACACAGGGCTAAGAACCAGGAGTTCTTCTCCTGCCTTAGAAACAAAGCAGCTGGGTGACTTGAGCCAGTCATTCTCTCTCAGCTCTAGGAAGGAAACTGACTTGAAGACTCTAAAAATACATACATTCATACATAGATTCTCAGTGCATCAGCAATCATTCAAAGCTTGGCCAAGCCTTAGGTCAGAACCTGTACTCACTCAAACATGTGGGCAGACTCTTAAACCCAGACTAACATCTTCTATCCATCTGACACTGATACAGTGGTGAAATCCAATTTTTTTTTACTACACCGTTCTGTGGGTGTGGCTTGGTGGGCGTGGCTTGGTGGCATGGCAGGAGAAGGATACTGCAAAATCTCCATTCCCTCCCCATTCCTGGGGGAAGGATATTGCAAAATCTCCATTCCCTCCCGACTTCAGGGGAAGGATACTGCAAAATCTCAATTTCCACCACACTCTGGGGTCAGCCAAAGGTGGTATTTGCCGGTTCTCCGAACGACTCAAAATTTTCGCTACCGATTCTCCATAACCTGTTGGATTTCACCCCTGCACTGATGTCAATCTTTTGAGGTAGGCCAGTTCAGGAAACTGGCACCACAAGAATTCATGAAACACTCCCTTACTGCTATAGGGCAAAATGAATCTTGAAAGCCCAACGGAGATTCTCTATCACCCCCTCTTATACCAAAGGCAAGACAATATTGAGTTTCTTCCTCACCTCCTCTTACCTTTCAGGGCTAAGCTAATGTTGACATTATGGTAACTGCATACCTTCTTCAAGGCTATCTCTGAAATCCTTTACAATAGACTTTTCTTGTGAAAAGAGACTGATCTTGTGAATTAGTTCAGTGGATTGAATAAAAAAAATAGTATACTATCAAAAAGTTTCCATCTACGCTCAGAAGAGAGAATCAGATTTCCTATGAATGCCTCACAGAGTTGCTTCAAAAACTCTGTTAGTAACACTGACACTGAGGATGGTTGCTACATCTAGGTAGAAGAAACACTCCTCCCTGGATAATAAAGCTCCTCCCTGCTGATATAGAAAATATTTGTATCTGAGCTAGTATGACTTTCGTTGCCATACATAAGAAATTACAATGTTGGAAGTCTTTAATATGTGGAATCCCAAAGCATCTGGACCAGTGGTGGGTTGCCCCCAGTTCGCACTGGTTCTATAGAAAGTAGTAAAACTGGCAGGAGGCTCCGTCCACTGACCCTGATGTCATCAAAACGCTTCTGTGCATGCGCAGAAGAACACGCGTGCATGTGTGCATGCGAGTGAAGCGAAAATGCACACGCAGCCCCATTACAAACCGGTAGTAAAGGTAAGACGAACCCACCCCTGATCTGGACCAAATAAGAAGCTTCAAAGAATCCTTGCAGTTGTGGGAGCAGGAAGAAAAAGATTACCTTTTATGAATCCATGCAAATATCATTTTCCTGAAAGCATTATTTCTTCCCTCTTTGGCCAAGAACAAAAGTAAGCCTTGGGGATAATCAACAAGTGTAAAAGTTTTAACTACAGAATATTTTATATCAATAATGTGAAATCTAGTTTACCGAGAAAACTCTGATAGGTATAGAGCATCCTGCCTCCAACAAGTTGAGAAAATTTATTAATACTCTAGTGCGGGGCTGTCAAACTCGGAGCCCATGGGCCGGAGTGCCACACACTGGCCATGCCCACGCCCACGCCCGGTTTAGCAAAGGGGAAAAAAGTCATGATATGTCACTTGACGTTGCCGTGACAACGTGAATTTGACACCCTTTCTCTAGTGGCCCACTTGAAGAGTTGTGGGCTAAGTTTAACTTTGTCAATGTCAACTCTGCAGGCCTGTTCTTGAGGAAACTCGATATAAAGTCACATAGAATATCACAAAGTTTTCAGAGTTCCATCTCTTCATTCTAAATTTTTTTGCCATTCCCAGCTGTTGATTCATAACAGCCCAAACAATAAAGATGTTCATTCAAGAAAGGTGATCTGAGCATATAAAACGTATGTCTTACTTTTATGCACAGTTCTGCAAACCCCAACTATGGCTCCACAGTAGAATAAGGAAAGGATGGGTGTGTGTGTGGGTGGATGGGTGTTATACTTATTGCTTGATAAAATAGATGACAGAGAGATAGAAATGCATTATTGAATACTATAGACATGATTGTGTGACATACATTTTAAATGTATTTATATAATCTTTTCATATTCAAGGCAACTCCCATCAGAAGAAATCAATATGTAATGAAACATATCAATATTCATCAGTGACCAGTGAAATTCAAAATATATAAACTCAGTTTCAGAAGAAGAAGAAGAAGAAGAAGAAGAAGAAGAAGAAGAAGAAGAAGAAGAAGAAGAAGAAGAAGAAGAAGAAGAAGAAGAAGAAGAAGAAGAAGAAGAAGAAGAAGAAGAAGAAGAAGAAGAAGGGTATGATTTCAGATATTAAATATGGATTCTCAGCAACATTAATGATCCTAAATTCTGATGATCCGGCTAGTGACTTGAAACAGTAATCACGTTCAAATCTTTTTGGCCAGATAGAAATAAATCCAACAGAAGATTCATTTTTTTATTGGTTTTTAGTTAGTTTTATGTCACCAAGATAAATACTGGATATTAATTTTACAATCACTAGTGCAGTTAGAATATTTTAAGCCCTGGACCTTATAAATACAATAATAGGTATTGTCATATTATAGCAACAGTGTCTCCCTCAAATGCAGCTGTAAAGAATATCCATAAAGAATATCCATGAAATGTTCTTGTCAACAGTTTGAAAATGGTTTCAAACTGTGGTTTACTATTAATATATATTACTTGGTGGTTTACTATTTACTAGTGGCTTACTATTAATATATATTGGTTACTATTGTCAGTGTCTACTCTGCAGGCTTGTTCTTGAGAGAACTTGGTATAAAGACACATAGAATATCACAATGTTTTCAGGATGGTTTACTACTTTATTAATATATATTACTTGGAAACTATTTTGTCACAGAAAATAATATAATTTACAAATAAAAATAATAAAGAGTGTATACCAGTATAGATCTTAGAAACTACAGAATTCTTGTGCTGGCATCAATTCCTGGGAAGATTACAGATCAGAATTGAAAGAAGATTAGTTATTATGAAAACGATATGATAAAATACCAGAAATTTGCATGGATTTTTCAAGAACAATTCTTGCTAGAATATGTTTTCCATATTTTGACTGAATAACTTCTATATTTCTTGGTGGGAAGGTTGTTGAATTAATATAGCTTGATCTCAACAAAGCGTTGATAATCACACCTGTGAAAAATTTCTTGGAATTCAGTTTATGCTGCATCAATAAAAATATGGTTTCCATGTGGTCAGACCTCAAGTACTGTCTCCAAGAAAGATTCAGACAAAGTGGAACTTATTCAGAGGGCAAAAAAGATTAGCATAAGGTGACCAATTGTCCTCCTTTAGGGAGTACAGTCCTTCTTTTATAAGTTCTGTCCTCTCTTGAAAAGTGTCCTCCTACATATCCTCCTTTTCGATATTTGAAGACTAATACGTAAATCTCCGTATTTGATCAATGTTGATCCAATCCGTTGCATGTGATGTGACGTATTTGTATTTGACATGGCGATCTGTCAAGGCTCGGTACAGTGCAGCAAGACGCGATTATGAGATGCATGTGCTCCACACAGGATAATTGTTTTGAGAGAGTGCACCACGCACAAGTGGCTTTGTTTACTATTCTGCATTATTGTTGCAATGAATAAAATGTTTCTTTTATTTACGATTTTTTACCTTCAATTTATTTGCATCCTCCTTCTCATTGTAAAAAAGTTGGTCACCTTAATTAGCAGGAAGTAGAAACATTTCTACTTCCTGCTAATCTACGTCCTACAATTTCTGTAGGAATTGATCAATATAGACTGGGGAAGAAAAAAGTAAGGGGAGGTATGATAACTCTCTTCAGATAACTGCAAAGAGAAGGTCAAGACCTGTTTTCTGTCTTTCCAGAGTAAAGGTCGTGGAATAATGGATTGAAGTTTCGGGACAGGCAGATTTAAAATGGTGATAAAGAAAAGAAAGACTTCCTAATAGTAGGAGCAGTTTGACAATGGAATCAATCACCCAGAGAAGCGGTAGGCTCCCTTTCATTGAATGTGTTAAGCAGAGGCTAGAAACTTATTTGTGGGAAATACTTTATTTCTGCCCTAAGCAGGAGGTAGGATTCACTGACCTTAGATACACCTTCAAAATTAATAAGTCTACATATGAGGCCATCTTTTCCATGCCTATAACATGTTTTTAAAAAAGAAAAAGGTATTGCGTTGAGCAGAGGCAGCTAATTAGGGTTTGGGATGACAGTTCAATCCCAGGACTGTCAATGGATGTGTTTGCTACTAGTGATGGCCATTATCGATATGCAGTTATTTGGAGGGGACTTCAAGGCTCGGCAACTCACTACTGGCACCCTTTCCTATCTTGTTCTGAAGTTCACCATTGCTTGTATTATGAATAGAAGCTTGTGTTTCCATGCTTTGGCATATACAACATTTGTCTGGGCTATCTTTGAGTAGTCCATTCTGAACTATTGCTTGTCTTTATTTACCTCTATCATTCCATTGCATTTAATCATCATTTGATTTCATTCATCCAGATTCATATAATATACTTGAGTATGAACTGATTGCAAAGAAATCAGTCTCACCACAACATAGGCAAACTGGTCTGGACAGAAAAGTCCTTTTGATGGTAAGGTAAAGGTTCCCCTCACACATATATGCTAGTCTTTCCTGAGTCTAGGGGCAGTGCTCATCTCCGCTGCAAAGCTGAAGAGCCAGCACTGTCTGAAGATGTCTCCGTGTGCCTTTGGCATGACTAAATGCCAAAGGCGCACGGAATGCTGTTACCTTTCCACCAAAGGTGGTCCCTATTTTTTCTACTTGCATTTTTGATGTGCTTTCGAACTGCTAGGTTGGCAGAAACTGGGACAAGTAACGGGAGCTCACCCCGTTATGTGGCACTAGGGATTCAAACAGCTGAACTGCCGACCTTTCAATTGACAAGTTCAGGATCTTAGTCACTGAGCCACCACATCCCTTTGGATGGTATAGCAACCTCTAAACAAGATTCGGCATGTCTAAAATGCTTGCAATCCTTGAAAACACTGAGACAACTTTTGAACAAATGTGTAGAGAATTTCTTTGCAAAAAGGCAGCTTCCAGATTCTGATGACTAGTTGCACATTGGTTTTGTTGGATTTGAGCTTGTTTTTGAATGCTCTCAAACAACATTTTGCTAGATGCTAAATGCAATCAAGGCTGGGGGGAAAATAAGCATTCTACAACACACAAAAGAATCAAATTTTGACCATTTTATTGCCTAAAGTTGTGCCAGAATTACACGCTCAGCAAGTCCTAAAATTATTTTCTGTTCTTTAATAAATCAAAGAAGGAAGGACAAAAGCTGAATTTTGGAAAAAGTGATTGAGAAGAAAAAAACACTGAAGATATAGTCAGAAACAGAGCCATCTGTTAGAGCTAAAATCACACTAATTTCATTTCTTCAGTTTGAGACCTTTGTATTCTTTGATTTTTCTCTTCTAGGTAACGGAAGGGAAGGAAGATGCCATTACTAGAGCATATTAAGTAAAACCAAAGTAATTGTGAATGTATAGTGTTAAGCGCCAGGGAAATTAGGAGATTCAGGCAATTCAAATAAGTATAAAGATTTATTTCAAGCTTAAGCTCTCTAGAAGAATCTGAGCCACTAATAAGGGAAATAAGAGGAATTAAGAAGGCATTCAAGGTCGGCTGAATTTAGGTCTCATGGGACTCAAGACTGATGATGCATTTGACCCCTCCTTCTGGCTCAGCCTGGTTATTTCCTACATGTAGGAATGTTAGGTTTGTCTGCTGAAATGAGGATTTCAGTGGGAACCCAGTAGGAGCTAGATATATAAGACAACAGGAAGGAAGGAAGGAAGGAAGGAAGGAAGGAAGGAAGGAAGGAAGGAAGGAAGGAAGGAAGGAAGTTAAATTAATCACTCAATGTATGGCCATACATGTAGTGTCAATTTACACAGTGCCAAATAAAAGAAACAGATCAACGAGGTCAAAACTTTGTATTTGATTTAGGAAAATTATTACTTCAATTTATGTGAAAATGTAAACCTGTCAATACATGGTTTGTGTACTTGCTCAAACTTTTTGCCATCAGGATCCTTATACTCCCTTCTAGTTCTTCACATTTAGATTCTAGTTTGGTGTTGATGGATCTCAATTGGTATGAATATAGTTTATTATCTGCACAACATCTGACTTGTTAGTCTTGATAGATTTTGGAACTTTTTTTACAGCATGGTAAAGATTTTGCTTTCTGTAGTTTCATTGTTGCCCAGGCCCTAGTACTTAGGTGTTTATCTATCTATACCAATTGCTCATGCTAGAGCCAAATTAAGGTTTTCCAAAAACTTTACTATGGCTTGGGAGGCTGATATGATGAAGATAATTTAATACTTGAGCAATATGTTAGAGGCCATTAGCTACAAATGTTGGATTTTTTTTTGTCTAAAAAAATCTAAATGATAGTCTAAATGATAAAAGAACTGGTGCCAGTTGCTTCATCCTAAAGAAACCACCAAAACAAGAGTTTAAAACACGATTTTTTTCTAAGTACACATTATTGGAGGAATGCTATGTTAATCTATAAGGGGGGAAAAATCATAAGGATCTGATAGTTCTTATCTGATTAACACATTATTAAATGACCAGCTTTTGTAAACACAGCTCCCTTTATTTTGAAAACTTATGCTTTTTAATAAAGGGTGATAATATAATGGAATATATAAGATAAAATATATAAAATGGAAGCAGCATGCTCCATCACATAATTGGGTAGTCCAGGTTGCCCTGATAGACTGGTCCCAATGGAAAAAAAACACTCACTGGTAATCTCTCCTCTGTTATATCTGAGAAAGCGAGGAGAACCCATGGCTTAGAGAGTAATACATCTACCTAATCTATAAGCAGCCCAGGTTTGAATCCCATAAGGATATGGCTAGCTGATGAGAGCTAAATAGCTTGAAATAGATCTATACTAGTCTCCCTTTATTTCTTTGTTGATAAAACATAAATTTAACACAAAAATAGTTTGCCGCGAAAGCGACTGTCTGCGAAGGCCTCTGGATTGGGGCTGAAAGGTGAAAACGGAAGTAGTATGCTCCATCCCATAATTGGATAGACCAGATTGCCCTGATAGACCGGTCCCACAGTCCTAAAAACACTTAATGGACTGTGTGGATGACCTTAACAGATGAAGGAAAGAGATGCTGCCTAAGGAAATGGTCAGGTAAGAGATGCAGGAGCCCACAGTTGCTTAACAGGCATAGAAAGAAACTTATAAAAGACTTCCCCTCATTGATAAGGTGGTTAAAAGAGATGGCTGGAAATTTGTAACTTCCGAATTTCAAGATTCTGATATTGTAGCCTTGCAGTGAAGTAGATTTAGTTCATTTATTTTATTTTATTTATTTATTTTGTTAAGCATGTATTAGATAACTGATGTAAGTATAAACATGGTTATGAATACGGATTATGAAATGAGTACGAATCAAAGGGGACATTAGGGTAGGGATCGTAATATAATGGTGCGCTTTAGCCATGTTTTATTTACACATTTTCTAAATAAATTTATTTATTTTAAACAAATAATATATTTACTTTATCTAAATTTAAATAATTAAATTTGAATTTAATTAATTAATTGAATTAAATTAAATAATTTAATTAAATTTAAATAATTAAATTTAAATGTATTTAAATTTAAATAGTTTATTTAAATTTATTACTTATAAATAATTTATTTAAATTTATTTACTCAAGACATGTTCTAGGCATGTTTCCTGTCTGGTTTACCCAGGAGTTAGAAAAGGTGCCACAAGACTTTTGATTCTTGGCATCTAGTAATTTTTAAACTTACAAAGGGTTTTTGCTTTGTAGTGCTTGGTCATCAGGCTAATAACAAGGAGACTGTGAATTCTAGTTCCACCTTAGGCACAAAGCCAGTTAGATGACCTTAGGCAAATCACAATCTTTCAGCCTTAGGAATGAGGCAGTGGCAAACCACTTCTGAAAAACCTTACCAAGAAAACTGGAGGGACTTGTCCAGGCAGCCTCCAAGAATCAGATACAACTGAATTTTTTTAAAAAAGCATCATAGTAATTTCCTCTGACTCTCATTCAACCAAGATCCGTGGTGGTGCAGTAGTTAGAATGCAGCACTGCAGGCTACTTCTGCTGACTGCCAGCAGTTTGGCAGTTCGATTCTCACTGGCTCAAGGTTGACTCAGCCTTTCAAGTTTGGTAAAATGAAGACCCAGATTGTTGGGGGCAATATCCTGATTCTGTAAACCACTTAGAAAGGGCTGTAAAGCAAGTGCTATTGCTATTATAACTTTTCAATCTAAGTGTATTTTGGTTTCCATTTTTCCCCTTAGGTTTCCAGCAAAGACTTAATTTGCTGGAGGTAACAGGTAGTCCTTGACTTACAACCACAACTGAGCCCAAAATTTATGTTGCTAAGTGAGACATTTGTTAATTGATTTTTGCCCTATTTTATGACTTTTCTTGCCACGGTTGTTAAGTGAATCACTGCAGTTGTTAAGTTAGTAACATGGTTGTTAAATGAATCTGGTTTCCAGATTGACTTTGCTTGTAAGAAGGTCATCAAAAGGTGATCAATGACGCCAGGACACCGCAATAAATATGAGCCAGTTGCCAAACATTTGAATTTTGAACAAGTAACCCTGTGGATGCTGCAACAGTTCTAAGTGTGAAAAATGGTCATAAATTACTTTTCTCGGTGCCAGTGTAACTTTGAATCGCCACTAAATGAACCATTGTAAATAGAGGGCTACCTGTATAAAGGTTCCAACTTCTTAGCCCAAACCTGATAGTAATATACACCTGTGCACTTGAAAGTGTTTCTCCTGGAAACTAGGAGGAAAGAAATCTGATCATTTATTTTTATTATTTGCCTAATTAGAACTCTCATATAAAAAGTGATCCATTTGGGAAGTCTTTTTCTTTCTTTCTTTTTATTGAAAAGTTTTACAACAAAAAAGAAAATTTACCCCGCCCTCCACTGTTCCCCCCACCCACTTTCCCTCCCCCCATTCCCCCCCTTCCCAGGACAAAACACAGGGTATTGCAATTAACAATCATAAGATAAAATAATCTAACTATCCCTAGTTACGAATCATCCCCTAACACCTTAACTCCCCTATAGATAACATAACATTTCTAAAATTTAACCCTCATTCATAAGCTAACTGAAATTTTCTTGTCTGATACTTATTTTGAATATATTCAATCCATCTTCTCCATTCCAATATGTATCTTTCTTGTGTATAATCCTTCAAATCATTTGGGAAGTCTTAATTTGATCTGTACATAATGATACCAGAAAGAAAGTCTAATGTCCCAAAAATTCACTCCTGTAAAAAATAAGTAAATTGAATCTAGCTAAAATAATTAGTTAAGAATGTCTTAGCACATTGACTTTTTTCTTTTTATTGTAATCTATTGGTATACACGTTTTGGTACCCATCCCAACAGGCAAAAATGTCAACCACAAATTTTGCAGTTTTATTTGTGGAAAAAGCAACCTAAAGTTATGAAGAAAAGTACTTTCCACAGAACAATTCAACACAATGAAAACGTGAGGTCTGAGCACTTCGAAAACCTGCCTCCAATTTGTGGGTGTTGAAGCGTGCTCAAAATCTGGCACACAATTTATAAGAGATGGAAAGCAGATTTAGCAATCTGTACAGATTTCCTGTATAATGACATGAAATAAGGAAGCATGGCAAATGAGAGGGTACTATATATAGGGGTGGGTTTCACATATTTTTACCACCAGTTCGGCACTCGCGTGCAACTTCCATGCATGCACCCCGCCTCCTGTACATGTGCTTTGCTCTCGCGCACACTGCTACCGATCCAAACCAGCTGAATACTACCTCTGGTACTTTAGGAAGTTCCTGAAGCTGGAAAAAGACTGTAGGGCATATGCTGCACTCTAGATCAGCCCTTTGAGTAGGATTCAGGAACCAGCATCAAAGCTTATGGAATAAAGCAAAGCTCCAGTACTCTCCACTCTTCAATCGTTCTTCAGTTTCCTTTGGCAGAAACTCCTTTGGCATTTTATGTACAAGTTCATATTGAACAGTGGGCAACTGTTTGAGTTGGGTGACTTTCTAGAAAACATCCCATTCTGACTCTACGTTTTCAAATATTACCATGATGTATTTCATAAATCAGTTTAATATGATCAGTATGAATAACAACGTATTGAGGACTGGGGTGAACAGAAGCTATGCTGCTTCTAATCTGAGGGAAGAAGAATGCATAAATACTCTCAGGGAGGCTCTCTCTTGGTTGAATGAGGCCCTGGTTCATTTTTCTCACTGTATGCGTGCTCATTTTCCTATTTCTCTGAATCCTATTACTCATCCAGATAGGAAGAACAAGGCATGTAGATCAGTGGTAAAATTCAATTTTTTAAATTACTGGTTCTGTGGGTGTGGCTTGGTGGGCATGATGTGGCTTGGTGGCCATGGCTTGGTGGCTATGGCAGGGGAAGGATATTGCAAAATCTCCATTCCCATCCCATTTTGGGCCAGCCAGAGGTGGTATTTGCCGATTCTCCAAACTACTCAAAATTTCCGCTACCGGTTCTTCGGAACCTGCTGAATTTCACTGCTCCTGTTCCTTATTCTTGTTCTTCTTACTAGTTACAGGTAAACCACATCCACATCCAGGAGGAAGGCAAGACCAAGAGGTCTCTGAGACAGCAATGAAGCCTTTCACCCTATTAGAGCAGGAATCTCAGTGGGACCACTTCTGACCTAGCACTGGCCAAATGTCTATGGAGATTCTCAATCATACAGGTCATGGGTTGTCTCAGAGGTGCTTTTCCAAAAGACAACTGATCTGTCCCCCCCTACAGATACCCACAAAAAGGGTCGAGGGTTAAAGAAGCACTTGGCACACTCCACAGTTCTTATCTCAAACTTGGCAGCGATATGCACACCGTCTGCCAAGGGCTTTAATAGTAAACCGAAAGAAAATCACAACAAATATTCAGCAAAGTCTCTGATCAGCTTCAGCTTTTAGCTCCAATAACGACCCGATTGAGTATTTGTTCGTCACAGAGATCATCTACCACCACCCTGTCTTATATAGTCTCTGGGTGTGGTCCAGTGACTCATTGGTCCTGTGACTCAAGTCCAGTGACTCAGGTCTATTCCCTCGTGCATCTCCGCAGCTGCTGTAAGCGCTTATCTCGCCTTCTTTGACGTGCGTCCAGGAATGACGTCTCTCCCTCACTCTCATCTGAGACACCTGTTTCCCCACTACTTTGCTCTCTTTCAGCTGGCACCTGAGACAGTGCCAGGGGGAGGGTGGGAGATCTGGCTGGCTCCTCTTCCTCATGCTCAGAGCTTCCTTTCTCCAATGGGATAGGCTCAGAGGACGGGGCCACAACAACAACTGGATTTTCTTGTTCTTTTCTTTGAAAACATTTTGCGTGTGGTTGATGGTTATAATATCGGTACTGTAGGTGGGAGGGGCAGATATGGTGGGAGCAGGGGGCCACATCAGGTTATGGGAGTGCGTCCCCGCTGTTTGCAAGCGGTGGCGCGCTCCGGCCCCCAATGCTCTTCCAGTTCCCTTGGTTGCACAGACTCTCGGGCCCAGGGCCTTCGGCTGATGCTGTGCAACGCCAGGTCCGTGGTAAATAAAGCCCCTCTCATTTGTGATCTTATTCAGGAGGGGGGCGTGGACCTGGCGGGTATTACGGAGACCTGGTTGGGCCAAGAGGGGGGGTCCCCCTTGTTGATATGTGCCCACCAGGGTTTCGTGCATTTCATCAGCCAAGGCCACAGGGGAGGGGAGGGGGAGTGGCGGTTGTTATAAACGAGGGCCTTGCCCCGAGGGAGATCATTGTTCCTCAGATGGCTGGCTGTGAGTCCCTCCTTGTGAAGTGGGGTCATAAGGTGCAGTTGGGTCTGCTAGTCACGTACCTGGCTCCCTGCCACGTGGCAGCGGCCCTGCCTGAGCTGCTCGACATTATTGCCGTGGTGGTGGTTGAGACCCCCAGGCTTATGGTCATGGGGGATTTTAACCTGCCATCACTCGGTGAGACGTCTGAGACGGCTCGGGAGTTCATGGCTTCCATGACGGCTATGGAACTGACCCAGTTAATTCATGGCCCTACTCACGTGGGGGGAAACACGCTGGACCTGGTTTTTGTCTCTGGACAATGGTTGAGTGATCTTGAGATAGGGGATATAGTGATTGAACCCTTGTCATGGTCAGATCACTCTCTCCTTCGGCTTGACCTTCAAACCGCCACACCTCGCTGCAGGGATGCGGAACCCGTGAGGTGGTTCCGCCCCAGGCGCCTGATGGATCCTGATAGGTTCCAGATGGAGCTTGGGCCATTTCTCGAGTCTCTGGCACATGGCTCGGCCGAAGACTTGGTGGCCGCCTGGGATGAGGCGGCCGCCGGGGCTTTGAACCGAGTCGTGCCTTTGCGGCCTCTGACCCGGCACCGATCTCACCTGGCTCCTTGGTATACTGAGGAGCTGAGGGAGATGAAGCGCCGGAAAAGATGCCTAGAGAGCAGTTGGAGGGTCAGTCGTTCTGAATCTGACCGGACACTGGTAAGAGCTCATATTAAGACTTACCTAGTGGCGATAAAAGTGGAGAAGAGGAGTTACTTCTCCGCTCTTATTGCGTCATCAGATAATCGCCCAGCCGCCCTGTTTAGGGTGACCCACTCCTTGCTACAACAAGGGGCGCGGGAGGACCCCTTGGAGGGTAGAGCTGAGGATTTTGTTCAATATCTGTATGACAAAACCGCCCAGATTCGGGAACAGCTGGACTCTAACCCCGAATGGGTAGATCCAGGGGAGGTGACTGGGACAGGTCTTGAGACTATTATATGGGAAGAGTTTGACTCTGTGACTCCAGAAAACATAGACAGGATACTGAGCAGTCTGAGCGCAGCCACATGTTTATTGGACCCGTGTCCCTCCTGGTTGGTGCTGGCCTCCCGGGAGGTGGCACGAGGCTGGCTCCAGGGTATTATAAATGCTTCTTTGAGTGAGGGTGAAGGAAGCGGTGGTGAGGCCCCTCCTCAAGAAGCCTTCCCTGGACCCGGCAATGTTGGTAAATTATCGTCCCGTCTCCAACCTTCGCTTTGTTGCGAAGGTTGCTGAGAGTGTGGTGGTGCGACAACTGCCTCAGTACCTGGATGAATCGACCTATCTAGATCCATTCCAGTTGGGCTTCAGGTCCGGGTACAGCACGGAGACGGCATTGGTCGCGTTGGTAGATGATCTCTGGAGGGCTCAGGACAGGGGTTGCTCCTCTGTCCTGGTCCTATTAGACCTCTCAGCGGCTTTTGATACCATCGACCATGGTATCATGCTGCACCGGTTGGAGGGGCTGGGAGTGGGGGGCACTGTGTTGCGGTGGTTCTCCTCCTTTCTCTCCAACCGGTCGCAGTCTGTGTTGTCAGGGGGGCAGAGGTCAACCCCGAGGCCCCTTGTATGTGGGGTGCCGCAAGGATTGGTCCTCTCGCCCCTTCTGTTCAACATTTATATGAAGCCGCTGGGTGAGATCATCCGTGGTTTTGGGGTGAAGTACCATCAGTACGCTGACGACACTCAGTTGTACATCTCCACCCCAAACCACCCCAATGATGCCCTCGAAGTGATGTGCTGGTGCCTGGAGGCCATACGGATCTGGATGGGGAGGAACAGACTCAGGCTCAACCCTTCCAAGACCGAGTGGCTGTGGTTTCCGATATCCCGATATAGTCAGTTGGTGCCATCTCTGACTATTAGGGGCGAGTCATTAGCCCCCACGGATGGGGTTCGCAACTTGGGCGTCCTCCTGGTCTCACAGCTGTCTTTAGAAGGGCATATGGCGGCCGTGGCTGGGAGGAGTTTTTATCAGGTTCGCCTGATTCGCCAGTTGCGTCCCTTTCTAGATCGGGATGCGTTACGCACGGTCACTCATGCCCTCGTCACCTCACGCCTAGACTACTGTAATGCTCTCTACATGGGGCTCCCCTTGAGGAGCACCCGGAGGCTCCAACTGGTCCAGAATGCGGCCACGCGGGTGGTGATGAGAGCGACGTGGCGCTCCCATGTGACTCCCCTCCTGCGCGAGCTGCACTGGCTTCCAGTTGTGTTCCGGGTGTAGTTCAAGGTTTTGGTTACCATCTTCAAAGCGCTCCATGGCTTAGGACCAGGGTATCTTCGGGACCGCCTTCTGCCACAAACAGCCTCTCACCGACCAGTCCGCTCCCATAGAGAGGGTCTCCTTAGGGTGCCGTCGGTCAAACAGTGTCGACTAGCGGCCCCCAGGGTGAGAGCACCTACCAACGAGCTCCCCCCCGAGATAAGGAATTTACATGACCTGGGTACTTTTTGCCGCGCCTTGAAAACATTTTTATTTGAACAAGCTGGCCTGGCTTAACCTCCTTTTTTGGGTTTTTAAATTTTATAATCATAATTGGATTTTTAAACCGTTGAGCCAAATTATTTAATTTGTTTTTAATGATTTTTTAACTTTTGTAGTTATTATATCTTATTCTGGCTGTTCACCACCCTGAGTCCCGTCCGGGAGTAGGGCGGTATATAAATTTAATAAATAAATAAATAAATAAATAAATAAATTCTCATCAGTAGTGGGTTTCACTTACCTTCACTACTGGTTCAGAACTGTGAGCACATGCGTGCGTACACTCGCTTCGCTCATGTGCGGTGTTTCTGCACATGCGCAGAGCGTCCTTGATGTCGTCTCAGCAGGTGGGCGAAGCCTCTCACACCGCCATTACTGGTTCACCTGAACTAGGGCGAACCAGTAGAAACTCACCACTGCTTCTCATCCAAGAACTGAAGAAGCTTCTTGGATGAGAAGTGAAAACTTTCAAAGAAAAAAACCAAGAAAATCCAATTGTCTTTTGAAAAAGCACCTTTAGGACCTAGCCCTGGTCAGATATAAGAAGTATTTTTGCAAACTGTTGAAATTAAAGTTGATCTGGGTTTTGGTCTCAAAGAGAAAGATGCAAAATAGTAGACCAATTAGCTATTTATCTCCATGATGCTTGTACCAGTCAAGCCTAAACTTGACTGGTAATGCCAAATATAATGGGTAATTCATATGTAATGCCAAATATAATGGGACACCAAAAGGCCATATTTTTTATCTCCACAACAATGAGGATGTCAATGCTGGGTCTACTACTCCACATAAAATTCTCCTGAAAACACTTACCCTGAGTTCACACAAAACATCTACACATTTTCTCAGTCTGCCAGTAACATTCTAGATCCAACAGGAATTTCTCACGTCTGTCCCTCAGTTTGGTTATAGTTATTGCTCCAGTTGTTAAATGCACTTGAAAAAAAATTAAAATCCTAAATTTGTGCCAGTCCTATGCATCTACCTCCTAGCTGATGGCAAGAAGGCGACACAGACTGGCTTCCAATGTGTTCCCTAGATTAGAAATTCTACCTTGCATAAAACAGCATGAGCATCTTTGGGGTAAAACTGGAGTTTAGTTGTATATTTGGCATAAATGTACCTCAGCTGAGGTACCCAATGTACCTGAACTTTCCATGCTGCCTACAGCACAAGTATGCAACTAAGATGGTAATCTAGTTCACCCATTCCCTTTCTTATTAAAAGAAAATGTTAAGTGAAAAACTTAACTGGAAATAAAGGATCGCTTCCAGCAAAAAGCAGTGTAAATCATGGTCATGTAACCAAGGGGCACTGCAAATATCCATAAATGTGGTCAATTACTGTGCATCCAAAATGTAGTCACATGACCATGGGCAGGTACAGCCATTGGAACTTCAAATCCAGGTTGTAAGTAGCCCTAGGGAGGTACGTGATAACTTTGATTGCTTAAGCAGTCATAAATTGAGAACTGTCTGTATTAGACTGAAGCATATCATACAAAGCTATTCAGTGAAAGAGGGTTCTCTTTTTCTATCTTGCTTTAACCCAAAGGTGCTTTCTCAAGAAGCAACTGGACTTCCTTGTTTTTTTCTTTTGAAGACATTTCACTTCTTATCCAAGAAGCTTCTTCAGAAGTGTTATGTCCTTATAAGGGCATCCGCCTGGGATTGGCTAAAGATCCTTTCGGCGGGAGTTTTGAATCCCTGTCAGTGGGCGGTGCGTCTGCCGGAGTGTATATAAGGAGAGCTCCGGCAGCGCACAGGCTGTTCAGTTCTTGTTATTAAAACTTGTTACTTGAACCCTGCTGGTCACTTCTTCTTTCCTGCGCCGATCTAACACTGGCGACGAAGGTCTAGAGAAGAACCTCCGCGTGGCACGATCGCCATAACGAGCTGAAGTCACTCGACGCGGTCTGAGAAATGGCAACGCCGCAAGCGCCGTTCGCCTCGCTGGCTCCCTTCAACCCCAGCCGGGAGAAGTGGAGTTCGTATATGATACGTTTCCGCCAATTCCTCCGGGGAAACGGTTACAACAACTTAGACGACGAGAGGAAGAGGGCTCTTTTCCTCGCTAACTGCGGCTCCGACGTTCTGGAACTCGCAGTAAACCTCGTCGCACCCAGGGACATTGAAGTCATGTCCTGGGTGGATCTGCAGACTGCCCTGCAAGACCACTATGCACCAACGGGCACCCCCATATCGAACCGCTTTACCTTCCGCCAACGTAATCAGAAGGAAGGCGAATCGCTTAAGGACTTTGTGGCGGCATTGCGTCAAATCGCTGCAAACTGCGAATTTGAGAACGTTGACAATGCTTTACGCGACGGGATCGTTTTCGGGATGAGAGATGCCAACCTCCAAAAGAAGTTCCTGAGCAGGAAAAGACTGTCCCTGAAGGACGTTCTCGAGGAGGCTACGGCTGCTGAAACATCCGAGACCGCCGCTGCTGCCATGCTCCAGTCCCGAGGGATCCATAAGATCCGCAAACCGTCATCGGAATCATCCGACGAATCGACCACCCCAACAGATTCAGAGGGAGAATCGGCCGTTTTGAAAGTTTCCCGCCCACCCAGGCGGGAAATTCAAAACGATGGCCGCCGCGCCGCTCAGTGCGGCAGTTGCAAGGGACACCATCCCCGCCAATCCTGTCGCTGGCGGGATGCCACCTGCAGACGCTGCCTGAAGAGGGGGCACATCGCAGAGGCATGCAGAGCCTCTGATCCTGTTCCTGAGTCGATCAAGCCCCAGAATCCAGAAAATCGTCGCGACTCCCAGAGGTCGTCCAAACGGTCCTCAATCCAGCAAAAGCGCGACGACCGCAACAGTTCTCATGGCGGCGCTGTGAACCAGACAACGATCGCCCTCACCAGCACCAACAGTGCCACAAAATTCCACGTGACACTGTTGGCTGAAGGCTTGCCGTGCACGATGGAAGTCGACTCAGGCTCCGTCTATTCGATCATCGACTGGCACCAGGTCAAGAGACTGAAGCCGAATCTCTCCAAGCGCCAACTTGAACCTCTGCACTCCAAGCTGGTGGATTTCGGCGGCAACCCCATCGGCGTCATCGGGCGGACCAACCTCCGGATCGCCTTCAAGCAGTTCCAGGGCCAGCTTCCCATAACCGTCGTGGAGCATAGCCGCCCGACCCTGCTGGGCGTGGAGTGGTTCCAGCCGCTGGGGCTTTCTATTGGAGGCATCCACCAGATTAGCTCAGGCGAACTCGACTCACTCATCGGAGAGTTCCAAGAAGTCTTCGATGGTAAGTTAGGGACCTTTTCAGGGAAACCCATCTCCTTTAATCTGGACAAGGGGGTAACCCCAATTCGGCTCAAGCCCCGCCGGGTTCCATTTGCCTTGCGGGCTAAAGTAGACGCTCAGCTAGATAAGCTGATTGCCCAAGGTATCCTGGAACCCATCGATCATGCTTCATGGGAAACTCCCATTGTGACCCCCATGAAGCAGGATGGATCTGTGCGCATCTGCGCCGACTACAAAGTGACCATCAATAAGGCGTTGCCGCAGAGCGCATACCCCGTGCCAGTAGTGCAACATTTGCTGCACTCACTCGGCAAGGGCAAAATTTTTGCAAAACTGGACCTGGCCCAGGCTTACCAGCAACTGCCAGTAGATCAGGAAACGGCGGAGGCACAGACTATTGTCACCCATAGAGGCGCGTTTAAGTGCAACCGTCTCCAGTTTGGAGTCAGTGCAGCCCCTGGCATTTTCCAATCCATGATGGAACGCCTTCTCCAAGGCGTTCCAGGGGTGGTGCCTTATTTCGATGATGTACTGATCTCTGGGGACTCAAAGGCTCAACTCCTGGACCGGCTGAGGCTAGTTCTCCAGCGTTTCAGGGAGAAGGGCTTGAGAGTCCGGAGGGACAAGTGCATCATTGGGGTACAGGAAGTCGAGTTCCTGGGCTATCTGATAGATAGTTCTGGCATCCACCCCACCAAATCAAAAGTTAAAGCTATCCATGAAGCTCCCAGCCCCAAAAACAAAGCGGAGCTTCAGGCTTTCCTTGGATTGCTTAACTTCTACGCCATTTTCCTCCAGCAGAAAGCCACTGTTGCTGAGCCGCTCCATCGCTTGCTGGCGAAGGCGGTTTCCTGGAGGTGGGGACGTGAGGAAGAGTCTGCATTCAGAGCCGTTAAGCAACTTCTGACCTCAGACAGTGTGCTCATTCAATACAATGAGACACTGCCCCTCAGACTGACCTGTGACGCTTCCCCGTACGGAGTTGGCGCTGTGCTCAGCCATGAACTGCCTACCGGTCGTGAAGCCCCCATCGCATTTTTCTCTAAGACTATGTCTAGTGCTGAGCGCAACTACAGCCAACTGGACAAAGAAGCGTTGGCTATTGTTGCAGGGGTGAAGCGCTTCCACGAATACCTGTATGGACGGCAATTCACCATTGTCACCGATCACAAGCCTCTCCTCGGCCTACTAGCAGGGGACAAGCAGACCCCAGCCTTCATGTCCCCCCGGATGACGCGCTGGTCCATTTTCCTCGCCGGCTACTCTTACAGCCTCGTCCACCAGCCTGGTAAAGCCATCGCAAACGCCGACGCGTTGAGCAGGTGCCCATCCGCCGAATCCATGGAAGACCCGGCCCCCACGCTCGAGCTGCTGCATATTGACAACGACAGCAACTGTCCGGTGACATCTGCCGACGTAGCGACGCACACGCGAGCTGACCCCATCCTCCGGCAAGTCCACTCCTGGGTCCTGAGAGGCTGGCCGACTCGAATCGACAGCGACGACTTCATCCCGTTCAGCCGCAAGCAAGGGGAGCTGTCCACCATGCGCGGCTGTTTACTATGGGGAGATAGGGTGCTGATTCCCAGCACTCTTCAACGAAGGACTCTTACTGCGCTGCACAAAGGACACCCGGGCATAGTCCGGATGAAAGCCCTGGCACGGAGCTACGTCTGGTGGCCGACACTGGACAAAGACATTGAACATTGGGTCGCCAGGTGTAGCCCGTGCCAAGAAGTCAGAGCCGCCCCACCTCAATCTGACCCGATGCCCTGGGAGACTCCGAGCTCCCCCTGGTCGCGCATTCACATAGACTTTGCTGGCCCCATTCATGGGCACCACCTCCTCATCGTGGTTGATGCCTACTCCAAGTGGTTGGAAGTCGTCCCCATGGCATCCACCACAACGGACGCTATCATCCGTGCCCTCCGGCGCCTCTTCGCGACCCA
This sequence comes from Masticophis lateralis, assembly GCA_030761175.1. Classification (NCBI taxonomy): domain Eukaryota; kingdom Metazoa; phylum Chordata; class Lepidosauria; order Squamata; family Colubridae; genus Masticophis; species Masticophis lateralis. The sequence continues at coordinate 259,313,796 of JAUDYJ010000002.1, read as the reverse complement.
TGGACTCCCAGACGTTCTGGTCTCAGACAACGGGCCCCAACTTACGTCCGTGCCCATGGAAGCTTTCCTGGCTGGCTTGGGCATTCGCCATGCCCTCTCTGCCCCTTACAGACCGGCCGGAAATGGGCAGGCTGAACGGATGGTGCGACTCACGAAGGAGTCGCTCGCCAAGATGGGCCCGGGGGACTGGCAGGAGCGCATTGACACTTTTTTGCTTACCCAGCATATCACGCCTCACTCTGCCACCCGAAAATGCCCCGCCGAACTTTTAATGGGCAGGAGACTCCGGTCACCCCTGGACAGACTGCACCCGCAATACTCCTCTGAGGTGCCCGCATCAGCCAGTCGCCAACTTCGCCAGTTTTCCGTCGGTGATGCCGTATTCGCTCTTAATTTCCACGGCTCGCCTAAATGGCTTAAAGCTACAGTACACAGCACAACCGGTCCCAAATCCTACCGCGTTGAGCTGGACGATGGACAGATCGTGAGACGTCATCTCGACCAGCTCCGCAAAAGGTGGAGGGAAGTGAGCGAAAACCACCCCGACGAGGTAGGCCTAAACCACCCCGGCGCAGTAGGCCTAAACCACCCCGACGAGGTAGGCCTAAACCACCCCGCCGCAGTAGGCCTAAACCACCCCGACGAGGTAGGCCTAAACCACCCCGACGCAGTAGGCCTAAACCACCCCGACGAGGCAGGCAAAAAACACCCTGGCGAAGTAGGCCTAAACCACCCAGACGAGGGAGACCGGCGACCCGAGGGAAGAACAAACACCCCGGCACCTAACCTAACACCAGATCCGGCAAGGCAAGTAGACCGGGGACAACCCAGCAGGGGAAGCCAACGTCAACCCTGCGAAGTGGGCGACCGGCAGCCCAGAGATGGGGACCTCCAGCCAACATTCCAGGAGGCCCTACAACCACCCGCCAACCGCGCAGAAAACCAACCCTGCAAGGAAGGCCTCCACCACCCCGGCAGGGTAGGCCAACACCAACCCGACCAGGTCGAGCAGCCCAGCGGCCAGAGGGAACATTCGGCACCACCACCAGACCAACCGCGCAGAGAGGGCCGACACCACCCCTGCAAGGTAGGCCTACGCCACCCCGACAGAACCGACCAGTCACCAAGTCCGTCCGCCTGCCGCCCCGGGAGTAAGCCGGACTCGACCGGAGAACCCGGAGGCTTAACCCAACCACCACCGCCGGACTCGCACCCTGACCCAGACCGGCGCGACCCCAGCCCAGAGGGAACCCGAGGGAGACCCAGGGACCTACCGTGGCTCAGGAGTTCCGGACCGGTCAAGAGCAGGGATCCACACCGGCGGCTCCACGATCCGTGCAGGAACGAGGCAGACCAGCATCGCCCGCAGGCGGAGGTCCGTGACCCGGCCGGAGGTTCGGACACTGTGCCCGCGTCCTCGACGGCCAGATCCAGCCCGGCACCGGGGAAGAAGCCCCGAGCAGAGCAGACACCCTCCGTCCGGGAGAGTATCCATCTTGACTGTGAACTGCGCAGGTCTACGCGGGCACGTAGACGTCCTGTTTATCTTAGTGACTATTTCCCTGATCGACTGACTAAGAACTAGGGGGGAGGAGTGTTATGTCCTTATAAGGGCATCCGCCTGGGATTGGCTAAAGATCCTTTCGGCGGGAGTTTTGAATCCCTGTCAGTGGGCGGTGCGTCTGCCGGAGTGTATATAAGGAGAGCTCCGGCAGCGCACAGGCTGTTCAGTTCTTGTTATTAAAACTTGTTACTTGAACCCTGCTGGTCACTTCTTCTTTCCTGCGCCGATCTAACAAGAAGGATTCCCCACTATCCAGTCAGAGCTGAAGAAGCTTCTTGGATGAGAAGCAAAATGTTTTCAAAAGAAAAAGCAAGTCCAGTTGCCACCTGAAAAAGCACCTTTGGGACAACCGTAACTTGAATGACTGAGAATCTCTACAGACTTTTATCTTGCTTTAAGTTTTTTTTAAAAAATTTCCTTTATGGTGCCTTTGAGCTAACATGCGTAGTGAGAAAGTTTTCTTTTTCTTCATTTCTTGTGTTATGTGGTTATTGGAGTTGAACAAAATGACACTGGCTGAATAATTGGGTCAAGTAACTAGATACATGAATCACCAAGAGGTCATTCAAATAATTGGGTATGTCCATAATGGGACACAACCTGCCAACACCATCGTAGACTGGTGTCCCAAAATATTACAAACATGACTCAAGGTGTTGAGTGATGTCTTGTGTAACTTGTCCAATCAATTGTAACAATAATCTCAGCACAATACAACAAAGAGCTTAGCTGCCTTGTACTGAGGAAACGACAGAGCCTGTGCACTTCCAGTCAATGGAACAAGCAACTTTAATAGTTTTTTTTCTTTTTTTTCATTGAAAAGCTCTAAGGGCAATCTGTCAATAACATGGAGTCCTAGGATAGTCACAGCCTGTGATTGACAACCTGGAGCTACTTGTAAAAGTCATGCTTCAGGAAAGTATTTTTAGAATTACCTTTTGATTAGTCCTTATTTAAAATAGAAATAAGAGTCATTGCAGCCTGGAAAGAAGACTCATTTGTGTAAATAATTTGTGTAGAAGTGTAAATTCTTGAAAGTAATTAGTTGTGGTTCTAACTGCAATTCTCCTGCTATAAAGCTTCTGTTATTATATTTCTGCTCCCTAAATAATCTTTGAACTTCTATTAATATACAGCAAATTCTTTCATTGCTCTTTAAAGCTACCACTGGCTTATTTACATGTATTTACTATTTTCCATCCAAAATAAACGTTTCAGCTAAAAACAGAATTGTGAAAAGATTATCTCTTTCTCCACTTCGTTATAATCATAAGGACATTAACATTTTAAGTGACTGTTCCTGCATAATAAATATATATTTTTGTTCAAGAAAAAGACAAATTAATATATTGATAATACTGGTGCTAGAAAACCAGATGTTTCAGATGAGAGTGGCAGCTGTTTGTAAAGCATAGCTGACCCTTTAAGACTTCTCTAACACAACACATTTTTGTCTGACTCATTATAAATAGTCAAAGAGACTGTTTTCTACATATTGGTCCAAAAGATTAATTTTATTAAATAAAGATGAACAGTAAAGGCTCCATTACCGTTTGCAACATTTTTGCACATGACATTGATTAAACATTCTTCCCTGCCCATATTCTCATAATGTGTAAATATAATATTTGAAAGTATATCAACTTTTTTAAAAAAAGAGGATGTACAGGTAGATGATGATGATGATGATGATGATGATGATTTTATTTCTATATCGCCCCTCTCCCAAAGGACTCGGGGCGGTGCACAGCCTAATTAAAAGCACAAGACAAACAACAATTTAAAAATTAAAAATATTAAATAATTTGGCTCAATATAAAACCCCAAATTTAAAAATCCCAGATTAAAACCAATTTAAAAATCTTCACATCGATAGCCCGGCCTGGCGGAACAAAAAGGTTTTGAGGTCACAGCGGAATACACGAAGGCCAGTGATCTTACGTAATTCTGGGGGCAGTTCATTCCAGAGAGTAGGAACTCCCACAGAGAGGGCCCTCCCCTTGGGTGTCGCCAGCCGACATAATTTGGCCGATGGCACCCTGAGGAGATCTTGACTTACAACAATTTGTTTAATGGCCATTCAAAGTTTTTAACACTTTTTTAACACTTACAACCATTGCAGCATCCCTACAGTCACGTAATCAAAATTTGGATGTTGCAACTGGTTCATATTTATGACAATTGTGATGTCCCAGAATCATGTAATCACTTTTTTCAACCTTCTGACAAGCAAAGCAAATGGGGAGGACAAATTCACTTAACAACTGAACAACTGCAGTGATTCACTTAACAACTGTGGCAAAAAGGTTGTAAAATGGGGCAAAATTTACTTAACATATGTTTTGCTTTGCAATCAAAATTTTGAGCTCAGTTGTAGTCGTAAGTCAAGGACTACCTGTATTGAAAAATATTATTGGATAAAATGAGATGTTAATGAGATGTTTACATGCCTATAAAATACATGTAAAAGTAATTTACACATCTATGTACAAGAATTTGTCAAACCAAAAAGTTCAACAAAGAATTTATTTCCAGTTTAGATATGGCACCCAAAAAAATCTCCCTTTTTTAAAGAAGATTAGTACATGGTATTGAATGCCATATGCACAGCTTTGAACAGTTGATTTGTCTGTTTTCTAACTTAAATGTCATAAATAAAACAATCTCAAAGTGAGGGTGCAATAAAGTAACTTTAAACTAAAAAAGAAACCACCCTCTTACAAAAACAGTTTAATCCAGCCACTCTGCAACACTAGATGGAATAACTGGCATTCGAAAAACAAAATGAAATGCACAGTGCATAAAAATTCACACTTTTGATACCCAAAGAGCTTAATTTAATTCCAGATGCCATTTTACATTGCCTAATCCAGTTTTGGTCACCATGATATCAAAAAAAAAAAAGATGTTAGGACTTTAGAAAGAGTGTAGAGAAGAGCCACAAGGATGATAAGGAGACTGGAGGCTAAAACATATGAAGAATGGTTGCAGGAATTGGGAAAGTCTAATTTAATGAAAAGAAGAACTAGGGATGACACAATAGCAGTGTTCCAATATTTCAAGGGCTGCCACAAAGAAGAGGGAGTCAAACTATTCTTCAAAGCATCTGAAGGCAGGACAAGAAGCAATGGGTGGAAACTAATCAAGAAGAGAAACAAACAACCTAAAACCGAGGAGAAATTTCCTGACAGTTAGAACAATTAATCAGTGGAAACCTTACTGGAGGTTTTTAAGAAGATATTGGACATTTGTCTGAAATAGTATAGGGCCGTGATGGTGAACCTATGGCATGTGTGCCACAGGTGGCATGCGGAGCCATATTGGTGGGCACAAGAGCTCAGTTCTGGTGCACATGCGCATGCCGGGTAGCTGATTTTTGGACCTTCTGGGCCCACCAGAAGTCAGCAGACAGGCCATTTCCAGCCTCTGCAGGGCCTTGGGGGGGGGGAGGCCCTCCCCAGACTTCTAAAATGGTTCTGGACCCTGGGGAGAGTGAAAAATGGGCCTTCCGGTCCTACTAGAAGTTAGCAAATGGGCTGTTTCTGGCCTCTGGCGGGCCTCTGGGGGGGTGGGGAAGGTCATTTTTGCCCTCCACAGGCTCCTACAAAGCCTCTGGAGCCTGGGAAGGGCGAAACACAGGCCTACTGGGCCCATGTGCCATTGTGTGCCAAAAGCAGGGGGAGCACAGGGGTGTTGTGCGTGCATGCGCGGGGTGGCAGGACACATAGAATTATGGGTATGGGCAAGTGCAGGCATGAACCCCCCCCCCCCACATTCCACCCATTTTTGGCACAGGATGGCAAAAAGATTAGCCATCACTGGTTTCCAGCTTGTGGGTGGGGGTGAACTTCAAGAAGAACTTCAAGGTCCCTTCCAACTCTTTTATTCTGGAAATTGGTGGGAGGGGTTGTTGTTGTTGTTGTTGCTTTATTGAACCTGGAAAAATAAAACCAACTCCAGCATAATAATTAAAAAAACCCATCAGGATGTGATGAGCAGCAGGGGATCATTAGCTAACAGATATGCCATCATCTTGTATTTATCTGTTTTGTAGATACACATTAATGAAGTCTGTACTCAAACAGCTGTAGACTATTAAGTGTGAGTACAGTACGTGGAAAGTGCTATACTGCAAGCATAAATGACTTTGGTCATTGGATTTACCACTGTTTCTCAATTTTGGTACCTTTAAGATATGTGGACAAACTCTTCAGCTAGCATGATTTTTTTCAACGTTTTCAACTGGATTGAGTGAGAGATATCTGAGTGATAGTGAAACAAATAATTTGTGAGATCCTTTCTTCCTCTCTCCTTCTTCCCTCATATACCTTTCTCATAGACGCATGACATCCTTTTTCATTTTCAGAGAACGATACATGAATATATAGATAAATTCAGAGAGAAAAATCCATATTGTTAATTTACTTTAAAAAGAACTTAACTATACCTTTTTCTGGCTTTTCACATCAAAAGCTGTCAGTTAAACATAACTACTGGGAATTTCCAAAAAAAAAAATGTTATGCTTACAAGTAGAGCAGGGAATTAAGCCAAACTCTTGATTATTCCAAACCATCTGTAAATAACTATGCACTCATAAACTATTTTCAATCACCATATAATTAATTCTGCAATCTTCTAAAATGTAGCTACTATAGACCACAGGGATTTTATTTGGTTCTTATGTAAGAAAAACCAAATGAGGATTTAAAAACAAACACATATTTTTAAGAAGGAAATGCTGCAGTACTTCCCAATCCTTGATGACATTAGGAGATTAATGCTGCTCTATCTTCAAGCAAAATGGAAAACTGAAGGCAAACTGGGAACAGATGACCTTTGTCAAAAGTGTTAATATAAGATTAATTGCTTGGGTCACAAAGATTTTTATTTCTCAGTCAGCCAACCACCAACAGCATAGCATACTCCCATTGTTAGCATATTCTCAAAACTATATTGGATTCTCTTTGTGGGTTTATCCATGTATGTTCATTATATAGAAGTATATGTCCTCTGAAACCTTTTGACTTATCATTCCAAATGATTCCAAATTTTGATAATAAATCATTGTAATCATAAGTCAATGTACCAAGTAATCAAACTTGATTTTAGTACTGTTTTTGGCTGCTAAGTGAGTCACTGCAGTCATTAAATAAATCACATGGGTTTAAGTCCTAATCTATTTTATCCAATGGGGTTTCTTTTAATGGGAAAATGGCAAAAGTCGCAAAACATGATCACATGAATGCAGCAGTTGTAACTTTGAAGACAGGATTATAAGTAAATTGTTTGAGTCTCTTGTAAGTTTGAATAGTGATTAGAGTCATTTGGTAGAGAGATGGATGGCATGCAAGTTTAATAAATAAAACAAATTATTGAGGTTGTGTATCAAATTTTACAAATGCACATTTCCAGGATAGACCAGCTTTGGGTTGGACAAGCTGAGATTACTATTATATCTGTACATTAGAGAGGGTATTCAGCCAGTTTGGACCGGTTCACTCGAACCGGTAGCAGAAATTGCAGGGGGCCCGCCCACCTGCCCCACCTCTATGCCATCCTATTTAGGCATGTTTTTGAGGCCGGACGAATGCGTGGAAAGCAGACACATGCGCAAACTGGACGCACGCACACAAAAAGCGAGCGTGTGCGCCAGAGATGGGTTTTAGCAGGTTCTCACTAGCTCTGAAGAACCGGTAGTGGAAATTTTGAGTAGTTCGGAGAATTGAGAGTAAAATCTGATTGGTGCCACCCCCATCTATTTTCTGCCTCCCAAGTCCCAGCTGATTGGAAAGAAATGGGGATTTTGCAGTAACCTTCCCCTGGAGTGGGGAGGGAATAGAGATATTATCCTTCCCTGCCACACCCAAGCCACGCCCACCAAGCTATGCCACACCCACCAAGCCATGCCCACAGACCAGTAACCAGTAGTAAAAAAATTTGAATCCCACCTCTGGTGTGCGCGGCGAACCGGTAGTAGCATAATGTGAAATCCATTGCTGCTGTACATGGGGAAGAATCTTTTCTATTAAATGATCTGAATTAGACAATATTATAGAAGTTATAATTTGCAGAGCTACTGGAGCTTTTCATCCTTAGTAGTTTTAGACACAGGAATAATACAGGCCTACAATTGTATTTGGGCACGTTAAAGAAAGGAAAAGCACCACTCCAACATTTCCAAAAGAGACTCTTCACTCTTTTCCTCAGTGTATTGTCAAAGTGTGATACAAAACAAAACCACCTGTCCATGAAAAGACTGGGATATTTGTTACTGGTTAGAAGAGAAGGAGAACAAGAAATGTTCAGTACCTGCAATTAAGAGGACATTGAGCTGTGATAAAAAGCAAGACAACCTGTCTTCTTTATAATCAGTGATATTAGCAAGCATCCAGAGCTGCCAATTTATTCTAGGCCCTACAACAGTTGAGAAAGGTAGAAGCAAATGAAATCAGTCCGTTCTGTTTGAAAGAGTATAATATTGTTCATCCTGGCAAATAAGGCTCTCTTCTCTGGAGGTTAGAAGTCAGATGACTCTCATTAAGTCAATCATCATTAACCTGACTTGACCAGCAAGAGCAGAAGGAAAGGCAATCTCTCTTTTTTTGTAGGCAGGGCGTCTAGACAGCGCTATTATGCTCAACACCCCTGTAGTGTGAAACATAACTACTTAGATTGCTTGGATAATAATGGCAGCCAGTCAGCTAGCCATTTTACAAGGGCTATAGTTGCTTGCTTCATGGTGTAGACAAATAATATTAAATCTCCCTGCCAGCATTCCATCATGAAGCCTATTCAGCCGAGAGATGATTTTTTTATTATTATTTTTATTTTTTACTTAGAGCAGCTTTAAGGATATTTCATGAAAGCTAATATCAAGTTGTTTAGAAGGTGTTGCTCCAATACATAGGGCTCTCCCAGCCCTACAATGGCATCACACAATTCGTAGCTGCCTTTAAAGCAGAAACATAAAGGGCTGTGTTAGCAACAGTAATAGCCAACAAAATTCAAGCTAGTTGGGGGGGTTGCTCACAGGAGCTCCCAGGTTGTTTGGGTGCATACATCATAAGGCCAAAATGTCATTTCTTTGGTTTTAGCTTAATGAGATTTTCCTTTGCAGTTTAGTATTTTGGGATTGTCAACAAGAGCATCCAGTGGAAAAAGCACCCTGAAAGAAGAATAGAATAGAATAGAATAGAATAGAATAGAATAGAATCGAATCGAATCGAATCGAATCGAATCGAATCGAATAGAATAGAATAGAATAGAATAGAATAGAATAGAATAGAATAGAATAGAATAGAATAGAATAGAATAGAATAGAATAGAATAGAATTCTTTATTGGCCAAGTGTGATTGGACATACAAGAAATTTGTCTTAGTGCATATGCTCTCAGTGTACATAAAAGAAAAGATACGTTCATCAAGAATCATAAGGTACAACACTTAATGATAGTCATAGGGTACAAGTAAGCAATCAAATCATATTAGGAAACAGTCAATATAAATCATAAGGATACAAGCAACAAAGTTACAGTCATACAGTCATTAGTGGAAAGAGATGGGTGATGGGAACGATGAGAAGATTAATAGTAGTGCAGAAGAGAATGACAAAGGCACCTCTGTCTTATGCTAACAACAAATAAATAAATGGAATGAATCCAGATACAGTAACTAGCACGAGTCAAGCTCATCCTAAAGGAATATAATAAAATTCACTGCAAAATAATAAATAAATCAGGGATATTTTTTTAATGTTATAGAGAAGAGGAATATTCAAGTGAATCTGCATTTGAAATGGTACTGTTCTATGCTAAATGTCAGTTTCATATATTTGCTTTTATTCTGTATGTATACTTGAAACCTTTCTTCTTTTTCTGGCGAGCTGTGTTTATGGTCCATCACTTATCCATCTTTATTTCTAAAAAAAGCTAGTGATCTGGAGGAATTCACAATGGTTTATTTTAGAAATAATTCCTTACGTAGGCCTTACATTTTCAGTCCATGGGTGTTACATTCCATTTTCTCACCTTTGATGAGTTCAAAGGAAGCCAGATCCCCAGTGATGTTATTTTATCCCATGCTATATAAATCCTCACTTCATTTTTTTCAGGGTCCAGTTTTTCAACAATACGATATATTAGCTAGGTAAGAAAGCTTAGCAATGTGCTTAGAAAGTACTTGAACTGTAGAACATTAGAAACAAATATTTTACATATAAGAGCAGATTTACTGTTATACTGGTAAGATGGATACTAATAAATTTGATAGATAAATAAATCAGATCTGACCTTCTCAGTGAATACCTGAATAAATCAGTCTCAGAAACTTCACATGATGATCTGGATATATCCTATAAATGAATGTGTTGTGCAAATGTTTTTTTCAAAAAACTTTATATTCTGACATATAGCACCCACACCACACAGCCAACCACCATGCAAAAACTAACCCTACCATACAAAAAAGGTGTGTCGGAAATGACTGCCAGAATCCTCCAACCCCTAGGGATTGGAATAACAATAGCCCACAAACCCACAGCCACACTCCACCAGGAATTATCCAGAACCAAAGACAAAATACAGAAGGATGAAAGAAACAATTTATTCTACTAAATCAACTGTAGCCATTGCAACCAATTCTACATGGGACAAACATCACATCAATTAAAAACCAGAATCCATGAACACCAACTGGCAATTAAACACCATGATCCCAAATCCTTAATCCCAAATCCACACTGACACCAAACAGCACCAGTTTGATTGAAGCAACACAAAAATTCCTGGCACTCACAAGTAATTTCATCAATGGACACATTGACCTACAACCAGCCTACAAACCCCTCAGAATCCAAATCAATCTCACAGCCAACCAGAGACAGAAATGACCCTCAACCAACCCACACAATCCCCCACCAGCCATTCACTTCCCAAGACCCATCACAAGACTCACTGATGATTCATAGCTGATCCATCACAAGACCCACACTTGACACACCACACCTGAAGCCCTTATAAACAGAAAACCACTGACATCTCCTAAACTCTGCTGAAGATGTTACCTAGCCTGGTAATGAAACATAAGCTCAGAGAATGACCCTTCAACCTCATATTGTTCAGATTTTCAGATTCTCATTTATGAAGACCAAGCATAGCATGTATCATCTTTAATTCCTTAAATCCTCCACCCGTTCAATTAAATTCACTTAATGTGACAAGAATTGTAATGGTTGAATAATTAAAATACATAATTTAAATTCATTTGAAAAAGTGATGTCGGGAACCACAATAGAAAAATAAATAGTATGGCTCGATCAATAAGCTAATCAAGGAATGGAAAACCAGCAGGGATATACAGATGAGCAATGATATTAAAAAAGGATCCTGTGGTCATGACTGCTCTCTCGATCTTATATAAACAATCTTTCAGATTTTAATAATCAACAGTTGTTGCATAGTTTTAGCAAATATGGCTAATGTGAGTTTTAGTTCATCAGTACTAGAAGAACAAAAGTTCAATATCCTTAGTCTCAGTCATATTTTAAATTAGCAGTTTGTTTGAGTTAGATCATTTTTTAAATTTATTTTTTATAAATTTTATATATTTGGCAACTTTACATTTTGATTAATAAATGCTCTGTCTTACATATTGGTAAATGTAATCAGAATGTCAAGTATAAACTAGGTGGCATTGATCTAGCACAGTGTTTCTCAACCTTGGTAGAAGATGGGTGGACTTCAACTCCCAGAATCCCTGGGAGTTGAAGTCCACCCATCTTCAAGCTTCCAAGATTGAGAAACACTGATTTCTAGCAGATGACCCTCACTTTGTTAAGGACCTAGGTGTACTTATCTCTGACAATTTAGTCTCCAAAGGTCACTGTAACAGTGTTGCTAGAAAAGCATTAAGAGTTGTAAACTTAATTTTGTGAAGCTTTTTTTCTGGCAACATTGCGTTGCTAATTAGAACTTCTAAAACTTACGCTAGACCAGTTTTAGAGTATTGTTCAACTGTTTGGAATCCCCACCATATATCTGACATCAGTACAATCGAGCGGGTTCAGACACAATAGAATACACAATAGAAGACACAATAGAATTCTTTATGCTACTAGGCTCGAAATTCTCAGTTTGGATAACTTAGAACTGCGTCACTTGTGGTCAGACCTAGGTATTGCATACAAAATTACTGTTGAGGTCCGCCAGCAGCCTGCGGAGCTGGCAGTGGAGTCGGAGAGTGAGGAAGCTGAGGAGAACATGGGCCATTCCTGGAGTCTTGGGAAAGCCTGGATGAGGGCTCTGTGTCAGAGGCAGAGATGGGGCCAGGGCCATCTGGGAGTGATGCACGGACTCCAGAGCCCCCCAGAGTTGGACAGCAGAGAGACAGAGAAACAGAAGGAGCCTGTTCCTAGTGCATGCATGCGTAGAGCTGCCAGAAGGCAAGAGCAGCTAAAACAAAAGGAACGACTAGGCAGTAAGGCCAGGAGAAGATTGGCTCCTCCCATAAGGCTTAAAAGAGAAACAAAGGCACTTGGGCCTTTTGCAGGAAAGCAATGTTGCTAATTCAGTTTCCAGTTGGCATCTTTTGTTTGTTTCTGAACTTTGTGGGGCTTTGTCAAGTAAGGCCTTTGGAAGGGTATCAAAGAAGATAAAGATTGGTGATTATCCTGAAGGACTTCTTCCGAAAGACTTGTTTTGCAACTAATTGGGACTCAGCTGGGAATGAACGTAATTCTCAGCTGTTACAATAAAGTAGGTTTGTTTGGGACTAATTGTGTATTGTAATGACTCAGTAAGCCTAGGTCGCAACAATTATATGTAGTAATGTTTTACCTGTAAATGACTTTTTCTGTTTTAATCAAAATAATATGCACACAAACAACCGCTTTAAACTGAATGTAAATCGTTCTAAACTTGACTGTGAAAAATATTTCTGTAATAGAATTGTCAAAGTCTGGAATGTCCTGCCTGATTCAGTTGTCTCAGCTACAAATGTTCACCATTTCAGTCACAAATTGACTTCCTTGGACTTTACTTCATACTTAAGTGGTCAGTAGAGGGGGCGTGCATAAGTGCACTAAGGTGCCTATCATCCCTGTCATTGTATTTTTATTCTCTTATTCTTGTTCTCATTTTTTTTTGACAAATTCCAATAAATAAATAAATAAATAAAGCAGGATGGGAAGAGTATTGGCTGAGCATTTTGATTCTGGAGTTGGAGAAGATTCCTAAGAGTATGGTAGATAGCCAAGAAAGCTTGAGGTCTCTCTCAAGGCCCAAATAACCAGGTTCAAGTTATCCCACTTTGGACACATTATGTGAAGAGCCAGCTCTCCTGAAAAAGCTGAGTAAGGTGGGTTTCAAAATTTTTTACTACCGGTTCTGTGAGTGTGGCTTGGCGGGCATGGCATGATTTGTTGGGTGTGGCTTGGTGGGCATGACAGGGTAAGGATACTGTAAAATCTCCATTCCCACCCAACTCTAGTGAACTTTACTGCAAAATCCCCATTTCCTCCTGATCACCTGGGACTTGGGAGGTGGGCCAGTCAGAATTTTTACTACTGGTTCTCCGAACTACTCAAAATTTCTGCTACCGGTTCTCCAGAACTGGTCAGAACCTGCTGAAACCCACCTCTGGTAAGGTGAGAGAAAAGAGTAGAAGACAACGAATAGCAAGATGGATGGACTCAGCTACAGTGACAATGAATGCACCATTGGGAGTCATAAAAGACCAGGTTAACCACAAATTGGCATGGAGAATATCTATCTTTGTGATCACTAGGAGTTGATAAGAACTTGATGGTTCATAGTCAACTAAGGGAGGATCAGTTTAAGCCTACCAAGAAACATGTATCCTTCTGCTAAACAAAAAAATAAAAATAGAAGGGTATCAAAAAAAAAAATGGATATTCTGACTTAGTGTCAGAAAGAGTAAAAAAAAATGGTTCCTTAATTTTCAGCTCTAGTCTTAGTAGCTTCAGTTCTCACCACCCACCAGCCCACAGGTTGAACAGAAAGTTGTAGGCAATAGTCCAAATGTTTTAAACCATTTCATTAGAATGTTGAAAACCTACTGCCAAGTTTTGGTATTTCTAATAAGCTGGTGCTTTGTTTTGTTTTTGTTTGCTTGTTTTCTCTGAAAAATCATATATGGCAATACAAAACTAGCTGGAATAAATTAAAGAGGCCACAACAATTAAAATAATATTGTGTTGGCTTGCATTTCAGAGTTATTTTTTAAAATCCATTGTATGAGTGTTGTACAACATTCTAGAAAATTGGGCTTGGAGTGCTCCCCTATTGCTAATAAAGTCAGAAATGTATTGCCAGTGCCACATAATGTATTTCTGAGCCTCTTAAAGAATGGCACACAGGCCTTCTGTATAGTGTAAACAAGGACCTTCAGTAATCACATGGAATGCTGCTTCTGTGCTTTAGAAAGAATACAGAGCAGGATTCAAATTAAAATCCAAATCCCTTTAGCAAAATAATTCCACAAATCACTCTGAGTAAATTATACATATGAAGAAATGGCAGCTCCAGATATTTTTTTTCTTTTATATAGCATACCCCCCCAAATGCATAATCCAGAGGTCTTCAAACTTGGCAGCTTTAAGTCTTGTGGACTTCACTCCACAACTCAAGTTGAAGTCTACAAATCTTAAAACTGCCAAATTGGAAGACCTCTGACATAATCGATACATTGGTACAACTTCAGCATTTCTCCTTAAAACTGTACTTTTACTTCTTTTAATTATGCTTAAACAGAAGCTAGTTCAGGTTGTTCGAATTTTTTTCTGATTAGGATGGGAATATCTTTGAATGTTTGTTCCATGAAATCAGGCTCATCCTTATTCAGTCAATGCTTGAAAAGCAAACATCATTAGTTGGAAATAAGTGGCAATTAGCATTATTCAGGAAAAAATTCAAAGTTTCTGGTGATAAAATATGATACTCTCTGTTCTATATACAGGTAGTTGTCAACTTTCTAGACCGGGACTCATTACGCACAGTCACTCAAGCCCTCGTCATTTCCCGACTTTACTGCTGCAATGCTCTCTACATGGGGCTCCCCTTGAAGTGCACCCGGAAGCTCCAACTGGTCCAGAATGCGGCCAAGCGAGTAATTATGGGAGCAACATGGCGCTCACATGTAACACCTCTTCTACGCGAGCTGTGCTGTCTTCCGGTGGCCTTCTGAGTGCGCTTCAAGGTGTTGGTTCTTACCTTTAAAGTGCTCCATGGCTTAGGATCTGAGTACTTACGAGACCACCTGCTGCAACCGATAACCTCCCACCAACCAATACGCTCTCACAGAGTAGGCCTACTCATAGTACCATCATTAAAACAATGTTGTCTAGTAGTTCCAAGGGAGAGAGCCTTCTCTGTGGGGATACCTACTCTTTGGAACAAAATACCCCCTGGAATACAAATAATCCCAGATCTTCACACTTTCCGACATGCCCTGAAGACCTTTCTGTTTCAACAAGCAGGGCTAACATAAACATCTAAATTCTATGCCAAGATCTTAGCAGATACACTAAATTGACTCAATTTATTACTTATTGTTTATTTAAAAAAAATTATTATATGTATATGAAATCCTATTCTGTTCACCACCCTGAGTCCTTCGGGAGAAGGGTGGTATAGAAATTCAATAAATAAATAATAAATAAATAAATAAACTTATGATCACAATTGGTCATATCAGATAAATTACCAACATTAACCGTTACCTTTTTTTAAAAAAAAATGTACTATAAAATTGGATTGCTGATTTCATAAGCATTTTTTAAAAATATAAAGTTTATATTTCACCTGTTCCTGAAATTATTAAAACATCCACATATTGTTTTGTACAATATATATTTTAATCAGGGGTGAAATGCTCCCGGATCGGACCAGATTGAAGAATGGCTATTAATATATTTTTTAAAAAATTCTTAATTCTCCAATGTATGTAGCTTATCAAACATTATATATACCACTTGTGAAATCTTTCCAAGAAAATTGAAGAGACAGATAAACAGACAAATAGACAGACAGACATTCCTTCTTCTTTGAATAATATAAAGGTAAAGGTTTCTCTTGCACATATATGCTAGTCGTTCCCGATTCTAGGGTGTGGTGCTCATCTCTGTTTCAAAGCCGAAGAGCCAATGTCTCTGTGGTCATGTGGCCAGCATGACTAAATGGCAAAGGGAAGGTAACACTGTTACCTTCCCACCAAAGGTGGTCCCTATTTTTCTACTTGCATTTTTTTATGTGCTTTCCAACTGCTAGATTGGCAGAACCTGGGACAAGTAATGGGAGCTCACTCTGTTACGCAGCACTAGGGATTTGAATCGCTGAACTGCCAATCTTTCAATCAACAAGCTCAACGTCTTAGTCACTGAGCCACCGCGTCTCTCTTAAATAATATAGCTAGATTTAAAACGTTTATTGTTCATGCACCGAAGGGCACAACTATGCAGAGATCTCAGCATAATGAAATCATTGCAGTTTAAAAAAAGTAGAACTATTTAATGCAACAATAAAATCTCTGGTGTGAAAAATATCACAGGGATTGCTTCTCCTGACCCTTTTCTCAAGGTCAGAAAGAAAGCACTGATGGAGTTCCTCAGAGAACACATTTCCTCGCCTTGCTGCTACTATTGTTGTAAGGACAAGGAGACTTTACATCAATGATGTTCTCACCAAATCAATGTTCTCCAGCCTGCCAAATCCATGCTCTCATTTCACACTATGGATATAAATAAAATGGAAGACATTGCAATATTCACTGCTATGTGCCTGCATCGTTCTACTGTATTGCCCTTCAGAGTAAGGAATATTATGTAAAGTGCAGAAAAAGAGCCTGAGTGGCATAGGAGGCTAATGCCTCCTACTAAGGCAGCATTTAACATCCAGCTGCCTGCAATTACACCAGTTTGAAACTCCCCAGGCTCAAGGTCAACTCAGCCTTCCATCCTTTCTGAGGTGAGTAAATTGAGGACCCAGTTGTGGGGGCAATAAGCTGACTTTGTATAAATATACGAAAGTATGAAGGCTATTGCTTAACGCATTGTAAGCCGCCCTGAGTCTCCGGAGAAGGGTGGCATATAAATCAAATTTAAAAAAAGAATGAGAAATAGAGAACAGAATTAATGATATGGCATGGCATGAGACAAAAAAAAAATGAGAGGAAATATATTGTTGCACCATTAGTAATTTCCATGCATTTTGAATCTTGCAAACCACTGTGGCTTCTACTATGTCCATATGCTAATTTGTGTATAGCAATAGCACTTCGACTTATATACCACTTTATAGTGCTTTACGGTCCTCTCTAAGCAGTTTGCAGAGTCAGAATATTGCTTCCAACAATCTGGGTCCTCATTTTACCAACCTCGGATTGATGGAAGGCTGAAATCAACCTTGAGCCAGTGGGGATTGAACCCCTGACAGTCAGCAGAATTAGCCTGTAATACTGCATTCTAACTACAGTGCTTTTTATTCTTTAAAAATTCTCACATTTTTAAAAAATTCTCTCTCAACAACTCCATCCAACCCTGTTTCCCCTTCCTCTCAACCTATTTGCTGTTCCTTTATTTTACTGTTAGATAATCAAATATTCTTTCTATGCAATCAAACCTTCTCAACATATTTTTCTTTTATTGGTCATTCGATTTAGTGTTCAATTCACACATTTTAAGCAACTATTATTCTTGACCACATTTCTTCTCATTTTAGCACACACATTTCTTAAGAATCCCATTCCTGATGTATTCAATGTTTATCCTGGCATATGCAGCTCTCACATCTATATCACATGCTGGTTGGAAAGTTGAAAAGAAGCACATTTCAAAAACACTTGAAAACAAGAAATATAATGTATGCAGTACAATATATAACAGTATATAACAAGGAATATAGCCCAGCATTTCTTCTTAAGTCAATACACTGCATTTATTATTTGGAATAACATTTGTTCACACATGTTTTGCAATAGACAATGTGAGAGACAGGAGGGACAGTGTTTCCTTTAAAATTGATTATTTGACTATTTTAGAGAAGATCCTCCACACGATCATCAATAACATAAATTATATAGAAAGCATGAAAAACCTTGGCCTGGAGGCCTGAGTTAACCTGATGATTTGCTGTCAGGTATTCCAGCAGCTTCCTTTCTCTCACCAAAAACTTACATCCTTTCCTTTCATTAGTTACAAGTTGGAGAGATAAGCAGCCCAATATATTCGGCAATGTTTTTGCAGAAAGAATTAGAAAATTATCTATTTCTTTATAATGTATACTGATGGCCCTGACAAGGGAAACTTAGAACCTGATTAACTTTCAACTGGATTTCAGCAATATTGTCACTTGAAGATGGCATGGTTAGTTAGTACCGAATGGGCAAACCAGAGTGCAGTCAGGGATAGCCATTACTTTATACCTGTTGGTTGATTGATTTGGCCACCAGTCAGCTTCTAAGCCTAAATCAGAAGCTAGTTGTCACCTGGAAACTCTATACAAAGAACAGGATACACCTGAGATGTCCTTGTCAAATATGACTTACACTCATCCACTTCAAACATCAAGGGAAATCCAGCTACAGATTCTTGCCCCATGAATCAAGGGAACCTGACCCAGGAAGCTAATCTTCCTGGAAATAGATCTCACATATTATGAAATATACTTCTAGAGGTGTGGTGGCCCTGTATTATTTTCATTCAAGGAGGCCCTTAAAGTGTTTTTATTGGAATCTTTTAAACGTTAAAGTATTTTGTCTTATTTGCTCATGTGCACTGCCCCACATCAGTCCAACTGGGATAGTTTCTAAATGCAAATAGACAAATTCTGTTAGGCTAAGGCAATGAATGTCTACATTAAAATGAATTCAGTATAAAATATATTCAGGCCCCCTGAAAATGATCTCACAGAATGGGTAGGAACATATAGGAAAAGGCATTGTTCCAGATACTGTGGTCGCAAGCCCTGAAAGGCTTTAGTGGTTAAATCTAAAATCTTACGTTGAACTAGAAACTAATTGGAAGCCAGTGAAAAATCACAAAGAACTGGAGCAATGTGTTTGTGTGATCCATTTCCAGAGAGTACTTGATAGTCCCATGAATAAGACATTGGATTTAAATAATAATTTAGATCATGGATTATTGTAGTGAGACTATCTCTATCCAAGTAGGCCATAGCTCCCATACAAACCTGAGCTGGTAAAAGTTTCCTCAAGCCACAGTAGTCACTAGTCATGGATGGACAATGTTAAAGATGGATCCAGAAGCAACTCAAAGCTATAAACACCATCCTTTAGGATACAAAAGTGGTAGAACTTCATTCATCCAGTACCTAAGGCTAACCAAGGGGAGGGCATCAACCCTTCCAGATTAGCATGTAAGCAGTCTAGCATTTGGAATAGATTTCCCTAAGCATACTATATAGAAGCATTTCTTAGTATGGGTGATTTCCAGATATATGAATCTTAGCCTATGTGGCCATTGCTGAGAATTCTATGACACTACTGTGGAACACATAGAGTGTACAGATGTTATATACCGTATTTTTCAGAGTATAAGATGCACCTTTTCCCCACAAAAAAGAGGGTGAAAATCTGGGTGCATCTTATACTCCGAGAGTAGCCCTGCCCAGCTTCTCAAATAGAGGTTTTAGAGGCTGAAAAAAGCGTCAGAAAAGAAGCTTCAGAAAAGAAGTCCCCAAACAGAGCTTCAGAAACTTTTTTTCTGAAACTGTTTCAGAAGTTTCAGAGGCAGGAAAAAAAGCAAAAAAAAAGCAAGGCACAGAGCTCACAACCAAGGAACCTATTGCTAAAATTCATCTCTGGGAACAGCTGATTGGGGGTATTCCGGGAGGCTGATCCATTGCCAATTAGCTTTTTTCTTATTTTCCTCCCCAAAAACTAAGGTGCATCTTATACTCCAGTGTGTCTTATACTCCGAAAAATATGGTAATTACATTTTTTAATTTTTAATTTACAATCAATAAATAACAAATAAAATCCTTTTACTCATTAAGAATAACTATGTTTGCAACTTCTTATGTCTACAAAAGGTTTTCATGATATAATAATCTTCATAAACAACCATGATGAGAACCCCTGATCTAAGTAGCAATTCTGTTTGTTTGTTTTTTTCAGGTGATGGAACAGATCAACACATCAGAAATATTTATAATCAAGATTCCGTTCCTGGAATGCAAAAAATAAAAGAGAACTTCTTCTTAAATACATATCTTAAAGACATTGAATGCTGGCTGGAGAATTCTGGGAGCTGAAGACCACGCATTTTAAAGTTGCCATGGTTAAGAAACACTGCTCGAGATCATCCCTTAAAGCATGGGTGTCAAACTCGATCGCATCACCTGACATATCATGACGCGTCATGATGTTTTTTGCCTTTGCAGAGCCGGGGTGGGCGTGGCCTGCATGTGACACATCCGGCCCACAGGCCACCAATTTGACAGGTCTGCAAGGAAAGCCTTTCTGGTAGACATTTCAATGTCATATCATTGGAATTCCAACCATGCAAAGTTTTGATTAAATCTGATTAAGGCAACTAAAAGAAGCTAACAGTTTAAGAGTGGTTGTGGCTGCTTCCAATTATGAAAAAGAAATAACGATGCTCGTCTCTAATTCTACTTAGCACGGGCATTAATTATTACATTCTGGGATTGTGATTTATGTAGATTGCTGGTGATTCTTTAAAATCATGAGTAACTAATTGATTCAGAAAAAGAGGAATGTTTGTCCGTATTTGTAGGATGCAGTCATATTATCTTTTTCCTTCCTGAAACTGATGAACAAATATTTAATGTACAAACACTGTCATTTGTGCATTGAATTTCATGTGACTAATGTGAAGGTCATACTACTTAACTGTTGCAAATTTTAGCCCGTGGAACCCTTGACATAAGAAATTGAAATATTAAGCCCATAACGTTCCGATATTCTCTTGGTCAACCGATCATATTTCATGAGGTTGAGGATTTTTGCATTCTGAAAATACTCAATTCCCAAAGTAATTGGCCGGGGAACGGAGAAGAAGCTAGCAGAAAAATGAATAATGGTTTAAACTGACATTTGTAGGAAAAGGTACATAATGTCTAGATCTGGATCATGTTCTTCTAAAAATAACCATAAGTATTTATTTAAAAGGGAACTTTGTACATTTGAGATGATGTGGTCCCAGAATGGCATCAGATTAATAACACTAAGCCTTACTTGAAAGGGGAAGGGGCAGGGGAGAGGGGGAAGCCCTAGATAAAATATATCTGAAATACCATGTTGCCCGAGCTGAAAGATGCATGGCTTGAGACCTTTATCTTCTCACACTCTGTAATCTTCCCAAATTTCTAGAATAGATTTTGAGTATGTCTGGGGGTTTTAAAACAAATAGAAATTCAAATTGGGAAGGACCATTTAGTTTATCAACAGCCTTGGTGCAGTAATCCACTTAAAATGTTCATAAGTGGTAAACTGTTCAGCCTGTATTTGAATGCATCCAGTGTAAAAAAAAAATATAATCCACTGTATGTCTGAAGAATTGGTTTACTATCAGAAGATTTTTACTATTATATATAAAAGCGTGGGTAGGTGGCTCAGTGACTAAGATGCTGAACTTGTCAATTAGAAAGGTCGGCAGTTTGGCGGTTCGAATCCCTAGTATAGGTCTCCTATATGAGCAGGAAGCTAGACTAGATGACCTCCAAGATCTCTTCCAACTCTTACTTTTATTAGGAAGTTTTTCCTCTAGCATTCAATAAGAATCTGCCCTCCTAAAGCAAATCATCTATCACGGAATTATTTTCTTTTTCTTTTATTAATTTGCTTGCTGATTCTCAGTGACTTTAGGAGGTGTTCTAATTGTTAAAGAAAAATTCAGAAGCTCAAAAAGACTATTATGTTACTCCTCAAATGTTTTGTTGAATATACTCAGGTCCTTCAGACTTTCCGTTTCTGATCATCCTTATCACTTTCTCCGAGTCTGATCCTGATTGTTTCAATTCTGATATGAAATGAACAAAATATTTGAGAAGGGTTTGGCAAATTTAGAATTTGGTAGAATATAGAATTTAGAATTTAGTATACAAAATTTAGTAGAATTATTGCTTTATAGGACACAGAAGCTGTATGATGGACCTCAGATTGATGTGCAGCCTTAAATTGCATTTGACATTTTTGCAATTCTATCATTTTTTAAAATTTAATTTACATGCCGCCCTTCTCCGGAGACTCAGGGCGGCTTACAATGCATTAAGCAATAGCCTTCATACTTTTGTATATACCTACTTAGTAGGACTTTTGCCCCCCCCTCCAAAGCGGTGTTCTTTTTTATACAAAGTCAGCTTATTGCCCCCACAATCTGGGTCCTCATTTTATCTACCTCGAAAGGATGGAAGGCTGAGTCAACCTTGAGCCTGGTGAGATTCATACTTGCAGTAATTGCAGGCAGCTGGTGTCACTTTAGCACTACTTAAGCTGCTGAGCCACCCAGTATATGATGACTTCCCATTCATTATATTCCGTATATCAGGAGTGTTAAACTGGTGGCCCATGGGCCAGATGCACCACATGCAGGCCACGCCCCCCCCCAGCTCCTCGAAGGGGAAAACATCACATGACAGCAACATGATGCCATGAGTTTGACACCTGTGCTGTATATAATGAATTGCTATGCTCTCCCAATAAAATCCATTTTTCCACCAAAACCATGTGACTTAGAGTAATGACATAAACACAGTCATGTTCAATTCAGAAAGGAATATAACACAATAAGCTAGAAAAGACAACTGCCATGTTAGTAATTATAGATCAGAGGTAGCCCAGATTATGATAAGTCTAAATTTTACATGTTTATTAGAATACAATTATTCTTTTTAATAAGCCATTTCTATATATGTTATCGTATTTTTCGGTCTATAAAATGCCTCCCCCCACAAAAAAAGTGGGTGGAAATGTCTGTCTTATAGAGTGAATTTTGTAGCGGGAGAAGGGGAGTTGGTGCGGCGGTGGCAATGATAGGTGGTGGCTATCCCCACTGCCTAGAACAGCTGATCAGTGGTATTCCAGGAGGCCGATCGAACCGCCAATCAGCTGCTCGGCAGTGAGACTCCAGTGTTCCCAGTGGAGGCAGCAGACACAGAGGAGGCAGCAATGGCAGCGTTCCAGTCAGCCCGCCCACTGATTGGCAGGGCTATGGAGGCCAGGATCCAGCTGATGTGGTGGGTGCAATGGAGCGGAGCCCTGACGAGCCACGTGCTGGGGCTGCAATAACATGCTGAAGCTGACCAGGCTGTTTGCAGTTTGCTGCAAAGATGCTAGCCAGATGAATACTGGATGGATGCTGGGAGGCAGAGGCAGATTTTTTTTTTCTTATTTTCCTCCTCTAAAGCTACTGTGCATATTATGGTCCGTAGCATCTTATAGACCAAAAAATACGGTAATTCTTTGCCCTATTCAGAGGCTATATATTATTCTGTTTTTATTGGTTTGCTCAAATACCACTTTTGAAATTTAAAAATACATTTTTTAAAAAAATACCTACAATTTTAGATTTAAGATTATGAGACTGTCTTTAGTAGGCTTTTTAGGAGAATGATTACTGCTATTATACTTTTGTGAATTGTGTAACTGATTTCATTATTTTGTCAAGAAAAGCTATATGCTTTAATTCTATCCATTGATGTAAACCAATTTTTGTATTTTTTAAATTTTAAACAGCAATATTTTTACTCATTGCTGGCATCCTTCTCCTCTATTCCGTGGCATCTTCCACTCTTAGCAGTACAGTAGGGGCAGGAAATGGACTTTCTCCCCCTCTGCCTTGTGGTAACCATGAAGCCTCAAGGATGGCCTCAGACAGGTTCACTTCAGGATTGACAGAGTGATCAATTTTCCTTCTTCTTCAGAAGGGTGACTGTATCAAAATAAAGCCAATAATTATAAATTTTCTTTGAAAAATCCAGAGTCTCAATTGCATTGAGAACAGAATGTCACTTTTTCTGTGTGACATTCGTGTGCCAGTGGGTAATGATAGCACCTTTAAGGGATCAACCTCAGTCCTCAGTTTATTTACTTATCAGTCATTTATTTAATTCACTGACTACTGAAGAAGTACCTAATCTATCAAGTGTTGTCCAGGCTCACCTGCAAAGCCATCAGATCGGCATATTTTGGTTTCTGAACTAAAGTCAGAAAGAGGGATCTCCGCCCTCTGCTTTGTTGCTAAGATTGGCCACTTTTGCTAGAGAGATAGAAATATCGCACCGTTTCAATTATTTAAGAAGATGTACATTAGTTATTTCCAAATAGCTCCTCAAGCAGACATTGATGCATTTGTATGACTTCCTTGAGCTTTTAGAGATGTAACAAAACATGTTTACTTGTCAAAACCTGAATTCATTCAGACTAAATATGGCAGAGCAGAAGCACTGACATTTCTTTGCTTGTAAAAAAATAAATAAAAATAAATTAGCAGGTCTATCTATACTGGAAGCTCGTAAGTAATGGCTTCAATATGGCTCTCACTATGCGCCTAGCAAAGGAAATGAAATCCAGTGGATACTGGTTTTTTAGAAGAAATTATAGTATATGAAAATCAGAGTGAAATTGTAATTATTTCACTTATTCATAGTTTTTAAAAAATCTATTAAAACTAATATTGGCTTACAAAGAATCCTGGTCTTACAACCACTCATTTAATGGTCACGTTATAATGGAAAAAGGAACTTATGACCAGTCCTCACAGCATCCCTGTGATCATGTGATCAAATTTTTGGCACCTAGCAACAGGCATGCATTTACAATGGTTACTGCATCCCAAGATCATATGGTCACTGTTTACAGTCTTTCCAACCCACTCCCAACAAGCAAGTCAACGGGAGAAGTTGTATTTGCTTCTCAACTGCATTATTCATTGCACTGATTCGCTTAATAATTGTGGCAAAAAAAAAAAGATTGAAGAATCAGCATGACTCATTTAATAACCCCTTGCTTACCGATCAAAATTCTGGTCCAATTGTGGTCATAAATTGAGGACTACCAGTAATTTTCATCAATTGTTCACAGCATGAATACAGATGCTAGCTTGTTAGGCAAACACAGGAGTTCAAACACTGCTATAAAAGATAAGTTTTATACTAATCTACACTCCTTCACATGTACATCTTTGGCTATAAACTAACTTTTCCGATGCTAATGTAAAGGCAGAAATACCGTATTTTTCAGAGTATAAGACGCACCTTCGTTTTTGGAGAGGAAAACAAGAAAAAAGCTGATTGGTGGATGAATTGGCTTCCCGGAATACCCCCAATCAGCTGTTTCCAGAGGTGAATTTTAGCAACAGGTTCGTTGGTTGTGAGCTCTGTGCCTTGCTTTTTTTTCTGGCTCTGAAACTTCTGAAACTCTGTTTCAGAAAAAACTTTTTTCTGTCTCTGAAAGCCTCCGAAACAGAGCTTCAGAAAAAAAGGCTTTTTTTCTGAAGCTTCTTTCAGAGGCTTTTTTTTTTTACGCTTCTTTCAGAGGCTTTTATTCTGAAGGACTAGCTGTACTCTGTTCAATCTCCTTTCTTTGGTACTGGTATGTAGATTAACCTCTTCTGATCTGTTGGTTATTGTGTCATTCTCCAGATTTGTTAACATAGTTTGGTTAGAACCTTTACTGATTCTTCTTTTGTTGCTTGCCATATTATTTTAGATAAAAGCTTTTCAGAGGCTTTTTTTCTAAAGCTTCTTTCAGAAGCTTCTTTCAGCCTCTGAAATCTCCATTTGCGAGGCTGGGTGGGGCTACATGTGGAGTATAAGTGCACCCAAATTTTCTCCCTCTTTTTAGGGGGAAAGGTGCTTCTTATACTCCGAAAAATATGGTAGCTATTTTGCCCTGGTATAAACATTCCTAGGAGCTGCTGGATTTCCCCCTATTCACTAATGGATAACTAGCCACCTTGGGCAGCATAGAAATTTAACAAATAAATAAAATAAATGAAAACTATGATGTTCATTTTTATTCTATATTAATCTCTTATATCTAATTATTCTCTGAATTGCCTTTCAGACCTGCATGCAGCTTTTTGGAATCAGCTTAAAAGTTGAATAATTTCCAACAGTATGTGGAATACCCAATGCTGTGTTTGTTTAGGAAATTTTGGGAAATTTATAATGGGATCCACTGCAGTGGTGGGTTCCTCCCAGTTTGGCCCCATTCTCCCGAGCCGGTAGCAGTGATGATATGACATCACCGAACCAGTTCTGCCCTCCTGCATTCCCACCCACCCCCACCCCCCACGTTATTCTTACCTTTTATTTGGCCCCACCCCCTCCTTTTGCTGCCTCCTGAGTCCCAGCTGATGGCTAGAGGGAAAAAACCTGTTTAAACTCTTGCTGCGGGGCTTCAAAGGGCTGCCCTACAGCTGATCAGTGTTAAAAGAAAACAAATGAGTAGATCAGTGACTGCAAAAATAAATGGGTAGACCAGTGCCTGGAAAAAATAAATGGGTAGATCAGTACAGCTCTGCAAGCAGTTAAAAGCCTGGTAGACCAGTACTTCTGCTAAATCCTAAATACTCGTCACATGACCATCAAGCCTTGCCCACAAAATAAGCCACGCCCACAGAACCGGTAGTAAAAAAATTTAGAACCCATCCCTGATCCACTGGAGTGATGTTTTCATTCTGGTGCTGATGGGCGCAGATCATCCATCACTGTCAGTTTTACAATGGAAGCCCCTCACTGTTCTTTCATGTCAGACCACCGACAAAGAGGAGGGTCCTCCTGTCTGAAATGTATCTGCCGATGAACCTCAACTATCCAGGGAGACCTGCATTTTTCATGAGTGGAAGATACTCTTGGGGTTTGAAGGAGCATCTTGCATTCAATCCACTTGCATAAAATGGTGCTGTTTTTGCAGAAAGCATTTGAATATTAAACTTGGACACATTTTTCATAACACTAATGAAACAAAGTTCTAAACATTTTACTTGCAACTGCTCTGTTACTAAAATATGCGGTGAAACCTTATGTCAATGATTTGCCATTTAGTGAATCAGTGTCCATAATATATCAGTTGCAAATGTCAAAGCATGCCTGCTCTGGGTTCCAAAACTGGTGTGGGGCAGATGGGGGGGGGTGTAATATTACATTATGGTTGGTCTCAGAATCAACCAGATGTTTATACTTGATTTGGTATTTTTATCACCTATCAAGTTCTTCCCAGGGACCTGCAATAGGCAGATTATTTACACATCTTTGCCACTCCACTCTCAACATCTGATGTAGTACATAGGTTCACTCTGTGCTCAAAAAAAATCTGTTATTTTTATATAGGTTTCCTTCTAGAAAATTGGTGACTTGAAGGCATATACATGCATGCATTCATACACTCCCCAGAACAATATGTCCAAATATCAGCACATTTATTTGTTTAGCATATAGGTATCAGTCCATAATTAAATACTACACAAAGGATTTCAAGCAGGGGTTGCCCAATAATGTAGCAATTTGCTTCACAAAGCTCCAGGAGAAGAACAAATGAAATTCAGAATTGATGTTTCAGCCTAGAATTTACTCTAAGCAAAATGCATCATGTTGCCATTAATTTTATTGGCTCCCAATCCACTTCCAGGCAAGAGTTGACAGGGCAATTTTTCTTCTGGACAGTTCTCTAAACCCTGGGAGAAGTTGCCTGAAGAAATACTTGGTCCCCCAACTAAGTATCATGGCTGCAGATATAATTAGATCAGAGTTCCCCAAACTTTCTGACTTTACGGCCCGGCTGGGTGGGTGGAGAGGGGATGGTTCCATGCAAGCAGGAGGAAAACATGTGCACAGCTCCATTTGTGCAAGCAGTGGGCACATGCACCCTCCACTCGGACAAATGGAGTGTCCATATTCACTCGCCCACTGCTCGTGCAAGTGTGGAATGCATGTGCTTGCTCCCCACTTCTGCAGCCCGGTTCTGAATGGCTCAAGGCCTGGTAGTGGGCCATGGCCAGGGAATTGGGGACCCATAGGGGACCCACTAGGGGTGTTGTTAAGTTAATCAGTGATTTTGGGTCCTCACAGCAGTCTGTGTGATTTGCAAACTGCAGGGGCTGACTGTAGTTTCTACAAACTGTAGTTTTGTAGCAATATATTTCAAATTAAGTTTGAGAACTGGATGCAGGGGTGGGCTGCTGGGGGTTCGCAGGGGTCTGGGAGAACCTCTAGTTAAGATTCTGTGCAGTTCGGAAGCCCTCAAATCCCACTCCTGGCTGGCCCTGCCCACCCTGCCCCTCCGCTCCCAGGAGTCCCCACACAGCCCATTTTGGATGCAAGCAAGTGCAGGGGTGCGCACAGAGGCTCGGGGAGGGAAAAAAACAGGCCTACTGTAAGTTTGTGAAGGCTGGAAATGGGCCTGTTTCTGGCCTCTATAGGGCTCAGGAGCCTAGGGAGGCTGTTTTCCTCTCCGGAGGAAAGCCTCCAGAGCCTGGGGAGGGCAAAAACTCCCCCTCCACCATGGTGCAGGAGGCCAACTGGGCCACGCCCATCATAGGCACGCCCACCCAGCAACCAGGGAGAGAATCCCTTGCTAAAATTTTTGAAGCCCACCCCTGACTGGATGTATTGTCTCCTGCTACCTAATTAGCAGTGGTTTCCATCAGCCCTGTCATCTGTTATGTACATATCTCTGGCAGCTGAGATCTTCATTTGAGATCTTCTTCTTATGTGGAAAGACGTACAAGGCAGAAGGATTCGTCTGACTTTTCTTCCATACCAGGGAGACCTTGGGTTGTTTGGTGAGAAAAAAATTACATTCAATCTCTACTTTAAAATGATTTTTTTCCCCTTGCCAATTCCAGCTGATTAGATCCTTAAATACTAGCAAGTGAGCACAAGCAGTAACTCAGAAGTAATAAACTCCAGGTTTTAAAATCTCAGCACTGCTGCTGACTCTTTGGGTGGTCTTAGCTTCTCCAGGGCTTCACCATCTCCTTCGTTTTATAGTACATCTCTCCCTTTGATCTGCAAAGCACTTATATAATCGATCCTCCCATAATGTGTTATACAAATACAATAGTTTTTTTTCCCCCTTTAACAATCAAAAGTGCTTACTTTTGAAAGATGCGGAAAGCTATTTATTTGAAGGTGTGTCTCTTTTTCAAGTTACTTACATGATTTATATTCCATTCTTCCATTTCTTCCATTTCTTTCTTTATTTGAAGGATAGGATAGGATAGGATAGGATAGGATAGGATAGGATAGGATAGGATAGGATAGGATAGGAATAGGAATAGGAATAGGAATAGGAATAGGAATAGGAATAGGAATAGGAATAGGGTTAAGGTTCCAGTGTTCCAGTGTTGTTTCCTGTGTTGGAAACTTCCAACACAACACAAAGTCACAACTTCCAGTGTTGGAGCAGATAGTTATAGATACTGTTAATTTCAACTGATATAAATCTCAGTTTGAAACTTTTATTTTAAGTGGCCTTTGATAAAGTGCCCCAGTTTCTAGACATCATTGTATCACTACAATATATATAATGCACTATATGATGAATAATAATACTGATCTATTTCAGATAGTTGTTATAGGAGTAATTTACACACAGTGCTTTGGACACTTCTGTGCTATACAAACACTAGGGTAGCATTAGTGCTGTTTAAAATCTTATTCTTATATTTTTCTCTGTCTCTCCAAGATATGTAACAATTCAGCAGAGTATATGCAAGTGGAAAGTCTTCTGAAAGGGAGAGTTGATATGGAAAAGAGTAAGAATAAGAGGAATTCTCTTCTGTATTTAGTTGCCTTGCCAACAATGAATCTCCATAAATTTCACCACCTTTAAAGTTATTGTAGTATATTCTTTTGTCTCGTAGCATAATGACTCTAGCAATGTTTTTTTTTCTTCTTCTTCTTCTTTAAAACAAGACTCTTTGTGAAAGCCTATAATTAATCATTTAAAGAACTGATTAACTTCACTGGTGTAATCTGTTAACAATTACACACAGTATCTCAAAACTGAAGCATTAATTACACTGTACATTGAAACAGACAGTAATAAGCATATCAAGTAGCTTTGCATATTAGAATCTTTCTTGTTCCTTTGTTTAGAGCAATCCTAAACTTGAGGATACACTTACTAATGCGTATTTGCAGGCAAGTTTGCATCAAACCCTCAAATCAGTTTATAGTTCAATTAAGCTAAAGTATCTGGATTCTAAAAGATTCCCACTCTTAATGGTTACTCACATATTATTTATTTTCACGTAACCAGCCACGCTCATTAACTAGTTATAGTGAAGAACCTGGATTTACCCCAGTGAATCCCTTGATCTTATCATGGAAACCGGATCAAATCTTACCTAGAACTCTAGACTCCAGATAGTATTTCAGATATCCATAAATGCTTGTTTAACATCTTTAAAAATCCCTCCCACCTTGCTCTAAAATGTGGAGGTGCCCTTATGTATTTCCACTTCACAACCTCAAAGTCACAATTGCATAAAGTATCATTAGGCAGCTATCCAAAAAAAAACTATGGTCCAAAACTTCAGCTGATGGGGAAAGCAAATGTCCAGCTCCTGAAGAGGCTAAAATGTTAGCAAATGTGAATCAACATTCCAGGAAGCATGTTGACTTTAAATTGTTTACTGAAGTCAATTCAAGTATGGGATGTAATCCAGAATGTGATTTCCTCTCACATTCTTCAGTTCAATTCATAAACAATTCTTGCTTATGCTAGCCTCCCTTCCCTCAGCACCCTAACTATCCATATAGACTTCTATTGGTTCCTCACTTCCTGTAATGGTATATGGAAAGACCTTGGGAGATATTGCCTAGGGGTAAGAGCAGATGTGGCATTCATCCAATTCGGATCAGTTCTGGTGAACTGGTAGCAGAAATTTGGAGTAGTTTGGAAAACCAGCAAATACCACCTCTGGTTGGCCCTGCCCCTGCCTGCCCCACCCCTTCCAGGAGTCCCCACACCAGAGATGGTATTCAGCAGGTTCTGACCAGTTCTGGAGAACCAGTCATGGAAATTTTGAGTAGTTCGGAGAACCGGTAAACACCACTTCTGACTGGGCCCACCCCCATCTATTCTCTACCTCCCAAGTTCCAGCTAATTGGGAGAAAAATGGGGATTTTGCAGTAACCTTTCCCTGGAGTGGGGTGGGAATGGAGATTCTACAGTATCCTTCCCCTGCCACACCCACCAAGCCATGCCATGCCATACCTACCAAGCCACACCCACAGAACCAGTAGTAAAAAAAATTGAAACCCACCACTGCCCCACGCGCCCCATTTTGGCTCCCAGCAGGCTACAAGGTGGCATCCAATTGATCTATTTCCTACCTCCCAGCTGATTGGAGTGGTCGGTCTATTGCTGCTTCCCAGCCTCCAGGTAGTTTCCTGGATCTTCTTTTCTTGCCCTGCACAGGAGAATGGAGCTGGAAAGCAGGTTAGTGGGGTGGGGAGGGAATAGGGAGTTTGCAGTATCCTTCCCCTGCCAGGCCCACCAAGCCACGCCCACAAAACCGGTAGTAAAAAAATTTGAATCCCATCACTGGGTAAGAGACAACATAGCCCATAGTTGAATAGTGGACTGGGCAAGAGGCTTAGGAAGGATTGCCCCTTGTTTCTCAAATTGTAGAGATGACAGGAAAATTGTACTTTCTGGCTTGCAAGATTCTGTTCATGTAGCTGTACCATAAAATAAAATTGGTTTGTGTGGTTGTGTTTCCTGTCTGGTCTACCTATCTGGTCTACCTATCTGGTAAGGCTGAAACTTTCCCATCTCCTTTCCAAGGCCTTCTGTTTGTTTTACATCCAATACATGCCACTTCCATAGCTCCCGCGTGAATTCCTCTCTCTCCCATATTGTTTTTTCCCAAATCCTTTTTGATTGGTTTCAAAGATAAAAGTAAAAAGCTACTCTCTTTTGTCCCAGCAAACATTGTTTATCCCAATTTACCAGTAGAAATGGAGCCTATCCTGGATTTGACTGACATTAAAGATAAAGATTTCCCCTGTCCAGTCGACTCTAGGGGGGAGTGCTGATCTCTATTTCTTAGCTGAGGGAGCCATCTTTGTTGAGTGCAATTATAGCTCTGGGATAAAAACTATTCAGAAAACATGTGGTCTGAGTTTTAATTGTTCTGCATCTTCTGCCAGAAGGCAACAGTCCAAAAAGATTGTAAGCAGGATGGGAAGAGTCTCTGAGAATGTTGTGCAACTTCCTCAAACAGCAAGATTTGAAGATGTCATCCAGGGCTGGTAGCTGGAGTCTGATGATATTCTGGGCAGTTTTAAAGATTCTCTGTAGAGCTTTTTTTGTCCGCTCATCGTCTTTAACAACTGAGCCATTGCACTGACATTACAGGACCAGAAGCTGCCCCATACTATGGTACATTGCCCCCTGCCTTGAATCATTTCATCTTAGCATAACATCCCTCCTCAGGGGAAACCTCAGAGTTTTTTTCCCAGGTTGAGGCTCATAATTGAATGATAAGAGAGAGTTCCTTGATGGGATGAAGCCATGGCTAGGTACCTATAATTGTAACAACTGCCAAGGTGTTTCTTTATGAGGGGCATTGGGACCTTCATTCAGGCATGATTTTAAGCAGCTGTCATCATGGCTGCAACAGCATTTCACTGCTTGTATTTTAAATCCAGTGCTCTGGATTGGATGGAATGCTTTGGTCAACTCCAGTTTCCTGTTCTTGCAATCCCACTGTGGTTTTGTGAGTTTCTGGGGGACACATAAAGAATAGCCACCGTGTCAGCATAAGGAACCTGGGAGACAGAGAAGGATTTTCCCACAGAAACACTAGCAATTTTCCTTGTATTCTTTTTAAGGGGAGAAAAGGATGTGTTTTTAAGAATGAAACTGAGGAAGTACGAGGAGGCACTCAGCAACCGGACAGCATTCAACCAATGATTAGCTGGCCCAAAAGTGCTTTCTCAAAGAGGCAAAAATATTTCACTTCGCATCCAAGAAGCTTTTTGGATGAGAAGCAAAACATCTTAAAAAAAAAAAAAAAACCAGAAAGTCCACTTGCCTCTTGAAAAAAGCACTTTTAGGACAACCCTGACCTGGATGACTGAGAATCTCCATAGACAATGATTAGCTGGCTTTTTAATTTCTGAGCTGCTAGCCAAAAATGGCCAGTGCAGCAGGGGTGGGTTCTAATTTTTTTTACTACCGGTTCTGTGGGCGTGGCTTATTTTGTGGGTGTGGCTTGGTGGGGGTAATGTGACTGAGTGGGTGTGGCCAACTTTTTTACTTTTAAAAGCATTTTTTCTACAACCTTAAGAGGTTGCAGAAAAAAATGCTTTTAGAAGCCTCTGACGATCAGGCAATTCAGCTGGGATCGCCAGAGGCTTTTAAAGGCATTTTTTTTCTACAACCTCTTTGGCTGAAGAGGTTGTAGAAAAAATGCTTTTAAAAGCCTCTGACGATCTGAGCCGCATGATCATCAGAGGTTTTTTTTTTTTTTTTTTTACTTTTAAAAGCATTTTTTCGGCTAAAGAGCTTGTAGAAAAAATGCTTTTACATGTAAAAAAAAAGCCTCTGATGAGGTGGGCAGGGTAAGCGAGCAGCAACTGGGCCAGGGACCGGTTCCGGGGAGTAGCCAGCCAATCTTATTACCGGTTCTCCAAACTACTACAATTTTTACTACCGGTTCTTTCGAACTGGTGTGAACTAGGAGCAACCCACCACTGCAGTGCAGGTTAGCTGTTGTTGTTTTGTGAGTTGTAGACTTGCAAACATGTAAAATCCCCATGTTCACAGCATCTCCATGTCAGCAAATAGTAAAACAGCCCAGGTCAATCCTAGATGTGTTTTAAAATTGAATCAGAAGAGTTATCGGTTTAAAATTGAATCAGAAGAGTTATCGGTAATTCCTTTCAGTGGAAATGTATCAAAAAATCAGCTGATTTGGACTGGTTCAAGCAAATCGTAGCAGAAATCATGGGCCCACCCACCGGCTCACCTACCCTGGTTCTATGCCACCCTATTTAGGGACATTTTTGAGGCTGGATGCAGGCACGAAAGATGCTTGCATAAGCAAAGCACATGCATGGAAGGCCATGTACTCACATTTGCAAACTGGGAAGGAATGTAAGTGAATACCACCCCTGATCAAAATGTTCCTATCATATAACATTCCCTGGGTAATATCTGTCCCATTTCACCCCACTCTTTGCTTTGTCCTCCTTCAATGGATTCTCTTTTCAAGAGGATCAGAAAGCTAAAAAAAAAAAAACATACGTACTTCAGCTTAATACATTTGTTTTTGTAGCAATATTGGGCAGGTGGGGCTTGTAGTCCCCTCAATTATTAAAGATACTTAGCTTTTACAACCATTCCCCTCTTAATGGAATTAAACATTTTGCTCTCCAGGCTGAGAATTATGCTAAATATTGTTCCGCTGCAAATGTTTTATTGTGCAAAACCTGGTTATTATTAGATTACCAAATGTCTTAACTTTGGCAGAAGCTAAAATTTAGAGATCACATTATGCTAAAGCCAAGCCTATGCTATTCTTTTGTACAGCTGTGTGCGCGC
This sequence comes from Masticophis lateralis, assembly GCA_030761175.1. Classification (NCBI taxonomy): domain Eukaryota; kingdom Metazoa; phylum Chordata; class Lepidosauria; order Squamata; family Colubridae; genus Masticophis; species Masticophis lateralis. Next base: position 259,279,675 of record JAUDYJ010000002.1, on the reverse strand, counting down.
TGTAGATTGTGTTTCTCAACTTGTGAAAATTAAGATGTGTGGACATCAGCTCCTGGTACTTTCCAGCCAGCATGCCAGTTGAGGAATTATGGGAGTTGTAGTCCACCTCTTAAAGTTGAGAAATACTGCTGAAAATTATTGAGTAGCCAAAGACATTTTTCGCCTTCCATTTAGAGCAAGGAGAGGTGACAATTTTACATCTCAAAGGTAGTAAGAAACAATGTGCATTGATTCAAGGACCAAGTGCTTATGTGAATATCACAAAGACCCAAATAACTCCCAGTCTGCCATATTTATACATAAAAATATACATACATAGCTTTCCCAACTTTCTGTTTTGTAGAACCCTTTCCCCAATATAAAGTAAGCAATAATAGATATATACAAATATTACTTCATCCATGTTCTCTCCATTTCTTTTCCTTATTTCAGCATACAGATTGGGAAATTGTTGTCCCATATGTGTGTGTGTGTGTGTGTGTGTGTGTGTGTGTTTTCTGAGGTTTTCGTGGGTGTTTGTATGTAGGTCTTTGGTTATTCGGGTTTTCTCCCACATAAAATTGGAAGTGTCTTGGCGACATTTCGACAAAGTCTCATTCGTCATCTTCAGGCTGGTGTTTTTGGCTTCGTGCTTCTAGGAGCAAAAGAATAAAATGCATTCATCAAGAATAAAAAGATACAACACTTAGTGATAGTCAAGGTTACTACTAAGCTATCAAATCGCACTAGGAAACAAATAAAAACAATTTTGCTCCTAGAAGCACGAAGCCGAAAACACCAGCCTGAAGATGATGAATGAGACTTCGTTGAAATGTTGCCAAGACACTTCCAATTTTACGCGGGAGAAAACCCAAATAACCAAAGAGACAAACAGACAGACAGACACACACACACACACACACACACATATTTGTATTTTTTCTTTTACAAAACTCTAATACATAATCAAACAACTCTAATACATAATCAAACAGTGTCATTTTTATAGACATTGGATTAACAGTTCATAAGAAATCTACATTATATACATATATATACATTTTCAACTTCCTTATAAACATTACCTATTTTTATTTCTGTTATCTATTCACCCATACTATTTTTCCCGTACTACAAAATATTCTGAATCATCTTTTTTATTTTAATTCTAAGGTTAATTTATTCATTTCAGCACAAATATTTTTTGTATAATCAATCCCTCTGGTGGTAAGTTATGTCCTTTCCAATATTGCGCGAATGCAATTCTTGCTGCTGTAAGTATATGTAGAATCAAGTAACTTATTTTTTTTATCATTTTTGGTTTTTAGTACACACAGGAGAAATGTTCCCGGAATTAACTCAGTTTGACATTTTGTTAAATCTTGTAACCAGTGTTGTATTTTGATCTAATACTTCTTCGCTTCGGGGCATAGCCACCAAGCATGAAAGAAGGTACCCTGGTGGTGATTACATTTCCAGCACTTGGGACCTAAGTTCGGGTATATTTTAGCCAGTCTTGCTGGTGCTAGGTGCTAATGATAGAGCATTTTATATTGATTTTCCTTATATGCTGCCAATTTTGTTAACGTATAATTTTTATTCCAAATAATTTCCCATTTATCTAAGTTTGTATTATACCCTATATTTTTAGCCGTCCCCTTTTCCTTCTTACACCCTGATACTCTTCAAGTATCTTCTCATTCCCCATCGTTATTGCTGAGGATTACCTCTCCCAGTATCAATCAAATAGATGGGGAAACTTTGTTATTTAAATGGAAACCATAGTGTGTAGCATCACTCATCCTTGAAGACTCATCCCAGAAGCTCTGCAAAATAAAAATAGGCTGGAAAATGCTGGTCCTGTGCACTCTGGACTAGAAAAAAAAGAGTCCTAGAGGCATAAAAACTGTGGGTCAAACTTTGATAGCTCTATTCTAAAGTACATTAAAGGAAATTACATAGGGACAGATGATAGACAAATGATAGAGAATGGATGGATGGATGGATGATGGAGGGAGGGGAAGGGAAGGGAAGGGAAGGGAAGGGAAGGGAAGGGAGGGGAGGGGAGGGGAGGGGAGGGGAGGGGGAGGGGAGAAGAGAAGAGAAGAGAAGAGAAGAGAAGAGAAGAGAAGAGAAGAGAAGAGAAGAGAAGAGAAGAGAAGAGAAGAGAAATGTATGGCATAATATGGTGATATCCAAAGGTTCCAAAAACTATATTATTTAATGCTGCTAACTGAAAGTGTTTTAAAGGTTTTGTTAAGAATTGTATTTATTTAGATATCCAGAAACCTGAGAATTCCAGCCAGTGGTTATTTTTTTTGTAAGAACTATATATGTAACATATATATGTAGAAGGATGAGTGGTAAGATCTGCTAGACCTAAACAGATTTAGGTGCAATCTTATGTCACTGGATCCTAAGCTCTATTTTTTTAAAAAAAAAAAGATACCTTGCAAACTTAAAATCCGACCACCCATTTAACTACAGACACTGCTATGGAATTAAACCCAAGTCAACTGAGAATTGCCTAGCTTTTCTGATGCGCTTTGAAAAGTAGGGGGGAAAAGGCAGATTAAGAGGATACTTTTAAGTGGCAGAGATAGAGTGAATTGAGACTTAAACTATGAAAGAAGTGAAGGAATGCAAGCCTCGAGCAAGATTTAGGATCCTCCCCGAAAGCAGGGTAGGAGGGAAAGGGAGAGGAGAAAGAAACTGAAACACTGGCTTCTTGAATAGAGAATTTTATGGAATGTCCTTATCAATGGACAATGATGGAAGTTTGTTCATTATTTTATGGCTTTGGTGTTTATTTATTGGTTTTATATGGAACTTCACTTTAACCAATTCTAAGCAGCTTACACTTTCCACAATACAATGTGCAGGTGAATGGAATGGAATGGAATGGAATGGAATGGAATGGAATGGAATGGAATGGAATGGAATGGAATAGAATAGAATAGAATAGAATAGAATAGAATAGAATAGAATAGAATAGAATAGAATAGAATAGAATAGAATTCTTTGTTGGCCAAGTGTGATTAGATGCACAAGGAATTTGTCTTTGGTGTATATGCTCTCAGAGTACATAAGGAGAATAAAATGCATTCATCAAGAATAAAGAGATACAACACTTAGTGATAATCAAGGTTACTAATAAGCTATCAAATTGCACTAGGAAACAAATAAAAACAATATAATTGAAAGATACAAGCAACATGGTTAGAGTAATGAGTGGGAAGAGATAGATACTAGTAAGGAAGATAAGAATAATAGTAATACAATCTTAGTAAATTATTTGACAATATTGTGGGAATTAGTCGTTAAGCAGAGTGATGGCATTTTGGGGGGGGGGACTGTCCTTGTGTCAAGTTGTTTTGGTGTGCAATGTCCTATAGCGTCTTTTTGAGGGTAGAAGTTGAAACTATGTATGTCCAGGATTGTCACACTCTTGAGCGAACATTCCCACCACCACCGTTTCTCAAAGGATCTCGGGAATACAAGGTCTTAACTGACTTCTGGCTTACTAATAAGGAGAGGGCAGCCTTTTGCCTACTGAAGACATTGCTCCAACCGAAAGGGCCATCACAGGGAAGGCTCAACCCAGGCAGGGCTTCTGAAAATGGTAGACAGGACACAGGAAGTGCTATCTTCTTGATCTAACCAGATGGAAAGATCCAATTTGTGGCAGGGATCCCACCTAAATCTCAGAGCCAATAGGTTGGAAAAGATGTACATGGCTTTTTTTTTCTGCCGCTTCTCTCCTACTTAATTGTGGAGTAGAAGATGTTGGGGGAAGGCTAGCTTAGTAGGAATGCTTCAGATTCAAAGTGGGGCCAAATTTCTACAGTCACACTAAGGAGGAAAAATGGATTGTCTCAAGCTCTAACTTGCTGGAGGCATCTACCAACTCTTGAGACTGAGATAAGAATGTGTAATAGCATTTTGAAGCAAGCAGCAGCAGATGTAATGGCTATATATATATCCACTCAAGAGTAAATTTGACCCAGATAAAACACTATATAACTACCATGAGAATAGGGGGGGGGGGTCAGTCAATGGGCAAATGTATCTCAATTGCATATCTAGTGCCAGTTAGCCCATTCAGGTATCCCAAAGATAAAGATAAGTCCTGGCCCAAAAGTTTCATTACATTTCTTGTTTGATTTGATAATTGAAAATATATTAATTTAAAAATTGTACAGGTCTTCAGATTTGTCCACCTCTCCTCTACTTGGTTTTTATTTGTTATTTATTTTATTTATTATCACTACTAGTAGTTCTACATTTTCTTAACCAGAAGCAGCTGCTGCTGATGGTGAATCTGGAAAGACATTGAATTGGGACATTGAAGCTGGGACTGTCTTGGCAGAAGACCCCAAAGCCTCCACTCACTAGACCTGAAGGTTACAATCTCTCCTTCTTCATTTACTCTGCAGTAAGTCTAGTGGGATTCATCTCTAAGTAGATATGCTAGCTTGCTTTGTCCAAATCTCAAGCTAAATCTTTTATTGTAAATCTCTAAATATTTACAGACCCCTCACATCCTGGACATAAACTGTTTCAACTCCTATCCTCAAAATGATGCTATAGAGCACTGCACACCAGAACAACTAGACACAAGGACAGTTTTTCCCCCCTGAATGCCATCACTCTGCTAAACAAATAATTTCCTCAACACTGTCAAACTATTTTCTAAGTCTGCACTACTATTAATCTTCTCATCGTTCCCACCAACCATCTCCTTCCACTTGGACTGTATGACTGTAACCTTGTTGCTTGTATCCTTACGATTTATATTGATATTGTTTCCTGATTGCTTATTTGTACCTTATGACTATCATTAAGTGTTGTATCTTATGATTCTTGATGAACGTATCTTTCCTTTTATGTACTTTCCTTTTATGTACATGGTGAGTTTATGCACCAGGACAAATTCCTTGTCTGTCTAATCACACTTGGCCAATAAAGAATTCTATTCTATTCTATTCTATTCTATTCTATTCTATTCTATTCTATTCTATTCTATTCTATTCTATTCTATTCTATTCTATTCTATTCTATTCTATTCTATTCTATTCTATTCTACTCTACTCTACTCTACTCTACTCTACTCTATTCTATTCTATTCTATTCTATTCTATTCTATTCTTCTTTCAGGGTGCTTTTTCCACTGGATCGTCTTGTTGACAATCCCAAAATACTAAACTGCAAAGGAAAATCTCATTAAGCTAAAACCAAAGAAATGACATTTTGGCCTTACGATGCAAACAACCTGTGAGCTCCTGTGAGCGACCCCCCCCCCCAACTAGCTTGAATTTTGTTGGCTATTACTGTTGCTAACACAGCCCTTTATATTTCTGCTTTAAAGGCAGCTACGAATTGTATGATGCTGTTGTGGAGTTGGGAGAGCCCTGCCTATCGGAGCAACGCCTTCTAAACAACTTGATATTAGCTTTCATGCAATATCCTTAAAGCTGTTCTAAGTAAAAAATAAAAATAATAATAAAAAATCATCTCTTGGCTGAGAGCCAGTGTGGTACTGTGGTGAAGGCTGAAATCTGCAATCAAGCAGAAGTCAGTTGCCTGAGTCCCATCTTAGGCACAAAGCCATCTGGATGGCCAGCCACTTTTTCTCTGCCCTAGAAAGGAGACAATAGCAATCCATTTCTGAAAAATCTTTGCCAAGAAAACTGCAGGGATTTTGCACAAGAAGTCTGCATGATTGAACAGAAGGGGGGAGGGTGGGGGAACCCTGAATTGCTGTTTACATTGAGATTCGACTTGGAACCGAATGGCAACTTTGTTCTCTTAAAAGTTGCATCCTGTTATGCAACTTTTGGTTATGATGCTCATGATACCGATAACGATGATACCACGAATTAGGTATAAACTTTACTGCCATGTTTTTTTCCCTCAGTTGAATTCTTTCAAAAAAAAGTTTGCTTGACAGAAAGACCCAATAAATAGCATCGACTTCGATTAAAAGGAAATTCTCCTTTTGAGCATTTTCTCTGTCCAGGATGGGGCGAGTGTCATTTCCATTCACAGCCAAAGACCTGCTTTATTTATCCCGTCCCTAATTTTTTCCCCGTGTCCTTCTGGCCTCTCTGACTTGCGGCTCTTCTGCCATTCGAGATGCTGAGAGGAAGCGGTTTTTTCACCCAAACTCCCGACCGCGGTCCTTCCTCCTAAGCCAAAACCGTTATAAGAAAATTATTCTACCAGGGGAAAAAAGCGAGGAGATGGTTTGTATGAAACAGGAAGAGTTAACCCTCAGCTATCCCCACCTCCACAGCAGACAATCGATTCGGGTAGCCCGCATTCATACCCCACCCACTATTAGCAAGTATACGATCACTGAAAACATCAACAAAAACAACAAAATCCGGTTGGTTGGTTGGCTTTGATTCTCAACATCTGGGTAACAAGCTGAAGTCTTCTTTTTAGTCCAGAGGAGGCAAAGGGACTTTAGAGGGTCTATTTCTGAGAAAATGGCTTTTAGAGGCTTCCTTCTATTCCATCTTTCCATTCTGGCGCAAATCTTTTTTTTTCTCCTAACCACCGAGAAAGGAGAGGAAAGGGGGGGGGGGGACACGTTTTAACTTAATTCCCAGCATTTCTATTTCCTTATCTGTCTGGTTCCGGCATCTTTCCACCACCAGCAAGATATATTTGCCCTTGCTCTGAACATTTATTTTCTTTTTCCCTTTAATCCCTGAAAAACCCAACGTTGCACTAACATTTCTTTCCCGCGGTCCCTTCGTCAAAAGGAAAACAAAAAACCAAAAACAGCAAGTAACCAAGCCGTAAAAACGGGGATGGAGAAACAATCGTCCTGCCGAGACCCGAGTCCTCCATTCTCTTCTCTCGGCTCTTGCTCATCCTTTCTTCACGTTCCTCTACCAAACCTTGCCTCCTTTTTTTCCCCCCGGAATAAGTCCTTGAAAGTACAGAAATAACAGTCCGAAGGTGGAGATGAATGAAACGGCAATTTTCTGGCAATCGGCGGCAGTTTAAAAATCGTCTCGTCTCCAACGAGCTCGCTCCAAGAACAAGGCGGCATTCGTTTCGGGCAGTCGGAATGGGGGTTGGTGGAGAGGGGAAAATTGCAGAAAATTCGCATATGCGTTTCAAATATATATAGTTAGCGCCCGTCGATTGTTATATTGCTACCGAGCGTCCTAATATAAACGCTTCGAGCCCTCCAACGTTTTTATTTGCTACCCGTAAAAGCCCTTTTCACTCTCGATACCCTGGAATGAACTGGTTCGTTATCCCAGAGTGTTTAAATGTTCGTGAAAATAGGAGAAAGGCTATGCGAATGTCTCCGAGTTTATAGCTTGCCGATCGAGAGGAACCGTTCTCCTTTCGGACACAAGGGGTCGCTGTTGCGATCGCGTGAAGGCCAAACTCAAAACAGCATAAAAACCTCCCCTTCCCGGCGCGGCTATAGTAATGATGCGGGAGGTGGTGGGAAGAATTCAAGGCACCAATATATACATGGAATGAAAACACGAGCCTCGTATGTGCTCCAAACGCTGTTGCAGAAGTCTAGAATGGGGCGGCGGGGGACGGCTCGTGACACTAAAGGGACAATCCAAAGAGTCTCTTTGCAAAGATTTGCACAGTCACAGAGCCGAGCGTGAATGCAGAAACGTTCTGCATAGACGTAGAGATGCTACACTAACAAGACTTTTTCAACCTTTGTATTATTATTCCCTAATGGGGCCAAGGAAGGAAAAAATGAGCCCTCTGCTAGAACTAGGCAGAGGCTTCTTAAAAGAGAATCGCAGTGAATCGATCGGGACGTAAAGGCTGAAATGTAACCGGGGAATATGGGACTAGTCTTTCAGGCATGACTCTAATGACTCTAAACCAGGTTGGGGAAAGGTGAATTAAAGCAAAGCCGCTTCCTTTTACCTCCGAGAACCCGAACGGCTGGCCTTTTCCCCGTATTGTGCCTTTAAAGGAGAGGGCGGAGAGGAAGACGCCCCCCCCCATCTTTAATACGCCCTCTCTGCTTTCCTCTGCAGTTTCCAGGGTACTTAAAGGTTCGCCCCGTTTCCCATCCTTGCCTACGGAATCCCTGTTGGTGCTTCAGCTTCCTAGTCAGAAAATCCGAGGAGTCGTTTCTGAGCATGTCGAGTTGAAGCTTGTGGGTGGGTTAGGTGGCATTTATTTTGGTGCAATTATCTGGCATGAAAGGCCCCTCCTTCTTTGGTACGCTTTACGGTGTCAGCGTAGCAGCCCTCCTGGATTTGGGTCCCCGCGCCTAAACCATTAGTTTTACTCATCTTGCTTGCTGTGGCTTTACAGACTAAACCTAGTAATGGGGGAGTAAAGGGGCGGGGGAGAGTGAAAGAAACTATGCTCCTGTCCGCCTCTTTCCTGGATGCGATGAAATTCATCCCGACTACCTGGCCACCCCATCCGCCACCCTGAATATACCAGCCATATAGCCCAAGTTTTCCTTCTGACCTTCTCAAAGGAACATTTTCAAAACGGTCAATAGAAGCTCCACGCCGCTGGACACTACATTCTTCCTGCCCTTTTGTGTGTGTGTGTGTGTGTTTTAAGACGAAGTTGAAAAGCGAGTTAGCTCTACTTTTTACAAACCACAATAACAACAAGCGCGGCAACTTTCAAGCGATGCTGTTGGTCGTTTTGGTTTAGAACGTGTTTAAAATTCACGTGCATCAGTAACAACGAAGGTTGGACGTGACGTACGCATTATTTTTATTTATTTTATTTTATTTTTTACATTTAAGCTCCTGGAAAGCTTTGGGGAGTAGTTGGTAAATGGGGTGATTTTGTTTTTGTTTTTTAAGCTGGACATGAGCTGGGTTACACCGATTCCCCTCCATCGAGCCGAACCACTCCAGAAAGAGACCCAACTTCGTATACAGACTATATACTTTCCTTCTTTGTTGACTCCTTTTTTCCCGTCTGTCTTGAGAAAATGCCTTTGAAAGGCAGACAAGTAAAGGAGGTTGAGAGCACCGATCTTGAAGTCTTGTCCAACCGCTGGGTAGAATCCCGCAACGTTAAAAAAAAAAAAGCAAATAAAATTTCCCTAAACGTTTAGTCATCAAAAAGTCCACTTAGACTGAAATCGTTGGAGGGAAGAAGGGCCTTGGGAGCAAATAGTGTGTGTATTACATGAGCCTGTGCCCTCAGGAAGGGAGTCGAAAGTTAGAACATGAGCTAATAAACTTTCTACTAAGAAACTATAAAACCGAACTTCACTTCTTGCACTCACTTAACAGGATGATTCTATGCCGTGTCAGGAGAAATCAATGCCCACCTTCCCAAGGTGAGTAGTAGCACTTCCCAAAGTCACCCAGCCATCACTGTGTCGATAAACAGTAGCTCGGATGTGCTTTGTACTTTGTATCACCAAAAATATTCATCATTATATTTCATTCAACACAAACCGGGCATAGTACCGCGTTTATTTTCTACCTGTGTTTAGGATCAGGTGGCATTAGCCTTACTAAGTGATGAAGATTAGATTCCAGTCTCGATGTAAGACTCCAGTGGCGTTTCCACACACGTAGACTTTGACATAAACATAGACTCGCGTAGAGATTGTCTAGAAGTCATTATTAATCGTGGGGACGGAAACGGCCTTGCAAGATTTTCACACCTCCTAATGGGAAGCTGAAATGGTAAAGTACTCCCAGGTTCCTACCGACAGCAAAAGCAAATAGTTGGGAAATAGAAGTATCGGTGGGTTTGGTTGGGGAAGGTTCCTGTAAAAATCTACAGGCAACACACAATAGCAGTAGTTGTAATAAGATTTCCCTTCAGCGTAGTAAGGAAGGGAGGAAATTTTTCAGTCTAGCCTTTTCCCTCCGTCTCTCTATCCGCTTACTCCAGGAGTAAATTCCATTGAAATTCCGGGCGGGGGGAGATTGTTACCTTCATAAAAACGGCTAGCGTGGGACCAGGGTGGTGGTGGGAAACGCACAACTTCCAAGTGCTAAACACCTGCGGGTAGCTGCGGTACTCCCACCTTCCCTTTGACGTCTGTGTCACTACTACGAGAATGGGGAAGCCGCAAGAAAGAGACGAGGGAAACTGAAGCTTTACAGGCAGCAGAATCAAACCCCTGTCAAGGTCCTGTCAACCGGAGTCTCGTTGGCGCTTTTATCCTTCGCCTCAAATAATAATTAAAACAAACAAACAAAAACCGTCCCCTTTCCCCCACGCCCCCACCCCTAAAAAAATAGCGGCCGAAAATCTAAGCGGCTAAGCCTTTATTGCCCCCTTTTTGTGGCATAAATCAGATTGCATAGCTTTTAATCCGCCCCTCCTCCTCCTCCTGCTCTTTTTCCCTCCCACAATATTTGATCAGTCACCTGATCCATATTTCCTTCTGCTCTCCCCCCCATCCACTCCCCACTCCCTCCACAGCCTGCATAGCTGAAGGAAGGGAAGCTGTTCAGAGAATAAACGTCTCGTTTCTTTCTTTTTCCTCTCCCTCCCCCACAAAAATAAATAAATAAAAAAAATCCTGCGCGACAGTAGTAAGGGGGGGGGGAGAGATACTTGCTTTAAGCCAATGAAAGGGGAGGCGTGTTGATGCAAGGGGGGGAAGTAAAAACGGATTAAGTGTGTGTGTATAGGTGTGGGGGGGAGGAGAAATCAAACGAGGAGAGGAAAAGTTGCCTCTGGTTCGTTCGTTCCTTCCTTCCTTCCTTCCTTCCTCCCTCCCTCCCTCCCTCCCTCCCTCCCTCCTCCTTCCTTCCTTCCTTCCTTTCTTTCCTTCCTTCCCTGCTCTCCCTCTCCCCAACCCGCTTCCCCCCAGTAGTTCTCTGCGTCTGTCGCGGATTTCTCTCGCAGCCGCCTCCTGGCCAGCTCGCCAAGCCCCTGAAATATGATAATCAGAACAGCTGCTTCTGTGTTCCCTCCGGCCAATCAGAAGACGGCAGGTTTGACGTCCCCGCGGCCTACGCCGGCCAATGACGAGCGAGCTGAGTTGGAGCAGAGAAGTTTGAGTAAGAGATAAGGAAGAGGCTCGTGGTCGAGGCGCGCGGAGTTTCCACGCACTGGGCACCGTCCTCCGAGAGCGCTCGCTCGCTCGCTCGCTCGCTCGCTTGCCTAGACCCCGCTGGCGGTTTCCCTTTTCGGACGGAGCACGTTCTCACCGTTGGAAGAAGGGCGTCCGGCCATCCATCCTTCCTGAGGCCGGTTCTCAGCGCGGCGGAGGCGGCGGACCAAGGAAGCATCTCTGTCGTCCCTTGACAGCATCTTCTTCTCCTCCCTTCCCCCCCTTCCCCCTCCTCCTCCACGGGGCAAAAGCAGAGCCGCCCGTTTATTTGTTTGTTTATTTATTTATTATTATATTATTTTTCCATCATCTCGGGAAAGTTCCTGTGCAGCCGTGCACCATTTCACTGTGGACACTGTACCCTTTGGTAGAGATGGGCGATATGGGCGACCCACCGAAAAGTAAGGAAGCGGCGATTTCGAAGGGGCTTCGGATCGGTTCTTTTAAGCTGGTCCTCGCGAGCGTTAGTCTTAAGGGCGAAGGAGGAGAGCCAAGCCAATCGTTTTGGACTTCGTTCGCTAGGAAGGCAAGGGATGGCCCGGTGCCTGTTTGCGATCCGGTCGCCTTAGGCGTGATGCTTAGGGGGATCCCCCGCGAGCTTTGGTTTCCCAGGGGGGAAAAAAACCGGGGTGGGGGGTATAAAACGAGGGAGCGCGGATTGTGGGAGAAGATGTCTCGTGATTATTATTATTATTATTATTATTATTATTATTATTATTATTATTATTATTATTATTATTATTATTATTTTATTTTAACGTGCTGAAAATCTGTGGAAGATCAGTGGGAACCACCTTGCCCTCCCCAAATGCGCAGAGAGATCTGGTTGTCTTGCTTGAGGTTGGGGGGGGGGGAGGAGGAGGGGAGCGAAAGGGGTCCCGTGCCAGAGGCCCGTCACAGCCTCGGCAATGACTTTGAGCGAGCTTGCGGCAGCGCTACCAATATTTCGGGAACCTTCAGCCCGAAGGATCCCATTTTCCTCTCCAACAATGGGAGGTTTCTCTCCGCCACCAAATTTGATTCGGGACGAATTGCGGGCTGCGGTCCGCCACAGCTGGGAACTATACAACGCCTCCCACTCACGCCGCCTGAATCCAAGTCTCTGGCCAAAGCAGGGGGGGGATGGGAATTGGGATGGGGGGGGGAAGTGAAACCCAAAAATCAAAGCTGTCGGGCTGGGTTTGGTCGCTCCTTAGACGTGTAAAAAAATAAAAATAAAAAGCCTATTGCCCGGGCTTATGTGTTTCCGACCCACTCGCCACCAACCCCCGACTCCAAATTATTGTTATTTGGGTTACTTGGAAAGCGTGGGAAATGTTCCCACTTCTCCCACCCTCCTCGTCTCCGCAAATCTACTTTTAACTTGGCGTTCCGCCTTCTCCCTTAGCAAGGAAAGCCTTGGATGGAGACACACAAACCTCATCCCGGTTGCTCTCCTAAAACGCCTCTCTCTCTCTTGCACCCACCCCCTCCCCCTTCCTCTCCTTCTCTCTCTTTTTTCCACCTCCGTGTCTCTCCCCCCCTCCCCGCCTCCTTGCCCGAAAATGCAACGCGACAACAACCGCCGCGGCAAGCGGCGCGTTTCCTAAAGAGCAAGCTAGCCAAAGGCTCAAGACGGCGGGGTTGAACGGGGACGAACAAAAACGCGTTTATCTCGGTGGGAGAGCGACCGCTTCGGCAACGATGTCTCTTCTCCTCCTTTGCCTTTCAGAAAAGCGGCTGATTTCCTTGTGCGTCGGTTGCGGCAATCAAATCCACGACCAGTATATTCTGCGGGTTTCCCCGGATTTGGAATGGCACGCGGCGTGTTTGAAGTGCGCGGAATGTAACCAGTATTTGGACGAGACTTGTACGTGCTTTGTAAGGGATGGGAAAACCTACTGTAAGCGAGACTATATCAGGTAAGGAGCCTCTCTTTTCTTGCCCTGGTCTCTTCCCCTTCCCCTTCCCCTCCCCCTCCTCCGCACCGCGCTGGGAGTTATGGCGACTGTAGGTCCGGGGAAGAAGAGGGGAGGACGTCCGCGGTTGGTTCGCTTCCAACCGAACGGTTGAGATTTTTCTGGTTCTTACAGGAGAACCTAGAGTCTTACGGGAGGACTTGTTTCTTAGGGGAAAGCGAGCTCTTATTTTATCCCTTCGGAAGCCTGGAATAATGTGATGAGAAAGGTACTCACAGGCTCTCTCTCTCTCTCTCTCTCTCTCTCTCTCTCTCTCTCTCTGTCACACACACACACACACACACACACAGAGGAGACGTCTGAGGCATAAGAATATCCGTAGTTAGAAAGTGGGAGGGGGGCATAGTAAATAGCGAGGGTCAAAGAAAATAAAGAGATGCGGATAATTATAGAGTGATGGGTTTCCCCCTTTTTTATATTTTAGATTTATTTATTTTTTAATTTGTATGGGGTGGAGGCAGGTTGCATAAAATGTCCCCCTTCTAATAATAATAATAATAATAATAATAATAATAATAATAATAATAATAATAATAATAATAATAATAATAATAATAAAAATAAGTTCTCTACCAGCAGGCCGGTTTGGAAGTAAGGGTCTCCATGCTCCTGAGTAAATATCTTCAGGGTTTTAGGGTATCAGTCCGACGCTGGTTGGAGGCCGCCTCCTTCTGAAGCTCTTTGCCCGTATGTGCATTTACTTCCTGGGTAACTGAGGAAGGACTCGGGGCCAGCTCCTTTTGCCCTAGTCAGGATTCACTTCTTGGCTTTAAATGTATGGAAAGGTAGGAAATAAATTTATTTGTCCCACCTCACACCTTCAAAATATTTTTTTTTTTAATAATAAGCCTCCTAGGTAGAACTAGCCAAACAAAAGTGTCCTAGAATTGTCTACTTACCGGGTGCGATTATTATTATTATTTTTTAAAATGTTCCACGGCTACTAAATTGACTGGGAAGGTTAATGTATGAACCCCGCTGCAGGGCAATCAGAGGAGAACTATTGACACGCTGGCCCAAAAGCTTCCTTCGAAAATAGATCCAAAGCATCAAATATATATCTTGAGAATTCCGGGTTTGATGGGAAGCGAGGAGGGGGGTGTCGTCTCCCAGCTCTTCTTTTTCGACTCTTCTGGTGAGGTCTAGTTTGAGGCGTGTGTAATATTTAGGGAGGGGGGGTGCAGCTGCAATTTGTTGTCATTCAGATGAATCCAGCCCCTCCTCTGAACTCTAGCTAATTAAGTGTATAATTGAAATGAGGTGGGAGGTAGTGGGAGTGGGGGGGGGGGAAAGTTTCTCCTGCGCGGTAACGGGACAGATTTTTTTATTTTGCAGGAAAATGCGTTATAAGGAAAGGAAAATAGCATCCATTTCCCTCGGTATCCATTCTAAATAGGCCCCTTCACTTTAAAAAATAAATAAATAAACCACCGATGCGGAGGAGGGGGTTTTTCAACCAGCCCTAAGCCATTGGAAGAAAGATAGAGGACAGCTATAAAATAAAATAAAAGCATTGACCATGAATACTAGCAATGGTCATAAATAAAGTCCGCTCTATCCTGGAAAAAAAAACACCAATTGCTTCCTGGGGTGAGGATGGGGAAACCCACACAAAGACTTCGTTTTCAGGAAACCTCCCCCCCCCCCCCCGGTAGGTCTACTCGGGAGCCAGACTTTTCTGTAGGGTTTACTCTCAGGTAAGCGTGTGGGTAGGATTACAGGCCTTAATCTTTTTAAATATTAACCCTTTGGTTATAGAACGCCTTTGGGCGCTCTAGGACCGCCCCTCCTTTCTTATCTTATCTGCCTTGATGAATTGGACAGAGGAGATCAAATTGCCCCTCAGCTGTTAGCGAACAATCGCTACATTTAGATAATGGAAGCGGCTTCCTTCCTACCCTGAAAATCTGGGAGCTGATTAAAAAAAAAGAAAAAGAAAAAAAAATTCCTGCTGTTCTGGCCACCGCTGACCTGACAACTAAATAAACTGACAAATAAATAGTTTTGTTTTGTTTTTTTTTAAGAGAGAAAGAAAAGAAGCTTTTTATTCCTTATTTCAGGGATTTTTCGGTGACCGCGGGGCAGAGTGAGTGTGGGATTGGGGTGGGGGGGCGGGCTGGGATGAGGAGACGAAAAGCTACTGTGTACCCTTGGTTGGGTTTGATCTTCGAGGAGGGGGGCAAAGGTTGGCGATTTGCGCCGAGGACACAATCCAGACGGAGAGAGGGCTGCTTAAGGTTCCCTAACCAGGAATGGCAGGAGGAGGAGGAGGTGGCGGGCGGTGGTGTTTTAAAACGGCGCTCAGTCTTGGCTTATGCGTATTATTATTTTTCTTTTTTCGGTAGCAACTTTTCGCTGGATCCAAACTCTTCTCTCGGGTTCCTTTTGGATCCCCCTTCCCCCTCTCCCCATTAAAAAAAAAAAAAAACTCGGTTTACGACTTGGAGCGCAATTCTGAAAGGCGAAGACTGAGGTCGCCGGCGAGAATTCCCCCCTCCCCCTCGACATTCGCCTTCAGAAAGGCCGCTAGAGAACCAGATCCAGTTTCCTTGCCTGCCTGCCTGCCTCCTTGGTTCCCCGAAAGGCGGTTAAGTCCCAGAGCTTCGGGGCGGCCTCCTTCTGGAAGGCGACGGCTGCTGAATGCGTTTTCAGAATCCAGGGCTTTCAGAAAAAAGAAAAGAAAAAAAAATCCGGAGCTGAGCAACGGGAACAAATAAATTACGTAACAGGCACGGTATCTCCCAAGCTCTCCATTTGTCTGTCCCCTCGCCAACCTTAAAGAGAGCAGGTTGACTCGGAAGGAAATGCCACTAGCGCCTTCGAGTATGACTCTCCTAGTCCCTCTGTTTAGGACTGCAGCATTCAATCCGGTCTCTCTCTCTTTTTTGCAAATCTGTTTTACTTGAAAAGCAAACCCCGTAGCTTTTCAGCTGAAGGCAAAAACGTTATTTCGTGTATACACTTACTCAAGAGTAAGGTCAAGTTCAAGGGGCTGGATGGAAGCGCCTTTGCTTTTGAGAGCCTGGTTCGTGGACCTGGAGGGTCTTGCCGGCTCCCAAGAAACGTTTTCCGACGGGGGCCCTTTTCCCATCTTGGCTCTTTCCAGTAGTTCATTCCTGGCCCAGGGCCGAAGTGAGTTCTGTCACTTCTTTCTTAGCTAAGAAAAAACAGCCGGTAGTTTGGGGCTTTGTTATTATTTTATTATTATCTCTCTCTCTCTCCCTCGGGTTTACTTTTAAAAAGAGAGGTTGCACAGTGATAAGATAAGGAACGGCTGATTTATAAACACAGTATAACCGCGCCCCGGAACTTACAAAAATTAAAGTCGCTGGCGAGCAGAAGGTTGTCCATTCGCCTTTTATTACCACCCTAGCCCCATCGCGGAGTTGAGCGGTGCTCCAGAGGTTTCTAGACTGTTCCTGCTCTAGAAGCGCTTCGGATCTGTTTTGGAGGAAAGTTTGGTAAAGATTCGGTGTATGTTTTTCTCCTCCTTTCCGGAATATAAACTCCGAATATAAAATTCCGAGGTAGAGAAGGCGAAGCTAACTCGAAACGATTCGTTGCACTTACAGGTAGCCGGGAGTGTAAAAATAAAAGGATGGGGATTTTCTCGCGGCCGCTCACTCTCTCTTTAGAAAGAACCAAATTTGGGTAGGCGTCCTTCAACTCGCGTAAGCAAACAAACGTCAGTCTTGGCGAAAAGGTAGGCCTCGCCACTCGCTTTTGCTAATCCAGAACCAGGAAGCCCGAGTTGCTCACCAACTACGAATTAATAAACGAACTTCAGAATTTCCAGGAGCAACAGACCAAACGCACTTGAGAAGTTCAACCAGAACGCTTTTCGTACGAATGGCCACCTTCAGACCTGTTTTGTTTTTGTTTTTGTTTTCTTTTTAAGCCCTTGGAGTCTTAATCTCCAAAACAGAACCCCAACTACCGCCAACGACTGCCTCCCAAATCCCGTTTCTGGCTATAGGAAGAGGAATGTGTTTCCTCTGGGATTTTTGGTACCCGTGCGAGGATCTTGGCCCAAAGGTGTATGGCTTCTCTGCAGCTTTATAAGAGAGGGTAAATGAAATGCTCAGCACAGCTTTGCTTTGAAGTCGACCCGGCCTGAACCAGCCGGTGTTTGTGTGTTTTTAAAGGATGGGTGCGTGTTTTTTTTTTAAAAAAAGATCGGACTTTACGTTTGATTCTTCCTCGTTTTAATCGGTCTAGACTCTAGAGTTAACCGTAGGAGATTGCCTTCCTTGCCATTCTCTGCCAGTTTCTCGGGGAAAAGCCTAGATTCCAGGAATCTGTAGAGCAGTTCTCCACTGTTGGAGAAAGAGACACGCACAAAAATAAATTGCAACCAAAATAAATGTTTTAGTAAAAAGAAAAAAAAATACAAATTAAAAATGCACCCCTTTCCACAAAGTTCCTTTCCTTCCTGCCGGCCAGGCAAGAGCGTCGGCGGCCGCGGTACTTTCTCCAAGCATCGAAAAACAGCAGCTCCAAATCTGAGGGGGGTGGTCTTCACCTGCCCCCCCCCCGCTCCATTTAAACGGGCGAGAGAGCCAGCTGGGCCGGTTCAATAGAAAAAGGTTGCTTTGGACGGGGGCCTAAAAACGCGCGGTCTGGCGGATCGAGTCAAAAAAAGAGGGGGGGGGCTTGATTCGAACAGGGGTCTGAAACGAAATGATTTTTTTTCCTTTCTCTCTTTCTCCTCCTCCTCCTCCTCGTTTCCTTTCCTTCCTCTTTTTTTTTTCCTCATCCCATCCCCTCCGGCGGGATCCGAACTCAGGTTATACGGCATCAAGTGCGCCAAATGCAACATTGGGTTCAGCAAGAACGACTTCGTGATGCGCGCCCGCTCCAAAGTCTACCACATCGAGTGCTTTCGCTGCGTGGCCTGCAGCCGCCAGCTGATTCCCGGGGACGAGTTCGCGCTGCGAGAGGACGGCCTCTTTTGCCGAGCGGACCACGATGTGGTGGAAAGAGCCAGTCTCGGCGCCGGAGACGCCCTCAGCCCCTTGCACCCCGCCAGGCCGCTGCAGATGGCAGGTACTCTTGGGCCCTTCCGGGAGGAGCTGGGCTGGTGCTGCGCTCCTTTGTACCTACGGTCTTGCCAGGCCCAGCCTAACCCTTAACTGCCCGGTTCTGTACCGTATTTAGCTTTTTACAGAGAAAAAAAAAACAACTTTTCTGCAGGAGCTCAAACGGATGAACCCCAAGGAAGCTTGGAACCCTGTGGTTGGGGGCTGCAAAGCCGTAGCTTGGGGCTCCTTAAAAACTAACTCATTTCATTGTGTCACAAGCTTCCTTTATTCACCATCTTGATTTATCAAAGGCGTGAAATTAGACTATGGAATTAGAGGTGGAAGGAAAACAATGACACTTTTCCACCCAAGAAGAGGAAAGCTACAGGTCTAGTACTCAAGAGCAAACTCCATTGCTCTTCTGAGCTTTAACTTCAGAACAAATAAATAGGATGAAACTATTTCTAAGCAGTTATAAGGATAGTACAGGTACGTCAATGAAAAGACATGCACAAAGGGTTTAGAGTTAGGGCATGAAAGTTTGCTTAGTTTTGGCTAGATATGTGCCTAAGAAAGATGCCCTTGAAAAAATGATAGAAAGGAATATATTCTGCCGTGACTGTTGGACTCGCTTCCATTCAAGTCAGTGAAATGTACAACAGAATTCTTTGGTATATTATTTTTTGTGCTTACAAATTTAAATCACTTATATGGCCACTCACTCTCACAACAGAGACTGTGGGTGGCCTTCAAAATTAAGCGTTTGACTTCTGGTGTACTGCTTGCAGTTTTCTCAGCAAGATTTTTGGAATCTCTTAATCTTCCTCTTAGTTTTAGGACTGAGAAAGTGTGATTGGTCCAAGGTCACCCACCTGGCTTTGTGCCTAAGATAGAACTAGAACTTACAAGCTCCTGGCTTCTAGCCTAGTACCTTAACTATTACACCAAATAGTTTTCTCCACATTAAATCCCCCTATATAGATTAAAAATTCTTTTCTAAATCAGTTTCTTCCCTCTATATCAAATCTCTTAGAATCCGGTGAAAATTAGTGGCAAAACCCAAAACAGGGTTAAACAAATACCATTGTTATATTTACCTAAGCCTCAATCAAACAAATTGTCCTTAAGCTGAAAGTCTGGTTTCCATGAATACTGAACCACAAACTTATCAAGTTTATCTTTCTCCTGTCTAATATACTAGATTCCTTAGACTGGACAACTATTGTCCAATAACCATACTCTTTTTTAATCTCAACTTCCCAAGGCCTGAGCTGACGTGATATTTGGTGTCAGGATTTTGGTAATGCAATTCTAGATATGTTTATGCAGAAAAGAACAATTCTAGATGTGTTTATGCAGAAAGGACAGGACAGGAAGGAATCTTGTGGTATCTCCCAAAGCTAACATGTTTATTGCTGCATGAGCTTTTGTGGATCACTTCATCAGGAAGTTAAGTTCAGTAGGATTTATTCTCAGGAAGAGTAAATGTAGAGTTGAGTCTAATTTGTCTTATCCCTAAGATTAGGCACTCTGCCTGACAAACCCAAACATTTGCAAATACATTTTGAACTATATTATATTTGCATTCACATTATTATTATTATTATTTTGCACAATTGAGGCCTATTCACGTTTGCTTAGAAAATGTTCCAGTGATTTTAAAGACATTTATTCCCTACCGAAAAAATAACATAGTTTTTGTTTCAGAAGTTTCAGAACAACCAGTGGGGCTTGTGTTTTGGGGTAACAGGTGCAGATACCGCTACTGAAGTGAGTATCTGCACCTGTTGAAGTTAGTGCATAAAATCCAACTTATTCATCATGTTTGCAAACCCTTTTCTGTGAAAGTAACAGTGTAATTCTATATGTGTTTACTTAAAAGTAAGTTTTACTAAATATCCATGGGATTTATTTCCACACGAATTAAATGGCAGCTGTAACTCCCCTGTATTTAGTAGACTTTCCTTATGAGAAAATACGACTGGGATCGCAATTCCTCCAGTAAGTGTACTTAGGATCCAGAGATGAAACATTGTTTATATTAAGTTAACCTGTGAACCTGAAGGTATTCAGGAGACACATATTTGAATTGGTATAGTTTGCTTGTCAGAGACAGGAGGTTCAATCCATCTCATGTTGAAGTCAATAACAAAACTTCACTTGCCTGATGTGGATCAGAAGTCTGCTATAATCCAATGGTAAATAATGTGTTATCTTTGGTAGCTTATCAACTGATTATTAAGCTACTAGGTATATTTTAAATGGATAAACAGACATCCTCCCTGTATGTGTGCTTTCTCTTTGTGTGTAACTTGTGCTGTCAAGTATATGGTCTAGGTTAATCAAATACTAATTGTAGGGTAATCACAGAGACCACTATTGGTCTTATCAAAGAAAACTATATTGGTCTCTATTGGAGTACTGTACAATTTCCTTAGATGTCTATTCAAACATTAGTTTCAGTGAGGTCAATAGGGCTTCCTAGAATAGCTGATATACACACACACAGACACACGTGTGTGTGTGTGTGTGTGTGTGTGTGTGTGTGTGTGTGTGTATGTATATATCTTTGAATAAAATCTATATATTTGAATAAATCTATTTCAGCATTCCCCCCAATGGGGGATAGGGGAAGATTGAGAGAATAGAGAGGGAGTGTACTCTCAGTGGGAGTGCTGCCAATATGCCAACCACCCACTGATCTCTTCCAAAGATGTTTCTTTAGAATGAAGCACTGGGATGGGGAAAGTTGCTACAAAACAGGGAAACTCATAATATGGGAGAAACTTTTCCAGCAGCCATTTACAACTGTCAACAAGCTGATATTTGGTAATTGCTTTGCAGAAGACCCTGCTGCCTCTTTCCACAGCTTTTAATGATTTGGGTAGAAATTGTAGCTGAAGGTTTTACAAAGTGAGTTTAGGAAGTTGGCATTGTTTTGCTTCACTTCTCTTCCTCCTGTGCCTGATTCCCACCCCAACTCAAGTTTTGAGAGAAAAAAAAAACCTTTCCAGCCTCTTTGTTGTCATCCTTATTTATTATTATTTATAGAAGGCTTCCCCCCCCCCCATAAATAAAACCATTGAACCAACCTTTTCCCCAGTCTGTTGGCAATGGAGAGTGTTAAGTGGCCAAGACAATTGCAATCTACATCCAGAGGGCCCTAGATTTGGGGTGGGGGTGGGGGTGGAGAGAATAGTAGACAAAGAAGGTGGTTCAAGTTTGAAGGCCTTACTGTTGTTTTCCTTTCACATGCCCATGACTAACCCAGGACATTGTGATGTAATGTATTGTCAGACAGGCTCCTTTAAATGTAAAAATAGCAAGCAGCCTCAGCCTTTTATAGGCTTACTTCCAAGTAAACCTCACTTTTGAGGCTTACTTGGTTGCAGCACAATTTTCTCTGCAATAAATGTGCATTAAAAACCCACAGAGTCAAGGAGGCTCCACATTTGGACTACATTTTCTTTGTTTCTATACTAGACACTCTACTTTGAGGAATAGACAAATCTGAGAAAAGAGGTGGGTATTTGAAGGAAGAAAGAACCCCCCACATAGACCAGATCTAAACCTAGGATAGTTTATTTGACATCAAGTTGTTTACTGGTAGGTATGGTTGTTTTTAATCTCTTTGTAGTCTAAAGTTAGAAGCAAAAAAAAAATTTCAAGAAAAACGTTGATGGGAAGAGGGTTTTTTTAAGCTTTCTGTAGCATTTTCTGCCAAGGGAAAAGAATATAAGAGTGGGACTTTTCTTCTTTGGAGGTTGATTTACTGATCAGCTGACCAGGGAGTAAACAGTGCTGAGTAAACAGTGCATAGGAATGCAACTTACTTTGCAATGAATAGGATTATTCTCAAAAATGTATTTATCTGTGTTCAGTTAGAAATTACAAACCCGGATGTTCATGAAGGGCCTACGCAGGTCGTCCTTGACTTATGAGCACAATTGAACCCAAACTTTCTGTTGTCAACTGAGACATTTGTTAAGTGAGTTTTGCCCTGTTTTGCAACCTTTCTTGCCATGGGTGTTAAGTGAATCGCTGCAGTCGATAAGTTAGTAATCCGGTTGTAAAGCAAATCAGGCTTCCCAAATGTTTTTGTATGCGAGGTGGTCACAAAAGATGATCACATGGGACACAGCAATGGTCATAAATGTGAAACAGTTGCCAAGCCTCTGAATTTTGATCACATGATCCTGAGGTGGCTGCAGAGGTGTGAAAAATGGTCGTAAGTCACATTTTTAGTGCCATTGTAACTTTGAACGGTCACTAAACGAACTGTTGTAAGTCGAGGACTACCTGTACTACTGCAATATTAGGAAGGGTGTCAGCTGAAAATGTTATCTTTTAACATTTTAATTAATCCCTGCAGGATTTTTGGTTTGGCTGGTTGGGTTGGTGAAATAGCTTTTCATAAAAAATTGCTAAACGAACAGAGTTTTCTTAAACCCTTTTTTTTTTCCCTTAGCAAGGGACAATGATTGGCATGAAAAAAAAAACCCTCATTTTCAATAGATATTTCTGGGTAAAATCCAGAGTGCATAACTGGGTGTGGAAGAGCCATCATAACAGTGAATAGGAAGCATGGGATTTGATAACAAAGCAGCTGGATCATTGTCTTGGTATTCCTCTGGTTGCATTCCAGAGACTTAATTCCTTGTTTACTGATTTAACCCAATTACTGAAGGCTGCAAAACGTACTGAACCACAAGAGAACCAACCTATCTGGCTTCACACCATGCACTGAAGCACAATCTAGCCATCCACAATTAAACAGCGGGGGTGGGTTGTGTGAATTCAGCATTGGACTTGGGAAGGACAAATATTTTGAGTGTTAGGAGTAAGGATGAAGGGTCCCACCAAGCGATAGATGTGGTAGCAGTTTTTTTTTTCCCCTTCCTTGGAGTTTTTCAAATCCATCTGCCACAGATAATAAATGAAACTTCCAGCAATCGCCTTTCAGATCCCTACAACTCTCAAAACCCACACACTGTCCCTCTCTTCCTCCTCCTCCTCCCCCAGCAAGAAGATGATGTGGTCTTGGTTGGGGCTGAGCTAATATGCCAAAAATTTTACTTTGACGAGATGCCCACTAAATGGATGATGAGCTCACTAAGAAAAATGCATGTCATTGGGCAACATTCCTTCTGAAGAAGTTAACAACTCTGTTTGCTTGCAGATAGGGGTAACAGCAGAGTCTGGGTTAAAAAAAAAGTCAAAAGGATAGTTGTATGTCTGCCATCTTGACTTCTTTGACCGCATCTCTGATTGTCAATACTCTAGAGCAGGGGTCTTCAACCTTGGCAACTTTATGACTTGTGGACTTCAACTCCCAGAGTTCCAGAGTTCCAACTCCAAAACTCCCAGAACTTTGCTGGCTGAGGAACTCTGGGAGTTGAAGTCCACAAGTCTTAAAGTTGCCAAGGTTGGAGACCCCTGCTCTAGAGGCTTCTGGGCCAAGCAGGGTTGGTTCTAGTTACCAACAGAACAGGCTCTCTAGGTTGAGATGTAGCCCAAGGCATTGGGCATTGGGCATTGGGCATTGGGCAATGGGCGTTGCTTCGGAACAGCCAGCTGGATTCATTTTGAGAAGTGGGGGTGGAAGATTGGTTAACAGCTAAAACTTCAAACTAAAACTGTAGTGGCCAAAATTGTGGCAACCTTTTGGGAAAAGTGTATTTTTGAGGTTTGATGGCTAAAAACACCACTTTTGGGTGGGTGGGGGGAGGGATTCCAAAATCATCATATTCCACTGCTGGAATGGCCTGGGAATAGCCCAGACCTTAACCCAATTGAAAATCTATGGAGCCAATTAAAGAAACTGGTTAGTCAGAAGCGACCAAGCAATAAACCCTAGTTAATAGAAACAATAATTCAATCTTGGTTTCACATTAGAACAGCTGCAGAACTAAAAGACTTGGTTCACTCCATGGGAAGATGTTGTAAGGCCATAATTCATGCTAAAGGTTACCCAACTAAGTATTAGCTTTTTTTCCCCTATGGTGATAATTTTTGTATATCTCGTTTCTTTTCTTATACAGTAACTGCTATTCTAATAGCAAATCCTTCAAAGAAGTTATTGCATGACATTCTTCAGTAAATTATCTTTCCATTGATATATCATTTTATGGTACTACTCCAAAAAAAAAAAAAGTGTTATTAGCTAGTTTTAGAAAATACACTTTCCCCAGAAGGTTTCCACAATTTTGGTCACTACTGTAGATAGTTTAGTTAGTATGGTTTAGGAGCCTAAAAGTGAAAGAGTTTTTAAAGCAAAGGTCTTCAAACTTGTCAGCTTTAAGACTTGTGGACTTCAACTTGTGGAGTTGAAGTCCATAAGTCTTAAAGCTGCCAAGTTTGAAGATCTCTGCTTTAAGAGTGAGGCTTTGGGGAAATCTTTCCCGTTGATCGCTGGAGTCTGAAGGCAGGCGCTTAGGTTTACCCCTGCAAGCCAGGATCCAGTCTTTCTGCTGGAATGAGGCAGAAGGTCTCCCAAAAGCTGTCAGGGTTGTTCTTTGTCTGTTTGTCTTCTGGTCTTTCCACTGACCAGGCGCCTCTCCTTCCCTCCCTTCCTTACAGCAGAACCTATCTCCGCCAGGCAGCCGGCTCTCCGGCCCCACGTCCATAAGCAGCCAGAAAAAACGACCCGCGTCCGGACCGTTCTCAACGAAAAACAGCTCCACACTTTGAGGACCTGCTACGCGGCCAATCCCCGGCCGGATGCCCTCATGAAGGAGCAGCTGGTGGAAATGACCGGTCTCAGCCCCAGAGTGATCCGGGTCTGGTTTCAAAATAAGCGTTGCAAGGACAAAAAAAGGAGCATCATGATGAAGCAGCTGCAGCAGCAGCAGCCGAACGACAAGACGGTAAGCGGGCATGGCGCCTTCTCCTCCCGGCCTCTAGGGGGCACCGTCCTCAAATGAGGCTTGGCTTTTTCATGCGGAGCTGAAGGCTTTGGGTTCAAGCTGTGGTGAAATCCATTTTTTTCCTACCAATTCTGTGGGCATGACTCGGTGGGTGTGGTGCGGTTTGGTGGGCGTGGCAGAATAGAATTAGAATTTTTTATTGGCCAAATGTGATTGGACACACAAGGAATTTGTCTTGGTGCATATGCTCTCAGTATACATAAAAGAAAAGATACGTTCATCAAGAATCATAAGGATACTTATGGGGAAGGGGAACTGCAAAATTTCCATTCCCACCCCACTCCAGGGGAAGGATAGTGCAAAATCTCCATTCCCACCCCACTGCAGGGGAAGGATACTGCAAAATCTCCATTCCCACCCACTCCAGGGGAAGGATACTGCAAAATCTCCATTCCCACCCCACTCCAGAGAAAGGATACTGCAAAATCTCCATTCCCACCCCACTCTGGGGCCAGCCAGACGTGGTATTTGCCGCTACCGGTTCTCCAAACTGCTCAAAATTTCCGCTACCAGTTCTCCAGAACCTGTCAGAACCTGCTGGATTTCACCCCTGGGTTCAAGGTATCATGGGAATGCATCTCTTCTGCAGTTCAGTGCCTCGAATTTGTACCCAGCTCTCTTGAATTAAATGGGTTGTGTATTCCAAAGAGGATGTGTTTGTGCAACACACTGAACCACAAATGACCCCTTCTCCATGTTTTAGCTTAGTGGAGGTACCTGCCCTGTGTGGTTTGTTATAGGGTGGATAATTACAGTTCATTAAGTTGTGATAAGCCATTGATTACTCTAAGGTTGATCTAACCAAAATCACTATGTAGGTGAACACAGCCATAAGCTAAAATCACCTACTTTGTGTTCAGTTATAAGATGGCTTGTTCAGTTTTGATTTTGGCTATAGTGTGGTTTTGGATTTAGGTGTAACCTGTTGTATGTGTGGCTTCAACCATGACTAAACCATGGCCAGTGTTTCTCAACCT
The DNA here is from genome assembly GCA_030761175.1 of Masticophis lateralis. Classification (NCBI taxonomy): domain Eukaryota; kingdom Metazoa; phylum Chordata; class Lepidosauria; order Squamata; family Colubridae; genus Masticophis; species Masticophis lateralis. Next base: position 259,253,761 of record JAUDYJ010000002.1, on the reverse strand, counting down.
TGGCAACTCTTTAAGATGGGTAGACTTCAACTCCCAGGATTCCCCAGTCAGTCAAGTCCACACAATTTAAAGAGGTTCCAAGATTGAGAAACACCTCCTTAGAATGATTTATACATAAGGTCTTGGTTTCCCTTCTCACCCCTTTTTTATTTTTGCTTGAAAGCCCCTTGAGATTTAGGGGCGGATATTGTGTGTGTGTGAGATGTTGCTTCAATGGGTGTTTTGTTTTGCTGGAAACATTCTGAGTGCCAATTAATTATGCTCTCAATCCCTTTCAATGGGGGGGGGGGGAGGGCAGTGGGGAGAGGAAGGGAGGGAGGGAGGGAGATAAAAGGTTGCTACCAATTTCTTTCCTTGAAGGCGGTCCTGTGCTTTTTATAATAGCTCCAGTAGCAAAGAGATTGGTTGCATCCATAGGAAAAGGGTCTTTTCTTCCAGGGAAAAGAACAGTGATTTTGGGAATGGGGCTTGTTTTGATGATAGGAGGCCTTACAATTTTTTTTGGTATGTCTCTGTTTTAGGCTTTGTCTTAGAGCTGCACTGATTTGCACTGGGGAGAACAGAATGCAGCAAAACAAAACAAGTTAGAAAAATAGATTGATATAACTAAAGTAATGGTGCCATTGATTGTACCCCACACCCAGTGCTAGTCATGAAGTGGAATAAATCCTAGTTGAAACCAAAGGAGTTTACAACATATTCCTAGTAATAATTTTTATTTTTATTCATTTATTTTTTCGAGTACATATTAAAGGGAACATTAGGACAGGGATGGTAGGCACGCTGGTGCTATTATGCACGCCCCTTACAGACCTCTTAGTTAATTAACTGACATTAATTAATGTTAATGTGGAAGCAAAATAATGCCAGTGATCATCAGCATCGGTTTGTTATTCTCTCCAGATAGAGGTACCTTTGTGAAGATTTTTTTTAAACTCATTCCCTGGATATAAAAGGAGTTGACATTTTGTCTTCTTAACCTTTCTACATTTTCCTACTTTTTCTATTGCTTTTCTTTTAGAAAGAATTGGTTGAGGAAATCTTAATTTAGGAACATTAGATCTGTAATAAGGCCCATTTTGTTCAACAGCACTAAATCTGGCCAAATGTTCAATCTGAAGTACGTGCCAGAAAATTTGAGAGGATGTACCCCAAATTATGCCCCACCCACATCAGGGATTTATATATCCTTATTGCAATGGTGAAATCCAATTTTTTTTACTACACATTCTGCGGGCATGGCTTGGTTGGCGTGGTGTGACTTGGTGGGCGTGGCAGGGGAAGGATACTGCAAAATCTCCATTTCCACCCAATTCTGGGGCTATCCAGAGGTGGCATTTGCCGGTTCTCCGAACTGCTCAAAATTTCTGCTACCGGTTCTCCAGAACCTGTCAGAACCTGCTGGATTTTACCCCTTCCTTATTGGAACCAGGTCGAACCAAAATAAAGCCCAAAATTGTAATCCTAAATCGCATTGGCACAGGGAAGGTTCCTTGTTGAGCGGTGTGACGTTTATTAAAGGAAAAAATTCGTGGGCTTGAACTTGTTTAAATCAGTAGTTGCAGTATTTAAGTGAATATCGTGAAAGGCTATTTATGAATCAAATGAGAAAAGTAGATTATTTTCCCCAGTCCTGCTTCCACTTTCCTTTTAAATTTTCATGAAGAAAACCTAATTATTGCACACCTTAGTACTCAAATGTGGGAAGCAGTTATAAATTAGTTTTAAAGGCTGAAAGCCCTGGTTAAAGAGTGGCGTTTCACCACTGCAGAATGTCATAAACCCACAATTTGAAGGAATGTAAATTGCTCTGAATTTGGAAGCTATTTTGGATGCAAGTCCTTTAAAATACCCACAGGATTTTGGTCTTCCCTCCCAAACAGAAACAACCCATAAAAATAAACCTTCACTGGCATGACCGTGACTTAAATTAATGAAATAAAGGGAGCCAATTTGGTCTAATGGTTAAAGCATCAGGCTAGAAAGCAAGAAGCCAATTTGAAGTCAAGTTCCGCCTTAGCCATGAAAGCCAACTAAGGACCTTGGGCCTAGCTCACCTCACTGGAGGAAGATTTGTTAATTGTTATGTTCTTGCGCTGCCTTCAATTATGAATAGTTATTAATAACTAATATGGAAAATTAATTACAATACAAGTAATAATCATTAATAAAGGCAGTATATAAGTAAAACCAAAAAATAAATAAATATACAGCCTAATGTGTTCATTTAGTGCTACAGCATAAGGAACCAAGCACTGCTTAAATCCAGACTGGTCTGGACTGTTTTGGAGGGGTACAATTGGCAGTTCCTACATTTAGAATTTAATCACCAAAGCTGCAGACTCCACTGGAATTGTACTGCCGCCTCAGACTGTCCTGTTTCCAAACATCATAAGTCAGTTTTGATGATCCTCTGGTGGCTTCTTCTGAAGGAAGAGTTCTGCCCCTAACTCGAGGCCTGTTGTGATCCCTCTGTATCCCAACTGCTTCTTCCCACAACCAGGGAAGGACCAAAAATGTAAGTTTGGTCAAGGGAGTTATTTATATTAAAAATAATAATAAAAAAAGCAGGAGAGAAACTAAAAAGTCAGTCTCTTCCCCTCTTAGGCTGACCTTAAGGAGAATGCTACTGTTGTGTGTTCAAAATGCTTAGGAATGAAGACTAAGCTAAAGCTATCCCGTGGGCTTCATCCAGAAGAATCAATGTGTGAATGGGGAAAGAGGGAAATATGGTGATTCCAAGAACGTTCAGGCTTAAATTCCATAAATCAATCTTTACTTCTAGAACAGAGGTGTCCAAACTTGGAAACTTTTAAGACTTGTGGACTTCAACTCCCATGAGGAATTCTGGGAATTGAAGTCCACAAGTCTTAAATTTTGCCATGATTGGACATCCCTGTTCTAGGGTAAACCTTGAAGTCCTTTCCTACTTTTTTTGCACTTCCCCTCCCTCCCCAGTCCCCAAGCAGTTAAGGATGCTTTGCACTTTGCTTATTTGCTCTTTTACTCCCACCTTATTTATAGAGCCAGTTTCATTCATCATTCATGTCACAAGTTGAGATCTTACGCATATGCTGGAGGGGCAGTAGCTGAATAAGCATTCCTGTATGATTCTGAAATTTCAATGTTTACGGCTTTGTTTTTGTTTTTACTTCACATACGAATGTAACCAAGGACTAACATGTCTTGACAGCACACATCCAGATTATCCTAAAATGGGAGCAAAGAGTTAGAGAATGTTGTTTCCATATGGATGTTTGGAGGCAAGAACTGGTAGCTCTGATGTAATTCCCACTAATGAAACGAAGTTTCCTAGTGAAGAAGAGTATTAAGACATATTTACTCAAAAGGAAGTCCCAAATAAGAGAACAAGTCAGTACTGTGGTATAGCTACCATATGCTTCCTTCTGATTAAAATTACTAAGTAAAGACAGCAAAAGAAAGTGGAAGGGGATGGAAAGAGGGTATCAAAGAAAATAGGAATGTGTGTTTGAGTAGTAGAGATGGAGGATTCACCATTGCTCAGCCTTGGTCTCCTCCCTCCCTTCCCCCCACCACGCTCAAAGAAAAAATGGAATCTGAAAGGAAAACAACAAAGAAGGATTTCAGAATCTGGAGAGGCTGTTATGTTCCCGCTGAATCTTACTGCGTTTTCAATGCATGGTGGCTGTAAAGCCTTCCTTGCTAATTTATTCAAAAGTAAGCCTCACTAAGGACACTGGAACTTACTCTCAGGTAAAAGTGCATCCTAGAATGTGATTTCAACAACTCTCATTTCTGGGTTCAAAACCAAGAGGAATCTTTTAGCTCCTTTGTTTGATTAACAAGTTTTATTAAATGGCATATACTATTGTGATTATGCCTTTTAATAAAATCACTTAGCTGGAAACAGTGCTCCCAGACTCCTGATTTTTTGCAGTCATTTGACTATCGTGGCTCTCTCACTATAAGGCCTCAGTCCATTTGCTCTCAACTGTATTTTTAAATGAAAGGACCTTGCTCCAGTGATTTACGTTTTAAATTGGGAACCGGTTTAGATTCTCTGAAAATAGAGACAAGGATTTCTCTCTGCCTTTCTGGAACTGGAACAATCCTCTTAAACTCAGTGGTGACATTTTCCCCCCCTAGTTGACTCATTGTCCTACAGATCTCTGAGAACAATAGCTTTCTTTGGATTGGTTGAGAGAGGGGGACACTACATGTTGGAGAACACTAGGGATATATAGAACAAGGCAACATAAATTGCAGATTGAGAGAGGACTCTTCTGATACTAAATGCAACTGGAAATTTATGAGGAATGGGGGTTTTGCTCATATGCCCCTAAATGGTACTATTTTCATTAAGGGGATAAAATAGGAAGCCCTCTTGTTCCAGGTGCTATGGAACAGGGGTCTCCAACCTTGGGAACTTTAAGCTTGGAGGACTTCAACTCCCAGAATTCCCCAGCCAGCCTTGGGGAATTCAGTTGAAGTCCTCCAAGCTTAAACTTGCCAAGGTTGGAGACCCCTGCTATGAAAGATAGAGGAAGTTAGAGGACGGAGAAAGGTGTGCATTAAAGCCAAGCACAGTTGATAGCTTTTTTGTGTGTGTGTGTATGTAAATATGGCAAGCATCTAGGGTGCCTTTAGTACGGCTGCTCATTGCCTGTGCTGCTTGTTTGCAGAACATCCAGGGGATGACGGGCACCCCCATGGTGGCAGCCAGTCCGGAGAGACACGACGGCGGCTTGCAGGCAAACCCGGTGGAAGTGCAGAGTTACCAGCCGCCCTGGAAAGTCCTCAGCGATTTCGCCTTGCAGAGTGACATAGATCAACCGGCTTTTCAGCAACTCGTAAGTGTCAATTCCCTGCAGCCATGAATGGCCCACTGTGTATACAAAAGCGAGTCCTGGTGCTCATTTCTTTGAAACACTTCGGTATCTTTGTTTAACCCTCTCCCACCCTCCTGGCTGCCACGTCTTCAAGCCCTGGATACCAATTCCCCTGTGTTTCCCCTTTTCTGTAGCAAGAAGCAGGCGCTTTGCTATCTTCATCTCCATGTTCTGCCTTTGCCAACCTGACTGGATTCGTTCCTGCTGCTGCTAGGCATCCTGGGAGATGGAGTCCAATCCATGTGGAAGGGCACCCAGGTGGGGAAGGTTGCTCTGTATGAAGGGCATGGAGATAAACACAGAGTAGGATGGATCCAGTTAGGAGGGTCTTATTAGCCATTTGACACTATATCATAGCAGTCTAGGCCCAGAAATCTAGGATCTGGTTGTGCTATTGAAAGAATAGACTTTGTGTTTCATTACTGTTGGTTATTGATACTTGGGTCATGGCTATTGCCTGTTTTTGTTTTTGTTTTTAATGAATGGAGACAAAAGGCAGTTAATTTTGAAAATATTCTTGCAAATGATTTTTTTTAGAAACGATACATAATGGACAATATCACAGAAGAAACTTTTCACCTTCGCTTTCTTCCTTCACTGCCCTTCCAACATTGCAAGAAGCTGATCCCTTTTAAGATAAGGCCCGCTACAATTCTAACAAATAAAATATGCCCCTTTCCCCATTTTCAAATTAGAATGTATTTATGTTCCTAAGGGATAGGCTCCTTGGGTGCCTTGAAGGAAAGCCTGATCTCCCTAGCTGAAAATTTGATCGTTTATCTTAATTGATCAATAGGGCTGAGCAGTTAAAGGGCATTTGGAAATCGCTGTTGTTATTTTGAAAAATCACCATACTTGTTCCAACATTAAAACTACTTCGTAAAACTTAGGGTCCATCCTGGATGTAATTAGAATATTTTTACTTTACTTTATCAATGTCTTTGGTATTTAAGAAACCTAGCTTTGTGCTGCTTTATAGCCTTATGATTTAATAAATCGTTATTATTGATTAATATGAAGCCCTGGTGGGACAGTGGTTAGATTGCCATACTGCAGGCTACTTCTGCTGACCACAGACTGATTGCAATTTGGCAGTTTGATTCTCACCAGGCTCAAGGTTGACTCAGCCTTCCATCCTTCTGAGGTGGGTAAAATGAGGACCCAGATTGTTGGGGGCAAGATGCTGGCTCTGTAAACCACTTAGAGAGAGCTGTAAAGCACTGTGAAGCGATATATAAGTCTAAATGTTATTGCTATAATGCTTTCATAGACAACTTCCCATTAAAAACAACAAAACCCATCTTCTTACCTAAACTCCATTTTTATAATTTTTCCAGTCTGTATGAACATAAGATACATTTCCAGAAGTCAACTTCCATTATAAATTGAAAATCCAGGAAATTCCATTCTGTTCTGTACATCGAGAGGGCCCAAAGGTGGGGTGGGAGAATGGACTGGCCAAGTATGTTCAGCAGAAGTGATACAGGAATACCTCTCCCGTCCCCCACAGGTCTTTATGGCCAAGAATTGAACCTGCATTTCCTATAACCAACACCAACAAAGTTTGCCTGGTAGACGCTCCAACTTGCCAGTGTTTTGCCTCAGATCTTAAACTGCTTAAGATTATGGGCATTTGTCCGGACATTATGGAATTGTTGCCAAGTTATTTTTGAACCCATCAAGTGAGTACACTGATGAAATACAACATTAATAATGGAATATAGGTTGCTAAGGTCTAGGCTGTGTGGAATATAGAACAAATCTTAAATATAAAAGTTGAGATAATATCTTCTTCTCTTCACATTGTTTTGATGGTAACAGTATTATTTTTTTTAAAAAAAATCTCTATAGATGTTCATTGCTATATTTTTTATACAACTTAATCCCTTTTATTTATCCCAAGTAGTCATAGGGATTACTTTCTATATATTGTCATATTTGCCAGTGTAACAATTTGTTCAAATGCACAGTTTTTTCAAGTGTCTATGTCTTTCTTTATGTACCAGTACAGTGCAATTGTATACATTCCTATTCAGAAGTAAACCCTGATTTCTTCAATGGGACTTACTCCCAGATAGGTTTTGTAGGATTGCATTGTTAAGTGATGTATTTCATACTTTCCATTGCCATTAGAACCATTTCTTTCTTTCTTTTTTTAAAAACATATTTTCATTTGGTACATGTAGAACATACAATATTAACATAATATTAATGGACCAATGTTGACTCAAAAGCCAATAGGAATTTATCACTGTGTTTTATTCTTAGCTCCCTTTCTTAACGCTTAATCATTTGGTAGTTCTTAGGGGATGATATTGTCTGCAATATGTATGTTGAAGTAAGTGATTTAAGGACAGAAGTTTAGCCATAATTCAATTTCTTAAACCTAAGAAGATATGTTTTATTTAAGATTGTTAAGTGACTGAAATTCATAGTAGGAATGGTAGAACATCTGAGAATAGGTTGGTGTAGTTTTACCAAATTCAAAGAAAACATCTAAGTTTTTGTTCTAGAAATATATCTTCATAGTCCAAGCTTCTTTTAATAATATAGTGAATGGATTGTTTCAAGAATAATAGTAAAAATAATTTTATAGAATTATTGCAAAATAGTTTATACCAGGGGTGAAATCTACTTACCTGCTCAATCGGTTCGGAAGTGCACGCGTGGACCCTCTGTGCATGCACAAACACTTCTGCACATGCCCAGAGAGTAAAAAACAGATTACTTCCTGGTTAAAACCAGGTTGTTACTTCCTGCTTAAAACCAGGAAGTAATGATGACTGGGTGGATGGGCAGAGCCTCACGCCATCATCACTACCGGTTCTCCGAACCACTGGCCGCCATCGCTACTGGTTCAGCCGAATTGGTCCGAACCGGGAGCATTTCACCCCTGGTTTATACCACAACACTTGACTTGAAAAGAGCTATTTAACTTTGACAAACTGACTTCCAAAGAAATGTACTGAGAAAAATCTGAATGTACATTTAAAAGAAGTAAAATGTAAAGGCAGCATAAAGGGCACAAACGGAAACGTCTATAATACATTCTGAAAAGGCCCATACTAGTGTGGAATAGACTTCCTATTTACTGGGAGGGAAGTTTTAGTTTTTATATTTTATTTCCAAGACCGTGCGGGTACTTAGATGAGATTATACTGACATTTCAATGCTTTTTTTAGAGATGCAAGAGAGTGATAGAATTTTATGGGAGGAAATGAGACTTAAAACATAGTGGAAGATTTCATGATACAGTACAATGTGAAAAAAAATCAGTATGACAAAAATAGAGAAAAAGTCTTGAGTGGGAGAAAAATCCAAATGGAATTATTCATAATGAGAATCTGATGCAGGAAATTTGTCTTTTAATGTGATTTGTCAAAAAAGAGTTTAACGATGATTTTCAAACTTGACTAGTTTATGAGTTTACTCCCAGAATTCACCAGTCAGCATTCTGGTTAGGGAATTCTGGGAGCTGTGCTTTACACATCTTAAAAGTTGTTCAGGTTGAGAAACACTGTTCTAACCTTTTGGCCTTGCTGACATTGAGCCCAAGGAAGAAACATCTTAGCATTCATAGTGATGTTGTGCTAAACAAAAGCAGCTTCTTGAGGCAACAATATACCTAAGTGTGATTCTAGAATCCTTTGTGATGTCACAGAAGATTCTGTAATATGTCTTTCAGGAAATGAATCTTTTGAAGTTTGCCACCTTAGTGATGGTCTTTAATTTGAATGGTTTGTAATGGAACTCACTCACAGTAGCTCCAGTTACTATGACAAAACAAGGCCTTGGGCATTTCTGGATACATAGTTTACAAGGACTTTTGATTTGATCCAATAAAGTTTTTTTTTCTTTTCTTTTCTTTTCTTTTCTTTTCTTTTCTTTTCTTTTCTTTTCTTTTCTTTTCTTTTTTTCTTTTCTTTTTTTCTTTTCTTTCCTTCTTTCCTTTCTTTCTCATTCTTTCTTTCTGACCTTCTCTCTCTCTCTCTCCCCCTCCCTCCCTCTTTCTCTCTCTCTCTCTCTGATAAGTGGAAAATGGGGTTTTACACGACATGCAGTTATATCCCATTCTGAATTCCAATGACTTGCCTGATTTTGGTTTCTAGCAAAAGAAGGCATCCCTCACATTTTCTCTTTCAGAAATAGCTTTTTCATGTATACAATTTTTCTCCAATCTAACTGGCATCTGACTTTCAGTTTTTGAATATTACTTTTCCCCGTTCAAAAAAGATAATGGTGCTCTATTACAAATGTAATACAAATGTCCACATCTCGCTTCAATTCCTTTGGCTATCTGGGTTTTCTAATCAGAAAATTCTTTGCGGGATGAGTTTCTTCACAATGTTTTCATCTGGGATTTAATTGATGTTTTGGGAAATCAGGGAGGCTGCAGATAATCAGCAGCCTCCCTGATTTGCCAAAATGAAAGACAAGGCATTCACACCAGAGGTGGCCTTCACATGTAGCAACCAGTTTGCCCAGCATTGGAAATGTGAACGTACACATGTGTGCGGCATCACAAAACACGGCAATTCACTCATGCACACCGTCCACGCATGCATAAGGCATCAAAAACACAGCAATATAGGATGGGACTGCGCCCGAGCTGCTGGGCCCACCCACCTGCAAGTCACCACTACTGGTCCGAACTGTCTGAAGACCATCTCTGATTCACACATGACATTAGTTTCTCCTGTCATCTCATAACTATGTAAAACATAAAATCTAAGCACTCCACTGATCAGGATTGTACTAATATTTTTGTGTCCCTTTTTTGGGGGGGGGGATGGAGCAACATTTCTTTTTCATCAAATTGAAGAAATTTGGCAGAACAAATTTTAGCACAGCACTGATATAAAAAAGGCCCTCCTTATCTTGATGTTCCAGGGACTCTATGGTGGATCTAGGACAGTGCTGTTAGGCAGAATTAAATGCCATTGTGTTCAGCAGAATTCATTTGGATTACACACTTATCACTACTGTGTAAGATTGTAATACACCACAACCAGCGATGAAATCTGAACCGGTTTGCCACTGGTTCGCTGGCTATGCATGCATGCTGAGCACCAAGCGCATGCTGCATGCAGTGTATGCATGTGCAGTACATGCCAAAAGGAGGCTTGGGAAGGTAAGTAGAACAGTGAGGGGCGGAATCAGCTGTGCCGTGCAATTTAGCTTCTCTAGAAAGTAGAACTTCCTGCTTTCTAACAAAATCCCGCAGCACAATTGATAGTCAGAAATACCGGTTCGAAGAAACCGGTAGTTTTTATCACTACTGGTTTGGCCGAACTGTAGCAAACTGGTAGCATTTCACCCCTGACCACAACCCACCTAAAATGATATGCGAGTCTCTGTAAATTGCTAACAATAAAGGAACTTAATCCACAGATAGAATCATATTTGACATATTGCTTATACCCAAGACTTTTGCAGTAGTGTGATGTCAGCAGTTCAATTAGGATGAGGCTGTAATTCATTGCCCATTTATCCCAAAGGCCTATGGTTTACCTATGCAACTGTAGCCGATAAAGTTTATTTATACTAACTTTGTATGAAGATTATTTGTGACCCAGGCCCAAGTAAGTAGTAGGAAAATCAGGCAGTGAAAAAACAAATAAACTTTATTCGAACAGCTGAGAATTACTTCATTCCCAGCGTCGTTCAACTAAATTAAAGCAAATTCCTCCCAACACAAATTCCTCAGTCCTATCACAAACCTTGGTCCAATTAGTAGGCAAACTGTCAAAGGCCTTTCTTGGCAAACTTTCAGAAGTCACAGATACAGAAATAAATACAAGAAGAGGAAGACGAAGCTACCAATGTTGTTTTTCGGCAAAGCCCAAACGCCGTTGCTGGTCTGTTTTAAGCCTTATGGGAGGGCTGTTTTAAGCCTACTCCCGAGTTGTCTTCTTTGCTTGAGCTGCTCTTGCCTTTTGGCAGCTCTTCTCATGCGTACACTAGGAACAGGTTCCTCCTGTTCCTCTGCCTCACTCTTATCAGTCTCTGGAGGCTCTGGAGTCCGCACCTCACTCCCCGATGGCCCTGGCCCCATCTCTGCCTCTGATGCAGAGCCCTCATTCGGGCCTTCCCCAGCCTCCAGGACTGGCCCATGTTCTTCCTCAGCCTCATTGCTGTCCAACTCCGCTGCCAGCTCCGCAGGCTGCTGGAGGACCACAACAATTTGGACTAACTTTGTACAGGTAGTCCTTGACTTACAACAGTTCATTTAGTAAATGTTCAAAGTTACAACGTTGCTGAAAAAAGTGACTTATGACCGTTTTTCACACTTACGACCTTTGCAGCATCCCTGTGGTCATGTGATCAAAATTCAGATGCTTGGCAACTGACTCATATTTATGACGTTTGCAGTGTCACGTTTGCAGTGTCCTGGAAACCTCATTGGTCATTTAGCAACCATGTTACTAACTTACCAAATGCAGTGATTCACTTAACAACTATGGCAAGGCAAGTCGTAAAATGGGCCCAAACTCACTTAACAAATGTATCACTTAACAACATAAATTTTAGGTTCTGTTGTGGTCATAAGTTGAGGAATACCTCTGTAGGGTTTCAGTGCTTGTTAAATTTTCATTTAAAATCCCAATGCATTTTACTCGGCGGTCTATTTAGCTTGATAGTGGTAGGAATAACTTTCATTAAGTTAAAAAAAAACCATATTGCAGGTGGCTGATTTCTGATTTTAGTGATCCAGAAGGATCCTGAGAATCATTGGCTAATTTTTCAAAACTGTACATCACTCCATAAATGGGATCAGTGTCCCTTCAGAAAGGATGGTTCTACATACAGAAATAAGTTCTGTTCATGTAGTTTAATTCTAGTACCGCAGTTTTAAAATCTTTCCACTTTAAAAAGAGATAAATTTCTGTTGATTCTTTTCTTTTCTAGAGGAAAAGCGGTGGGAAAAATGTTTTTCTTCCCTCTGAAACATATCCCTAATAATTCTGTGAGATGGGTTAGTACTCTTCTGGATGAGAATTTCTTTCTCACAGCTAGTATATGAAGCATCTTGTGCATATTGTATTTCCCTTAGCGAGGAAGTGGTACAGGGACTTGTGTAAACCTCTGTCTTTCATTGTGCGATAATCTCTCCAGTGTAATGCAGCTCCCCTGGTTGGTTAAACATCAGTTAAATATCTCAGAAGCCCAAATTGGGCTTTTTTCAGATAGGAAGTTGAAGGGAGGGGATAACAGGAAGAAACCAGAGTAAGAAGGAGTTCTATAACAAAGACAAAATAGGAGCAGTTTGCTTTGCAAGCATAAAGTTGCTCAAAATACCACCAATTTAAATTTTAGTGTAGCTTGAAAATGAGCTAGAAAATAAGACCGGAAAAGATAAAGCTCTTTTTCAGCAGAAGAAAAATTTCAGAAAATTATAGCGTGGCATTATTTTGAAAGTTGCTCTCGATAATCTTAGCATGAATTTTGCCTTTTTAAAATACTGCCTTATGCCATATTTGTTGATCTGCAGATAGCTAAACATAACATCTAGACTGGCATTTATGTGGCACTTGTATACACGGTACTTGTCTATTTGAAATATGTGAGAGAAAGGATGTGTTTCTATTCTAATTGCTACTGCTGTATATTCAACACCAACCCATTGTTTTTGCACTTGATTGCAAATATAGAATAGCTATAAAAAGTTTTTTTTAAATTCATTTCACATGCTGTAATTTCTGGGGGAGGTGAGAGGAAATAACTGACTGAGCTCTAGGAGAATTGCATTAATTTCAGAACTGGTTCCAAAACTTATTTAAAGTAAACTTTTCTATAAAAAATATTTAATGGTGCTTACTTCCCACTTGGATTGAGGCTTTAGGATTTAGTGCAACTTGTTAATTTATCAATCAATGTTATTTGTAGGGTGTATATGACTGGAGAAGGTCTCATAGTCTGTAGATTGCCAGCCCAGCTATTGTATCTTAGATGTACAATAATAAAAATAGACATATGCAGGGCTGCCTTATATGTGTGCATAGACAGATAAAGAGAAAGAAAAAGAAAAAGAGAGCGAGCTTTAAAATTGTGAGTAATTATGCGGCAATTTTTTTTCCTGTTATGTTTGAAATTTAGTCCTTAGTGACAAAACTCCCACTAAAATTAGAATAATTTCACAATTGGCTAGAATTTTAATTTATTATATTGTGATCCCATCATTCATCTGAGAGTTCAAAGAGGCACAGATGATAAGACATGTCTTCTTTTTGATCCTAAATGCTCTGGGAAATAGTTAGGCCAAGATTGAGTGGCAACTCCAGAATGACAGAGTGAGTTTCATGGTCTGCCTTCCTCATCCAAACACAACACCTTCAGCACCTTATCAAAGGTGTTTGTCATTTTCCTAGTCTCTGCCAGACTCATGGAAAATGTTAGATGGTAAGGTGACTTAAAGGTTGGTAAATTTGGAACACCTCCGGTTTAGATGTCCAAATCTCTCCTGGGTCTAGTAGAACTAAAACAGAAATGTGGATTGAAATTATTTGATAGGTATAATTTCAACTGCCCATTAGCATATATGGGTTTTTATTAGAGAAACACTGCTTTGCCAGTGGCTTCGCTGAGAATTTTTTCATAGACCTGGATATATGATGAATTTGTGATGAATTCCATCCACTGGTTAGTTTAATTCCATATTTATCTACTCTGTGACATCATGGAGGAAGACTTCTTTTAAAGCATGTTACTTGCAGATTTGTAAAAGAACGGCACCCAGCCTGAGACCAATAGACATAGCATAAAACTGCAGAATTGATCCAAAATACTTTGTGTCTGAGGGTGAAATCCACTCCTTTCCCAGTCATGCTCAGATTCTTCGTGCACCCCTAGGCAGAAAACCCCTTTCTGGCTCTGTCAATAATATACTCCAAATGTTTTCTGCCATTCTCTGATGCTTCCAAATTAGCTGCCAATGGCAGCCTTCTTTGTCCCCATCCCCAGAATTGCTCTAATATGGAAACATTCGAAAATTTCTCCCATCTGCTTTATCTGGAACCAAATCTTTGGGCTGAATAGATTCCCCCCCCACCCCCACCCTACATATTGTCAGTGTAATACAAACTGGCACTGTTTAGTCAGAAATCTGTTTCATTGCATTTAACAATATAACTGACTTAGAATAAGAATTCACAGGGCTGTAGCCTTTCTTTAGAGCAGGGGTCCCCAAACGCTTCAGTTCATGAACTTTTCCCTGAAGTTTCAGAAGTTTCCTCATTGGATCCCAACCTTTATTATATGAAAATAATTGAATACATTGTACATTCACAGTACTGCCTCTTGGCTAAGTCCCATCAACTCTTGGGTGTCAATATTGACCACTTTGGAGAGTTCTGTTTTGGACTCATATTCCTTTCACCACTCATTACAATACTGGAGAGCAATACTAAAACTGACATGCTGATTAATATCTCGGCCATTCAATATTCAGTGAAATGCAAGGTTGTTTGGAAAATATTACATATCAAACTTAGTGGCTTTTACTATATAGGAATTGCTTAATGTTGTCTTTCCATTTCTCTTTATTCTAGTTGTAACTGCTGATTATGCCTTATGTTCTCAGTGACCCAATTTTCCATTTGGAATATGTTCCCAAATCAGAAGTGGAATTCACTTACCTTCCCTACCAGTTCACAAATGTGACCGCACCTGGCCTTCTGCACATGCGCAGTAGTTGTGCATGATGTCTGGGCAGGTGGGTGAAGCCTCCCACAGTTGCCACTACCGGTTCGTGCAATCTGGAGAAAACAGGCTAAATCCCATCACTTTCTCAAACCTACTGGCATAGTTCATGACTAACTCAGGGTAACTTTGTGGAATGGAAAGCAACAAATAAATAAACAAATAACAGTTTATTTATGTAAATAAGTACATAAATAAATAAAAGAAGTTTAATTCAGAGGTCCCTTGTTTTTCTATTCTTGCACTGGGATTTTGGTTGGGGGAGAAAAATGTAGCCGCTCGCCCGTAAAAAGAAGCCGAACACAAAATGGAAGAGGTTGACATGGGATGAGGAGGTTAGCATGGGTGCATTTTTACATGGGTCTTTTGGGTAACATTTATGTAATGTGGATACCTCTAAATAAGAATTTGCCCTGAAGAAACACAACCAATGATGTTTTGAAAGCCAGAGAAACAAAGACCTTGGATTTGATCTAAGCTTTCTTACGCTTATCATAGATCCATGACATCCTTGGAAGCTAGTAATAACTGAAGTCCCATTAATCTCCAGTAACGACTAAATCTGGATCCAACCCTTTTCCTTTTCTTCGTTGTAAACTTTCTTTCTTTCTCTCTCTCTTTAAACATGTTTGGCAGGTTAATTTTTCAGAAGGAGGCCCAGGCTCCAATTCCACCGGAAGTGAGGTAGCATCTATGTCCTCCCAACTCCCGGATACACCTAACAGCATGGTAGCCAGTCCAATTGAGGCATGAGGAACTTCATTGCGCTGTTGTGGGCCTTGAAACCTTTCGCCCCCCTGCTGGAGAGAGTGGGAAAGCTGTCAAGTTTGGGGACTCAAGACAAAAATGTAGAAAAGGAAGGAAAGAAGGAAAGAAAGACAAAAAAAGTATTTAAGACAACTTTGTTCATGAATCTAAAGCAAAGAAAACTCCGTGAACTCTCTGGGGATTCTTGTTCAGTTTTTTTTTTTTTTTTGTTTATTTGTTTTGCAATGATAAGGTAGCAACACTGTGAAGACAATCATGGGATCTAATAATACTCCAAGAACAAATGAAAATGTTGTTCACATGATGATGATGATGATGATGATGACAGTATATCCATGCAAAAGAATCATAGTCGGATCACAAGGAAAACCAGAAAAAGATGTTTGAGAAACAGAGAGGATTTATACCCACGAGGATCTCCTATATTTTGCCCCAAATGGCATATTTCGGTGACTGCACATCCTGGAGGAATGAATAAATAAGTAAATAAATAAATAAATAAATGGAAAGAAAAAGAGAAAAGAAAAGAAAAGGGAAGGAAATGAAAGAAAGAGAAAGAGAAAGAAAGAAAGAAAAGAAAAGAAAAGAAAGAAAGAAAGAAAGAGAAAGAAAGAAAGAAAGAAAGAAAGAATATTAGTAGTAACTATCCTAACATGAACGGTGCTCTTTCTATGCTGGCCTTCCTTTTGCCAAATTAAACTAATGTTTAAAAAGAAATCAGAAGGAGCCCTGGTAGGTTACATTTTCCCAGATTAAGAAGGGACCATCTGTAGCTTCTCCCCTCCCCCCATTCTTATGACAGAATGAGCCATTATGAAGCTGTGGAGCTGGGTCTTTCTTTCTTTCTTTCTTTCTTTCTTTCTTTCTTTCTTTCTTTCTTTCTTTCTTTCTTTCTTTCTTTCTTTCTCTCTCTCTCTCTCTCCCTCCCTCCCTCCCTCCCTCCCTCCCTCCCTCCCTCCCTCCCTCCCTCCCTCCCTCCCTCCCTTCCTTCCTTCCTTCCTTTCCTTTCCTTTCCTTTCCTTTCCTTTCCTTTCCTTTCCTTTCCTTTCCTTTCCTTTCCTTTCTTCTCTTTCTTTCCTCAGACTTATTCCAACTTTTGGGGTTTCCCCTAGCATGTACTGTAGCTTTTTCTTCTGTCCCCTTCCTTTTATTTTTATTTTTCACCTGCTTGGGAGGTGACGTTTTGGTGAGATTCTCTCTCCTCTCTCCCCAAGTGATTTCTTTTAAAAAGAAAAGTTTGTTTTATTTCTTAAAATCCAGTCAAAAACTTCCCTTGCAACAAGGTATACCTCTCTTTGGCTATTTAAAAAAAAAAGTATGTTGGGGTATTGTTTCTGACTGTTCAATAACATTCCCCCTCCTTTCCCCCAAAGATGTGTATAGTTCTTCACTTTATTATTTTTTTTAAAGATTTTTTTCCTTCTTCCTCCTATTTTCTTTGCTGGAAATAAAGGGCAGGGTTTTTCTTTTTTTTTGCCTCTGTCTCTATTTTTTTTTCCTCTCTCACTCTCCCAACCTCCCTTTCTTAAACTTCGTTGTTTGTTTGCTCTTGCATTGCAAAAAATATATATAAAGTAATTTATTATTTATTATCCAAAGACTTGCCACTTTTTTTATTGTCCTGATTTGTGTTGATTGTTTTGTTTGGCTGTTTTTTTTTTAAAGGTGAGATTCATAAGAGATAGTTCTTCTCCATAAGACCCGGTACAAAAAAATAAAATTGCTAACATAACAAAGGTGAGACTCCTTTATGCAGGAGAATCTATACGTGGATCTCACCCAAAGGAAGTATGAAGGATGGGGAGAGTTATTTGGTCACCCTTCCCTGTCTTTGAATGTTTATGTCAGGTTTGTGGGGCTTTTAAAACTTCCTAATGGTTTGGGTTTTTGTTTTTTTTTGTTTTTTGTTTTTTTTGACTTCTCTCTTCCTAAATAGAATGTAAAATGATAACTTCAGGAAGTATTTCACTCCATACACCTTTGGTACAGAGAAACAATAAACTAATTAAGAATGACCAAAGTACCCTCTTTTATATATAAAGAGTTACTATTCTATATTTATATAGGAATGCACTGGAGTTAACTGCTAAATACTGAATACAAAATATTACATTCTAATCTTGGAAGAAACTCTTATGTAATATTTTATGAAGTGCATCAAGAGCTATCTTATAAATTTCTAGATCGGAGATTAAAAAATAAACAAGCAAACCCAATCCTTTTCCGTTTAAGAATTGTGGTCCTGGGAAAGTCCCATCAAGACTATTTTGGACTAAAAATGGTTAGCTTTTTTCCCGCTGCCATCAATTTAGATCCGTAGCAGCAATTTCAAAAACGGGGGCCTATCCCGCAAACAACGTGAAGACTTAAACTGAAAAGGAAAGCTTAAAGGGGACAACAAACTCGCGTTTGTTTACAACTCAATAAATCCGGTTTGGTCGTGGGAAGTGGCCCTTTCTTCTCCCCCACCCCAAGAAAATGTGAACCTGAGAATGTACCTCCCTTCCCTCCTCCCCCTCCCCCCTCCAAACTCAAGGAAAATGTAGAGTTCTAAAAATATATATGCATCTTAAGAAACATCGTGGACTATCGGTTCATTATTTTTTTGTTGACGTGATCTTTCTCTCTCTCCCTCCCTCCCTCCCTCCCTCCCCTGGGAAGGGTCTCTGCGTGCGTGGGGGGGGGGGTGGCTTTTGTTCAGCAGCTAAACAATGACTGTTATTTGTCACTGTCCATTGTCAACAGAATTGGAAATGCTGCAGGGGGATTCTGGCTGGAGGGGACTCCGAAGATCCTTGTTTGTTATTTTTCTTTCGGCTTCCATTTCCCCCCCCCTTTGGTGGGGGAGTGGGACAGAGGCTGGGCTCAGTGGTGAAAACTCGGAAGACGATAAGCTGAGGGTGTGTGTGTGTGTGTGTCCAGAATAACCGGAGTTCTGGCATCTTAAAAAGTGGCGGGCTGAGTTTCTGGCGCGTGTGTGTGTTTGTGTGTTTACACACACAGCGGGCGCCCCCCACCCACCTCCTGGTTAAAATCGTGGTTTAGGTTGCAATCGTGCAATCGCTTTGGGCATCCCGTCAATCCTGTGTGGCCCTTTCTAGATTTGCTTCTGGATAGAAGCTAGAGCTGAAATTGCAGCCCGGTCGGGTGAATCTTGTGGGGCTCCAAGGGATTTACTCCCGAGTAGGGGCACCTGAGATTGCCCTGATTTTTGGTTTAGTCCACGACCACCTGAGTGTAAATCCTCTCTTTCTCTCCACCCCCCCCCCCACCCCTTCCACTTGATTGAAAATCCTTTCCATTTCCCATCTTGCAAAAAAGCGAAGGTGAATTTAGGACACCGGCTTCTCCCTGAGAGAGTTAAGGCGATTTCGGTATTTGGGTTGGCCGAGACTCCCGAAGTCGTTAAGCCGCTTCTGTATGGCGGGAGCGGTCTATTTGCCGTTTCGGGTTTTGTTGGACTCGATGCCGTTTCCTTTTGTTGTTCCCTGTATTGAGCGAACGCACAAAATGGGCTTATTTCGGAAACGCGTTGTGAGAAAGCGGCTAACCTACTGGCCTGGGAGGTAGGATACTTGCTCGTCTTTTGCTCTTAACTCTCGGAACAGAAGGGGTTTTTTTACAGCAACATTTTCCTACCTCTGGTGCTTTTCAGACGTGCATGATTCGCAATCTCAGTGGACAAGTGGGCCGAGACCAATGGTACCTGTCGTCCAACATATCTGAAAAATAACACGACGGGAAAAGAGTTTGATAGTAATGAGCATTAAAGGAAAATTGAAAGAAGAGAAATTGGAAGAACAGATAGACCTTTAATTTTTTTTAAAAAGTATCAGATGATAGATAGATAGATAGATAGATAGATAGATAGATAGATAGATAGATAGATAGATAGATAGATAGATAGATGACAGACAGACAGACAGACAGACAGACAGACAGACTTCCTTTATTTTGGATTAATCCACTTTGGGGATTATCACAAGCCACTGAACCGAATTAAATTGGGAGTTGGGTTCTCACACACGCCCAGGTTAAAACCAGCCGAGTTTAGCCTGTTATGAGAATGCGGCCACCGGGTTTTCAGCTGGATTCGGTTAGACGACCCGTGTGAACCCTACCATCGAGTTGAAAGTGTCTCGAGAAGCGCCGGCGCTCCCACCTCCCTTTTTATCTTGGAGATTCCCAAGCTGTGCACGGCTGCAACGGAAGAGCTTTGGACTCTCGTGGTGGGTGGTGCGCCTTCGTGAGCGAGAATTATTTGTTTGCTGTTTGCAAGGATCTTAATTGTCCTTCCTCGGCTTTGCAGGTATCTTTAGTTGTCCTTCCTCGGCCTGAGATGACTTTTGGAGAGCCTCTCAAAAGGGAGGGCTGGCTTAGTTCGCCTAGAGTGTCGAAAATGGCATTTCCGAACATAGTTCGGAATATTGCTGGTCAGTAGCCTCCGGATCGGCGGGGCGCTACAGATTTCAGGGTGGGTGAGTGAGTGAATGTGTGTCTATGCGCGAGCATTTATCTCACCAGCGTTAAGTGGAAACGGTCTCGCCACCCATGGGGTGTTCAGAGCGCATTTTCACACGGGGAGAGTTGGGGTATAAAAGGAGCAAAACACCGGGGAATAAAAAAAAAACCCTTCGCTTTTAAAAAGCGGTTTTGAAAAACAAGGGAGAAATGTGCACTAATGGCACACGCTCTACACGACATTCTGCTTGGGAAACAGTGGTTGAACTCCGCTTCTGACCTGCAACTTTGCACGGTGAGAAATGCAGTCCGGTGTTTTGCCCAGGCTGAAGCAAAACCCTATTGAAGAATATGGCTCTTATTCCATTGAGATTCTAAGGGTGTTTCCGTTTTACCAGCTTAGCACAGCTGGTTGAAGACAGCGAGGTGTAGGTACGGCATATCAAATTTTGCTCTAAGTAGGATTTAAAAAGACAGTCTCTGTCTTTATCCGTTCCATCGACTGGAAATCGCATGTGGGTTGTGTTCACAAGCCGATTCTTTTCTTTGTAAAAAAACAAAAAAACAAAACACGCTCATTTTATTGCGGATAGCTCGGATAGATAGTTTCTCGATGGCCAATTGATCAGAGTTTTCAGACAGATTATTGCAACGGGGCTATCCAAATATTTTTTAAAAATTAATATTTTATACATACCGGCTCAGATATGCAGAAGGTTTTTTTTTGTTTGGTTCTTTACCTGCCAGCTTGATTGACAGCGTCGCTCGGTCCCCGAGCTTTTGAAAGCTGCAGTTCTATTAATTTTAGCGCATCCTATGGCCGCTTTCCCGCGAGTCTCATTGAACCGTATAAAACTTCTTTTTAAGCAGAGGCGTTCGGTTTCGCTTTCTGTCTCCTCCTGAGTAAACCTGGCAAATGGCATTAAAGTGGGAAAGTTGAGCTGGGCTGGAAACTAAGGATTTGGTCCTCTCAAGTCAGCCCGTAAACTTCAACGGAGGGCTGTTCTCAGCACCGCAGGTAGAGCAGAGCAAATGGCCCTGGCTTCCTTTTGAGAGGATCTTGTACCTTCCCAAGAGATCTACTTGAACGATCGGCTATGCAGCGGTTAATTGGCGGGACGGCAGGTTGGGATCGAACTCTTACAGAGTTGAGAGTTGTAAAGGGAGAATTGATAAATGGATGTAAACATTGGAATGTAAATGGTGATAACTTTGCTGCCCAGACATCTTGGCTTGAAGAAGGGATGCTTCGGAGGTCTAACACAATATTTCTTAAGTCAAAAACAAAACACTTACCAGGCGCTCCATAACACTTCTGTTTGTCTGAAGGGAAGAAGAGTTGTGTACATATGTCTGGATTC
Organism: Masticophis lateralis; assembly: GCA_030761175.1. NCBI lineage: Eukaryota > Metazoa > Chordata > Lepidosauria > Squamata > Colubridae > Masticophis > Masticophis lateralis. Next base: position 259,232,601 of record JAUDYJ010000002.1, on the reverse strand, counting down.
GCACAGGTGAACCTAAACATAGATATTTACATACATACATGTACATACCTACATACATATGCTACTATGCCAGAATGTAATGTCAAAAACTTGGGATAATTGAGTAACAACTGCAGTTAACCTTGTGGCATGATCATAACCTTTTAAGTGGAAAACACCCAGATTTTAATTATCTGTTTTTTTTTAAAGATGGGAGCAATGATGGTTTTCCCTTGGAAATCCACTCTAGGCTATCCACTATAATGCATAATTCAACTTAGTTGTTTTTAACTATTTTCTCTGGCATTGAACCAACAACCTTGTTCTAACATCTCAAGGTTGTAACCTGTCCAATTTGATCATTTCTCCTGAGATTATTTGTCTTCCAGCTCCACCAATTTCTGGAGCTGTGGTTGACCTCTTTGTCTTGGATATTATTGACTGTAGGACTTCACCTGCAAGGGAGGAGATATGCCCTCTAGGTGTGCAAGGAGTAAAAGGGACCTGACTCATTGCATTTAGAAAAGGTGCTTACCCAAGTCAAATAGAGCTTGGAAAACTTAGCTGGCTTTAATCATGGTTAAGGCTTTTCTGAACACTTAGTGTATAGATATCAGAGGCCAATTGATTAGTTTACATTCAAAATATTGTGCAGCTCAATGATTTAATCCGAAGACCAGATAAACTGTCTTGTGTGGACCTTCAACATTTTCCTGGCAGACTTCTGAGTATGGGATGTGCAGAGAGTTCTTTCAAAGAAAAAATGCCTCAAGCATCCTTCAAGCATAGCTCTGAAACAAGGGGACTACAAGAAAGATTTTCTTGCAGGTAAAGCACCAAGCAAACTATTATCTCATGAGCATCCCAATGAACCAACGTGTTCCCAGAAAATCTATCTGACACAGGGGACCTTTGGCTGCCTGCTGTGACCTTCCAGAACTCCAGGTTCTTCGAGTGTCTCAGTTCTGCAGCAAGTAGCTCCAAGCTAGGTTGCAGCATTAATGTCATTGTGCCCCTGGGCTTTTGCTTCAGTGTTGGGTTCTGTTGCAATAAATATTTCATGGCCTTTTGATTCTCCCATTCCTCTCTGGCCCAACAGAGTGGCTTCCTTTAAAAAGGAAGCAGTAAAAACTTGGGTTTTCAAGAGGTTTCCTTTGTTTTGTATGTGTGTCTGTGTGAGTGTCCCCAGGATTGATCTTGAACGGGTGTGATGCTAATTTTTATTTAGACATGTGATCAACCTCTTAGATTTGGTGCTAGATGTCTACTCTGTAAGGTGAAGCACATTTTGATCTGGTGGCCAGGAAGGACCTCCTTTTTGTTGATTTATTGGAGGGATTCCTTTCCTTTCCTTTCCTTTTTTTTTTTTTTGGTTTTTTTTTTTTGTTTAGGTAGTTGCTAAATGTTGAGGATTTGATGAAGAAATATTATTCTATCTTCCAGAGAAGGAGCATTAGCTTACCTGATTGGGAAATTTAGTTGGAAGATCAGGTTAGCTGTGTCATTTGGGAGCACTTCAGACTAACTCCTGGAAACTCTTATGTACATACCTGGTATGGGGTTAGGCCTACTTAATAATTCAATGAAATATCATTTGAAATCCCGTTTTATAGGATAGATGAGGAAACTCATTTTAGGAGAAAGCAACAGCAAGCCAAGGGCTTCCAAATCGTAGCTACCAAAACTGATTAGCTTGAATTTAGTCTGAAAACATTGTTATTTTATTTATTATCATTATTTTTTCCTGAAATGCTAGGGAGAGAATAAACAGCAAGGGACCTTCCTGGTTTATTTATATGGCTTTTTTTTTTGGTGTGGGGTTTTTGATCCCTTCCTTAGTGACTGTTAGTTAAATAGAGTGGGTTTACTTTATTCAAAAATAATTCTGCTGAATTCTAGGAAATTTGTTGTAGTCCAGGAACTCTAGAATGACAATGCCATGAAATAATAAAATGTATTCTGAATACACAGATGGTCATGAGATATTACAAAGATGGTCGTATGACAAATTTAAGGAAAAAGACAGAAATTAAAAGTGAAGGGACAACCCCCCAAATTGGTTTTGGTTAAAATCATCTTCTAAAGCTGGACCACTTTACTGTGTGTTGGACAGAAACTATTTTCATTTCAGTTTCAGGTGCCCTTATTGGATTCATCAGCTGTTGTTTCCCTGTAGCGGAGCCTCATGTCCTTTCCTAGAAAAATTTTCATTTCAAGCATTTAAACCACCAAAGATCAATGTCATCTAAAAATATGGTTTCAGTCCTGATATTAGTTATTTAGAGCTGCAGTGCTGTGTTCAGCTATGTGGAAGTAAGCCCCCAAAAGTACTTAAATTCAGTGTAGAGATGTAAAGAGAGTAGAAACCAAAGCTACTAATCCCTTTCTGTTCTTGACAATGTTTCATTGTGTGCTACAGCATTTGCTCCCAAAGAAGTGTGCTTAGAGCATTAGTCATGCTTGGTAATTAACGCTGAGGAAACTTCTTCAGACGTGGTATCCTCTAAATCAGGTCAAACGCTGTTAGCTTTGCCTGGGGGGGGGGGGGGGGGGAAGCATCTTGAAAAATAGCAACATTTATCTAGTATAGATAATAGTATACATTTATCTAAGATCACCCTAAGCAGAGCAAGGGATAGCAAAACAATCCCAAGGAGACAATAGCAATAGCACTTAGACTTATATACCGCTTCACAGTACTTTACAGGCCTAAGTGGTTTTTACAGAGTCAGCATATTTTCTCCAACAATCTGGGTCCTCATTTTACAGACCTCGGAAGGATGGAAGGCTGTGTCAACCTGGTGAGAGTTGCAGGAAGACGGCAGTCAGCAGAAGTAGTCTGCAGTATTGAATTCTATCCATTTTGAATTGTGGTTTCTTGAAGATGTATTTCTCATTCAAAATAAAGCAGAAGGATTAGAAATAGGAAAATTTGCCACTGCATTCCAGAACATTTTTGGCATGGGGTGGGATGAGGTTGGGGATGGGTGGGTATGAAAGTGATTTCTAATTGAATAGAAAACCTGATTTCCCTATTTAAGAACTTTGGAGGCCAGTTTCTTCTTCCTCTTCTTCTTCTTCTCCTCCTCCTCCTCCTGCTGCTCCTCTTCCAGTTGTGTGTCTACTTTTGGAAGAACATGCTGAATTTAGCCCAATCTGTCCCAAATCAGGGTGCTTTGCATGGTGGGTAGCTTTTTCCCTATCATTATCTTGCTAGTTCCAGTCATGGTGAGCTGGGGTGTGGGGAAGGGCAAGGATGGAGAAGTCCAGGTTAGATGGACCAAGTAGGCTGTGACTACACAATAAGATCCTGAAGCAAGGAGCAGCGTTTGGAGACAGGTCTCCTGCTGAGCCCTCCATTTTGATTGTTCTTGCATTTTCTTTTTATCTCGATTTGAAGGACCTCAGTTTTTTGGTTCTAACTTCAGCCTGCTTTAATTGCTTTAATTCTTGTTTGCTTTGTTGTTGTTCTTAATGTGCCTGGATCTCGGTATAAATTGGATAAATAATCCAAGTTTAATTTAAAAGAATAGGGGATTCTCACAAACGCCAAGTACTCTATAGATGGAGAATTTCTATGGCGTTGGATTTCAGCCTTGGGTGTTTGCAAGATATTCGACTCCTCTGCATGCAGTTTTATTTTAGATAGAATAGAATAGGATTTTTTTAAATTGGCTAAGTGTGACACAAGGAATTTGGCTAAATTGGCTAAGTGTGACACAAGGAATTTGTCTTTGGTGCTTATGCTCTCAGTGTACATAAAAGACAAGATACATTCATCAAGAATCATAAGGTACAACACTTAATAATAGTCATAGGGTATAGTGTGTGTGTGTATATATATATATGTGTGTGTGTATGTATGTGTGTGTGTGTGTGTGTGTATTTCTCTCAGCCAGGTTTTTCCTACGTAAATCAAGATGTTTCATTGCCATAGTTCAGTAAAATCTCATTCATTAGTTTCTAGGCTTTATCAGACATCAAAGCAGCATTTTGCTGTCTGTTTGGAGACTTAAGAGAGACTAAGATAGATCTATTTCTGATTTGTTTGTCTTCATCAGTTAGCCACACCCCCATCTCATGACTCCTCCCCGTAATGGTCAAATATTTATTTTATATAAAATAAAATATATATTTTATTTTGAAATAAAATAAAACAAAATAAAATCAGAAAACAAATATGTATATATATGTATACATATATGTATATATATATATATATGTATGTATGTGTATATATATATATATATATATATATATATATATATATATATATATATATACACATGCATGTATATATATGTGCATGTATATATGCATATATATATATATATATATGTATATACATGAATATATATATACATACATACATACATATATGTACACACACACACATATATAGATATATATCCGAGAAACTTCAGAGACCAATTCTCAGTGAAGAGGTTGTTTCGGTTTTCTGCTGTTCTATTAAAATCAATATGATAACATTTTGGCCGGATATTTATAGGTTCTGCGCAGATTTTCCTCGGCCCTTTTTCAAAAAGGGTAACAAAAAAGTGCCTTTAAACCCGTAATCTATTGATGTTTGAGACCAATGCCTAAGAAGCTAGATCTGTTTTACACAAACAAGAAAGAAGCATTTTTTAGACTTGAAGAAAGAGGTTTGAAGAAAAGCCGCTGCCAGCCGAACTGGTTCTCGTCCAACCCAAGGAAACGCGATCGATCCATAGCCTCGTCTGCTCCCCCTGCTTTCCGGGAGGGGAGGGGTGGGATTTATCTCCACCCCCACCCCTACCCCCGATCCAAATAAAAATTGGGGTGAGAGAGCGAGCCTTTCTAAAAAACTGGGCCAATTACTCGGGAGGGAGGGGCTGGAGGCGAGGCTGGACGCCGAGGCATGAATGCGAGGCGCTGGGAGAGGAGATCCGCTTCAGCGCGGCTTGTTTTCCTTCGCGTCGTTATCTTGATAAGAGAGCTGAGCGACTGAAAGGAGTCCAGGCGCCACAAACGCCGTCCCGAGCCTCAGCAGCGTCGCAGGCGCGGGATGAAGGAAGATCTCTCGCTTCACCAGCGGCGGGGGAGAAACTAGGGAGGCGGGTGAGAAGGACGAGGGAGGCGGGGAAGGGGGATCGGGCGGGATCGGTAGGAAGTCTTCCGGCCACCGCCATCCGGGTCCGAGCGCTGGCGCGGGCTGTAGCCCGCGGTGACCCGGGCGTTAAACGCGACCAAAAAAAAAAAAAAGTCCTTCCAAAAATAGCCGGATCTCCGCTGAGTCTGCCCCCTAAGGAGATTCCCAAAAGGCGCTCTGCTGGATCCATATATAGGCCGTTACCCCGCCAAGATTCCCAAGACTTCAATTCCCATCGTCCCCGGCTATCATCTCGCATCCGGAGTGTCAATCCGAATGGGAACGTTTCTGCCGCACCTCTTTGGGTTGAGTTTTTAGCCTGAGGTGTAAAGTGACAATCCGACGCCCACGTAGGGAAAGGGAAACTTAGGCCCAGCGGTCGGGTTCACGCTGTTTCTCCTCAGAGTTGTGTGAAATCAGTCGTCGTAGCTTAGAAATCACGGTTTCTCCTATTTGTAGAAACTCAGCCAGTCGTTAAACCATCCAAGTAAAACAAATGGTAGTAATTAATTGTGTGTTCTTGAAATCACGAGGTTCGCAGTGGACTCCTGCTTAGATTGCTCTTAATTCTCCCCCCTCTTTTTATTTTAGTTGAAGTGAGGTTTATTTCTCGGCCTAGTTTATCTTAAAAAGGACGTGCAAACAACCCGAAGGAATCCAAGCAGTGCGCGCCTTTACCATCACCATGGATAAAAGTTTTTAAAAAACGGTTGTCTTCTCTCGGCGGGGCGGTTCAAATGGGCTCATTTCCTCAGCATCTTTATTAGAATTATATCAGAAACAGCACTGGCTCCGTGGTTTCAAAACGGTGTGTGTGTGTGTGTGGCACAGTAGGAAAAAAAAAACTTTTCTTTTAAAGCTACCCTTTCCCCTTAGCGTAAAAAAGGGCTTTTGCGACCTGTTTTGAGTTTGGCCGCTCTTAACAACTCCCTTAAAACTTGTTCCGCTTTAACTAATCCAGTCATAAATTGCAGGGTTTGTTTGCCCCGAAACGTTTTCGACCACCCATCTGTGTAAAAGTCACCATCATCTCGGCTTGGCGTTTTTGAGACTTATATATATAGGCCTCCTAAACGTCTCCCCCTCTAGAGAGAGAGGTTCTCCTGAGCCTTTTTCTTTGCAGGCACCCCCCCGTCTCGTCTGAACTGAAGAAGCCGCGCGCTCTCTGCGCCTCTGCTTCTGAGCGGATCGGTTGGTTCGCAGTAGAGGTGCCTGGCCTGGGGGCGAGAAGGCAGGAAGGAAACGGTGTGTGTGTGTGTGTGTGTGTGAGAGAGAGAGAGAGAGAGAGAGAGAGAGAGAGAGAGAGAGAGAGAGACTGACTGAGGTGGGGGGGTGGGTGAAGAAGCCGGCATTTCCAGACCCGGCGCGATCGCCATCTCCCTTCCGAGTCCGCAGACGCCGGAGCAACTGGGGGGGAGGGGCTCGCTCAGGTTGGTTGATCTCCAGGCTAATCCAAACAGCTCCGGTTTGACTGGTGTGAGGTCCAAAGTCTAGACAGGGCCGGTGACTCGGCGGCTCCTTATCTTGCCTTGGGATCGGCTCTTCGAGAGACTCTCCCCCCACCCCTCACGCCCTCCCCCGGGTCCCTTGGCGGCTCTCGGACCTGCCAGGCCGGGAGCCGCCACACCTCGCAGACGGGAGGGGGGCGACAACAAACGCACCACCTGGACACTTGAAGGCCTGGCTCTGCTGCTTTAAGGGAAAGGAAAGTTGGGGGGGGAATCAGATCGCCTCCCTTGCAGATACCTTTTTATTGGTCCTTCTCGGGGGATGTGGGGGGGAGGGGGGAGAGCGGCGGAAGTAATTATTGAATACCCGCAGTAGGTTTAATTCGCGCCCCAAATTAATTCGTGCACTTTGAATAATCGAGTAACCCAACCTGGGATTGTGCTTCCCGCAAAACCTGGCAAAAAGCAAAACTGAATCTGATCACGCCTTTCTTGACTAGGAAATCTTACTAAAGGCTGTAAATTGCTCCCAAAAGTTGATTTCTTTTTTTTAAAAAAAAATATTAATCCGAAAAGGTCTTAACAGATTCATTAAGATTTTATTTATTTTTTTGCCAACTAATGTGGCTGTTTTCCTATGTTCACATGCAAAACATAGAAGCACAAAAAAGAATTTAGGGTAGTGCTAACCAAGTTTAGATTGTATAAAGGGGATGCTAAATCTTCAATCAACCTGGTTAGGAGAATTGTGGGAAAGGGTGGGTGCTCTAGTTTGTGGTTTCTTTGGGAATAGAAAATTAAATGCTTAATTCCTAATGCCTGCTTTGGGAATAGAGAATTAAATAATTAATAAATTTTGGCTCAGTTAGGAAGAGAGCCCTTTTGCTCCTTAGATGAGTTCTAAATTGTGTCATCCATTTGGCATCAAGTCTTATCTGTCAAAGGTAGAGAGCTCTCAGATCAAACAACTTGACTGAACTCCATAGAATGTAGTACTGAGAAGACTCCAAGAATGAACAGAATAAACTTATGACCACAATTGAGTCCAAAATTTATGTTGTTAAGTGAAACATTTGATAAGTGAATTTGTCCCATTTTACAATTTTTCTTGCCACATTTGTTAAGTGAATCACTGCATGTTATTATTATTTTTTAATTTGATTTATATGCCGCCCTTCTCCGGAGACTCAGGGCGGCTTACAATTTGTTAAGCAATAGCCTTCATACTTCTGTATATTTATATAAAGTCAGCTTATTGCCCCCACTAACTGGGTCCTCAATTTACCTACCTTAGAAAGGATGGAAGACTGAGTCAACCTTGAGCCTGGTGAGATTCAAACTTACAGTAATTGCAGACAGCTGGAGTTAATCACAATGCATTAGTCTGCTGAGCCACCAGGCCCTTCAAATTAGTAACATGGTGGTTAAGTGAATCTGGGTTCCCCATTGACTTTGCTTGTCAGAAGGTCGCAAAATGACTCCTAAACACTGCAACCGTCATAAATATGAGTCAGCTGCCAAGCATCTGAATGTAAATCACATGACCATGGGGTTGCTGCAATGGTCATAAGTGTGAAAAATGGTCATACGTCACTATTTTAAATCACTAAGTGAATGGTTGTAAGTCGAGGACTATTTGTAATGCTTTCATTGCAAGAGTCAGCTTCCATAAAAACATTTGTATTAAGGTGCATGTGTTAGTTCCCTGCAGTATGGAAGAGAAGAAGGGAAGAAGGCAATTGTAAGTGCATTGTGACGCTTATGTATCTTCAATTTCTCATCTTACCTATTCCTCGGATTCAATAGCTGCAAATTCCCCTGCCCCCAATGCGGAACACAGACTCCAGATCAATTTCTGGCTCTCTCCCTCCTTCTCCATTTGCTGGGAAGAAAGAAATTTTAGGTCCTCCCTTTGAATCATCTAAATGGCAATCGAACCAATTCAATTAGGAGGAGAGGAGACATGTCTGCTTAAGACAAGAGATCTTTGGTAACTGGAAATTGCATTTCATTGGATGGACTTCTTTATCCTGGAGGAGATTGCAGACTGCTGAGTGAGCTGGATCAATAACAATATATTTGGGTTGTCTTTTTGTTTTGCTTTGGGTTTTTTTTCCCTTTGTGTGTCTTCAAATAGTTACAGCACACTCTTTGGGCAAAAAATAGAGAGAACTTGGAGAATTAAGTCACTGGCTAGCCTTGCAGAACATCATCATTGGCCACCCCAGCTGTGAATTTTGGGAACTGTAGTCCCATGAGATTTGGGTGGGTGCCAGGTTGGGAGAAGGTTGAGTTAGATAAAAGATACCCTGGACTCCAAAGATACTCCTGAGTCCTTAAAATGGAAGACTAGTAATCACCATGTAATCTTCAGAAATAAAATTACTTGAAGATTTTGTACTAGTACTAGCAGTAGGAGTAGCACTTAGACTTATATACTGCTTCACAGTGCTTTACAGTCCTCTCTAAGCAGTTAAGAGTCAGCATATTTCCCCCAACAATCTGGGTCCTCATTTTACCCACCTCAGAAGGATGTGTTTCCTTAACAGGATGGAAGGCTGAGTCAACCTTGAGCCTGTTGAGATTTGAACTGCCAAATTGCAGTCAGCTGGCAGTCGGCAGAAGTAGCCTGCAGTACTGCACTCTTAACCTCTGTGGTTAAGTTTCTGGAAGTATTGTTAAGAGTCTCCATCGCTGGGAGATTTCTGTCAGAAGATGGGACTGTAGAACATAAGAGGTGGAAGAGATATTGGAAATCATCTTGTCCAATTCTGCTTCATACATGGAACTGCATACGATCCATGGAAATAAATGTGAAGGAGAGAACAAGAAGGAAGTCTGGTGGGGACATAATGTTGGAGAAGTCACTTAGCTCAGCTCAACTAAATATCTTCCAATTGTCCTAAATGCTTTTGTTTCCTTTTTCTACTTTGCAGGTGCAGAAACACCAAATCCTGTTATGGAGAGGGGGAGGGAAGGAGGGAGGGAGGGAGATAGCGAAAGAAACAGAGAGGGAGAAAGAGACAGAGACAGAGGGGGGAGAGAGGGAGGGAGAGACAGAAAGAGAGAGGGAGAGCGAGAGAGAGAGAGAGAGAGAGAGAGAGAGAGAGATCATCTGGTTAGAACCATCCTTGTTGAGAAGAGCTTTTAAAACACATGTAGTGTACTTACCGGTAGGTTCTTGAAAATGCGTATGGTATGTCAGGTGTGCAAATGAGGAATTTACACAAATGCTTCATTTCAACTGTTTGTCCCGCATCCATCACTGACCGCTATACTTCCTGTGACTTCCTGTGCTGCCAATATAGGAGAAAACAATAAAATTAAACCGATTTTCATCCATCATAATTCCCTAACACTAATCCATTATAATTCCCTAACAGAAGACTTACTTTTCTGAAATTGTGCAGGTTTCTTAACGGAGGTCATTGTAAGTTGAATGTCATATGCATAAGAAAATTCCTCGTGAGAAAAATGTATCCTTAAAATAATCTACAGGATGAATGTGAACAATTCAGGTGGAACTTTGCAGAGTTGGTCTCTTCAGAGAAACTCTCAGCAAATTTTAATCAAGTTTGTTCAGAAAGATATGAGCCAAGGTAGGCACACACACACAAAAATGGGGAAAAAAATCCACAATATTTTAAAAGTGTTTAGTATATGTGGGTGTACATATGCACAAACACATTATTTTAATTTTACAGGCTTGGTGCTCTTAAACAAAAGGAATGTCTAAAATTTAATACAATTTTGTCAAATAGAAAAAAAAACTACAGCCTTTTCTTGACCTCCAAATTATTGTGAAGAGGGAAAATAAATGGCTTAAATTTGCAAGTTCATCTGAGAAGAATCTGACTGATTTTTCATTTGCCAAATCATGATTTGAACCAAATCAAATTTTCTATATGCAAATAACCTACCCACCTCCCCAACAAAATTGCACTCCTGCTACCGGTTTGCTTCGGTTTGGGTGAACTAGTAGTGATACAAGCTACCAGTTCAGTTGAACCAGTAGTTTAAAAGCTACCGGTTTGTGTGAACAGGTAGTTAAAAAAAGCTACTGTTCCTACAAACCGGTATTTCTGACGATCAGCTGTGCCGCGCGGTTTAGCTGTGCTAGAAAGCAGGAAATCCTGCTTTCTAGCGAAGCTAAATCACGCGGCATAGCTGATCCCCCCTTCACCTTTTTATTAACCAAGCCTCCTTTTGGTGCATAAAGTGCATGCACGGCCAGCAAACCGGTAGCAAACTGGTTCAGATTTCACCACTGTACTGAAGTTATAGATGAGCAGCATTCTAGAAGTGGACTCATATAACAACTTTCCCCAAAAGGGGGAAAAGAAAAGGAATAAAATAAAGGTGATCCAAAGATGGTAAAATGAACCGTTTTGAAGCTCACTGTGGCTCAGTTTCCTTTCTTTTCCCCGAACTTATCTCAAAGGGTTGGTGTGGGAAATTTCCATGTAATCTACCCTAAGTGCCAAGTTAATAGATGGGTTATCAATATAATAAACAGATATAACAAAGTATTTCATAGTATGCTTGTCTTTCTTATCTATCTATCTATCTATCTATCTATCTATCTATCTATCTATCTATCTATCTATCTAGTACTTTTTTATAAATAACTCAAGGTGGCAAGCAGGCCTAATATTCCTTCCTCCTCCTATTTCTCTCACAAGAACCACTTGTGAGGAGAAAGAGTATGATCGGCTTAAGGTCACCCAGCTGACTCTTGCAGCTTTTGTATTATGTGACGACTTCCAACGTTTGTGCGAGATCAGGGGCATCAAAATCAAGGCCTGTGGGCCAGATCCGGCCCACTGGGTACTTGGGTCTGGCTCATGGGATTTCCCTGGAAACTGTGAAGGATCATCCCATGATGCTTCTATCAGTGAAAACAGAGCTCGGGGAGGCCTGCAGAGGGCTGCAGGAGACCATCATGGCCGAAATTGGAGCCTTGATAAGTGACATCAAGCTGGCCATACCCACCCCAGCACCCCCTCCCCCGAGGTCAAACACAACGTTGATGTGGCCCTCAATGAAATCAAGTTTGACACTTCTGTCTCAAAGAATACTTTTATTGAAAAAATCCAGAGTACCAGTCTGGGTTGGAAGTTTTTTTTTAACTTTCCACTGATGCTGCTGAACAAATTTAAAAGTAAAGAATCAAGTTTTGGGTATGCTAACTACCTGGAATGTAAACTGTAACGAGGACAGCAATTGTTCATTAACATCCTTGCAAACCATGGTTTCCAAAATTTAATTCATCTTTTCTTCTAGGTCATTTAATTGATGATGATGATGACAATGTACTAAAACTAGCTGTTCAACCCCCATGTGCAGCCCACAGGTTTGTTATTATCCCTGACAAGTTCATGCCAGCATCTGTAGAAACCTCAATTGGTGAGGTTGTTCTAGCAGATAGATCCATTAAAGACTGATTCATGGACTTGGCATCTATGTGGCTCAAGGTCATAATATACTCATGCTGAGACATGCTGCTTGTCTCTGGATGGATTGCCCCCAAAATAGCTATCACCGCTCTCTGGAAGGGAATCTTTGTTATTGGCAATGGATGCAAAGTAGCTTTAGTCTTATCATGGCAATTCCCCAAGTCACAGGGTTTCACATTAGGCAGTTAACATCTTTTCCATAACCGTAGTAGAAGTTTTGGATGGGTCTCTGGTTTTATTCACTCCCACATGTCAACTTGGGTGGCCATGAGCCAGGTTTAGCAGGCTCAGGTGAATCTAGATAAATGCTACAAACAAACTATCCCATATTTCTTCCTCTGCCCACCAGGAGATATTCTCTGAAGAAGAAATCCATCTTTAACTATCTATCATGACCCTTGTTCTCCTTTGTGGGATGATGAGTCAGCCTCCACTAATTCCCAGATTATGGTTAGGCTTGTGTTACATTTCTGTACCTCATAGTAGGCGTCCAACTCAGAAATATTAACTTGTCTCTCAAGCTGCTCGCTCTCAGAGGAGTTCTAATATGCTCTTCACTTTATCTAAACTCAAGAAAAGTGGTCGCTGGAACTGCTTCCCTAGCAGTGCCATCTTGGTCTTGGGGGCTATCCTTTTCTCTTCTAGATAAACAGTCAATCAACCTTCCAAGCAGTATATTTTTAATTCTGACTTTGCTGTGCACTCACTCAATTCATACTATACTCTGCATCTCACTTGTCAGTTTACATGCCCTCAGGCAACAATTGCTTAGCTTTGTTGGTGCTTTCCCTGGATCAACATCCCTGTTTCTCATTTCTCCTCAGCAGGATTGGCATTCTGTATAGCTTTGCTTCTGATTGTACTTTCCCTCCTACATATCTACACCATATCTGTTGATTGCAATATATGACAGAAAGAAGAAAAAGAAGGAAATAATTTTTATCTTTAAAAAGGAATGTTTGGTCCTAGGAGACATTCCAAGCGAGAAAATGGAAAACAAAAGAAAACTTCATTTCCCAACAAATGAACAGTTGATTCAAGGAACTGAAGAGTTCACTAAAATTTTGGTGCTAGTTAAACAAAAAGAAATTGTTAGTGATCTGTCTCTCTGTTGGCCACATGTAAAGGAACACGCTACATATAAGAGCACACCTGCCTGGGAATGTCATGTAATGGAGCCCCAGCCTCCCTAAGGAGTTCTTTACATCTTCTTGCACATTCTCATATTCTTAGGGAAAACCTGTTTCTTATGCCACCTCCTTTCACCTCATTTCGCAGAAAATCAATCTATGCTTTGCTTATCAGGAGGAAGAAAATGAAAAAGAAAAACCTATCTTGGCTTCCCTCCATACTTTTCTGTTGCTTGGTGGGGTACCTAGTAAATTGGAATAAGAGCACTGATTTAAGAGGAACACACAGGTGGATTAAGGCGAAAGGGAGTTGAAGACAGTGGGAAAAGTGTGTGGGGGGGGAGATGAAAATACAGTATAATAATGACCTGCATACTTTAACTCCTTGACAGCTCTTCCAATAAATTTCTAAATTTATATCCACACACACATTTTGTATAATACAGATAGACATCAGTAGAATGCAGGACAGAAAAGCCAAGTTCAGGCCAACTCATACTGTAAACAAACAGACACAAATTCTGATCACATTCCTTTATTCCCTATTGCTATTTTTTTCAGATTGTTCAAACCATCTCCAGCTTTGTATTATTATTGTTGTTATTATTATCTTTTATTCATTAAACATGAAACTCAGTCAACTGAACATTTAAAATGTATCACAAATATTATTGACTGGCACTGATGGTTGATATAGGTTGCTGCCAGCATCCTATGTATCGACCAAGTACCTTCTTAAGATGTATGATATTCCGAGTAGCTCAGTTTTTTGCATTTCTGCTGGTGTTATTTGCAGGAAGCTGAAATTTATTGATGTGTTTTGTAAAATTCTTGGATGTGGTTCCAAGTGCTCCAATGACAGTGGGTATCACATGTTACATGTTTCATCCATAATCGCATAGTTTCATTGGCGAGGTCCAATATTTCGTGATTTTTTTCCAGTTCTTTTTCTTTGACTCTGGTGTCTCCTGGTACAGTGACATCAATAAATTATACGCTTTGGTTTTCGACAATTGTGATATCTGGTATGTTGTGTTACAAATGATGATCCGAAGTCCCACAAGATCTTCTTTTTCCCATTTTATCTCTTTTGTTCATTAAACATGAAACTCAGTCAATTGAACATTTAAAATGTATCACAAATTATTATTATTATTATATTGTTATTACTATTGTTATTGTTGTTGTTGTTATTAGCCTGGTTACTTCCAATCTGAAAAAAAAAGACGCCGTCTGTTTTGTCCTTATTTCGGAAGACAAAGGAAAAGAAAATGGAACTGATCTTTAAAAGATTAGCAGTAAGACCTTCCTGTTCTTAATTAGCTGCTTAGAATTTGAGTTTCTGGAGTTTTGATAGTCTCTACCCGTTCTCTAGATTGGCAGGTCTAGTTTAAGTTTCTTTTCACTTCTTTGTGCACCTTATCAAGGTGCACCTTTCACTAAAAGTGAATTAAGGTACAACAATGCCACTTAAGTGGCCTCTAGATCAGTGGTGAAATCCAATTTTTTTTACTACCAGTTCTGTGGGAGTGGCTTGGTGGATGTGGCAGGGGAAGGATACTACAAAATCCCCATTCCCTCCTCACTCCTGGGGGAAGGATATTGCAACATCTCTATTCCTACCCCACTCTGGAGCCAGCCAGGGATGGTATTTGCCAGTTCTCTGAACTGCCCAAAATTTCCACTACTGGTTCTCCAGAACTTGTCAGAACCTGTTGGATTTCACCCCTGCTCTAGATTTATGGACTTCAACTTCCACCCATTCACAGCAATGGCCATACTTGGTGAGAATTCTGGGGCTTGAAATCCATATATGTTAAGAGCACACAGGTTAGGGAGGCAGTGCTATGACATGATACAGGTAATCCACTCTCAGATTAATTAAAACAAATGTTCAAGTCAGTAGAACTGCATTGTTAATGGTGAGGACTTGTTCTAATTCCCACCAGAAGTTGAATGGTTGCCTTGATTCTACATATTAAAATTCTTTACAGCCATTCAAACAACAACAACAAGAAAAATCCATCCTCCTCTTCTGAACTGACCGGAGCTGGAGATTTGCTGATAAAAACTATGAAGCTGCAGAAAATTAAACTGATGCTTGTGAAACTGACAAACCATTTCAAAATAAATCATGTTAACCAGGGGAATATGATAAAGCCATTTTTTTTTAAAGAAAAGCAGTTTGGAATTGGTCACTACATATATGCCATGCTATGATGATGATCTGGTACAGGTAGTCCTCGACTTATGACCACAATTGAGCCCAAAATTTTATGTTGCTAAGTGAGAAATTTGTTAAGTGAGTTTTGCCCAATTTTATGACTTTTCTTGCCACAGTTGATAAGTGAACCACTGCAGTTGCTAAATTAGTCACATGGTTGTTAAGTGAATCTGGCTTCCCCATTGACTTTGCTTGTCAGAGGGTCACAAAGTGATTCCAACCGTTATAAATACGAGTCACTTACCATGCATCTGAATTTTGATCACATGACCATGGGGATCCTGCAATGGTCGTAAGTGTGAAAAATGGCCATATAAGTCACTTTTTTCAGTGCCATTGTAACTTCGAATGGTCACTTAATGAACTGTTGTAAATTGAGGATTATCCGTATATTCGCTCAATGCATTGACATTGTGCTTTGAATATGGTGGGATAGAATCAGGATATAAATGTACTAAAGAAGCAAATGAAATATAGGAAAAAACCATGCTGAGCTCTAAGAGAAGGTGTTCAGGTTGATGACTGGTATTTTCCTTCTCTCTTAAAAATCACTGAAAAATCACTGGTTAAAAAACAGGGATATGCAGAAATGCAGTTAACACTTTAATTGGTATTTAATTTACAGTTCCTCAGTCAGTATGTAAAACAGAAAGTCCTTATCTTTCACTGTGGTTTTCTGAACCAAAAATAAAGATGAACATATGAATAATCTGCAGAAAAATAACTGTATGCTATTGGCGAAGATAGCTTGCCAAATTGGTTGTGTTTAACTTTGTTGTGTTTAAGTGATTGTATAGAATGAGAACAATGCATTATATGTATAGCTTAGGAGAAATGTCCACAAATCATTGCATAGCTTTTCTTATAGACTCAACAACAACAACAAAAACAACAACAAAACCCAAAACACTTTAAGGTTAATCCCAAAATTTGACTGTTTGAGAGAAATGTGACAGAAAAGGAGAAATGGAATAAAATTAAACTTGACAACTTTATCCGTTTAGTAAAGAAGTATGTTGATAACATTTTAATGGGCATATGAACATTCTTTAAAAACAACATTATATTGAACCTACCTAATGGGAAAGTTATCTTGGAATAAATTCTAGAAACATCAAATGCTAAGAGAAAAGGGCAGCGTGTTTCTATTCCTGTCAGTCGATCATAAAAAAAATAATAATGATGACAGATAGTTGGGGCTACCATTGCTACGCTGCAAAAATCTGAGATGACCACTAGATGGCAGCAAAGAAGGCTTTCTTGTATGCTACTGATGCCATCTAGGGATCCGTGATGGCGAACCTATAGCCATATCAGTGGACACACCAGCTCATCTCTGGCGCACATGCTCACGCCGGCCAGCTGATTTTTGGGCCTTCTGGGTCCACCAGAAGTAGGGAAATAGGCTGTTTCCTGCCTCCGGAGGTGGGGGGAACGGGAGACCCATTTTTCTTTCTTACTTACCTGGCTCCAGATCCTCTCTATGCATCTGCGGAGGGCAAAAACAGCCTTTCCCACTCCCTTGGACGCTCTCCGGAGGCCTGAAAGGGCCCATTTCCCAATTCCCAGTGGGTCAGGAAGTGACTTTTTTGCTGTCTCCAGAGACTCCTAGAGAGCACAAAACATCACTTCCTGTCCCACTGGGAGTTGGGAAATGGGCCCTTTCAGGCCTCAGGAGGGCCTCCAAGGGAGTGGGAAAGGCTGTTTTTGCCCTTCCAGATGCATAGAGAGGATCTGAAGCCAGGTAAGAAAGAAAAATGGGCCTACCAGGCCATCGCATGAGTGGGGGAGGGAAGGGGGTTGCATGCGTATGCGCAGGGGGAGCATAGAATTAGGGGTACGCACACATGCGATCCTCCCCCACCCCCCTCTTCTGGCACGCGATGGCAAAAAGGTTAGCCATCATTGATCTAGATTATCACTACCTAAACTGAATCAGAAGGCTTAATTTCACACTGAATTGTGGAAAGAAGTTTGCAGTATTCAGGTATTCTTAGTTGTTTAGTTTTATTGAATTTATATACCGCCCTTCTCCCCGAAGGGACTCAGGGTGGTGAACAGCCGAAAATTAAAACAACATACAATAAAAAAGTTCAGATACCTAAAAATAAATTAAATTAATTGGCCTCCTAATTTAAAACCCCAAGCTATACAAATTAAAAACTAACCCCTAAAACCTATTCCGGCCAGGCTGGCTTGTTGAAATAAAAACGTCTTCAGGGCCTTACGGAAAGTGCGGAGATCCGGGATCAATCATATCCCGGGAGGTAGCTCGTTCCAGAGGGCAGGTGCTCCCACAGAGAAGGGTCTCCCCCTGGGGGCCGCCAGCCGACATTGCTTGACTGACGACACCCTGAGGAGGCCCTCTCTGTGAGAGCGTATTGGCCGGTGGGAGGTTATCGGTGGCAGAAGGCGGTTTTGTAAATACCCTGGGCCTAAGCCATGGAGTGCTTTAAAGGTGAGAACCAACACCTTGAAGCGCACCCGGAAGACCACTGGGAGCCAGTGCAGCTCGCGCAGGAGAGGTGTTATATAGGAGCGCCATGTTGCTCCCGTAATCA
Source organism: Masticophis lateralis (assembly GCA_030761175.1). NCBI lineage: Eukaryota > Metazoa > Chordata > Lepidosauria > Squamata > Colubridae > Masticophis > Masticophis lateralis. Next base: position 259,214,672 of record JAUDYJ010000002.1, on the reverse strand, counting down.
CCCATGCGGCTGCATTCTAGACCAGTTGGAGCCTCTGGGTGCTCCTTAAGGGCAGCCCCATGTAGAGAGCGTTATAGTAGTCCAGGTGAGAAGTGACGAGAGCATGAGTGACTGTGCATAAGGAATCCCGACCCAGAAAGGGGTGCAACTGGCATATCAGGCGAACCTGATAAAAAGCTGCCCTGGCCACGGCCATCATGTGCTCTTCTAAAGACAGCCATGTGTCCAGGAGGACGCCCAAGTTGCGAGCCCCCTCTGTGGGGGTCAATGACTCGCCCCCAGTAGCCAGTGATGGCACCAACTGGCTATATCGGGATGCTGGCATCCACAGCCACTCGGTCTTGAAAGGGTTGAGTCAAAGCCTGTTCCTCCCCAACCAGACCCGCACGGCCTCCAGACACTGGGACATCACTTCAAGGGCATCGTTGGGGTGGTTTGGGGTGGAGATGTACAGCTGAGTGTCATCAGCATACAGATGGCACCGCACCCAAAATCCACGGATCATCTCACCCAGCAGCTTCACATAAATGTTGAACAGGAGTGGCGAGAGGACCGACCTTTGTGGCATCCCACAAACAAGGCCCCTTGAGGTCAACCTCTGCCCCCCTGACAACACAGACTGTGACTGGTCAGAGAGCTAGGAGGAGAACCACTGCAACATGGTGCCTCCCACCCCAATCCCTCCAGCCTGTGCAGCATGATACCATGGTCAATGGTATCAAAAGCTGCTGAGAGATCTAATAGGACCAGGACAGAGGAGCAACCCCTGTCCTGAGTCCTCTAGAGATCATCAACCAACCCGACCAATGACGTTTCCGTGCTGTACCCAGGCCTGAAGCCGGACTGGCATGGGTCTAGATAGAGGGTTTCATCCAGGTACTGAGGGAGCTGTTGCGCAACCACACTCTTAACAACCTTCGCAATAAAGCAAAGTTGGAGACAGGATGGTAGTTTTCCATAACAGCCGGGTGGATTTCTCTGATGCGTTTTTTTAAAAAAATCAGGCTTCTGTGGATCTATTAAATGAATCTTGGGCTTGATACCACATGATCAAGGAAAAAGGAATTTAAATTTGGAGTGATTTTAGTTAGAACCTGTTTCATATATTACATAATAGTTCATATAATTATTGCTTGAGGGTCAATTTTTAAAGCACTGAAAGCTTCAGGTTAATATAGGGAATGTTATGAAATTCTATTCTAATTTCATCCAGGAAAAGGCTATGTAGCATTTTAAACTCAAAAGCAAACATGTGCTTCAGAATTTGTGAGGAAACTTGCATAGTATCTGCAGTTAAGGGCATCTATGGGGAAACAACGATCAGTAGACATTGAGAGCAGAGGTGGGTTTCAGCAGGTTCTGACCAGTTTTGGGGAACCGGTAGCAGAAATTTTGAGTAGTTCAGAGAACTGGTAAATACCACCTATGAGTGGCCCCACCCCCCATCTATTCTCTGCCTCCCAAGTCCCAGCTGATTGGGAGGAAATGAGGATTTTGCAGTATCCTTCCCCTGCCATGCCCACCAATCCATGCCACGCCCACCAATCCATACCCACAGAATTGATAGTAAATTTTTTTGAATCCCACCACTGATTGAGAAGTCACAAAAAACCTTCCATCCTTTCATCTTCCCAATGTGGCCTGCATAGAAAAAACTTGGTGTCATAACATATTTTGGCACAGAATTTTGCTGCAGCTCTTTAAAACAGCTTTGTCTTTCCTGACATGTTCCTGACAAAGCAGATTTTTGTGTTTGAATCCAAAATGATCTATATTCCATTTTTTAAAAAAATGAATACTTGTGGTCTTCAGTGGCAAAAGATGTAGTTGCAGCTGTTGTTTTCCTGTTACTCTGTTCTCTTCATTATTTTGCAGCCTCCCTGGCTATTACTACTTCCTGATCTGAAAAAACTGCATGGGTGGCATGATAAATCCTACAGAAATCCGCTGGGTTTTAATTGAAGTGAGCCATGTTAGCAAGGCAGCAGATCATGAAGAGAGCGTTGCACAATGATAGAGAGAAACTCTTGCGCACATCGGACCTCTTGTAAATAAAGTAAGTATGTGTGTGCGCGTGTGTATGTGCGGTGAAATTTTATATTGGTTTCTCCTTTTATATTTTGCATGTCTGAACTGCTGAAGTTACATGGTTGTTGGGAATTACAGAAAAAAACCCACACTGATTTCTCTTCAAATCACAGAAATGTTTTAAATTTGAACAAAGATAGCAGTGAGCTGTGGAAGTTTGAAGTAAACAGTTGTTCACCTAAGAATTTGATTTCTTCAAGGTAATCCTCTACTTACAGATACTTGAAGTTATAACAACAGAGATAAAAGTGACTTATGACCAGTCCTTGCACTTATGACCAGGGTCACATGATAAAAGTTCAGATACTTGGCAACTGGCATGAATTTATCATGGCTGCTGTATTCTGGGGTCATATAGTCTTCATTTGCAACCTTCCCAGCCAGTTTCCAACAAGCAAAGTCAATGAGGAAATGGATTTCTCCATTCCTCATAATGAAAATCCTCAAAATGGATTTCTCCATTCCTCATAATGACCGCAGGATTCCCTTAACCGCAGTGATTCCCTCAACAGGCTTGATCATAAAGATTTAAAATCAGGCATGATTCATTTAACAACTGCCTTCTTAGCAATGGAGTCTCCAGTCCCGATTGTGGTTGCAACTCAAGGACTATATGTGAACTGTAAACTTGTGGTTATCTTCTCATAGACTGCAATTTAATGTGGCTGTAGATGTAACACTGTCCCTCCCTTCTCCCCAACAAAGTTTGGTTAGTTAAGTCCCTTTTGGAATCTGTAACATATGAATATAACTTATATAATATACCATGTAATCATATGTTTCTATGATTGTTTTTATATATGCATTGTACATTTTTGGATTATTGAATACCACCTGGAGTCATCTTTGGTAATATGGGCAACTCTATAAAATTAACAAACCAACAAATATTGGCAACTATAGACATCTAATAAACTAGCATTTATATGGGCAGCCATATAAATCTAACAAACCGACAAAGAGCCGTGGGAGTGCAGTGGTTAGAATGCAGTAACACAGACTAACTCACTGCTCACTCCAGGATTTTGATTCTCACCAGCTCAAGGTTGACTGAGCCTTCCATCCTTCCAAGGTTGGTAAAATGAGGATTGTTGGGAGCAATATGCTGACTCTGTAAAATGCTTAGAGAGGGCTGTAAAATACTATGAAGTGGTATATAAGTGCTATTCCTATTGCTAAATGCACAAGTTGGGTTTTGAGATACTATAGCAGGGAAGCAGGAGTGAAATCTACTTACCTTCCTTACCAGTTCGGAAGTGCACATGCCATACACGTCTGCGCATGTCACATACATGCACAGACCCTCTGCACATGCGCAAAACCTTCTGTGCATGCGCAGAGGATAAGAAACACATTGGTTAAAACCAGGAAGTAACGACACCTGGGTGGGTGGGCAGAGCCTCGCGCCATCATCACTACTGGTTCTCCGAACCACCTGCCACAATCGTTACTGAATTCCCCAATCCAGTCCGAATTGGGAGGATTTCACCCTTGCAGGTAAGACAGTATAAGCAACCTGTGATTCCAGATTTGATTTCCATTCTAGACCAGTATACTCTGCTCTAAATATGCTTTATGAAGCTGAGTGGCTTTCTGCCTTCTTTTGAAAACAAAGGCTTTTGTCTTTCTAGATAGAGCAGAAGTGTCAAACTCGATTTCGTAAGGAGCTGTATCAGGGTTGTGTTTGTCCTTGGGGGCCTGAGTGGGCATGGCCGGGGTGGGCGTAGCCAGAATAGGCATGGCAAAGTTGACTTCCTGCACCCTCTGCCAGTGAAAAAGGAGCCCTCCAGGACCCTCCTGAGCTTTGTTTTCTCTGGCAGAGGACTGCAGGAGGCCGTCGCAGCCAAAAAACAGAGCTTGGGAGGGCCACACACGGCCGTCCCAAGGTCTGTTTTCGCTGGCTGAGGCACCATGGGCTGGTCCTGGCTGAGGCACCATGTTTCCAAGGTGGCCCCGTGGGCCAGATCTAAATACCCCACGGGCCGGATCCGGCCTGTGGGCCTTGAGTTTAAACCGCTGAGTAGAGCAATGAGGCACATTCACTATAAATATTAGGGTTTACTCCTAGTTGAATTTTGATAGTCACCTTTTTATTGTTGCTAACAATTAACAAATAGAATTTAACAGTGTTTTTAATGAACTAAATAAAAAGCCAAAGAAAAAAGAATATACAAACTTATAAAAGAAAATTAGGAAAAGCGAAAAACAAAAAAAAAGCACACAATATATAAATTTATAGACGAGTATATATCAATAAATTAATACTATGATTCATTACAGTTAACCATAATTAGAACAGAAGAGCTAATAATCCCAAAAGATTTTAAAGGCTACAAATTATTTCTAAATGTGCTGTCCTGAACCTGCATGGTATGTGTTTTGTTTCATAGACATTGAGTTGCCCTTTGTTTTGTATCTTGAATAAGGAATAGAGGATTTCAGGCTGAATCTGGTGTTTCTTGGCAGATGTTGGACATGAATCATTGATGGGGAAACTAAAGTTTTCTTGCACATCCAATTAAGTGGGAGTGTGTTATGTAAGATCACAATAGTAGACTGTGTTCTTGCTTCAAACTTGGCTTATTTTGACAAGCTATGAAGTTTGGTACTTTTCAAACAATCATCAGAAATGCAGTTTAAGTAGTTATTATTTAATCATTTCCTAAATGAAAAAAGATATCTGAAGGAGAATTATCTTTAATGGAGATATATGTATGTATGGGAGATGACAGTGTTTTGATCTTTCTGACTAGTATATGCCCTTTTCTTGCATCTGCATAAATCTAGAGTGCAACCCAAATTTAGCAACTTTATGCTCCTGATTACAGTGGGAACACTTAACTTTGACTAGATTATGATTCCCCCCCACTTTTTTGCAGGCATATTCTCTTTTCCAAAAATAATTACCAATTACAACCATCTGAATTTCTTTTTTTGTAGTATTTTCTCAGGATGTATTTCAAGCATGTACTACAATTTTTTATTGTAGTATTTTCTCAGGAGGAATTTTCACACACTGGTGTAATATTACAAAATCTGGACAGGAATGGACCCCTGATTTTGCAACTGTTTTGTTTTATAGTTCCCTAGTGTTTTTTACAGGTATAGAATATTTTCTATCAACTCACGTGTACAGCTATCATAACAGGCAATATTTCCAAGGACTGCTTGTATGATTTATTCTCTCACAATCTAAAGCCCTATCCATATTCCAGAAGATTACACAATACATGCAGACTCTTACACACACACACACACACATGCACACACACACCACATACAAACCTCTTGCTTCCCTAATCCTACCCCCCTCCCCCAAATCACCCACATTTCCTTAATGGTGCCTCCTGTGTTACACATTTACTGCCTCCCTTCTTTTCTCATGGGTAAAACTTGCTGTTTATTTTGATTTGTCACAAATACTAGGTGTTGTTTGAAAAGTGTTGAACTTAGCCGGCCCATACAGATAATGTGAGATGGGTCACTGGCTGTGATAAAGAGTAAGATATGCTGGAATTAACCTGAAACGTTTACCGAGCTCTCTGAATCTCCACATTTGCAGCCTATCAGCTAAGGACACTGTAAGTATATGATTTGGTTTAGTATTAAGATGGTGCTTTAAAAATAAACTCATATTCAGAGGCCAAACATTTTTTGATATGTTTTGTACTGAAACCCAAACCAGGTTACTGATGAAAATCTCTATAAATGTCACTATTATAGAATATTGACATCCCCCAACCACAACCACGTATAAAATAATGGCCATACAGTGGTTGAGGAGACTGAATCTGCTATTTCTTTGGGTGCAGTTATCTCTGCCCTACCTAAAGATAGGTTCCTAGACAGTCCCTGCTCCTTTTCCAAGCCAGCAAGATATTTAAACTATTTAAATCATTTTTCCTTCTGTTAAATTGTGTCCAGTTCTCAGAGGGGTCCTAGCTTTGGCAAGATTTAATGGTCTCCTGATAGCTGTTCTTGAGGGGAAAATGAGAATTTCCCAACTGAATAAGGAAGAAGAAGTTATTGAAGTTATTGAAACAAGGCATGCTTTGTTACATTGCCCTTAATACAAAGATGCCCAATTATAGCTAATAATTTCCCATCTAGTCAGATTTCCAAGCCACCCAGATTCATTCTGGTTACAGTAGTTGGTGTCCCATCAATGTGATTTTATTTCTCTGAATAAAGTTTTGTTAAGTTTTGTTTTACTCTTTGTAAAATACATTGCACTTTCATCACATCAATTTCATAAATAGTTAGTTTTGTTCCAATTGTTATTTCCTGTTTCATAATTTCTCCTTGTTTAATTGACCAATAATTATAATAAAGTTGATTGATAGGTTGAATGTGTGGGCCTAGTGTCTTCCATGCTCCAAAGATTCCTTTGAGAAGGAACTTGGTCTGGCAGCTCAGCAGCCACTGTGGGAATTATAGGACAGAATTCTGCATTAAACCTACATGTGAAAAGCTCTATGTATAAGCCTTGGTTTATTTACTCTTTGTTTGTTTGTTTGTTTGTTTGTTCTCTGCCCGGTTGCTGAGTGGGCATGGCCATGATGGGTGTGGCCTAGTCGGCCTCCTGCACCACGGTTTTTGCCCTTCCCAGGCTCAGGAGGCTTTCTTTGAACCTCCAGGAGGGCGAAAACGGCCTCCCCAGGCTCCGGAGGTAGGGCAATTTTTCACCCTCCTCGAGCGTCCGCATGTGCCCTGCACTTACCTGCATCCAAAATGGGCCACGTTGGGAATCCTGGGAGGGGCGGGGTGGGCGGGGCCAGCCAGGAGTGGGATTTGGGGGTTCTCTGAACTGCACAGAATCTTAGCTAGAGGTTCTCCTAAACTCCTGCGAATCCCCAGCAACCCACTCCTGCTGGTACGTCTTCCTACTATCTTCCCCACAACAATCCTGTGAGGTGAGATGGGCTGAGAGAGAGAGAGAGACTGGTCCAAAGTCATCCAGCTGGTTTTAATGCCTATGGCAGTACTAGAATTCAGAGTCTCCTCATTTCTAGCCCAATGCTTTAATGACAAGACCAAACTGGCTCTCTATCATCTATCATCTTCACTATCTGTGATGTGTCAGCTTTCAACTGGCAAGGAATCTGCAAGTAGAAAGCTAGGACCTACTCCTATAAGATACTACTTTATCACATGCTTCTGCTGAAATATTTGAAATAGTTTGGATAGAGTTTTTCCCCCCTTTTAAGTACATGTCCTTGCAAAGAAGTTATTTTACTCCTGTGCCTTTTCTATTCCTTTTATTCTAGACAAGACATTTGATGCATATTTAAGAGCATCCCTAATTCAGATTCCAGCTCAGTTCAGACAAGCTAATATATCTCAGTTCCAGACATCTTGCTCAGTTTTTAATGCCAAATTGACATAAAATAAACCCAGTCAGATCAGCTATGCCAACTACCGGTCAGGATAAGCCCCTAAAGTTCTTTTGTGTCTTTTAAATGCAAACAAAGTGTGGCTTAAAAATATTCCCAATTATCTTTATGAGATAGTAAGTCCAAAGTCTGAATTTTTACTAAGACTTTATGTGCCCAGTCCATTACCTCATATGATCTGTGTAGTTCTTACAACCTTAATAAAGATGGGATGGTCTGTTTTAATTTCTAGGTAGTGAGATAAAATTATAGCACTTCTTAAGATTAGAGAAATTTGTAACCAGTAGTCCTAATTCTGCCCATATGTTCTTGCGAGTCAGCCCTATGGATTCAAGAAAGGCTTCCTTCTGAATAAAAATATTAAGGATTACCTTATTAAACAACATAGGCGAAATGCTTAAAGGAACCACTATATGCATGCTGAGCTAAATCATCTACCTTTATTGCAAAGCACTGTGAACAACCTTAAGGTATTTTTACAGGTTGGGCTAGACTCTGAAGTCAAGAAAGAGCAGAATAATACAATCTGCTTCCCACTGTGTCCCCAGTCCAGCTATTATAGTAGTTGTAAAGCAGACATTTTTGTTCTTCTGAGGCAAATTTGTTCTTTTTCATTTGCATGAAAATGTATGTCAAGTTTCTGTTTTGCACAGATAAACATTCCATGTCATCCAGCCTTGTCAACCAATCAGTACAGTGCCAAACAGCAATTTGTTTGAGAAAGAGTAATTAGAAATATGAGCCAATCTGCTGAAGGATCAAAATGCTATGAACAAAACATTCACTGGCCTTCTGGTTTGTAACTCTCCTAGCAGAGCAATTGTATAAATTACTGTACCACAAGCAAGATATAAATCAGTCCTCTTTATGAAATTTGCTCGCGTACTGATTTAAAGGGAAATGGAAAATCATTCTTAGCTTAAATATACAAAGGGAAACTGATCAAGCACTCAATTTAAATTTCAGGCTCAGGTTAGTGCAGAAAAAAAAATTCAGACTGAAATTCCATGTTTTGTGGGCACTATCATTGTGATTATTTGTTTACTTTGTGATGTTGCATGAATTCATTATATGAAATACTGCAGACTAACAAACTATTTATTAAGATGACAAGTGGGATGTCTGTAGCAAGATGACTTGTATATTGCAAATGGTTAATGAGAATTGTGTGGCATGTGGGATGGGGACTCAAAGTAGTGTTTTATCTCCCACAGGAAAGAATTTTAAAAAAACCCACTTCTTGGCAGGGGAGGGTGGAGACAGGAAAGGAGCAATTATCTAAATGTGTTCTTTCAGTTTGATCCTTGAAGTCTTTGGAACTTTAAACCTTCTGATCCTGTGTTCCATATTCACACCATCATGGAATATAATGCCATGGCAATATCCACCATCTAATTTTTCAGACTTTTCTTCTGCCAAAGAGGCTTCTGTTCTCCTCAAAAGTTTGTCATAAGATACATGTCAAGTACTCCATTTGATGTGTATTTGAACTCCCTTTATTGAGGCAGGTGACAAAGAGTGTGATACCACTGCTGATGGCATTTTCTGTTACCTGTCTTCCCATCATCCTAAAGATTCCCTGGTTGCCTTAACCTCCCATTATTATTTTTTGGGGGAGGGGAAGGAGACAGAAATAATTCTTTTCTTAGCCTATAACTGAACCAAAGAAGCCTTGGGCTGCCGATGCCTATCATGACTAAGAGAATAAAAGACAGGACATTTACAAATGCTTCATGATAACCTAATAATGAAGTCCAAAAAGCCACTGTTATACTCACACAGATACAAGGGACATCCATTGTCCTGTGAAATAAAATACAACAAACAAACAACCCTTCAATTTCAATGAGAAAATAGACAAGGAATTTTTTTCTCTATAGTATTAAGTCAACACATTCAGGATCATGGACTGATTTTTAAATGTGCCATTTACACTTTTGTTATATTCTAACCAGTGGTGAAATCCAGTTTTTTTTCCTACTGGTTCTGTGGGCGTGGCTTGGTGGGCATGGTGTAGCTTGGTGGGCATGGCAGGGGAAGGATACTGCAAAATCCCCATTCCTTCCCCACTCCAGAGGGAAGGATATTGCAAAATCTCCATTCCCTCCCCACTCTAGGGCCAGCCAGAGGTGATATTTGCCGGTTCTCCAAACTACTCAAAATTTCCACTACCGGTTCTCCAGAACCTGTCAGAACCTGCTGGATTTCACCCCTGATTGTAACCATTAGCCAGCACTTTCAGAGCCTCTTGTCTTCTTTGGCCATGGTTTCCTTTCTTTCCTTAAAGGAAACATGAGCTGGAGATTCCTTTAAATAGCTTCTGTAAGGAAAATCAAGCATTTCTTGACCTTATCAACCATCATAAATTACTGGGGTTGTTTTTAGGACAATGTCATTAGCACAAAATGATACCCAACAGCATCAGACAGTGGAATGAACAGTAGTAACTATAACATGCCAAGTGCAATTATGAGGGACATCAATGCATGTCTATATATTAAAAACAAAGGCCATAATGTAGCTCAATGCAGCTAAAGCATTTACCAATAATCTCTGTTCAGTTAAACATGCACTTTATTCTGGCTGCCTGGAAAACAAACAAATAATCAATCAATCAATCAATCAATCAATCAATCAATCAAACAAACAATAAAATACATTCTTGAGGGAGAAAAATCCAATATGATCAATGCGATCGCAACAATTACATATGGCATAAACTATAACATGTCCCATGACTCTTCCTTGTTTTAGCTGCAAAAGATGAGCCTACATTACATGGAAAGGCAAGCGAAGCAAAGTAAAAAGGCCACTTCCCTCTTAGAAGGGAATCTGCATTGCCTCATGAAACAGCTCCTTAAAGAAAACTCTCAAATTGTCACCAAAGGAAAGCATCTCCTTTCGAACATCTACACAGCTCTAAAAGCTTTTGAGTAAGACACATTTTTAAATTGTGCCATAAACCACTTGGGATTAGTAAGATACCTATCTGAATTTACTCTAGCCTCTTGACTTTAGTTAAAATATTCTCCGCCAAGCATAAGGACTTTTCTGAGAGCTATTAAGTTATAGCACATTAACATTAACATCATTTTGGGTTATTAGCAACTGAGCAATTCACCATTTAAAATTTGTCTGGATGACAAACATGTCATGGAAGGTCTTGGGAGCAACAGTGTTTTGCCTTTTTAATGATGGGTTACATCATTTTGAAATGGACGGGTTTGCACTTTTCGACTCATTTGGCGCATTTGCTCAATGGCCTTTACAAAATGTGTGACAAGGAATGACATAATGACATGCAGGGGCCATTTTGATTAAATCAATCTTATTTTGATAACTTCCAGTGTAGATAAATGTTAATTTTATTTAAGACACATATCCATTTGGTGATGCAACAAAATAATTTACAGTGGATGGGGAAATTCTAAGCCTATAGAATCTCTTTTTCCCTCCCACTAAAATCAAAACTGAATGTTAATTATAAGGACTATGCAGAACTTTAAAATTATGTGTTGCTGTCAGACATGTCAGAAATACCAGACAGGATGTAAGGATGAATGAACTAATACTGTTTTACTTACAAGTTTCATTAACAGAATCTTGCAAATCTAAAAGTACCTTTGTACCCGTTAGCTTTACAGCCCATGAAACTGAGGCTGTTTCTGAGACATTTGCCATGCCCACATTACTACTCAGCTGTTCAGACTGCTCAGCTGTCTCTTACCTGGCTATTTTCCTGACTGTGGCTCTTCCCTTATGTCCCAAGATCATTCTCGCATACAGTTACAGATGTTCTATCAGATATCCAAGTGAAGTGGCCTCTGTGGGAGTGACCTGCAAAGTTAAAGTTGTGCCTCTGTTTCACCCAGCAGAACAGAAGGGTCACTTGCTTAGCTAGATGACTTCCGGTGGTCACTGAATTCCTACTGTTCGAAGCATATAGATCTTGTCTCAATTCATGATTGAGTTCAAGAGCTACATTCCTATGGACCACTTCAAAGTGGAGCAGTGCCCATCAGAAAGCAAATAGTCTGAGATTGTTACATCTCAATGTGTTTCTGTGGTGGCTATCAAAAAGTCAAGAGGGTGACCATAGACATAACTATCCTCTTGACTATTTAAAGCTCTTCCCCTGCATGTGGCCATGAAAAATGGCTTGGCAGATGGTGATGAGACATCCGTTTATTATTCATAGGAGCCATGGTGGAGCAGTGGTTAGAATGCAGTATTGCAGGCTAATTTAGCTCACTGCCAAGAGTTCGATCCTCACTGGCTCAAGGTTGACTCATCCTTCTGAGGTCAGTAAAATGAGGACACTGATTGTTGGGGGCAATATGCTGCTTAGAGAGGGTTGTAAAACATTATGAAGCAGTAGATAAGTCTAAGTGCTATTACTATTGAGAATAAGGAAACTTCTGTTTACATGTTCAAACAGGGACATGATATTCATATCCAAATGCAGATATTCAGCATAGAAAAACAAAATAGGCCTTGCTTTCCCTCAAAACTTTTCTCCAATTTAATTATTGAAAAGTTTTGCATTGTTTTGAGGGCTACCAATAAAACTTGACTTACCTCCTATTCAGCTCTGCTTTAAGCTTACTAGCTCATTCATAGAAATCGGCAAAATAACAAATTTTGAGATATTTAAAAAAAAAATTCAAGTTGTAATACTTTCAGCGGAAAGTTTAGGAAACAATGTGAAGTATCTTTGTAGAGATAATGAAAACAACTGTTTATAGAACTCTCTCCTCCCCCCCCCCTACTTTACAATGCAATTGATCTTAATGTTATCTTCCTGTGGCACTTCAGAAAGTTAAGAAAAAGTATTGGAGAAGGAAATTAAAGTAAAGCAGGTGAAATAAAACAACACAACTACTTTTATTTGCTCTTAAAGGGCTTTTAAGGGCATTGCTGTTTTGTAAAACAACTTTACACACACATATAGGCGCATACACAAATATCAAAGCTTTAGGGGGTGTACGTATATGTCTCTTTTTGTCTACCAATTTATTGCTTTTGCGAGAACCTAGAAATAATTCCTTCCATCTCATCTTGAGTCTGAAATCTTACAAACACTTATCATAAATAAAGAGAAGATTCTCTTCTAAAGAAAATCCTTTCAGGAATATCAGCAGGGGTGAAATCCAGCAGGTTCTGACAGATTCTGGAGAATCGGTAGCGGGAATTTTGAGCAGTTAGGAGAACCAGCAAATACCACCTCTGGCTGACCCCAGAGTGGGGTCAGAATGGGGATTTTGCAGTATCCTTCCCCTGCATTGCCCACCAAGCCACACCCACGCCCACCAAGCCACACCCACAGAACTGGTAGTAAAAAATCGGATTTCACCACTACAGCAGCTGCAAGATTCTTATCCCCAAATATTCAGTGGTCTTATATGATCAATTGAAAACTGCTTTAGTGAGGAAAAAATTGTGTGAGTGATTTGGATGGAGAGATAAGGAAACAGCCTTAAGAAAAGTTTACTAGAGTAGTTACAGACTCAATAATTATTGATCAAGTTAGAAGCAGCAATAATATCTGTTCCAGTTCTTGCTTTAATTGATGGAATGAAAGCCTGGCCTAGATAAATAATAACCAGACCCAATATGGAGCTATCTTCCCTGAACATCTCCAAGCAGTATTCTTGCTGGACCATGCCCTTTGTCTCTTGAATCAGAAGTCCACATTCTCAAATATTTGCAATGCTTCCATCATTTACTTTTAGCAATCCTAATTGTGTTGATTGATTGGACTCAGAATTGTCATACAACAGAAGGAATGCAACCTGTCTTTTTGAGTATCTTCTATTCTAAAAAATGGCAAAATGAATTAATATGTGAAGAAAAAGAGGGTTTGAGCTAGACTTTTGATGTTGCTTGGTGTAACTTTGCTACATTTGGAAATGGTTGGCTGGCTGAATCTATTATCTATTTGATCAACAAAGAAAAGGAGAATGACCCTCCTTTTCAGGGATTATGATCTCCAGTACTTTCTCTGTGGGAATCCATCCTTAATGAGAGCCAAAATAGTGTAGTGCTGAGGAAAGAAGATGTGGCCTGGAAAAATCCATATTCTAGTCCATCTTGAATCATGGAAGCTATCCAGAGAGATAATTTTGGATCAGTCACTCTCTCTCCACCTCTGTCTTATATCACAATGTTGTTGTGGGAGAGGAGAAGGAGGAAGGAACAATATGTGCCCCAACAAGCTTTGAATAAAAGGCAGGATATAAACATCACAAATGAGTCCATCCTGGTATTGTCTTCTGATGATAAATTGTTTTTTGTTAGTATCTTATCTATGTAGGGTGACCAGTTTCCCAAATATTGTTTCAACTTCAAGCCAGATAGATTTGCAAGGAAAATATATTGAAAAATAGCTTTTGAAAAAAGCAAACGAACAGATTTTTTTTTCTCAATACTAATCATACACACCAGTGGTGAAATGTAAAATTTGTTACTACCAGTTCTGTAGGCATGGCTTGATGGTAGTGGGGTAATGTGACTGGGTGGGCATGGCCAAATTTTTTTTTTAACTTTTAAAAGCATTTTTTCTTAAGAGATTGCAGAAAAAAATGCTTTTAGAAGCTTCTGACGATCAAGCAACTCAGCTGGGATCGCCAGAGGTTTTTAAAGGCATTTTTTTTCCTACAACCTCTTCAGCTGAAGAGATTGCAGAAAAAAATGCTTTTAAAAGCCTCTGACGATCCCAGCTGAGCCGCGCGATCATCAGGGACTTTTTTTTTTAACTTTTAAAAGCATTTTTTCTTAAGAGCTTGCAGAAAAAAAATGCTTTTAGAAGCCTCTGACGATCAGGCAACTCAGCTGGGATCGCCAGAAGTTTTTAAAGGCATTTTTTTTCCCTACAACCTCTTCAGCTGAAGAGATTGCAGAAAAAAATGCTTTTAAAAGCCTCTGACGATCCCAGCTGAGCCGCGCGATCATCAGGGACTTTTTTTTTTAACTTTTAAAAGCATTTTTTCTTAAGAGCTTGCAGAAAAAAAATGCTTTTAGAAGCCTCTGACGATCAGGCAACTCAGCTGGGATCGCCAGAAGTTTTTAAAGGCATTTTTTTTCCTACAACCTCTTCAGCTGAAGAGATTGCAGAAAAAAATGCTTTTAAAAGCCTCTGACGATCCCAGCTGAGCTGCGCAATCATCAGGGACTTTTTTTTTTTAACTTTTAAAAGCATTTTTTCATCTGAAGAGGTTGCAGGAAAAAATGCTTTTAAAAGTAAAAAAAAAACCCAGCCTCTGATGATCGCGCAGCTCAGCTGGAGGGGCGGGGGGCAGGGATCTTTGCTACCGGTTCTCCGAACCACCTGCCGTCATCGCTACCAGATCGGGCTATCCGGTCCAAACCGGGAGCATTTCACCCCGGATACACACTGTATGGCAAATGTCATCTGCAGTACTTTTAAAACTGATTTTTCATCCTTTGGGTGAATGAAGTTTGCTTTAGAAACTATTCTATTTCTAGAAAGAGAAGAGAGTTTCATAGGAATTTTGATAGATGGACTATGACTGTGATGGCAAACTTATGGCATGCGTGCTCAGGGTAGCACTCAGAGCCATCTTTCCAGGCACGCGAGCTGTCACCCAACTCACCTGCAGCTGCGCATGCGTGCATGCCCCAGCTAGTGTTCGGGCCTCCGGTGTGCATGCATGCAATTCAGGGAACCCAGCTGGTCTTTGGAGCTCTCCTGTGCATGCATGCACTTTTGAACATGCATATGAGAGTACTCATGGGAGAGCCATGCGAAACCTGCATGCATGTGCAGATGGTGCAATTGCATGTGCAGTGTATGGGGAGCACATACAAAAGCCGTGCGCATGCGTAAATGCATGCACAGTGCATGGAGGAGGAGCTGTGCATTAGCGCGGATAGCACATGCGCGCACAAAGTGTGCAAAGCGCATACCTGTTCAGCTCTTGGTGAGGTTTGCCGTCACTGGACTATGATCTTCTTTCCCTTATTTTGTTTGGAGGTGTTGAATTTACCACAAACACAATTTACCAGAACACAATCTATGTGTTTGGATCTTCACAATCATCGCTCCAGCATTCTACTACTTCCTGGCTTCCGTGTTATATTTCAAGGAATCATCTCCTTGTATTGAATTTTTCCAATAGCTGTATTCTTGTTGTCATTAAAAGGGAATCCTTATCTTCAGAAATGATGGAGAATTTCATATTCCCTCAAAGAAGTTTGAGAAGTGTACTATTAAATTGTAAGCCGCCCTGAGTCTCCGGAGAAGGGCGGCATATAAATCAAACCAATAAACAATAATAATAATTTCTCTATCCACACATTTGAGGGACAATTTTGAAAAGCCATATGTATCCAAACTCTATGGTGGACAGTTCACTGTGGAAACAAGTAGGCAGCCTGGCAGCCTTGTGTGTTGTGATCCTTCTTCTCATCTGTAATGAGGAGTTGGAGACTGAAGGTTTACTACTATAGTTCTTGAAGGACATTCAGGCCATAAGATGCTGCATGCTCATTCAGAATAAGAGGGCCTTAATTGACTGCTCTCAAAGTGATGAGAGACTGCATAAAGGTAGTTTTGTATTCCCACCATTACTGTTAATATGAAGCATGTCACATCGCTCTTATTTGAAGTAGGTTTTTAGAAGCATAATCCATAGAGGGATTACCTTGGAAACACACTCTGAATTTCCAGAGGTGATTGGACAAGTCACTAGACGTTCAGAAAAAGGAGGCAGGAGAGACATGAGGCTGCATGGCCCTCTTACATAGTTTTCCAATGCATGGGGATGAGTCTTATCAAACAGATTTATTTTTTTTTAAAAAAAGGGGTTTTATACAACATAATATTTAGGGCTCCAAATACAGGCTTGCAGCCCCAATCCACTTGTTCAAGAGAAGAATAAGTGAGTAATGAGAGTAATAAGTGAGAATGATGAGTAATGAATTTATTATGCTTGAATCCAAAATAAATGCTTATGTAAAATAGTAGATTTTTCCCTCTATTTCTGCCAATGAGCAGGTAATTTCTACAATAGAAATGTTGAGGCATAAACAGTGAAAACCTACAAAAGGGTTTCTCCAGTGCAGAATTTTGCTTACCACATATTCAAAACCGAGCAGTTCATAAATTAAGAATCTGAAACCAGGGATGTCTACAGAAAGTCTGGAAAAAATCAAGAAGGCAGTCAGTGCCATGAAATCCAAACTCCACAGCTTTGTGCATAAGTGGGATGTTGAGGTACATAGGAAAAAAATGGTCTGGGGGATTTCAAACAAATAGTTGAATCTGCCCTGTTGACTTTGATATCCCTACAGATGTTGCAGTCAAAACCTGTACAACTGGCCTACTTGTAGATATAATACATATATGCAAATCACCCCAAATCAGAGGTGGGTTTCAGCAGGTTCTGACCAGTTCTGGCGAATTGTTAGCGGAATTTTGAGTAGTTTGGAGAACTGGTAAATACCACCTCTGACTGACCCTGCCCCCATTTATTTTCTGCTTCCCGAGTCCCAGCTGATTGGGAGGAAATGGGGATTTTGCAGTAATTGTCCCCTAGAGTGGGGAGGGAATGGAGAATTTACAGTATCCTTCCCCTGCCATGGCAACCAAGCCACACCCACCAAGCTATGCCACACCCACCACTGCCTCAAGTGCTATTTCCATCATTAATTTGATTCAGATTACTGAATCAATTCAATCTGAACGGTTGATTTGAAAAATGAAATCAAATCAAACAGATTTAAATTATCCATTTGGAAAAAACGTGCTCTTTGTACATTGTCAAATGAATACTGGATTAGACCTAGGCTGTCTAATTTAACATTTCAAATTGACACACCCTTTTGATTAGAATTACAGTAGGAGATTTGACATAAAGGAATGATTTGTGAAATTACTTTCAAATAGT
The DNA here is from genome assembly GCA_030761175.1 of Masticophis lateralis. NCBI lineage: Eukaryota > Metazoa > Chordata > Lepidosauria > Squamata > Colubridae > Masticophis > Masticophis lateralis. The sequence continues at coordinate 259,197,283 of JAUDYJ010000002.1, read as the reverse complement.
CACTTCAAACTGAATCTTGGCACAGGCATGCTATGAGGCATCACAAAATCCCTCTGTCCTTTTTCTATTTCTTTATCATTTTAACAGCAAAGTCCAAAGTTAGACTTAAGCAACCTGAAGTCTGGAAATGAGTCTACTGAAAGATGCCTGCTTTGGCGGAATGGGCAACTAACCACGGCCAACTCACCATGGTCAACTCAATGTGGGACAATTCAACAAATCAATTTAATTATTTAAAATAATCTAAAAAATATTTTAATATTTGTCATTCACATATTTAAAAGTCTGTAGAGATTCTCAGTCATCCAGGTCATGGTTGTCCCAAATGTGCTTTTTCAGGAGGCAACTGGACTTTCTTGTTTTTTGTTTGGAGATATTTCACTTCTCATCCAAGAAACTTCTACAGCTCTGACAGGATAGTGGGGAATGGAAGGATTTATATTCCTTGCAGACAGCTGGCAATCTGCATCCTTTTAGAGGGTCACTGAAGCATTTCAGAAATGACCAGCTGTCTGCAAGGAATATAAATCCTTCCATTCCCCACCATCCAGTTGGAGCTGAAGAAACTTCTTGGATGAGAAGAGAAATGTCTTAAAAAAAACAAAACAAAATCAAGAAAGTCCAGTTGTCTCTTGAAAAAGCACCTTTGGGACATTCACATTTTACTTTGTCCCTCCTTTTGCATCCTTTCGTTAATGATTTATTTCACCATTTATTTGATATTAGCGTGACTGTTTCCTAAAGCAAGTTTCTCATGGCGAGGTGATTGCAGCATGTTGTCCCATGGCAAGTTGGCCATGGTGAGTTGTAATAGATGCTCCAATAATGGCAGACTCAATTCTGTTTTAACGTTTTGCCTTATCAACAAACAAACAAACAAAAACAAACAGAAGCCTGACATTGTATTTATTTACATATAGGTCATTCTTTGAACATTTAAAAAAACAACAAGAAATGGATTTTATAACACAATCTGTTTTTCCTAAGAGTGCCTGGAAAGAACCCAAAGAAGTGGTGGTCAACAGAATTCTCACCTTTCTGTCTTTGGGCTAATGGTTGCTTTCTCTGGTCCACCATCACAACCATTTTGCGAATCTCTGGTATTCCTTTAAAATTACAAGCACACCCCCTGACTGTAAACAGAGTCTACTGACAGAGACAATGGAAAATAATATCCCGTTGAGAATGAAAGTGTCAAATTTCTTCAGTGAAATCTGACCTGTCTTGATGTCCCACACTCTGTAGACAAGGAATGAAGCAAACGTAATCTTTCTGTGGAGGGAAGGAATAATAGCAACTAGAAGCTTACATAGCAACCATTCTTGTTTATTAACAATTAAATCCAAATAATAAGATACAAAGATAGAGTACAAAGACAGTTCTTTCTGTTGTTTTGTCTTTCATTTGCTGAATTTAGCAGGCAGGGTTTATGGATGCCAACAGCCCAAGAACCTCACCTCTTCTTATCCACATGTGCACCAACATCACACTTTTCATGTGATCATGCTGTTGGGAATCTTTCTAACCTGGGCGTCTTCAGGGTTTGTTGACTTCACCTCCCTGCATTTTCAACAACGAACATATTGGCTGCAGCTGAAATTTGTACATCGGGATGGAGCTGAAGTTGAGGAAAGGATGTTGCATTGCAGTGGACTGATTTTGTAGTATTTTCACTGCACACAAATGCATGCGTGCACACACGCACGCACACGCACGCACACACACACACACACACACACACACACAAACAGATCATGTTCCTATCAGTTTTCACATGTCATTTTCACATAATCAAGTATTTTTCTGACAATTTAATTTTCAGAAACTAGTTTGGGTAAACCAAGCTTCCTGCTTTCTGCTATAGCCTGCCAGGTTCTTTTGGAAAACTGACATATTCTTATATATATAGTTTCTATAATTGCTTTCCAGATAGAGAACCAAAGTACCTCAATCTTTGCTTTGCAAAACTTCCTTGCTTTTTGAATTCTAAAAAATTACAATTTTTTTAAAAAAATCCCTGTTATTTGTGACAAGCAACCTAATTGTGATGCATTTATGACAAAATTAATTGTGGGTATCACTCAGGAGATGTCAACTATTTTATACAATTCTTGTTTTGTCAAATTCAAGCAAGAAGGGGTTTGGATACTCTGAAGAGTATAATATGCATTTTAATTATCAATGTACATAATATTTGACTCATCCCTTCATTTGTCTGATTAGCCAAAAGGCAGTAAATATTCTTATAACTTCTTGTCCTACTAATTAATTGCTAATTAATAAGTAAAATAATATAGGTATACTCAGGTAGTCCTCAATTTATGATCATTTTTAACCCCAACATTTCTGTTGCTAAGTGAAACATTTGTTAAGTGAGTTTTGCCGTATTTAAAACTTTTCTTGCCACAATTGTTAAATGAATTACCACAGTTGTTAAATTAGTAACATGGCTGTTAAATGAATCTGGCTTCCCCACTGACTTTACTTACAGAAGGTTGCAAAAGGGGATCACATGACCTCGAGACACTGCAACAGTCATAAATATGAGTCAGTTTCCAAGTGTCTGAATTTTGATCACATGACCATGGGGATGCTGCAATGGTGGTAAGTGTGAAAAATGGTCATAAATTACTTTTTTTCAAACTTTTTATAACAGTGCTGTTGTAACTTTGAACAGCCACTAAATGAATGGTTGTTAGTGAAGGTCTAACTGTATATTATGGCTTTCAGTAAAGTTACTTGGAAATGTCAGTGGCAGGACTGATTCATGAAATTTTAATTTTTTTTCAAAGAAATCAAATTATGGCACTGAAATTTCATTGTTCTGTGATCCTTGTAGTTTAAAACCTATATAATCTAGGGCAGGCATGTCAAATTCAAGGCCTGTGGGCCAGATCCAGTCCACAAGGTACTTAAATCTGGCCTGCAGGGACAGCATCCTGCTGGCCAAAGCAGAGCACGGGGGCCCACACATGCCCCCCCAGCCCATTTTCGACCTGGATGGCTTGCTGCAGCACTTTGCCAGCCAAAACGGGGCACAAATTGTTGCAAGTGCCTCCCCCACCCCATTTTGGCCAGTAGGGTGCTGCAGAAGGTGTCCGTCCTGTCTCTCCCCCCACCCCGGCCAGTCCACAGAGAAGAAGTATAAAGCTGATCTGGCTCTCGAAGAAATCCAGTTTGACATCCCTGATCCAGGGACATCTTAAAGTGTTTTGTCACAATGTATCATGGGATGTAAATTGTGCAATGATTATTTCATTCTTTTGCCGTGAATATTTGACTTTTAGGTAAAAGTTTGATAATGTGTGATTTGGTAATATCATAGGAAAAGACTGGACCTAACTGAAATGAATTAAGCCATTTTTGAATGAATGCATATAGTTGTCGACTTACAACCCATTCAGTTAGTGACCCTTAAAAAAGTTAACAGTGGCACTGAGAAAAATGACTTACAACTGGTCCACGCACCTGGGAGTAGCACTGCATGTCCACAGTCACATGATCAAAATTCAAGCAATTGCAACTAGCAAATTTTTTTTGACAGCTGCAACATCACAGGGAATCATGTGGTCACCATTTGACACCTTCCCAACTGGATTCCGACAAGCAGTCATTGAGGGAAGCCATATTTGCTTAATGACTGCATAATTCACTTAACAACTGCAGTGATCCACTTAATAACCATGGCAAAAAAGCAACAAAAAGTGGGCGTGACTTGCATAGCAATGAAAATTCTGGTCCCAGTTGTAATCATAAGTTCAGGACTCCCTGTAATTTCCACTGATTGCAGAATATTGTCTATGAATACACTTTAATCCAAGATGAACAGGCAACATATTCATTGAAATTTGAGATATGAAAAAGACTGCCAGAAATTATATAATAGAACTTACATTTACTGGAACTGCAGCTATCAATTTGCATCCCACGTTTTGAGGAGTAAGTGTAGTAGTATCCATGGGGTTTAAATTATCAATTTAGAAGGTCCTATAAAATGTAATATTAAAGAATACTAAAGAGCTAGCATGTATTTCTTTCGAAGAGCTGTTCTAATTTTCCACTAATAATAATTTTTAAAAAGTTTCCTTTTAAAATAAACAAGCATAGAAATAACTCATAAATGTTTGATGTCTTTGCTGCATAGGAAAGTCATCCGTTCTTTGTTCTAAGTTTGATACCTGTCCGTGTGTGTTACTGAAAATAGGAAATCTGCTCATTTCAATTGCACTTGTGCTTTAAAAAATCATCTATTTAGATATTCTTAGTCTCCAAATTTATTTCCTTATCTTTTCAGAAATAGCCAGCAAAGATTAGGCAAGAGATACTAGGTTTTGTAATTTTGTTTCTAACATTAGTACTAGAAATGATTGAAGCAGTAAGTTATACTTTGCAATATTTCCCCAAATTATGAGTTATGAAATTGAGATGACCTTCAAATGGTCTCTATAACTCCTGGGAAGAATAAAACCTCTTCAGCATATACCAGCATTTTTTATATTTGTGATGACTGTATTATAATCAACTTAACAGAGTGGAACTCTTATTAAACTTAGATGCTAGATAAAGAGAACATTCATACCTATTTTCTGATGAAAAAAAATATTCCATGATTAAAACTGTGATTAGACTGTTGGCACTTAGATCTAGTTGGTGGAGCTCGAGGGTGGAATTTTAATTTAAAACTGAAGTAGAGTCATAGAGTAGGGATGTGGTGGCTCAGTAGCTAAGATGCTGAGCTTATCAATCAGAAGGTCGGCAGTTCAGCGGTTCAAATCCCTAGTGCTGCGTAATGGAGTGATCTCTCGTTACTTGTCCCAGTTTCTGCCAACATAGCAGTTTGAAAGCATATAAAAAATGCAAGTAGAAAAATAGGGACCACTTTGGTGGGAAGGTAACAATGCTCCGTGCACCTTCAGCATTTAGTCATGCCACATGACCACAGAGACGTCTTTGGACACTGCTGGTTATTCGGCTTAGAAATGGAGATGAGCACCACCCACTAGAGCCGGAAAATGACTAGCACGCATATGCAGGGGAACTTTTACCTTTACCTTAGACTCATAGAATCATAGGGCTGGAAGAGACCTTGGAGGTCTTCTATCAAAGCCTGATCTAAGGTAGGAGACCTTATCCTCACCATCCTGGAGAAATGACTACCCAATCTTTTTTAAAAAAAAATTCAAATGATGGAACACCTACAATTCTGGGAGGGAAGCTCTTCCATTCATTAATTGTTCTCACTGTCAGGAAATTCCTCCTTAGTTCCAGGTTGGCTCTCCTTTTGATGAGCTTTCACTATTGCTTCTTGTCTTGGCCTCAGTTGCTTTGGAGAATAAATTAAGTATCCTCTTTCATGTGACAGCCCTTAAAGTATTGGAAGACAGCTATGTTATCACCCGTAAGCTTTGTGTTTGTTAGCCATTCATCATTTAACCCAGAGGTTGGCAACCCATGGCTTTGGAGCAGCATTTGGCTCTTTCATCCCTCTGCTTCAGCTCCCTGTCGCCAGTCAGCACCACAATTTTGAGATGAGCTTCCGGTAGGAGGGAGAAAAGCACGGTGCACCAGGAGGGGACTCTATGGCAAGGGACAGATTTTCTGTTCAGCTCCGCAATTGATAGGACTTTTGGTTAGGACAGGTAGAGGGAAAAGGACACCGTGCTAAAAGGAGATTCTGTTGTGGGGGAAATGGACTTCCGAATTGAATGGGGGGCTTCCAGTTAGGACCTTTATGGCTCTTTGAGTGTTTAAGGTTGCTGCCCCCGATTTAACCTCTAGACCCTTAACTATTCATCATACGATTTAGCCTCCAGAGCCCTTATCATCTTTGTTGCTCTTCTCTGCACTCTTCCCAGGGCCTCAAGCACTTTTTTAAAATTTCCATTATGGTGATTTGAATTGGACGCAGTATTCCAAGTGTGATCTCACTAGTGCAGTATAAATTGGTACTGCCACTTCCCTTGATCTTGATGCCATCTCTTTGGTGATGCAACCTAGGACTAAATTGCCTATTTGGCAGCTGCAGCATAGTGCTGACTCATACTTAAGTGATGATCCACTAGACACCTAGTTCCTTCTCACTGGCACTACTGCTGAGACAGGTTCTGCTTATTCTGTACCGTGCATTTGATTTTTCCTGCCTAAGTGCAGGACCTTATTTTTCTCACCCCTGAACTGTATTCCTGTGGTCATGTGGCCAGCACGATTATACATTGAGGTATATGGAATGCTGTTTACCTTCCAACCCAAGTGGTACCTATTGATCTACTCACATTTGCATGCTTTTAAACTGCTAGGTGACAGGAGCTAGAACAAGTAACGGGAGCTCACCCAGTCATGCAGCACTCAGCCATGAACCCAGGCTGTCAGCTTTCCAGCTGACAAGCTCAACATCTTTAACCATTGAGCCACCGCACCCCTTAAAAAGAGAAAACCAATATTTTAAAACAGTTATAATAACTCAATATATGAAAAAAATTACAGTTGATTATGTGACCGTGAGGGTGCCTCAATGGTTGTAAGTGTGAAAAATAGTCATAATTCGCTTTTTTTCAGTGCCATTGTAACTTTGAATGATCACTAAATGAAGTACTGTTAGTTGACAACCAATGCACTGGCCACATTGGTAGGTTGGAAGGATTCACAGGAACCCATTGTTAAATTGGAGTAGGGGATGAACTGACTTCTTGTTAAAAACAGTTTGATACAGATACAATCCCAGTGACTTGGCTACTTCTATAGAGTTTGTAAGAATACCTATTTACACATTTCCCATCAGTTTATCACAGAGATTTTAATCACTGGGAAAGTTATCAGCATGTTTGATGGAACTTTCTTAGACTGAATCTGCAGATTTAGTGTTGTATGTGAAGATTCACACTGGTAACTATGGCCATAGAGCAAAGGTATATGTTGTAATCCTCATTTCATTAGGCTTTTGACCTTTCCATTTTTCTTTGTCTCCATCTCTCTCTCTCTCTTTCTCTGTGTGTGTCTTTGTCTCTCTCTCTCTCTCTGTGTCTCTCTCTCGCTCTGCCTGTCTCTGTTTCTCTCTCTCTGTCTGTTTCTCTCTCTGTCTGTCTCTCTCTCACTCTCTCTCTCTCTCTCTCTCTCTCTGTCTCTGCCTCTGTCTCTCTCTTAAGCACACACACTTTCATGAATGTCTCTATTTTTATTTTTTTTCATTTACTTTGCTAATTTACCATTAAATTTGCTCATTTACCATTAAATAGTAACTTACTTTATTATTTACCATTTCATCTTTATAAACTTTATAAACTGGGTCACTTTTTGTAAAAAAAAAAAAAAGGAGGCATATGGATCTCATTTGAGTTGGGGGGACATTTCAATGCATGAAAGTTTGGGATGCTTTAACTCTTTTGCTTCCCACCAATTTTCAATTATCTGCAGGCAAAATTCCGTGCTACGATTCGAAAGGAAACTGATAACTGCAACCTCATCAACATAACCGTCATGATCATCACACCATCTCACAACATTACTTGGATAATTCCTGGATTCCTGGCTGGGACTTGAATTTCCAAAGAAGCCAGTCAGAGATATAATTAATTTGGTTTCTTCTTGCCCTGTATTACTCCTTGATCACAACCATGTAATCAAAAAAAATTAAAGAAAAAGCAGCACTAATTTGAGGACATGATAATATGAGTTGTTTAACTCTAGTTCAAAATCAAAATTTATATTTTCCATCCTGTCTGCTATGGCATCTTTGTGGTGTTACGGGCGACATTCTGAATGAAAGTGGTATGCAATCAAATGCAGAATAAGAGAATAACAGACTTGGAATGCAACTATTCTTCCGTTCTTTGTACATTTTATCCTCCAGCCCCCTAAATCAACTTTGTTGCTCTTCTCTGTACTCTTTCTTAACATCTTTTTAATATTGTGGCTGCCAAAACTGGATGCAATATTCCAAGTGTGGTCTTACCAAAGCATAATAAAATGGTATTAATGCTTCATGTGATCTTGATTCTAAAGGTAAAGGTAAAGGTTCCCCTCTCACATATGTGCTAGTCATTCCTGACTCTAGGGGACGGTGCTCATCTCCGTTTGAAAGCCGAAGAGCCAGCACTATCTAAAGATGTCTCCGTGGTCATGTGGCCAGCATGACTAAATGCCAAAGGCTCATGGAACACTGTTACCTTCCCACCAAAGGTAGTCCCTACTTTTCTACTTGCATATTTTATGTGCTTTCGAATTGCTAGGTTGGGACAAGTAACGGGAGCTCATCCCGTTACATGGCACTAGGGATTCAAACTGCTGAACTGCCAACCTTTCAATCAACAAGCTCAGTGTCTTAGCCACTGAGCCACCACATCCCTTTTGATCTTGATTCTATCCCTCTATTGACTGCAATGGCTTTTTTTTTTTTTTTTTTTGGCAAGTCAGAGGTGGGGTTTTTTGGCAATTAATTTTTTGGCGTTATTCTTGAGACAGAAATCCTAAACAAGCAAAGTTCCTGCACAGTCAAGATTCCCGATTCTAGAGAGGGCTGGAAATGAGCCTCATAGCAATTCCCCTTCATCTTTTCTTAGTTCAGGTCTGAAGACGGGTCTGCAAGATATGGTCAAAAAGTCTATATGATGGTTCAGTTAAAGTTTCCTCCTTTTTATGTGCTTCCTAGAGTTTAGAGAAGGTCCACAATAGAAGTGGGTGGGCCATGTCAATATGAGTATCCCTATCTTGCCTTCACTTTTCTACTATGTGACCAAAACAGACAGAGCCTTTTTTTTCAATACTATTGTTCTGACCCAAGTCAAGCTGGCAAGGCAGAGGTTAAAGATAAATGTTTATTGCTCACTTATCACAGTGACAAATGACCCACCAATGGTATCGGTGAAGGTCTGCCCCAGGCCTCAGTTTTCCTTCGATCTGGATTCACCAACTAAATATTAGCTGACCCACAAGGAAAGAAGAAAGTAACAATACCCACAAGTCCAGACTTCCAATAACCAAAGTACAGTCCAAGAATATGAACTCTGAGAGCCAAGTTCAAACTCCACAAGTGTCTAAGGTTCAGAGTCCAAAAACACCATCCAAAGTTCAAGAAATAGGCTTCAGGAAAGCCAGGAAGATGCACATCAAAACAAGCAGGTGTTCCCAACAAAACACATCTTCCCCCTGCGTCTAGTTAAATCTCCCTTCCCCAGGCGTCCCTTGGGAGAGGAGCAGGGCTGCTTCCTTGCAAGCAACCTCGCCGACCTCCTGTGTGCCTTTCTCTGCTCTGCTCTCCTTGCCCATGGATCAGGGGGTTGGGGGGTGGGGAGGGCGGGTATGGAGCTGTTCCTTGTCAGAGTTGGTCTGGAGCAGCGGTAAAATTCTGACAGGTTCTGGAGAACTAATATCAGAAATTTTGAGTAGTTCGGAGAACCAGCAAATACCACCTCTGGCTGGCCCCAGAGTGGGGTGGGAATGGAGATTTTGCAATATCCTTCCCCTGGAGTGGGGTGGAAATGGAGATTTTGCAGTATCCTTCTGCTGTCATGCCCACCAAGCCTCACCCACAAAACTAGTAGTACAAAAATTTGAATTTCACCACTGGTCTGGAGCCTATCATCTCTGCTGGCACTCTTCAGCTGCTCCACTCCTGCAGGCAGCTCTCCATCCAGTCAGTCCCCCCCCCCCCCACTGCCAGATAGCCCTGGGATTGCCTCAGACTCTCCATTTCAGAAAGGACCATGTCCTCCCCATTGGATGGTCCTGGTTCCAACTCCTCCTCCTCTGAACCAGGATTTGACAAAGCCATGACCTTCATGCACTTTCTACAGACATGGATGATATTTTATTTCCAGAACAACAAACAAGTATCGAAATGTCAAAGAAACTGGCAGTAGGCAGTGCCCTTCAGTTTGGATATATTTGTCAGCCATGCTATGGTTTCAAATATTTAAATCTTTGTAGGTTGAATGCATGAAGGATATGGTAGGATTGCTAGTACAGTACTCTTCTGATTTATCTTCCAGATTTGTGTTTTTGTTTTAATGTTTTATTATTGCTTTTAAGTTCAATTAAAATTATAGCTTTTAAGTGCAATTAAAACCTTCAAAGTATTTTACAAGAAGCTGTATATCATAAATAAATTAACTATAATGTCTAGATGCTGATGCTTTGTGGACAATGATTGCATTTGAAATCCTTTGGTGCAGATTCTAAAACCTTCCAAAATTGCTATGAAATTGCCCCTGAAAGAGAAGAGAAAACTAGAATACATTTTCATCTACATTTTCTCAGAGCTAATTCAATCAAGAAACAACGACACAAACAAAGGCACAATCTTGCCTTCAGTTCGACTTGTTCGACTTGTTCCCTGATATGCTCATTTTCCATCTGCAGGAAATGCAGGGACAGAAAGCATTAAGAAATTGGAAAACGGTCTTGGCTTTGGGACGCTTCAATGTTTTATATCGATCACTTGGACAATGAGATGGAGGGAATGCTTATCAAATGTAAACCACTCTAAACTCGATTGTAAAAAAATCAATTTTTGTAACAAAATTGTCAAAGTCTGGAATATGTTACCCAATTCAGTTGTATCAATGATTGAGTCTCACCATTTTAATAGTAACTTAACTTCTGTGAACCTCACTCCATATTGAAGAGGTCGCTAAGGAGTCGTGCATAAGTGCTCTAATGTGCCTATTGTTCCTATTACATTTTAATTTTTTTTATTTTGCTTGTTGGAATTTGTAATTTTTGTTTGGCCAATAATTTTTTTTCTCAGATATATAGTCTTGGGAGGCACTGCTGATACCAGCAGAAAGAAACAAAATCCAAAATGAAAAGGAACTGGGGGGGAAATGCAGATTTCTTCATTGAGGAAATGAAAAAAAATGCTTGATGATGATTCAGCAATATTGGAAAAAGAGAGAGGGAGGGAGGGAGGGAGGGAGGGAGGGAGGGAGAGAGAGAGAGAGAACGAATGAATATATATATGATGGGGGACATAACAGTATTTTTAAGTGGAATAATAATTGAATATTTAGAAATGCATCCTGAGAGTAAGACCAGTTTGATAGTACTCAGGAGCTTTGGGAAGTGTTGAATTTTTGATTGCTAGAAAGGTTCAAATGAAGCTGGACTACTACCTGTCGAAGATGCCTTCCAACTTGTTATTTCTATTTTACCATTTCTAAACCCTTGCTTTGTTCCCTAGTTACTTAATTCCAGCTGATCATAATTATGCACACACCCTGGTTTTCCTTATGAAATTAAAAGCGTTCTAAACACCTACATATGAATATGAGCAACTGAATCGGATGGGGACAATCCTTCAGTTTCTGTTTGTCTCTAGATTCATGCACTGTAGAGTGAATTGAGTCCAACAAGCATGTATATCTCATATTTCTGCTCATGCTTAGACTTACTTACCTTTCCATGGTGTCTATCTTGAGTTGCTTTTTGGACAGTGGTCTTGTGGAAGAAAGTTAAAAAAATGCCAATCTCTTCTGTTTCTCCTTCTCTGGTTTCCCTTTGTAGTGATCATGGTTTATCTTCTACAGTTTCTGGAATAACATAATCTTTCATGGTGCTAACTAATGTAACAGTAGCCATTGATAAAAATAGTGGCTACTGGCAGTGGCAGAAACACCTCAAGTAGATGCAAAGAAAGAAAAGCAACAAATATGAATAACAAAATTATGGAATGTATCCCATTAAGGTACAAAGCTGGACACTAATGGCCCAAATATCAGGACGCCTGCTGAGCCAACATTAATCTAATTGAAATTGTCCCTTATCCTGTTGAATCAGTGTTGACTCCTGGAGACTTCCTGCAATTTTCTGCCTGCAAGTTTCTGCAGTTTTCTTGGCAAGATTTCAGAAGTGATTTGCCCATTGCCTGCTTCCTAGGGCTGAGAGAAAATGACTGGTCCAAGGTCATTCAGCTGGCTTTATATATAAAGCAGGACTAGAACTCCTGGTTTCTAGCCTGTTGTCTTAAATTGCTACACCATACTAGTTCTTAATTTCAGCAAAAGCAAGGCTCAAAAGTAAGGGAAGGAAGCGAGGGAGGAAGGAGAATTAGGAAATCATGAGTGGTTAATGCAGATGTATCATAAACGTTAACTGCTGCCATGCCTTATTGCCACATTTTATTTTTTGGTGTGTGTGTGTGGGGGGTTCTCTGATGACAGATCCCAAAAGCAGAGCCCTTTCCCTACCTGAAGACCTGTGGACAGGACTTCCAACCCCACTGATTGCAGATGTTTCATTCCAGCAGCAGATGTCATATATTGGCAACACTGATTTGTGCCCAATCCTAACACACCCTGGGCAACACATCTTTGAATAGTGGACCATGCTCCTAAATAGCTTGAAAGACAATTTAAACAATTCATGAAAAAACAAAACAAAACAGCAGCCAATGGCTACAACTCATATTGTTTTTGGCAATATGTTGCCTGGCATATGCAAATGATGTAAAAGTGTATAATAATATAATAGTGTTATAACAGTGTGTGCAATGCATTCATGTTTCCTCAGATACTTTCCAAGGGTCAATGACAATTTGCCATGGCCAACTTGCCAAGACCAACTCACTACAGGACAGAGATGGGTTGCAGCAGGTACTGACCAGTTCTGGAGAACTGGTAGTGGAAATTTTGAATAGTTTGGAGAACCAGTAGTAAAAATTCTGACTGGCCCTGCCCCCATCTATTCTCTGCCTCCCAAGTCCCACTTGATTGGGAGGAAATGGGGAACCTTCCCCTGGAGTGGGGTGGGAATGGAGATTTTATAGAATCCTTCTCCTGCCACGCCCACCAAGCCATGCCTACCAAGCCACGCCCATAGAACCGGTAGTAAAATATTTTGAAACCCACCACTGCTGCAGGACAACTCACTGCGGGACAACTCACTGCGAGTTACACTAATATCAAAGAAATGGTGGAATAGAATCATTAAAGAAAGGATGCAAAAGGAGAAACAGAATCAGGGGTGAAATTCAGCAGGTTCTGACAGGTTTTGGAGAATCGATAGCAGAAATTTTGAGTAGTTCGGAGAACCGGCAAATACCACCTCTGGCTGGTCCCAGAGTGGAGTGGAAATGGGGATTTTGCGGTATCCTTCCCCTGCCACGCCCATCAAGCCACACCTACAGAACCGGTGGTAAAAAAAATTGAATTTCACCACTGGACAGAATGAAATGGAAATGGCAAAAAATAAAATATTTTTTATTTATTTTAAATAATTAAATGGAATTGTTAAATTGCCCTGCAGCAACTTGTCCCGTGGCGAGTTGGCCATGCATGGCAAGTTGGCTGTGGCAAGTGTCCCATTCCAACTTTCCAAAGCATCTTATACTTTTCCAAAGGACTCAGATACTTTCCCAAAGAGGGTAGGACAAGAAACAATGGGTGAAAACTAACCAAGGAGAAAAGCAACCTGGAATTAAGGAGAAACTGCCTAACAGTGAGAATAACTAACCAGTGGAATGCCTTACCTTTAGAAGTTGTGGGTGCTTCATCACTGGAGGTTTTTAAGAAGAGACTGGACATCCACTTGTCTGAAATGGTCCCTTGCTTGAGCAGAGGTTGGACTAGAAGACCTCCAGGATCCCTTGCAGCAGTGGTGGGTTGCCCCCTGTTCAGACCTGTTCACAAGAACCAGTAGTAAAACTGGCAGGAGGCCCCACCCACCACCCCAGATGTTGTCATTGGTGATCTGCACATGCACAAAAGCTTCTCGATCCCATTGCAAACCGGTAGTAAAGGTAAGTAAAACACACCTCTGCCTTGCAGCTCTATTCTGAATTGATAAAAATCCAAACCACATCCCTATGAGTTAGGCCAGAGGCAAAAGGAATGGCCAGCCAAAAATGCAGGATGTAGAAAATGTTCTAGAAGGGAGGGAGGGAAATCTTATAGCTTAACTAAAATAGCTTTTTAAAGAAACTTGCTTCTTTTACAGTGAGTATGGAAATTAGCAGCTTTGTGCAGTAAAACTAAACAAAACACCCCATTCTAATGTTTTCCTGCACTTTGGGCAAAAGCCAGCATTTTCAGGAGGAAGAGAACTTGGCAATTAGCCTAAACACCAGTGGAGAGAGGCTGATATTGTGTCTCCTGGATTTATATTTTTAAATGCTACCTTATTAATTTCTATATAATTGTTGCTGCAACCATCGAGAAAATACCAATCAGTAAATGAACTAATAATTATCATGCTCAGGATAGAAAGAGAACTAATTGACTTAGCAGTATATTTCATGGGTATGTTGCTATAATTAATTAACTCTCTTTTTTTCTTTGTAATGAGTGACTTGACAATGCAGAAGTCAAGTGCTTTAAGGAAAGGAAAAGAAAAGAAAGCCACATGAAGGGGAAATTTTATTTACATATCAAATGCTCTTTGTGAAATTCATGTTTTACAAGGAACATTAAGCTGCCAAAAGAAAAAGTTCAAAAAGAAGGAAAAAGGTCCTGAGCTCTAGGACAAATTAAAGAGTTAAGTGACTCATCCCTACATTGTGTTTTTATCTGTAGTGTTTTGGTTTTTCAAAATATTTTTTTTTGTAATTTAGGACACAGTCTTTAAAGGCTTAAAAGAATCTACTCAATGCATGATTTAAAACTAAACAGAAGAATCTACTATATACATGAAATGCTAAAATTATTCCAGCAAACAATTCTTCCATCAGGCCGTCTGCGTGCATTATGTGTATGAAGTTGTTTCATACACAAAAAATGTAAATAGTGTAAATAGTGTGATTAGAGAGCTACCTATGGTTCTCCAATATCCTTTCTTTCATCTCCATAATCACCAGAGTAGATAGGGCTTCTTCCAGGGGTAGATGCTCACACATGCAACACTTCTGTGCATGCGCAGAAGCAACTGGCAGGTGGGTGGAGCCTCCCACCACCGTTACCAGTTCACCCGATCTGGTAACACCACTGGCTTCTCCCTTTTTTGTATTCTTTGAGTTGGAGCTTGTGAGATTAAGAAGCGAAATAGATATCTTGCAAGACTGAAGAACCCACTATATTTCTTAATACACACACAAACTCCCTGATTGGCCTCCCCAAATGGATTTTGTTTTCTCCCGTGTAACCATGCAGAAGTTGCACATGTCTGGTCTATAATGCAAGATGTTTGAATATTTTCTAGACCTCTTGACCCTTTGTTTAAGACATCCATATGGGCTACAGCTGAGTCCAGGCACTGATAGATTGATCTGGAAAAGAACCCTAATTGATTTAGATTGAACTCCAAATGACTCTTAATATCAACTGGGAAGTCTGAACCTTCAATGGCAATAATTGAAAATCAATAAAGAGATGTCATCATTTTCTGTTTGATATAATTAAATATATTTGCAAACATGATAGACATGAATAGGATTTAGATCAATGGATGAAGGATTGGTTTTTTTTTTTAATTACCTAGAGGTCTTTTCTATTTATTTAAGAATACCATTAAAAAAAAAACATGGTAGAATTGGACAAACTATGGGATCCTTGGTGCTCTCTGAGCTTGGTTGTTTTCTTGCAAATGTTTCATTACTGAGCTAAATAAACATCATCAGTACTAGTGGTTGCATTGTACTAGCATTGATTTTATTACCTAGTTTGGTAATGAAATGCCTGCAAAAAAACAACCAAGCTCAGAGAGCATCAAGGATCCCACATTTCAATCATGAGCTACAAATATTCTCTTCTATTGGACAAACCATGAATGCAAAACTAATCTTTCCAGGGAATAGATTAGTGAAGACAATGTAGCCATGTCAAGAGAGTAATAACTATAGGCAAAATAGTATCTAAATGGTACAAGTAGTTTAATGTGTTAAGTTCTTCTTGAAGAATTAGGCTCTATTTGTAACTGTAAAATGTCTTGGGACAACAGCAACAAAAAGGCAAAATTTAATAAAATGTCTCCATCAAGCTAGAGACTACCAAGTAGCGCACAGGCACAATTTTATATTCTAAGAAAGAAGAAGTGCAATTAGGATGAACTGGTTTTAAGCTAAAGCCAAACAGGGCATTGGCTTATGGCATCAAAGATTAAGAGGTGCCAACACTGTTCCTCCTTCTGAATCATTCTAAAAAATGCAAATATTTGCATTGGCAGAAGGCATCACCATCAATCCCTAGGGCTTTGGGGTCCCATATACCTTGGGATCCAGTACTGAAATAATTAATCTATTCCAAGCCGGTTGAGTTTGGAGTGCAGCAGATGCAAAGACAGCATTCATAATAGATGCTTATCCTGCTTCTGGTTGTATATCTTCCAGAACAATCTGTTTTATAGTTTACTTTTCCTGTCAGGCCACTTTTTATAATGTTCTGCTACAGTTGGTTTTTTTGGCAAAATTACACCCATTGGCTGTATTCCTGTTCTTTGCTACTGCAACTTCCATTATGTTTTGATTCCTTAACACCATATGTACCTTATCTTTTAAGCCATTCTTCTAAAGACTGATTTCCAGATCTCACTAGCTTTGATTGCTGATTCATTTATGTATATTCATTCCAGAGTTTGAAAGACTAAACTGGTCCCTATAGTGGAGGAACTTTTAGTGTTTAATAATCATTTTTGCTGTGTGGTTGGTTCTAAATTTGACCTGGTGAACATGATATGAAGAATTCCAATGAATACATGTAACCAGGAAAAAACTGTTCAGTCTTGGCATTTGAAAAGACTTCAAAATCAAAAGGACTTGAAAATCAAAAGGAGAAATTCAAGATTTTCCTGCTGTTCTTGAATTCCCATACTGGTACGGGTTTTTCATGAAAAATTTAATTCGTTAAAAAGGGTTACGTTGTTTTCTTTTTTATTATCTCATTTATATTCTGTCATATTTTCAATGGACTCCTGGGGGTTCACATCACATTTTATTATGTGTAATGATAATTATTCTGAAATAACTATTGAGTCAAAGTAGTTATTTTTTGATACAATTTTACATTGAACCTACATCTAGATCTTGATTAAAGTGTATATTGACCTTAAATAACATACAGAATATCAGTGCTAGGAAATACATCTGTCCTTTAATTTCTACAAGCTGTGATGGCACAGTGGAATATTAATAATAGAATGCAATATTGCAAGCAGATTCTGCCCACTGCCAAGAGTTAAATCCTGACCAGGTCAAGATTGATTCAGCCTTCCTTCCTTCTGAGGACGGTAAAATAAGGACCCAGATTGTTGGGGGCAAAAATGCTGACATTGTAAACCATTCAGAGATGCATATACCGCTATGAGGTAGTTTATAACTCTAAGTGCTAGTGTTATTAATAGTTTTTGGTGAAAAATAAGACCTCTTCTAACTCTATGATATTATGAATAATATCATATTGAGCGTGCTGATCTTTTTGAGAATGAAGGTGAGATAAGAAATGTAGGTGTCCAAAAGTGATGTGAACACAGCTTCTCCATTCTTCTTCTAGTAATGGCAGACTCCAGTTACGTGTCTTGATGAAGTGAGCAGTTACATAATTCAGCAGTTATTCCAAGGATGTTCTCTGTATAAGTGATGTACAATCTGGCTGCTTTGCAAGCATGTAAGATTAGACTTCTGATATCAAAATGGGAACATTTCCCAAACACAAAGTTAAATAATGATAAAAGGTAAATAAGAGCTTTACATGAATGCCTGAAAGGATATGATGGCTTGAGGATGTTCAATATATAAACTTTTCTATTTTATATATTTATTGGTCCAGAGCAGCGGTGGGTTTCAAATTTTTTTACTACTGGTTTTGTGGCCATGGTTTGGTGGGCGTGGCATGGCATGGCTTGGTGGGTGTGGCAGGGGAAGGATACTATAGAATCTCCATTCCCTCCCCAATCCATGGGAAGGTTACTGCAAAATCCCCATTTCCTCCCAATCAGCTGGGACTCCAGAGCAGAGAATAGATGGGGTTGGGGCCAGTCAGAATTTTTACTACTGGTTCTCTGAACTACTCAAAATTTCTGCTACCGGTTCTCCAGAACTGGTCAGAACCTGCTGAAACCCTACCTTATGGGAGAGAGGCAAGTTCTAGATTCTGTAAGGAAGCTCATCACATGTGTGTCTCTGAGCCTGTTCAGATTTTGAATCAGCACCCATCTATGAAAAGGACTGAAGAAGAAAGGAGCACCAGCCTCACCCCCATTTGAAAAAGGTGAGCTGGTTGAGGGAACATCATGTGACCAGCCACTGTTAGGCATAAGGGATTGAGGGCTTCAGAGGCCTGAACTGTCATTCACTTTTTACAACACAATTTTCATGGACATAATAACATCCAGACATCTAGAAGAATTACTGGAAAAAAAAACCTTTTGACAGTTTTGAATCACATAAAAGATTAGCTTGGCTGAATAAACAGGATTCCTAAGCTTTGCTACCCACTACTTCTGCCTTTTATTTTTCTGGCTCTCAGTAAGAGCCAGAAACTATTGTTTGAAGGTTTTGCATTGTTCTAGGCTTCCAAATAACTGCAGTGAATTTGTACGTTTATTCATGTTACTAATCTGAGCCTGCTCAAACAAGTTACATTTTGCATTCTAATTTTAAAAGTGACATTAATGGTGTTTCCTGTAACTCCTTAATACCAATTATTTCTGTCTGAATTAACTTAGAATTCAAACTGACACAAGAAATAAAATGTGGTGGTTTGTTTCATGCTGATAATTATATTGTTCGGCTATTTGTGTTACAGTGTCACTTGACTGTTCAGTACTGGTTAGGGCAAGTTTTGCAAATCAAAGCATTAACACTGCTTATTAAACTGACACTAACCAGCCATGGAAAAAATAGTTGAGGGTTTAACTTTGAATCAGTACTTCTAGTTTGCAATCCAGAAGGATAAAAAGAAAATATTTGTGAACTTGGATGGAAAAAAAGCAGAGTAAGAACACTCTGAAACAAACAGCTGTTTTGTCATGAAGTCTTCCGGTTTTAGACCTGAAACAAGGTTGAGTTGGAGTAAGTCAACTGGTCTTATAGTTACAAGGATGCGATAGATACCTCTACCCTACAAATCTCCAGAAAGTGTTAAGAAATAACAGCCAACCAGACTATATCCTTCTAGGCTAACAGGTGAACCCAAAACATTTCAGCCAGAAACTGGATGTCAGCACTTCAAGCTGCATTTACTCTAGTGCTGACATAGAAGGGGAGAAGAGGAATCTGGCAAGGGACATTTGACTTTTCACCTACTTATTTTCCCTGGAGATGATATCCCCTAGGAGGGGGTAAATTCCTTTGAGTTGGAGCAGTAGATTAGGGGCAGAGTGACTTGGAAGATGGCCAATGAGTACAGAGGAGTGGGGAAAGGAAAGAGAGGGTTTTGGGTCAGGAAGACAATGTTGGCTGCAATGGAGTCAGGTATCAGTTGTTGTGCTTAATAAATGAGAGATTTTATCAAAGACTTTTTGTTGAAATGCAATTTATTTGAGACAACACCAAAACTTGACACTGAATGCCGTTTCCTCCCTGATAAACATGACTTTTCCTCTATGAAAAAGAAAGCAAATCGAAAGTATTTGTCTGCTCACCTTTAGTGACAGATCTTTGGCTGTAATAATTTTGGCCCCTTTTCCAGTTCTACCATTATGTTGGAAAATTGGGAGCTAGCAGATAGACATCTGATGGCTTTCCAGATGACTCTATGCACGCAACTGGGACACAATGTAGTCATAGCTAGGACATCATTCATTACTGCAAATTAAAATACCTTAGAGGCAAAAAAACTCAAGCCCATAGCAGGCATGATAGGAGAGAGGCTTAATTCATCCTTTCAGTGGACTACAAGTCACACTCGATACTGCTTTAAAATGTAGCCTGGTGAGGTGGCTCAGTGCCTAAGACACTGAGCTTGTCGATCAGAAATGTCGGCAGTTCGGCAGTTCGGCAGTTCGAATCCCTAGTATAGGTTTCCTGCAGGAGCAGGGGGTTGGACTAGATGACCTCCAAGGTCCCTGCCAACTCTCTTACTGTTACTGTATATTAAGGTTCATCTTAAACACAGTTACTTGAAATTCCAATCAAACCATACATCAGTATACACAATTCTGCTTTCTACATTGTAATTCTACAGTTAGCAAAAAATAAAAATAAAAGAGGTATAGCCTGACTTTAATCTTATGAGAACCAAAGACTTGTGGCATCTGTAGGGAACTTTTTGAATCACAGGTTGGGGACCTCCTGCTCTAGAAACACAGCCCTGCCTCTCTGATTATTTCACATTTTTGAGGAATTTAAATGAAGCATAATTGAGCATTGCACCACAGAATAAGATTGCCTGTATTGAAGCTTGTTCCAAAGAAACAGCTAGCACAAGTATTAAAAGATGTAACTACTGTGATAACAAATATAAGCACCTCTAATTTCAAGAGACAAACTGCATAATTTATAATATGGCTGCAGTTATAACTGAGTTATAATTGATTAATCATATAATTTATATCATTATAATTGATTTTGCATCCTTGGATGCAAAATAAACAAGTTGGGAAAAAAAGCCAAAAAGGAAGTTCAGGCTGGAAAATAAGATCAGCATGCTAAGATCTGATAGAAGCAAGTTAGAACAAATGAAAGAAAAGCTGAAGAATAACAAGATCAAACAATATTTGATTAAGAAAAAACTCCTTTTTACGAGCCTATAATCCCTTAATTCAGGGTAGACTTGGGGAATATCACATAAAAACAAAGAAGACAAAAGAAGCACCGGAAATAATAAAACAGCAAATGTTTTTTTTATTTATTTTATTTATCAAATTTAGAAATAACAGCTATAGCCAAGAAGATCAGTAAATACAAAGCTTGAATTGCACACTATAGGCAGGATCTCCAACTTCAGCTGAATCAGAAATATTTCTGCTAATCCATCAAAGGAATGATGCATACAATAAACAGTGAATGCCTGACAAAAAAGAAACAGTACGGTACCGGGAGCAATTATGGGACAATCCAAAGAAATGCAACAAGAATAAAGCCTGGATAAAGAAGATAGATAAAAATCAAAAAAAGAGGCTGAAATGAAAGAATTTATAACAGTAGCAGAAATGATGAAGAAAAGGGCAAGGATCAATCAAGAATTGATCAGCATTAGGTGAAAATGAGCTGCCTGTTTTTTGGTTGAAACATCTGACTGGGGTACGCCCACTCATTGCTGGACTCAAGCTAAACTCATAGCCCTGGATAGGAACACCAGAAATATAATGCAAATGAATCCTGCTCTTTATTTACCAATTGATAGACTTTACTTACAAAAGAGCATAGGTGGATATGGAATGTGGAATTAGAGGTGGTATTCAGATGGTTCTGACCAGTTCTGGAAAACCGGTAGCAGAAATTTTGAGTAGTTCAGAGAACCAGCAAATACAACTCTGGCTGGCCCCATCTCCATCTATTTTCTGCCTCCCGAGTCCTAGCTGATCAAGTCCCAGCTGATCGGCTGGGTCTTCTTTTTTTTTTTGCCCTGCATACGGAACTGGAAAGCAGGTTAGTGGGGTGGGGAGGGAATGGAGATTTTACAGTATCCTTCCCCTGCCATGCCCACCAAGCCACATCCACCAAGCCACGCCTACAGAACTGGTAGTAAAAAAATATTGAATCCCACCACTGTGGAAATGTTGCAAACACACCATAAAGTTGAAGAAAAAAGTAGATGAGGTGGTACCTGGAGACAGCAGAATAGAGAAGAAAGAGCTGGGAGAAAATCACAAAATGCAAAGACTTTCAAATAGAACAAATCTGGCAAAAGAAAGCAAAGAAAGTACCAGTAGTGGTAGGTGCCTTGGGTGTAATTCCAAAACATCTGGAGCTTGATTTGAACACCACAGGCATTAACAAAATCACAACTAGTCTATTGCAAAAGGCAGCTTTACTTGGAACAGCATATATCCTGTGGCAAAACTCTTAACATAATCAAACAACATCTGTCTATCACAGTCCTTGGGAAGGACTCAATAGGTGTTCTTGTTTTAAACAAGAAGTATGTGATCACCAGACACATTTATTTTAAAAATGGGAGCTTGACCTGATATAATTTATCACTCAGATAAAATGTAAAGGGCCGATGCATATTAAACGAGTGTATAATTTATTGTTAGAAAGAGATTCAGAGGGTGAATTAGTTAAAGACTGTATGATAAAATGGGCACAGAATTTTGCAGAACCAGTAATGTTGGAGACATGGGAAAAGATTTGGGTCCAGAATGTTAAATTTACACAAGCACAGAACTTGAGGGAAAATTTTTATAAGATGTTTTATAGGTGGCATTTAGATCCCAAAAAGCTATCATGTATGTATCCAAATGTTCAACCTAAATGTTGGAGGTGTGATTGTTTGGATGCAACATATTTCCATATTTGGTGGACATGCAGAAAACTGAAACCATTTTGGACTAAACTTTGGTGGGTAATGCAGAATATCTTGAAGAAGAAGCTGGAGTTTTCTCCTCAGTTTTTTTTGTTGGGAATAGTTAAGGGCTGTTCAGCAATTGATACTAGATTAATTTTACATATGATTACTGCAGCTAGATTATTGATAGGTCAATACTGGAAGAAAGATAATGTGCCTACTATAGAGGAATGGATATTGAAGATGTCTAATTTGGTAGAGATGGCCAAAATTTCTGCATACCTGAAGGATAGGACCCATGAAGTTTTTGTTAAGGAGTGGAGGAAATGGGTAGAATATATGAAGAATAAATATCAAAGTAAGAAGTTTTAATCAGTGCTCAGTTGAATTTAAATTTTACATATTTAAGTAATTTAAAAGAAAGGTATTGAATTTGATAAATTTCTATTTTTAAAGAGAAATGTATTATTATATTTTATGTAATTGAATTTATAAGTTTGATATTTAGTCTAAATGTTAAAGAGAAATGTATTTATTTTTTTTTGATATTCAAAGAATGGAATGTATTGAATTTGATTTTTAATTATATTTTATGTAATGGAATTTATAAGTTCAATGTTGGGAATTATAGTTAATGTTATATATTTTCAGTATCTGTACGATGCTCAAAACATTTTATAAGATTTTTTAAATAGATTGTTTAGGGTTAAGTGTTTTTTTATTTAAGGTTAAAAATGTCTTAAAATAAGGTTATAGAGTTTTTTTTTTCTTAGAGGGATCTCACCTTTAAAAATTGTTAAATATATTAAGGTTGATGTTTGTTAAATAGCGGAAGTCAAGGGGGGGAGGGAGGGGTAGGGGGGGTAGGGTGGGTTAAGTAGGGGGTTGGGAGTGGGAGGGGGAAGGGGGTCTTACAATAAAATGTAATGTAAAACTTTTTCAATAAAAATAAAAATAAAAATAAATAAATAAAAAAAATGTCAAATCTAGTCTAAACATCTGACTGACTATGTGACTAACAACGATAATAAAAAATTAAGCTCTTATGCCACACACATCTTTCAACAACAGTCAGATTAGAATAGAATAGAATAGAATAGAATAGAATAGAATAGAATAGAATAGAATAGAATAGAATAGAATAGAATAGAATAGAATAGAATAGAATAGAATAGAATTCTTTATTGGCCAAGTGTGATTGGACACACAGGAATTTGTCTCTGGTTCATATACTCTCAGTGTATATACAAGCTGATAAATCATGATCATAATCATCATAAGCTACATTCATCAGAAATCATAAGATACAACACTTAGTGATAGTCATAGGATACTAAATAATCAATATAAACCATACTAGGATACTAAATAAAACAATATAAATTGTAAGATACAAGCAACAGTGTTATAGTCATAGGATAAGGAAACAGGTAATAGGAAAGATAAGAAGAAGAATAGTAATACAGCTCTACTAGGTAGTTTGATAGGGTTGTCAGAATTAGTTGTTTAGCAGAGTGATGTCATGGGGAAAAACTGTCCTTGTGTCTAGTTGTTTTGATGTGCAATGCTCTATAGCACCGTCTTGAGGGGAAAAGTTGAAACTGCGTATGTCCAGGATATGAAGAGTCTGTTGATATTTTCACAGCCCACTTTCTGGTTTGTGCAATATTCAGGTCCTCAGTGGAAGGCAGGCTGGTTGCAATTGTTTTTTCTGCAGTACTAACTATCTGTTGAAGTCTGTGTCTGTCTTGTTTGGTTGCTGTGTCAAGCCAGACAGTTATAGAGGTGCAAATGACAGGCTCAATAATTCCTTTGTAGAACTGCATCAGCAGCTCTTTGGGCAGTCTGAGCTCTTTCAGTTGGCACAGGAAGAATATTCTTTGTTGTGCTTTCTTGATGATGTTTTTGATGTTAGGTGTCCATTTTAAGTTTTGAGTTGTTATGGAACCTAGAAACTTGAAGGTCTCTACTGTTGATCTGGGTTGCCTAGTATTGTAAGAATGGGAGGGTGTCTCCTATCCTACCACCTCAACAATATGTCACCCAATTTTTAACAACTCTGGGTGGGTGGCTCATAACAATAAAAAAAGTAAAGAAATGTCAAAATAATCAATAAAAGGTAAAAGAATAAGAGCTGACCAGCATTCTGAAGTGGGTAATCTTCCCCAACCATATCCTAGGGTTTCTCCTCTTCCCATGAGTGTTTAAGCCTTAATCCAATATGAAATCTTTGGAAAGATGAGACAAAGTGCCTGGCTGTCTGGTGGCAGTGAGGTACATGAGCAAAATGAGATGGGACAGTATCTACTTTGGGCAGTGCAGCCTTAGGGGTCTGGTAAACTGAGATGCATGCCAAAATTCAACAGAGAGAAATTATTCTGGTTAGCTGGCACTCATAGCTCTCTAAGGGAAATCCAGTGCATAGTAAACTGCTGAAAAATTACTGACAAGAGCCAGACTGCTGAGTAAGCATCACTTGGCAGACACAGAAACCTGATCTGTATCATTTTTAGGCTTGGCAGACATTTTGTACTTTCTCTGACTCAAAAAGAGAAAGAAAGAAAAGAAAAGAAAAGAAAAGAAAAGAAAAGAAAAGAAAAGAAAAGAAAAGAAAAGAAAAGAAAGAAAGAAAGAAAGAAAGAAAGAAAGAAAGAAAGAAAGAAAGAAAGAAAGAAAGAAAGAACACAGTCTTTGGAGCCGTACACAGTCATGACTGAATTTGAGATGGCCAGTAGACATCTAAAGTTGTAGGGGAAAAAAACAGGAAAAAGTTTGGAAACACAAGATGATACACAGCTTGAAAAAAAAATCTTAATAAATTATTCTTTTAAACAAGAAGTATGTGATCACCAGACACATTTATTTTAAAAATGGGAGCTTGACCTGATATAATTTATCATATTTTATTTATTTATTTAAAACATTTATCGAGCCATCCATCTTAAACCAAATTATGGGTGGCTCCCAATTAAGAATTAAAACATCAAAAAACCACATGAAAACATTAAAACCAAAAAATCTGGTGCCAAGTCAAGCTTCTGACATGAAATGACATCATCTTATCCTAGTGCTTGAGGGGAAAGTCAGGTCTTCAGTGCTCTTCAGAAGGTTTAGGCTGGTAGAGGCCTCCCAAATTTCAGGGGGAAGAGTGTTCAATAAGGCAGGGGCTGCCACAGAAAATGCATGCTTCCTAGCTCCCATCATAAGAATGACAGAGTATCCACATCACATGGAATTTCAAAAGTTCCCAATGAAGAATATTTAAATTTGAGACAATTTGGTTTCAGGTTTTAGGATGGAAGGTTTAACAAGCTATGAACAAGTCTTCCAGAATCAGAGAGGAAAAGAATTGAAACTTCTCTCAGTTGTAGAACATATATCAGGTCTTTCAAAAATTCTCTACCAAATTCATAGGCTGAAAACAAAGGCTCCAAATCTTGTTGCTGTTGTTAGTTGCAAAGTCGTGTTTGACCCACCGTGACCTCATGGACAATGTTCCTCTAGGCCTTCCTGTCCTCTACCATCCCTCAGAGTCCATTTAAGCTCACATCGACTGCTTCAGTGACTCCATCCAGCCACCTCATTCTCTGTCGTCCCATTCTTCTTTTGCCCTCAATCCTTCCCAGCATTAGACTCTTCTCCAGTGAGTCCTTCCTTCTCATTTGGTAATTTCTCCAAGGGCAATGTGTCTTTAGTTATGACTAACAGGATCATGGAACTCCCGAGGAAGAAGTTCATTTGTGATGCCTTCTAAATATTTAATTGAACCTAGGGAAGCAGGGAGGCTGTAGGAAAGAATTTTGTAGAATGAAAGGCAAGCCATTCATTCTCACACTTACCGGATACTTCTTAACCAAACCAAGTCAAGAATATGACGCCCCACCGATGAGTCTCTCTCTCTCTCTGCTCTTCTTCTGTCTAAACATTTTTAAACCAAATCCTCTTTCATCAATTGAATGAAAACTGGTTGGAAAAAGGACTATTCCTCTGATCGATAGTAATAAAACTTGTGTATGTTGGTAGAAAAGAAACCGTCTACAAGAATGGTAGAGAATCTGTGGCCTTCCAAATGTTGCCAAACTGCAGTATAACTTATACCTTGGACATCTATCTAACATGTCAATGTTTGGAAAACAGGAAAGTTCCAACTTTTAGGTTTTATCTCTTAAAAATTTAGGAACCCAGGATCTCAAAATATCTACCATCTGAAGAACCATATTCTGGACATGTATGCCATGAATGAAGAAAGAATACATTTGTAATACAGTACTACTGACTATAAAACAACAGGGATATTCAAATGCTTTGCATAAATTCTGTATACATCAATTACCCTACATTAATCCAGCAAAAAAAAAAAAAAAAAAAACCTTTTTTAAAATGGCCAGTGTAGCATTACCATACACTGGAAGGATATACTTTTATCATGGGGCATTCAAAGTACAAATAGTGTCTCTTTACCAATGGATTTAAGACATATAGTCCAAATTTTCTGTCCATAATATGTAGATAAGCTCTGAGGAACCAAATAACGGGCAAGACAATCTTAACAATATATTTTAAAAGTTTTGAGGAGGAATTTTTCAGGAATCTGATGGTGGAATTCTAACTCAGAAGTCCTATGAACCCTGGGAGAGTCTTCCAGAGACCCTAGATTGCAGCCTAAAAGTCTTGACAAAATATGACAGAGCCAGCTATTTATAGATCAAGGAATATAACCCAGATAACTCTCCTCAGATTAGCATACTATTATTGCTTCAGACTTCTTCCTTGGTTGTCAGGTTGCATTAAGTTGACATTATCTTGGGACTGCAAAGCAAGATTTGAGTTTGTTGTGTGTTATTAAAGGTTTCTTACTCCCTTAATTAACCATGTATGGAAATCCAGGAGGATTACTATCCTGAGGTGGTTACTGAATAGAGAGACAAGAGAGGAATTTAAACTCACATTTTCAGATGAACATTACCTAATTCAAATCTCCCAGATTAATATGTGAATCAGGCACATTAATTCAAATTCATTGGCATGATTATCCTTCTTATTTGACAATTTCTTTACATTTTGCAAAAAAATGCTTCAAAGAAAACTATCTATAGTAGAATTGGATGCAAAGAACATATGTGGATGAGAAAGAGCATACACAAACAAATACAAATGTGATTGTGTTTAAGAAAAACTTGCAAGTAAAGCTTATATATTGAGGGCATGCAATACTGATATGCAGAAGAAATAGATTGCTCTATCTATTCCTAGGAATAAGATTCTCATACAGTATTAATACTTAATTAATATTAATATTAATATATGGATTCATGCTTTGTTGACTGATACATAAATATCAAAAAGTATAAATTGAAAACCAATTTTATGAATCTTCAATATTAGGAATAATAACACATTGGCTAACCATCTTCAGAATTACATCTTCTAATCCTCCTAAAATGGATTCATATTTAAGTAATTGTATGAATAAAGAAAAAACAATTCCTTTAGCAAAAATAGCAATATCTCTAGCTGACCAGTTGGATGATTGATTAATTAAGAAACTTTGATTATGAGAAAAAAACCCTGACAATGATTTTTTTTAAAGTGTATTTCTTCTTGTATATGAGTAGCCTGAGCATGTTGATTTAATGTTATCTTTTAGCCAGTTCTTTTTGTCTGTACTCTTCCTAACTGTCTTGGCATTGTCAATTTAGTTTTCTACAATTTGAATATATGCTGGTTAATCATCACAATAAGGTTAAGTGTAAGTGTATTTTGTTTTTAAGCAATAACTCTGTATTTTTCAGAAATGTTTACCCAAATATTCACTGTCAATCGCCACCCGATCCACTGCCATCATACAGTTCGGGGGGTCGATTCACATTATCTGAGCTCCCCCTATTTTCAGTCAGATGGGCAAAAACTTCTGCAGTCGGGGAAAGTCTTAATGGTGCCTTGGTGGTGTGCCTGGGCCCTCGTTCTGGTCGTGCCTTGGCTGGAGGCTCTATTTTTGGCCCCGAGGTTCCACACACTGCTGCCAAATGCCCAACTCCCCCACATCTGTAGCACCTCAGTGGACTCCGTGGGGTGGATGGCCTCTGGGTGGCTCGTGATGCTGTAGTTTCTGGTCTGGTAGACAGTTCCTGGTCCAACTGGGTTTTCTCCTTTGCCTGTGGTTGTTTTAGCATGTTGTTGGCACGTAGCCCTCTCTTGACTTGTGTTGCTATCCGGAACCAGTCAGACAGTCGGTTTGGAATATCTCGATAAGCGGTCACTTGGGCAATTTGCTTATCTAAGCTTGTTCTAAAGAAGTATACTAGCAGTCGTTCAGGCAAAGGAGGTAAAGTCCCAACAACTTTCCTGAACTCATGGATATGTTCTTGGATAGGCTTCCCTCTCTGCATTAGGTGCCTGAGCTCAACTTCTACATAGGGATCGTCCCCTGTTTCTTCGAAGCAGACTCGTAGCAGTTGTAAGAAACCATCTGCATCTTGCAGTTGGGGGCCCCTGTATTTGTACTGGGCCGCTGACCAGCTCCTTGCTTTTCCCTCCAGACCTTCTGCGATGGCACTGACCAGGGCCCTGGGAAAGGGTAAAGGTGTGCGTAGTGCTCGATGTAAATCTCAGCTGCATCGAGAAATTGAGCTAGCAGGTCCAGATGCCCATCGAATTTCCCTCTGAATCAGGGTGGTTCTGCCCTCGGTGGCCACTCCTCCCATTGCGGGGGTCTGTGAGCCTGCCCACAGTGCCCTTGGGCTTCTTCATCATCCCCCATTTGGGTGCAGGGGAGTGATGCCATGGCTGGGCTGGGTTGCTTGCTGAGCAGGGAGGGAAGCCCTGAGTGCATTTTGGAGCTTTCTTCTCTCATTTTTTTTCCCTTGTGTGTGTGTGTGTGTGGGGGGGCTATGCTGCTGTTTGGAGAGCCATTGAACCTTCCCCCTTTACCTGGCATTTGTTGAGAATCCAGCAAAAGGCATCATAATTTTTTCCTTTTCTGAGGCAAACCTCTGGTGGAGATGGCTTTCTTCCATTTGTGTCACATAGTTGAAATGATTAATTAATCAGGATCCCTTCACTAATTGATAGTGATATTTCTAAGCTGCAAAATCATGCATTTATTGGTTCGATAAAAAGCCCCATTAAATTAAATAGGAACTACCTCTTAGTAGGTTTTGGGTAGATAACTTACTGGATCCCAAATGGATATGCATTTAAATGTGATTAAAGCTGTCTAAATTATTATTCCATATTATCTTGAACACCTAAGAAAAAAAAAGAACCATCAGTGAAAGGGGAAAAAAAGACAATATTAAAACATGAAAGGGCATATCATGTTCCTTGTTTTAAAAATATAATGTCTCTACTTTACATTTTACTTGAAAATGGAACTTAATTCTGTGTTATGGTCCCAATGAAAACCTTCCCTTCCCAGTGGATTTTTCTTACAAGAGGAACCTGCTCTTCATGCAAATGATATCCTGTCTCAATTTCTGTACTAATTCTTTATTGTCTTCCATAATATAAGCCTTGTGATTTCAGGTTTCTAAATGTATGGTCATTTGTTTAAGAGAAAAGAGCCATCCAAAGACATTTTGCTATTTCTGACAGAAAAATTTCTGACATAAAAATGCAAATTGACCACAGAGTTCTTGTCTTGATATATTGTACATATGTGAGCATGTGGAGCTCAGTTTCCCTAACTGTGTGCTCTTTAGAAAAATTGGAATGGCATGTTGCAAAATTTGGTGAAATGAATGATCTGTAGGATGAATGTGTTTCAGGTTAGGAAGCGCTAGATAAGTCTTTGCT
Organism: Masticophis lateralis; assembly: GCA_030761175.1. Classification (NCBI taxonomy): domain Eukaryota; kingdom Metazoa; phylum Chordata; class Lepidosauria; order Squamata; family Colubridae; genus Masticophis; species Masticophis lateralis. The sequence goes on along the minus strand of JAUDYJ010000002.1, from coordinate 259,167,179 downwards.
TAAAAATCTGAACCATTTGAACCATCCTTAGTCTCTACCTAAGGATGAGTGGAACCATTTGTAACGTTCTTCTGGTCTAGGCCAAAATTTCTTTCATTATAGTTTGCTGTAACTATTATTTTGCTTCCTTTCCCTCTCTATTTCATCTGGGAAGAATTCCTTGAAGTTTTAAAAATCACATTACACATATCCTACACTCTTCTTTTCTGATACATCCATGCTTTGTAATCTAAGCTTCAGCACTTCTGAAGAGTTAAAATGGAAAGAGAGCTAAATAACCTGATAGCTTCAAAAGTCACACATTTCAGGGATATAATTTGTCCTCTCCCTATCGGTTTGCCCTTGAGGTTATCAGCACAAAGTTTATGCATTCAGAACAATGGTTATTTCCTAGTTAAGCTAAAGTGACCATCACACAGTGTGAGATGACATGAAGTCACATTGGGGGATTGATATGGCTCTGGTGGGGGGTTCCTTCATTCTTTCAGATCAGTGCTCTCGAATAATTTTTGTCCTCTGTCAGCGGCACAAGGCAGACTCTGTCATGCCAGAGTGTCATGGAATGTGTCAATGAAGAGGGCACTTCGGATGGCACAACAACATTGTCTTCAGGCAAAGTGTGAAAAGAATGTTGAGAGGCCAGTCCCTCTTCTGGCTTCCTCCAGCTCACATCCTCAAACAAAGTGTGTCTCCCACTGGAACTGAATCCGAGTGCTGAAAGGGTGCACTTCAAGCTTTCAGTTTGGGCACGAGTCTTTAGTATAAGGCATTAAACGGCATTATAAGGCATTATCTGGCAATTGGCCTTCTTAGGCCTCATTTTCAGTCCACAAGTAGGAGTTAGAGCACTGAGAATATCCATATTGTTGGAATCCTTCACTTAAAATGAAAATCCTACTTAGCACTTCAACATAGTGCCCTGCAGTCCAAAGAAATGTTGTTGTGATGCCAAGGTATTCATATGTCCAGCATAGATAATCTTTTCACAGATGTGAAAACTCATAAAAATTAAAGCCAAAGTTCATTTAATGTAGCTATCAAATCTTTCAAATGTTTTATTTTTAATCCACACTCATCACAGAGTATGGACTAAATCACCACCCACTTCAGTTACTGTTAATTTTTATTTTAGGAATCTTGAACAAAGCATAATTCACTAAAACAAAAAATTAAAACTTTGCAGAACAGAGTGTGATTGTCAGTGTGATGTCACATGACAATATTTACCTCTCAAATAGTAACTTTATACATAATCAAATAAAATGGAAACATCATTCAGAGTAGAATAGTAAAGCTTATTTCCATGATATAATCTTTCAGTATATGTTTTCAGTGTGATTCACAGATATATAGAGGCAATCATAAGTACACCATTCTACTAGACCATTCTACTAGGCAGAAATGTCAACAGGTAGACTTTAAAATCTGTAAGAAGTTAAATGACTATATGTAATGAAATATTTATTTTTTATATTTATTTATTTATATTTCAATTTATATACCACCCTTCTCCCCGGGAGGGGGACTCAGGGTGGTGAACAATCAAATTTAAAACACATATAATACAAACATTAAAAGAATTTTAAAATTGAATTAAATCATTGGCGTTCCACATAAAAGTCTCAACCCCATTAAAATACCCAATTTAAAACCCCAGAAAATCAATAATAGCGAAAAAATTTAGTTAAAACCCCATTAAAATCAATCAAGTAAGGCCGGCTTGTTGGAATAAATAGGTCTTAAGGGCCTTTCGGAAGGTGCGGAGGTCCGGGATCAAACGAATTTCTGGAGGCAGCTCGTTCCATAGGGTGGGTGCCCCCACAGAGAAGGCTGTCCCCCTAGGGGCCACCAGCCAACATTGCTTGGCTGATGGCACCTTGAGAAGGCCCTCTCTGTGTGAGCGTACTGGCCGGTGGGAGGTTATCGGTAGCAGCAGGCGGTCCCGCAGGTACCCCGGTCCCATGCCATGGAGCGCTTTAAAGGTCAAAACTAACACCTTGAAGCGCACCCGAAAGACCACCGGAAGCCAGTGCAGCTCGCGCAGGAGAGGTGTCACATGGGAGCGCCCTGTCGCTCCCATAATCATCCGCGGCCGCATTCTGGACCAGTTGGAGCCTCCGGGTGCACCCCAAGGGGAGCCCCATGTAGAGAGCGTTACAGTAGTCCAGGCGAGATGTGACGAGTGCATGAGTGACTGTGCACATGGAGTCCCGATCCAGAAAGGGGCGCAACTGGCGCATCAGATGAACCTGATAAAAGGCCCCCCTGGCCACGGCCGCCAGATGCCCTTCCAAGGACAGCCGTGAATCCAGGAGGACACCCAAGTTGCGAGCCCCCTCTGTGGGGGCCAATGACTCACCCCCAATAGCCAGCGATGGCACCAGCTGGCTATACCGGGACGCCGGCGTCCACAGCCACTCGGTCTTGGAAGGGTTGAGATGAAGCCTGTTCCTCCCCATCCAGACCCGCACGGCTTCAAGGCACTGGGACATCACTTCGAGGGCATCATTGGGGTGGTCAGGGGTGGAGATGTACAGCTGAGTGTCATCAGCGTACAGTTGGCAACTCACCCCAAAACCACGGATGATCTCACCCAGCGGCTTCACATAAATGTTGAACAGGAGCGGCGAGAGGACCGACCCTTGTGGCACCCCGCAAACGAGGCGCCTCGAGGTCGACCTCTGCCCCCCTGCCAACACAGACTGCGATCGGTTGGAGAGATAGGAGGAGAACCACCGTAGCACGATGCCTCCCACCCCCAAACCCCACAACCGACGCAGCATGATACCATGGTCGATGGTATCAAAAGCCGCTGAGAGATCTAACAGGACCAGGACAGAGGAGCAACCCCTGTCCCGAGCCCTCCAGAGATCATCCACCAACGCGACCAATGCTGTCTCCGTGCTGTACCCAGGTCTGAAACCGGACTGGCATGGATCTAGATAGACGGTTTCATCCAGGTACTGTGGGAGCTGGCGCGCAACCACACTCTCAACAAACTTCGCAATAAAGCGAAGGTTGGAGACAGGACGAAAATTTGCCAAAACAGCCAGGTCCAGAGAAGGCTTCTTGAGGAGGGGCCTCACCACCGCCTCTTTCAAGGTGGCAGGCAAGAAACCCTCACTCAAAGAAGCATTTATAATCCCCTGGAGCCAGCCTCGTGTAACTTCCCGAGTGGCCAGTACCAGCCAGGAAGGACACGGGTCCAATAAACATGTGGTTGCGTTTAAACTCCTCAAAGTCCTGTCCACGTCCTCGGAAGTCACAGGATCGAACTCATCCCAGATAACGTTCTCAAGACCAGCCTCAGTCACCTCGCCGGAATCTACCCAGTCAGAGTCCAAGCCTTCCCGAATCTGAGCGACTTTATCGTGCAGATACTGTGCAAGCCCGCCCTTGCAAGTGGTCCTCCCGCGCTCCCTGATGTAGGAGGGAGCGGGTCACTCTGAACAAGGCGGCTGGGCGGTTATCTGCCGATGCAATAAGAGCGGAAAAGTAATTACGCTTTGCCGCTTTTATCGCCACCAAATAGGTCCTAAGATGGGACCTAGCTAGTGTTCGGTCGGATTCAGATCGACTCACCCTCCAACCACTCTCTAGGCGTCTTTTCCGGCGCTTCATCTCCCTCAACTCCTCAGAGAACCAAGGAGCCGGGCAGATTCGGTGCCGGGTCAGAGGTCGCAAAGGCACAACTCGGTCCAGGGCACTGGCGGCCGCCCTATCCCAGGCGGCCACCAGGTCCTCAGCCGAGTCGTGAGCCAGAGTTTCAGGCATTGGCCCAAGCTCCCTCTGGAACCCATCAGGGTCCATCAGGCGCCTGGGGCGGAACCACCTAATCGGCTCTGCCTCCCTGCGGCAGGGTTCGGCAGTTGGAAAGTCTAGCCTCAGGAGAGAATGGTCCGACCATGACAGGGGTTCAATAACTATATCCCCTACATCTAGGCCATTCAACCACTGACCAGAGACAAAAACCAGGTCCAGAGTGTGTCCTCCTGTGTGAGTGGGGCCAAGAATTAATTGTGTCAGGTCCATGGCTGTCATGGAAGCCATAAACTCCCGAGCCAAGCCAGACGCCTCACCGACAGACGGCAGGTTGAAATCCCCCATGACCAAAAGCCTGGGAGTATCAACCGCCACCTCGGCAATAACGTTGAGAAGCTCGGGCAGGGCCGCTGTCATGTGGCAGGGAGCCAGGTATGCGATCAGCAAGCCCACCTGCACACCATGGCCCCACTTCACCAGGAGCGACTCACATCTGGCTATCTGAGGTACAGTGGTCTCCCTTGGATCAAGACTTTCCCTTATAATGACCACCACCCCTCCACCCCTGCCCTGGGCCCTTGGCCAATGAAATGCTCGGAAACCTGGCGGGCACATCTCAACGAGGGGGACCCCCCCTCTTGGCCCAACCAGGTCTCCATAATACCTGCCAGGTCCGCACCCCCCTCTTGAATAAGATCATAAATGAGGGGGGCCTTATTAACCACGGACCTGGCATTACACAACATCAACCTCAGGCCTGGACGCCGTAACTCTGAACAACTCGGGGAGCGAGAAGAGTCCTGAGGGCCGAGGCACGCCACCGCTTGGAGACAGTGGCTACGTGCCCCCAACACACGATACGGCCCCCTGCTCCCGCCATATCTGCCCCTCCCAACCATGGCTCTGATGGAATTACCCTCCTTACCTTCTGTAGCGAGCTCCTCCTCACCCCGTTCCCTGCCTCCCGTTTCAGGCCCCTGTGATGAGCCCGGCCTATAACCCTCCCTCCCCTCCCCCCTCCCCCATCCCCCTAAAAGGTTAGACAAGGACAATTTTAAAAAACCCCGCAACCCCCTCTTTGCAGCATGCCACCTCTCGGGGTTCCAAAACCCGTCATCGAGGTAGGCCCTTGATAGAGTGGAGGGCCAAGCCTGCGAGAGGGGGGAATCTCGCAGACCAAGAAGCTCCACTATATATAGATAATAGTGTAGAGTAAGGAAAAGAGTTGGAGCCTTGGAGGTGCAATCGTTAGAATGAAGTATTGCAGGCTAACTCTGCTCACTGCCAGCAGTTCAATCCTGGCCAGCTCAAGGTTGACTCAATCTTCCTTCCTTCTGAAGTCGATAAAATGAAGACCCACATCAGCGATGCTATTCAGAAACTTCTGGCAGGTTCTGGAGAACCAGTAGCAGAAATTTTGAGTCGTTCGGAGAACCGGCAAATACCAGCTCTGGCTGGTCCCAGAGTGGGGTGGAAATTGAGATTTTGCAATATCCTTGTCTCAGGAGTGGGGAGGGAATTGGGATTTTGCAATATCCTTCTTCTGTCATGCTCACCAAGCCACACCATTCCCACCAAGCCACGCCCACAGAACTGGTAGTAAAAAAATTTGAATTCCACCATTGATCCAGATTATTGAGGGCAATATGGCTCTGTTAACTGTTTAGAGAGTGCTGTAAAGCACTATGGAATGATATATAAGTCTAAGTGCTATTGCTATTACCTGGGAAACAATTTGACAAAAAGGGCAGAATCCTCCATGCTTAGCAGTCAAAGAAATAAACTTAGAAAGGACCAAGAGGTCAAGCAATTAAAAGTGGTAGCAAGAAGTTAATACCTTCAGACTTGTAAGGTTCTGTTAAAGTAGCCATACAATAAAGTAGAATTAGATAATCTAATCTAGTTTCCTGCCTGATTTACCTGATAGGGCTAACATTATAAAATATTAACCTTACTCAGCATGTAAACATATTTATTTATTTATTTATTTATTTATTTTTTCAATTTCTATACCGCCCTTCTCCCGAAGGACTCAGGGCGGTGAACAGTTAAAATGACATACATGTATACACATAGAATGTGAATATAAATAATTAAGCCAGTTTGGCTCAACAGTAAAGAAACTTCAGCATAAGATTTAAAATTAGAAAAGATTTATGCCAGACCGGCTTGGTGAAAAAGAAAGGTCTTAACTGCACGACGGAAAGTACGAAGATCTGGGATCATTCGTATCCCTGGGGGTAACCTGTTCCAAAGGGTAGGTGCCCCAACAGAAAAGGCTCTTTCTCTGGGAACCACTAGTCGGCATTGCTTTATTTATTTATTTATTTATTTATTTATTTATTGCATTCATATCAGGATGTGAAAGTATGTTCTTGTTTCTCAAGAACAGGAGTGCCTATTGATGATAATAAGTGACTGCTACTGAAAAAATTCCAGTTCCAGTGATGGGAACAGAAGTACAGATGGTTGAAGAACAGACTGCATGTGAAAGGTAGGACATCGAAACACCATCCATTAGATACAGATGAATAAGTTGAAGATGATCAAACTCCACATGAGAATTTCTTGGATGTTTTCACTTCTTGGAAAGCCTTTCTAAACCCTTCTCTTTCATCAGATTGAATGGTGAATACGAAACTTGTAGAAACCAAAAAGAGAACTTTGATACTTAGCATTCATTTTTTTTTCTTATTCGTAAAGTAATTTAAAAGCATGTTGAGCTTGAACACAATGGCTGGATGACAAACACAATTAATTCTGTTTCTTCTTTTCTAAATAGATAGTTTCCCTGTTCACAAAACACTCTGTGAGGATGTATGTTAATTGAGGCTGAGATAAACATTGCTGGACTAGGGGTAAACCATGATGTTTCATATATAGATGTTATCACAAAATTGCTCTTTGATCCAAATAATAAAAACCTTTATCTTCAAAGAAATGAATCAAAGTTCCAAGCTATTATAATAGCTTGTTTGTTTTTTTATTTATGAGACTTGGAGACAAATTTCTCTATTAGGGAATTTAATAGTACAATGATCATTATCAAAGTAATAAATCGCTTAAAAGTTTATATTATTATTGTTGTAGTTGTCATTATGTCATTTTATTTCAAGTACATGTATGAATGTACTTGGCATTTTAGAAAGTCCAAGACAAAATGTCTTGAATTTTACAGCTAAAATTTCAATCTTAGAGGGGAATAATACAGGAGGAAATGAAGAAAGATATGGTTTAAGATATACACATACTTGAATTCACTTATAGTTTGAGTGTTAAAATGCAATTTGAGCATTATCGCTATTGATGTTGTTTTGCTTTTATATCAAGTGATCCTTCCAAGTGATTTTAGTGTAATCAACAACAATAAAAATAAATTAATAGCCTTATATACTGTAGAAGAAGGAGGACTGCAGTAGAGGATTAAAAAAAATAAATCAAAATGCAGTCCCTTCGGGGTGATGAGAGCTCCGCCCATTTTCAATATGAGTCATACTTAGAAATAGGTGGTGCTTTGATTACATTGTTAGGACTTCTATCTCAGCTTTTGTTTTATTCATATAATGCAGGTACATCTGCTGTATATAAAGGTAAAGGTTCCCCTCACACATATGTGCTAGTCATTCCCGACTCTAGGGGGTGGTGCTCATCTCCGTTTCAAAGCCGAAGAGCCAGCGCTGTCCGAAGACGTCTCCGTGGTCATGTGGCCAGCATGACTAAACACCAAAGGCACACGGAATGCTGTTACTTTCCCACCAAAGGTGGTTCCTATTTTTCTACTTGCATTTTTTACGTGCTTTCGAATTGCTAGGTTGGCAGAAGCTGGGACAAGTAACGGGAGCTCACCCCATTACGCAGCACTAGGGATTCAAACTACTGAACTGCTGACCTTTCAATGGACAAGCTCAGTGTCCTAGCCACTATGCCACCACATCTCTGCTGTATATATTAAATATCAAAACCAAAGTAAATGACATAAATTCTATTACAATTGCAACAGCAAATAAAACAGAATGCCAGAAATAATTCAAATTAGAATAAAAGTTTTTTTTAAAGACTCCCAAATAGACATTAGACATCTTTCTTCTTCAATGAGCTCATTCTGGAATTGTGGAATCACCACTAAGATGTTCCTCTCCTACTGGGCCAGGGTAATAACTGCTATGTCAGCAGCTTTAATTGGTTGTTTTGAAAACTAGACTGAGCTTCCTGTTTTAAGGGTTGATAATAAATGCAAGTGATTGTTCATAATTTTCACTCCTAAGGGTTAATACACCATCATACTGTGTCCCTGTTGATATGACTGGAACAATTTTGGGCCTTTTTGTCATAAGAAATTAACTGATACAATATCATCTGCATCCTGCAAATCCCCAAATTTTGCCTGTCCTACGAGAGTCAGGTTTATATGTAAAGAGAAAGGCTTCCTTAAGCTAAGCTTCAGTTCTGGTGGCTAGAAGTTCCACATACATACTGTCTTCTTGGCAGCAATCCAGAAATGATTTGTCATGGTTTTGTTTGGTCTGAGTTTTGAAACAGTATATTTTGTCATTTTAAAAAAAAAATTTGATTTATATGCTGTCCTTCTCCAGAGACTCAGGGCGGCTTACAATGCGTTAAGCAATAGCCTTCATACTTCTGTATATTTATACAAAGTCAGCTTATTGCCCCCACAAACTGGGTCCTCAATTTACCCACCTTAGAAAGGATGGAAGGCTGAGTCGACCTTGAGCCTGGCTAGGATTGAACTCGCAGAAATTGTAGGCAGCTGGATCTTAATTGCTGCCTTTAGTAGGAGGCATTAGCCCCCTACACTACTCAGGCTCTTTGCTACAAAAGGCACTGGAAATAATATTATAATTGTAGCAATGATTAATAATAAATAATATTTATTATTATTAATTTATTAATTTATTATTATTATTATTATAAATAATATTAATCATTGCTACAAAAGGCACTGGAAATAATATTAAATTAAGTAAATTTCTCTCTCTCTCTCTCTCTCTCTCTCTCTCTCTCTCTCTCTCTCTCTCTCTCTCTCTCTCTCTCTCTCTCTCTCATAAAAGACAATATCCCTAAGAGTTCATTGAAAACCAAAGACAATTGTCTTGGAATTGATTTATAAAATGTGCAAATTAGAACTTGCATATAATAAGTTACATCAACAAAGTATTTGGATATAGCAGCATATTAGATGTTTAAGATGGAATAATGAAGTAATTGAGGGCGCTGCTAGAAAGGCAGTGATGATTTTGAGAGAACAATGAGGCAGGATTTCATGAATAACATTTTCTAGAGAGATACTGTTAAATTGTTTCTAGGTTCTCAAGCTTACTTACCTCCTCCTGTTGTCTTCTCCTCGTTTTATCAACATTCTTTTCCTTTCTAAATGTTTTATGGCTGAACTGACAGGGTTTATTGTTTCTGAAGTCCCTGGGAAGATAACGAGAAAAAGGGTTGGGGTTTTTTTTGCTTCATTTCACTTATCCCAGCCAGTATCTTGTTTTCTCCTACAAAAACTGAGCAAAACATTCTGTCATATTAACATTGTTCATGATACACGTGCACACATACATGTATCCACACAGAGATTTAGGTGCAGCATTGGAGATAACAGAGGTCAACAGAATCAGGGAGAACCTGGAGCCTCATTTGAGCCTTTAATGGGCTGTATTTAACTTCTGGGTGGTGAGTTGCACAACTATCTTTCACATTTTGCTTTGTAGTGCAAAGTTGCTGTTTATTGACTCTTCAGGAAAAATAAAGTATCTGGAAAAATATGTTTGAGCAGCAAATTGAACAGGACCCTTTTTAAGAAAATGCACGTCAGTTCTTTTACAGACCTTATGGCTGTTTTTTTTTTTTGGGGGGGTGATGTATGTTTAGAACTTTTTGCAATGTCCGATAAAATTGAAAAGAGATTTAGTTCTGGAAAAAGAACAATGATGTGGGGAGCAGTTGTCAACCTTATAATTACCTTTTTTAAAAAAATCTGAGAATACACATCATTTATTTGCCAAGACGATTAGCAAAATCTTTTGACTTATTTGTTAGGTTCCAAGTTACTCTATCTTTATTTCAAGCTTTTAATTCCTGGATCATATTTGTCCATTATAAAATAGAACCTTTATCATTTATTCCAGCAAAGTTTGTGAATTGTACAGTAACCATGTAACTTCACAGTTTTAATCTTTTCTTTCTTTTTTTTTAAAGCATTATTGACACATTTCTTTAATAGTTGGCTTTCTCTGGTCTTCAATATATTTTCCCTTTCCCATAAAATCAGTGCAATTTATTTTTAAATATTGTCATCCTCAACTTATTATTGCTGCTCTACATCACCAAAAGTGAGAAAAAAAATCAATAGATTCATAAAACTGCATAGCATAATATGTTTCTGATAGAGAGGATGAGAGGATGATAAAAAATAGATGACTGCAAATATGTTCAGATTTTTAGTTACCGTAGTTCCCAATATGTTTAAAGACTGTTTTTTGTTGAATAAATGCAATCACATATTTACCTCAGATTGCACAATTAAATCTAATATGAACTGTTAACTTGATATCATGGAACATAAAATGCAGACATGGGAAGAATATATGTGTGACACTGCAGACAGGTACACCTGTGCATATTAATTATAATGCATAAAAAAAACCTTCCTAGACATACAATATTAATCTCTGTACTGTATATAAAATATTGCATATTGTTCCTTGAATATATTATTCTGTTGTTTCTTCTTTCAATAAAGCTTTCTTTTTAAGCTTCTTCAGTTGCTTTAAATTGTTCTCCTGAATTTGTGGTGATGTGGGACTAATGGTTCAAACCTCAATTTGCATTAATTATTATTATGTGTTGTGTATTTTTTTGTTTTTGTTTTTGGGCAGGGCCAGCAATCTCCCAGGAGTTCAACAGCTTCATAAATGGATTGCATAGTTGCTGCCATCTATAGAACATCCAGCTAACTGAAGATTTCAATCTCCACTCAATCTGGTATTCCCTAGAAGGCCGCATCTTATTGTTTCATATCAGAGAAACCGAAGACTGCTATTCCTAAGATATTTTAAACATTTCAATGGATTGTGGATTTAATTGACACTGAACAAGTCTATACTTTCATAGTTGTCATGCAGAGCTACATTTCAATCCAGTGAGTGAAGAGTTACTGAAACCCCAGACGTTTCAAAGAAGATTAAAGTTTCCCAGGGGCAAGTATCTCTAGCACCAAGTGTGGAAGCTGACTTGGAAGAAACACGTTTGAAGTGGCAGAACTAATCATGCAGAAGCAGTTTGTGATTCTCTCTCTCTCTCAGCCAAGATAAAGCTGAGCATTATGACATTGGCAGTGCCGCACAAGGTCAATTTACTGTGAAAAAGGCAGCCACTGATTCCAACTTAAAACAGACTTTTCATGCTGCATAGCTAAAAACCGGGATTTACCATATTGCTCATGGCACAGAAAGGGTAACAGGACAAGGGAATAGTTCAAGATAGCCAGCCTCTTCCGGTAAAGCTATAAGATACTTTTGATCTAGTTAAATGAAATCAGGGTAATTGCCTTGCAAGTGGGCGGGGGGGGGGGGGGGGGAGGGAGAGCGAGAGCTTAAGTTTGGCTTTTAAATGCTGACTTCCACCAAATAACAAATGCAATTATTCTACATTAACTGAAGCCAAATTAAGTGAAAGATCATCTTTTCTTATTTATACAGTACTTTCGAAGGTCCTCACCATCATCTTTGGAAGTCCTCCAGATGAGATAAGGAAAATAGATAGAATGAGAGAGCAAGAGAGGAAAGAGACAGAACTATTTAGAGTGATATCCTGGTTGTAGAGCAGAATCGTGAAAGATACAACTGGAAGGTATACAGATGCCAGAATAAGACACTGCTATTGCATTTCATCAGGCAATTTGGCTTACGATTTCAATGCATTTTTGCTGCTTTTGATGTTGATGCTATGTATTGATTTGCTTGCTAATTCAACTTATTTCATTTGCATGTTGTGCTTCTTTCATTATTATATCTTTACTTCTGAAGAAGAAATGTGGCTTCTGGATGGGGAATATAAACAATCCTTTAATAATAGGGTGTCCCCCCCCCCCTAGATTTTTAAAATTTCAGTTCCCACCACTCAAGTTAACATGGCCAATAGGAAAGTTTAAGCCATGGCTTTGAGATATTCCAGAAATCTTCTTTAAACAGCTATGTGATACATATACTTTATGTTCCCCTTGCCTACTGGCTTTAAGACCAGCATTTTCATCATTAGATTCTTCCATGCTATGTATCATATCTGGCAGATTAAAAATAATAGCTGAGCATATTGAATTTCTTATTTTAAATTCACTTAAATTATAATACTATCATCCTTACAAGGGTATCAATAGCAGGAGAGGCAACAAAATTTATTTAACTGTTTAATCATTTATATCCATTCTGGATTAATATATATATATATATATATATATATATATATATATATATATATATATATATATATATATATATATATCATTTTGTTAGAATTTGAATTAAGAGGATCAGAAATGATATATCTTGATGAAATGCTTATCCGTAGCTGTTCTTGTCTATAACGTTAAAATATGCATAACCCTTTCTCCCACAGTTGTGTGAGAAGGTCCATGCCAGAATTTTTATGACTTTGAAATTTGAAATTCATGGTACTAGAAAGAGAAGTACCCTTAAATGATGGCCTTTATTTCTCTGTTGAGAATCAACCAGGACAACAGAGATACCATCAAACACACCATTAAAAAAAAAGAATGAGGGGAATTTGAAAGAAAAGCCTTCCGTTGATACAAAAGCTACAGAAAGAATCTTTTTCAAGTGATACATCATACATGCATGCAAGTTTATGACGGGATAAGAAAAAGAGCACAGCTGGGCTCAATAATTATTTTTAACATTTTAGCTACTAGGAAATATCTAAATAGCATATTGCATTGTGCAATGTTGCTTTTGCAAGGAATACCACAGTAGATTGAGTCAGTCATATTGCATTTTATTTTCTGTCATTCTATGTTTTACAGAAAAATGATGATTATGTGCCTACAGATTACAATTTCATAGAAAATCTTTTGTCTTCTTCTTCTAGAGAAGGTTTTTAACTTTGCCATGAGTTATGCAATAATCACACAATATAATGGACCCTCAAAATGTATCAACTTCCATTTGTAGCTCTTACATTTCCTCATTACATCTTCCATTTATTTATTTTTCTTTCCAGATGGAATAAACTGTATAGTATTATTTGTTTGGCTGGAATAGAAACGCTCTAAAACGATGAATGAATTTGTATAATCCATTGCTTGAATAAAACCAATGATTTTATTTGAGTTAAGATTGGACATGAAAGTATTGGAAGTATTCTATTATGTTTTTTATTATTATTTTATTTTATTTTATTATTTTATTTTATTTTATTTTATTTTATTTTATTTTATTTTATTTTATTTTATTTTATATTTTATTTTATTTTATTTTATTTTATTTTATTTTATTTCATTTCATTTCATTTCATTATTTCATTTCATTTCATTTCAGTATTCTGTTCTATTCTACTCTACTCTACTCTACTCTACTCTACTCTACTCTACTCTACTCTACTCTACTCTACTCTACTCTATTTTTTATTAGAATAGTAAAGATTATAGCAAGGTTTTGCAGGTTGATATAATGTAGCCACTGGAGTTCCAAAATCTGGGATACCTTTGGCTTCTCCCACAGCATTGTAATTAATATTTTTGGGGTCAATTCTGGTAAGAATCTTTTGGGGAAAAAATTGATTTGGTTCACAAGTAAAGCACCCATCCACCCAATTCATAAAACCTTGTCCTAAAGATTTGGAGGGACAATTATTAACAAGTTAATATTAAGCTGAGGGGGAAAAAAAGCTGATAGAAAATGAGCTAATCAGTTTAACTCCTTGTATTTATGATTTGTGTTTTTAAAATCTCATTCATGCAATTTAATACGACATCAACATTTCAACATTTTACTGAATTACAAAGGAAGCCTAGTCATAGACAACTACAGTAGGAAGGGTTTACCGCCTCCAGTTTCACTTGACAAGATGTATCAAGCCCATCAAAGACTTCATGTACCTATTCTTGTTTTGCTTGTATCTGTAGCTTCTAGTTTCTACTAGAATTGAGAAGAATAAAATAGTTAAAGTAACTGGAGGGGGTGGGTGGGAGGAAGGTACTCTCTAATGTCCAGAGCAATTACAGCAAAGGTATTAGAATGAGAGAAAGATCAATCTTAGGTAAAGATCTTTTGAAAGAACTAGAGCAGAGATGGCCAAACTTGGCAACATCAAGACCTATGGGCTTCAACTCCAGATTTGCCCCAGCCAGCCATGCTGGGAGTTGAAGTCCATAAGTTTTCAAGTTGCCAAGGTTGGATACCCCTGCTCTAGTTCTCTAGTTATTTCAACAGATCTTCAGCTAAGGTTGATCTTTCTCTCCCTCTGATATCTTTGCTGTGATTGTTCTCTCTACATCTTATGGACATTGCTCTTTACTGGGAGGCAAAGACAGTCAAGTTACTCAACCCATTGTTTCTGTTACAGGCTAATATGTTGATTGGTGAGATTTGTGTCTAAGAGGACATAATTGGAAGAGAGTTTTTGGTTGTTTATCTTTTCACTTAGAAAAGAGTCAATGTTTAATTTTATTTATTTTTTAGTCTCATTTCCAAAGCTAAAATCCATTTGGAAAAAAAAAGAGAGCCCACAGCACACAAGAGTCATAAAACGTTTGTCCCCAACCAACTAATTACAGAACTTGGTATATACTGCACACACGGGTGAATTAGTAACTCTTCCATGCTGTTAGTAACAAAAATCTTTGACAGGCTATGAACAGAAATAAATAAACATATTAATTATAATGGTGCAAAATCACATATAAAGTAAAGGATAATGTTGGTACAATGACATACAACAGATTTATTACATGTGCAGCCATACACATTTATACAAAGTTTACACAAAGAAAGATACAGAACAACTGAACATCAACAATTATTTTTAAAATGTCAATTTCACACACACACAAAAATATTTCTAAAAATTATGAAGTTGAAAAAGTTCTCTTCATATAATATCCCCCCAAACCCCAACATCTCTATGAACTAAAAATATTTTTTAATATTTAATAAGTATAATTATACTTATTAAATATACTTATATAGTATATAATTATACTAAATATATTTAGTATAATATTGTAACACGAACTAAGGAAAAAAACATAAAACCCTATCCTTTTTAAGTTGATGCATTTATGCATGTTTACATCATCTAAAAATCAAGAAAGCACACCTTTTCCTTTAGTGCCAGTTTTATTAATTGGATTACTTAACCAAAACTTAGATGTAGATTATTTAGAATGCAATGATATATCTATTTGCATTGAAGAAAATTCCACTTTGTTGTATGACACTACTTCTCAGATAAATGGCTTTAGGACTGCAGCCATGTTTATTTATTGCTCTGGATTTAGGCAGCGCCTGAAACAAATCATTTATTATTATTATCACTAATTATTGTGTTCAGTGATGCATTGATGAGCAAAAATGATCTCTAACAGATACTTCATTCCTTGCACCCATATACATTGTGTAAGACAGGATTCCTATGAAAGGACTGAAGTATAGCCATGAAGAATGGGGACAGAAAATTGTGTCTAAACCATATTGTGAAGTTCAGACTGTAACCAGTGGGTACATATTTGAATTCACAGTCTTTGGTGTGCCCAGATTAGAACAATTCATCTAAAAGCTTTGAAAGAACAGTATGTCAGAAAAGAAAACAGCCAGCAGAAATGACAGCCTTTGTTTATGGTGATATTCTTTGCAATGGATATTAAAATAAAGCACAATTACTTATTTCCAGTTGAACATGTTTGTGGATCTAGGTAGCTTAAGCCTGGATATTAATGGCTTGCTAGGGAAACAAAACTTTCTTCTTAAGGCACTGAATTAAAGCACTAAAACATTGGCTCTGATCCCATTCCCAAACCATGAAGTATGGCATTGTTCCTTTTCTGGAGCTGCAATAAGATCTTGTTTACATTATCTTTTGAAATAGTTAATTGGTGACAGCTTTCATATACATCCAAACTGTGAAGAACAACTTGTTTGTCCCAGAAATGCTTCTACTTCATGGAACCCAGATTAAATTACAGATTTAAGGTAGGTTTGGTATATTCCCACTACATAAAAAGTTTTAAAAGGGGGAAGAAAAATACTGTGGGATAAATAAAGGTGTAGTTATATCTCTTGATTGTAAACCCTCAAAATCTGTACATTAAAACAGGATTGAAACAGAATTTTAGATACCAAAATAAATTAAGAGTATGATCTGGATAAATACACACAATATTTCAAGTCTCTGGAAGAATAAAGCACAGACTGACTGGCAAAGCCTGACTGAAATAAGGGAGATTGAAGTGTGTGACTATGATCCAAAGAAATGGATAAAAACTGAAAGAGCAAAATGGATAAAGAACTGCTGTCAGGATTTCTCATAGTGAAACAAACACTGCTCCTTCTCCAATACCTGCGAGAACAGGTAGCTGAGGCTTTGAGCCACAGTGTTTAATAATTTTTTTTATCTTAGATTTGGTTACAGAAATTTTTCACCAGTTGTTAGATCTGAAGTGTATTCATATGTGTGAAGAAGTGGGAGATCTGGAGATTTTTAAACCATCCCCCCCCCCACCCCCATGTTGTGAAGAAAAGAATAACTTTAGGTAGAGACTTAGTCTGAAGTTGGGTCTTAGTTTCACCTTCTCTTGTTTTATGATGATGCATATAACATGTAATTTAAAACATTGAAAGAAATAGCCTTTTTTCATAATTTTAGAAGATGGTTAGGTTATATTGCTCCTTTACTAAATTATTCCCAAACAGAAATTCAAGAAAACCAATAAAGAATACATTTAAGAACAAAATTATACATCAAAATCTGAGAACAAAGAGTAAAAAATTCAAGACATGTGCAGAATTTATGTGGGCACGAACATTTGGAGATGATGGTGATTGTATGTAGGATTACTGTAACTGTGTTTACAATCATAAATAAGTGAAAGGAAATACAAAAAATCTCTATAGTTCTATTTGTAAAAAAATATACTATATATATATTAAGAGATCTACAGAATCTGTTGTGCTCCTTGAATTACTGTCATCAGCACTAACCCCATAATGGCTTCAAGTGATTAAAATCTAAAAATTGCTGTAGGGTCATGGGTTTTCCTAAAGTAGCAAACATCAAAGACTATCAGATTCTCAACTAAAGTATATAGTTCAAAATTTCTCTTCAGAGTTCATTTTTGTCTATATTGTTAATTTTATTTGCACTATTTTAATATAATTTTTACAGGTGTGTGAATCAAAATAAAATGTAAAAATTAAAAATATATTGCCAAATATTAGAAATTAATATGCAACTTTCTTAGATTGCTAATATTTAAAAATGTAATAAATTCACTGGTTATCTTAAATAATCGTTTGTAAGGACTTGTAAATTCATATTTGGTCTCCATCTTATATTTCTATCAAACAAATAATACTAATAAATAAGTGTCAGCTATATAAATGTTTTTTTTTTCCTGAACAGATATAATGTTAATGGATGCAATTTTTTATACGGTACATATATATTTCTTAAGATTACAATACATTTTGAATTTGTTATTTTTTCCCCATGTTAACTTTTAAACTGTTTCTTTTTTATTATCTTACTTTTGGCATTTTGTTGATGCTCAGTTTGCTTCTCAGAATGCTGGACATAGGAAGGTTTAAAAGATGCAAGACCACAGCCACATGGTCAAAATATCCATCTTGTTTCTCTTAATTCAAAAAGTTAAAAATGAGAAGGAGAGACATTCAAAATATATTCATGTTTTAGTTATGATCATTTTAATATTTATTATTTTATTGCAAAGCTTTCTCAGAGACTTTTAGCTATTAGGTAGTTTTAAAATCCCCAAAAAATAAATACATAACTCATTCCTCAAATCAATGTTCAGAAAGACGTTTTTTAAAAAAGCAACAAAAATAACACCTTTTCCTGTTGTGCTCCTCAATTGCCAACTGTTTCTAAATAGTGTATGCACTTAGATGATATATAGGGAATCCAATTAGATACCAGACGTATAGGATATTTTGAATCTTTGTATGTCAAACCCCAAACAAAGTTTTCTGATTTATATCAATATTTCTTTATGAATGATCCATTCTTGTCATGAAGCTCAAGTCACTCTCATTTATAAAAATGTCTATTTCAGTTTCAGAACATCAATTCTGAACTCGTGGTTGGAACGTTGATTCCACCCTTCGATGCAGCATCTTCAAGGTAGCTGGAAAATAGGAACTGAAGGTTAAAAATCATTGTGAATGCCAACCCGAGACCCAGAAACCCATCCCAGTTGAAATACAGTGTGAATTGACTTTGGAAATCAAAGCTTTGCAGGCCACACAAAGGAGAGTCTATAATTGCTGCCTGATGCTAATCCCATTGGCATGTATTAGTGGAACATGCACAGTGCTGTTGGATAGATGTAGGGATCTGGTTGCAGGAGCAGCCTTTAGGCAAAAGGCTCAGGAGAAGCTTAGACTCCCTCTTATGCCACCCCAGAGTCAGAGTCCATCTGCCTTATTGACTGACAGACTTTCCAGCTTAGACAATGCACATGAAAAAGAACATGGCCCTCTGGCTGCTGTTCCATTGTTCCTCAGGTTTAACTTCTTAACCTCTTTCCCTGCCAGTCTTTCATTCCAGTAGCAACCGGGTGGGGTGGGGTGAGGGCCAGTTTTTGTAGCAACATCAATTAAATTCCCCTTGTAAAATGGGATTATGTCGTAGTTTGAATAGTTTCATAATTCTAAAGAATATCACCCAGCAAGATACAAAGTCACTGCTAACTGTGTTTAAGATTATGTATTTTTTTTGTTTTTAAAACAAAAAAATTAGTAAAGCACTAAATTAAATTAAATTGTAAAGACTTACATTCCTTCCCTTTCTTTTCCTTTCCTTGTTCAACATGGATTTGCAAGATGCTAGAATGGTAGACTTTTTCATGAAACAGCTGTTTCTTTCCTAATTATTTGAAACTTTAAAAAATCCTGTTCTTCAGCCAAAATAGCTACAAGAGAAGCAAACTTGCAATTAAAGGACACAATCCTTGCCCGTTTTCATCTAAAAGATATGGTAGAAAAGAGAAAGGAAAGGAAAGCAAGCAGACTAAAGAACTAATTATTTAATTTTTTAAAAGATGAAAAGCCAGAATGCAGACAATGCAGTTGAGAAGGTCAGGAACTCACATGGCTGGTCCCTTAGCTATGCTTCTTCTCTCAGACCTTGGGATATAAGCTACATAAGGAATGAATTCTTGAAAACTCTAGTTTCTCTTAATGTAGTGACGTCTTCTAAAGTGTGCCAGAATCTTCACACAGAGTGTAGGTTTTCTATAATGTTTTTGGTGTTCTTGGAGCTTCATGCTAGCTCTGTCTGTGATCTGCCACTTTGATGATGCAACCCTGTGCCACCTAGCCATGACGCTGAATGAGAAATCCCAAAGATACTCCTAAAAAGTTCCCGAAATTCTCAAACAAATGAGTGTGGGAGTGTAGGATATCAGAAGGCTTGTGAATGATGAATGTGGAAACTACCTGGATGGCCTAGAGAATGTTCTCTAGATGGAGAAGGAGGAAAATCAGGACTTGGTAGACCCGTGAAAGTTGGCCACAAACAAAAAAGACCATCATTTTTGTAACTTCCCGGAGTCTGCGTTCCTAGAGGAGACCATTGCCCTGACTTGAAGTGTGTGAGACTGCCCCAGAGTGGCATGGAGAAATGTTGCTACTTTGTATAATACTGTTAAGATTCTTCTGGAACTATTCCAATATGATCCATCAGAACAAACAATGGATTTTTCCAAGCAGGGATGTAAATCTAGAAATGCAGTGAGCAGATTGCCTCTACTTGCAATGTTTCCATGCAACAATGTTCCCATGTGATCCTACCATTTAGCAGCACCTTTACTTTTTAATTGCATAATTTGGGGTAAAAAGGAAACTTTCATTTGCCTAAGCCACCAAAAGAAACTTCTCACTGTGTTGATGTATCTCATTCGTTGTTTGGAAGAGTTCTATGTGCCCCATTCATTTCAGTTAAAACATGTCCTTTTATTAAAAGAATGGCCTATTTCATATACCAGTACCCATTATTATATTCCTCTTACATTAAAGTCTGCTTACTTGGATAACTTTATCACACATGCAAGCCTTTGAAAACTTCTACTTTTAGAAATGTATGTGTGCAAGTGCATGTGTTTCTTTTAAATATGCCTTCTCCAATGAGTTTATATGAAGAAACAAACCAAGTATCCCTCTATTAGAAGAGCTATCTTGGAGAAAGCTTCAGGTTAGTGGCAGTTGCTCTTTAATGGATAAAGTCTGCGAAATGTCAACATAAAGAGTATGTGCCTTTTTATGGAGACTGCAACTGCTTCAAATAGTTGACATTTTCTACTTGAACAATTTAGGTTTTACACCATTATAGTGGGGGTCGTAGATCTCAACAACCATAAAAACCACAATCATGAAGACAAAGAGGTTGGTTCTGTGTATGTTTACATTCAAGCATGTAACAATGACTTAACAGAATGTACATTCAGGCTAATGTTCATACAGTATAGCTACAGGCTGTAGCTATAAACTTTATTTCTAGTAAAGGTTGAGCACACTTCAAAAAGGATTCAGAAGATGAAGTGCTTTGAATCTTCCATTAGCAGAGCAACTATATGCTATTTATTGAAATGCAGACATCTTTTTTTGGGCTTGTAACCTAACAAGGGTATCAACTTTTTAAAATTGGTTGAATTATTCAATTCGATTAAAGTTTTATTTTTTAAAAAAATAGTTTAATGATTCAATTCAAGAAAGCAATTTTTGGCAGTCTTATACAAAAAAATCTGGAAAAAGATACACAGTGCAAAAGTTCTAGGCTGATGTGTGACAGGTCGATAGGACGTAATCCAAAATATTTTGCATATGCAGCCATATTTCCCAGACATCCAAGTAAAATTTTACATCCAAGTAAAATTAAAACTGAATTTATACACCAATTTATTAAGCGTGAAAAATGGAGCTTTATTTTTTTAGTAAACCGATAAATAAAACTGATAGATAAAACTGTCTGCAATTGGCTTATACTTTGTAAAAACTGTGGGAAATTTTTTTTTGACCAGCAGGTTTAGAATTTATCTTTAGCAGCTTAACTCTTAATGTGCTTATTTGAAAGTCCTTAGTACATTCAGTGGTGCATATGATTTCCAGCTCTGCTAAGGGTTATGGCTTCTATTATTCAAATTGGGTTCATTAAAATGACTATATTTGATTTTATTTGTGATGTCTTCCACCAAACAAAATACTTCTAAGGGAGATATGAGATCTAGGCTGCAAGTATCTAGACAAGCTGTCTCTGTGTGGGTGGGTATGCCTTCAAATCAGTGTTGACTCCTGATGATTGTCTGGACAGGTCCCTGTAGTTTCTTTGGCAATATTTCCACTGACTTTTTCATAGAGATGAGAAAGCGATTGGCCCAAGGTCACTCAAATAGCTTCATTTCCAAATCAGAGCTAGAATTTATGATCTTCCGGTTTCTAGCCTGATGCTAGACAAGATGTAACTGTCAGTAAAGAGATACAGAAAGTTCTTCATTCTCATCTAGTGATTTTGTGGCTCAATTTTGGTACTCTAACTTTTAATATTATTGATAGGAAGTAACCCAAAATAGTTTTGAAGCATATAAAAATTTTAGAAAATCATTGTTGTAGAGGAAAACTTTTACTTGTATACCATTTGCATGTAGAACAAGTATTGTCTTCTTTTCTTTATCAACAACATATGCATACATGCATATAACTAATGCATTACAAATATGTTACATTTACTCAGCATGCTAAGTTTACCTAGTTTCACTCTGGTTAGTTTTTTATGGCTTAAAATGTGTTTTTGAGTTAATTTGTGGTTCAATTTATCACAAGAGCCACGAAATGTTTAATTTTACCAATGTTTTATGTGAATATAATAAAATATATGTAGTTTTCTTGGTTAAACTATCAGTTAGGTGGAAACAATTAACTTTTTACTATCTTAGTAAACTAGTATATTTTCAGCACCAAACAGATAATGATGGACTCTCTTTGTCCGTGTATGAAGGCTGAAGGGGAATTGTTTAGAGGTTTTTTTTAAAAAAAACGATTTGGATTAGACAGTACTTCAGTGTATAACCATCTATATATGGTTATATGCTGGATTTTCTCTTGGAAAATTTCCCAGGAACCACATGGCATCACTCAATGAAACTAGAATCTTTGAAGGATATGATAAGCAGTCTCCCAGTATCACTTCTGAGGCTTCAGAACTGAAGTCATTGTAAGTAATGATATCAATTCCCCTTTCAGCTAGGTCATCTGAAAAGATACCATAAACAATGATACTGAGAGCAGCTGAGCAGTCCAGAAGAATCATATCTGTCTTTCTAGCATAGATTGTTGTTACCAGATATAATTAGGCCCAAATTTAGGCCCACATTATTCTAGATTTTTCATTCCATCAAAAAGTATCCAAAATGAGATGTCAACAATGCTTAAATATCTTGACTAAGAGTGAAGGATTGGGAAATAAAGGAAGGTTATTCAATTTAGTGGGTTTCAGGAAAAGGGTTTTCAATGCCTTTTTGACACAATGAAATTGGACCATGTTTAGAGACATTCATTACTAAATTATTAACTTGATCAATTCCCTTGACTTATTTATAACTCAGGAAATAGAAAAGTGCTGCAAATAAATATTAAATCATACATCTCTAAAAATCTTGTCCATATTCTTAAACATTACAAATGGGAAAACAAATGGAAAACAGCAACAACCATAACAGAAACAGGATAAATATGAAAATAGATTTAAACAATTATATCATCTATTTGTATGCAAATAGGCTCATATTTGACAAATCATTTGTACATAAAGTGCAAATGTTCATAACTCTTATGGAGAGCATTTAGAATGTGATTGATTACCTTTACCATTTGTTCTTTGTTGCTTTTTCATTTTTTAATTGTTATCATTAATTTGTTTTTTGCATTGTTTAGTAGCCAACATTGTTTATGAATGTTGTGGAATATTTTTTCTTATTGTTTGTTTTGTTTTTATTTTTTCATTGGTAAATTTTTGTTACATTTTATTTCATCATCTTGCATCAGAATTTGAAATAATTTTGTGGCATGTATTTTAATTATTTAATACAATTTATGATAATTATAATAATATTTTTATGGAATATTTGATTTCTACTTGTTTCTGAACACAGTTCCCCACCTTTTAGATGCCAAGTGATTTGGGAACAGCATAAATGGAATGTCACCTTCCATAGAAAGAAAGCAGACACTGTTGTGATTATTTTCAGAGGTTCTGTTACATATCTCAAGAACATCTAAGATACATTTTGGAATAGGGAAGGGGCCTTTTTGATGGCTGCACCTAAAATCTGGATGTTGCTTTGAAATCTAGGCTTCCCTTACTTGATCACAAATGATCTTTTCAGAAGTTGATGAAGATTTTTTTAAAAAAAGAAGACGTATTTGCTCTTCTAATTTCTTGTGTTTTTATATTAAAAATTCCCTTTTCACCTTATGTGTCTTCCTCAATTTGAGTCCTCTATCAGAGGCTTGGGAGTTTGAGGATTCTGCACAGCATCTTAGCTGTTTCTAGCACGGCATGTTTCTGGACAGAAGGTTCTTTTGTTGCTCCTGGTGTGTATTGGAGTCACTTTCCCCATTATTTCTTACCAACAAGTTTTATTCTTTGTGTTTAGGACACACTTTTCATAGTTAGGTATCTATTTGCTCTGAGCTATAAATATGATTTGGGTAAATAGAGAGATGTAAAAAGATGCCAATTTTTTTTTTTACTGCTGTTTGTTTGCTCTTCATTTTTATTTTTACGACTATGATTTCCTTTGTTTCACTGATCTTTAGTGAAGATCAGTCTAGAAATGTTTCAAGGCATTGACAGGCTATTCCTTGTGGAGAAATAGAGGTGAATAATAAAATGACAGATCATTTGCTTCTTTTTAGTAGAAATTTTAGTAAGTTTCCCTTCTGGGTTGGGTAGCTTCCTGGTGCACTTGACTTAAGTTGTAGATAATTAGGCATTTGGATGAAATGTGTAAGGTTTGTAAACTTCAGGTTATGGCACAAAATTCATGCAAATTATTGTTTCATGTAGATACTTTTTACAGCCATCAAAATAATTTTTTACCTATGAAAGGTAAAAGAAAGGCTATATGGAGCATTGAAAGGATGCTTCAATCTCATGAAGCTTTAGTAAGAGCATCACATCAAAGCAATGTACCAATTGAAACAACATCCCCTTTTGAAGTGCTGAGGTCCAGCCCCACTTTGATCCAGATGCCAAAAAAGGCTTCTGCGTGGAGCTACCTTTCCATGATTGCATGGAATTGACATGCTTCAAGCCTTTGCTTTGAGGCACTGTGACTCATTTTGAGTCAAGGCACCCCCCTCAAATTACATTATTGTAGTAGCCTAGACTGAAATGATGCCTCAAGGCAGAGCAGAAATGTTTGTCACAGATCTGGAAAAAAAGAAAGAAAGAAAGAATGATAAACCATGAGAGTCAATTGTCTCCTAAATTTTAGAAGGGCAAAACAAAGGTTCAACTTTAGTATGCTTTTTGCATGTTCCTGTTAATCACTTTCTCCATTTTTAAATATAAAATCAAGTGAGAATCAAAGGGCATTTAGAATGCAGTATGGTGAAAAGATAAGACCCACAGATTTATTTAAAATAATCTCTACAATGGTTAAGCACGCTCTGCATGTACAAATATGAGGATTGGCCACTAAAAGCTTCAATTAGTATAAAATTCAGCAGATTTACATCTCTGCAGCACCAGCTCCCTGGGAGTACATGGCCCAGCCTTCTTCTGCTTACTTGTCAATAGCAGGTCACATTCAAGGACAGAATGTTAATCTTTAAGACTCTCTGAGAGATTGGGTGAGGTACCTCAAATAGGCCAATCTGTTTGTTGAGATGGCCTCCCTTTTCAGGTCTGCTTCTTGGAAACAATGAAGCTGTCAAGCTCAAGGGTAAAAGCTTGTGAAAACGAGTCATGGGGCTTTCTCTCTAACAGAAGCAAAGCTTTGGAATTCATTACTTAGGGAGATAAGAGCAACCCTCCATTTTCATGGTCTCCAGACCAGACACTGCCTAGTTCAAGACTATCTTTCCACAGTTGCTGTTCTGACCAATGTGAGGAAAAGGATGGAAAAATGATTCGAATGAAAAAAAAATGCTGATTCAAAATTAATTTATATGCATATTGCAGGCATGGAGAAATGGTAGCTTACACTAAGAAAGGACATGTTACATTGATATTTTTAAAATTATGTTCCGTGATCTAATGTTAATCCTAATTTTTAATCCAGATGAGTATCTCTCTCTCTCTCTCTCTCTTATTTATCAACACACCTTCTTACTTAAAAGATAACAATAATTTCAATACAGAGATAGAATTCACCTAGATGTGCTAATATGATTCTGGATTGGCAAGCAGAGAGGCTTCTTAAATATGCCTAATATTGAATAATAAATAGCTTTAAATATGCTTTCAGGGCCCTTCAAGGAGAACGGGAAAGATAAATTCTAGTAATGTGCTGTTTTTTCAGATGTTGTACCATGTTTTTTTTTTTCCAGTATTAGGTGCCAATAATGAAAGATGCTAGAATTTTACAAGCCATTTGAGGATACTTTTCCCAAGTTTAAAGGATATTTAGGAACATCCAATTAGCATGTAATTGCATAACAGTTAAATCAAATAAATTAATACATCTATACATGTATAAACTCCAAAATCAACATTAATGCCCCAATGTTAAACTTAAGGTTAGGGAGAAAAAACTATTTTTAAACATATTTTCAGTGTTTATATGCTGTTATGCTAGGGCCACTGGATGTAATAATAAATATTAATGTATTATTGCTTAACACATTGTAAGCCGCCTTGAGTCTCTGGAGAAGGGTGGCATATAAATCGAATATATAAATAAATAAATAAATAAGAAATAAGAAAAGGACAAATAACCATGTTATTTGTGACATGCAAGTGACATGCCCATTTTTCACATTTATGACTGTTGCAGCATTCCCATGGTCATGTAATTTACATTCGGATGTTAATACGTCATAAGTCAAGGACTCTCTGTACTTCTTTAACTTAAGTTGGCCATGATATTGCTAGCTTAATAAAGGTATTCTCAAATGTGATCTAAAAATCACATGTCTCAGATAAAATAATTTTGCTCTTATATTTTTTATCTTTTGTACCAGATATATTTTCTAAACAGAACATACAAAATGCTGCCATTTATTTATTTGTTCAATTGCTATGGCCAGCCATCTCAGTCAATGGCTATGGATGCCTTACAATTTATTTATTTGCCCATCCTAATTATATATCCCTGACTCCTGGGATTTTATAATGATTTGTAAGCCACCCAAAATCGCCTTATTTGGGAAATGGGTGGCATGCAAATTTAATAAATAAATAAATAAATAAATAAATAAGCATTTTATTTTAAAATACTCATTTGTGTATAATTGTCTTCAATCAATTAACTACCCCGGGGAACGATGAATTGGCTAGAGTTCCCTAATATTTTTCAAAGGCTAGCCCACGTAGAGTATTTAATACTCATTACAGTGAGATGAGACTCCTAATTTAAAAGAAGGTTGTTACTTTTTTGACCGAAGATGTATATTTGTTACCAGAAGTGTAAAAAGAAGAAAAAGAGAAATATTGACATTTCTATTTGTAATTTAGCAATTCGATATGGACATAGTAACAGCGATAACAACTAAGTTACACAGCATGAAATTTGAATGTTGTTTCTAATGCAGTCTCTATTTATGTAGGATACAGGGTTTG
Organism: Masticophis lateralis; assembly: GCA_030761175.1. Lineage (NCBI taxonomy): Eukaryota > Metazoa > Chordata > Lepidosauria > Squamata > Colubridae > Masticophis > Masticophis lateralis. The sequence continues at coordinate 259,140,368 of JAUDYJ010000002.1, read as the reverse complement.
TAGTCACAAAAATTTGTTGTCATTTACAAACTAAAACTTAGCATACTATGGAACTATAGCTATAATACTGAATTCCAAGTACTATATCCTATTGTTACATCACTGATAATGGGTTGGCTCTTGTGATGGTGATGATTATAATGATTTTTGAAAAATAATGTGAGCATCAACAGAATTTTGATGCATTACATGAAAAAGTCTGTTTCCCAAAGAAATTAAAATCAAGAACTGAAGTCTTCTTATTGAACAAGAGAGTGATAAAATGTAACCGTATGCAGGTTGAAAAGGCATATGTTTTAAGTTTTTTCCTGAACAATTTCACAGGGCCTGCAGGAAAAATACATAGCTTTCCTCTACGAAGATTTGGTTTATTAGTAAAAGTCTGAGTAAAATTTCAGGATTTAAGAGACTCCAATAAAGTGAAGATTGACATTAACCAGACCAGGCTATAAATACCACACAAAGAGACCAAACAAACCCCCTACTGAATGGATTGGTCGGCATAGTACTTGATCACTAAGCTAATAATAAACCAAATAAGGGAGAAACCTGTTGTCTTTATAGGATCTTTTCAATCAAAGGCTGTTATTTCAGAATGATAGGAAGAGCTTCTGAGAATCCTTTTTTGTTCTAAATCAGCTGATCTGTTTGGATGCGGGACCTGTTCACCTGATTTGAATCTATGGACTTGCGTCTACTGTTTTAGCAAAACTTATAAGAACACTATGTAGTAGTGGGATGATTAAGAGACTGAATTGTAACGTAGGAAATCTATAGTTCAAAATTCACCTTTTACACAAACCCACTAAGTGGCTTTAAAATGACACATTGCCTCCTTCAACTTCACTTGCTCTATCTACTGTATAATATCTTATGGATATACTTTGGTTTTTGACAAAGTTTGTGAAATCTTTTCAAACATTATATAGAAGCTTCTTTTTTTTTGTCAACCAGAGTTGGAAGATATTTTAAAGGGTTCTTTAAAGGACATCCATCGTGGGAAATCTGTACTTCTAACCAACTTAATACATTGCTATTCAGATTCATTGCCTCCACTCCAGCATCTCCCTTAGCAGTCTGTGCAATGTAAAATAGTTTAGTCCATTGGGAAATTCTTGCTCTTGTCTACTTGAATCCTCTTTCTTGTAATTTGAAACTGTTGGTCTGAATCTTATTCTCTGGAATAACAGAAAACAAATGTACTTAATCATCTCTTTGACAGCCCTTCAAGATAGGTATCATTCTGCTTCTTTTAATTGTCTTACCAAGATATCTAATCTTTCAATCTTTCATCACAGACTGGTTTCTGGACTTTGCCTTCCTCTGGACAGTTTGCTTGCCAAGCAAATTATTTTAACAATGACACAAATTGGAAAAAAAAAACTTGTTAAAATTGCTTGTCAAAGAATGCTAAAAGATTAGTAAACAAAATAATACAGATACAGAACAATTCTTTGCTTTGCTCCATGTGCTTTGGTAACAGAAAGCACCATCTATTCCAAATAAACTATGGGCAACTGAAGTAACAAGAAGCAAAGTTTCTGCCTTTTCTGATCATTTTAAATTTGTTTCTATTGCGATAATGGGAAGGATTACATTTGATTTATTTATTTATTTTATTAATTTAATTTATATACCGCCCTTCTCCCAAGGGACTCAGGGCGGTGTACAGCCAACTTAAAACACAGAAATATAAAATTTAAAACAATTTTAAAAGATATTAAATATTTTGGCCCACATCAATTAAAACGAAATTTCCCATTAAACGTTTAAAATTACGAATTTTAGATTAACTTTGAAGGATCTAAATTGTAATAGCATTTGGGAAGAAGGCAGAGACAGAAGAGGGATTAAGTACTATCAGATCCTTGGCTAATGTTGAAATGTCTATTTTTGAGGCTTTAAAAGGTTGGAAGCTACTGAGATGGCAGAAGGAAGAATACAATGTCAAATTTTCATTACTGATATTAGAAGGTACTCCAATCTAAAACTTCATTGCAATCTAGACTCGGTAGAATAGTGTGTCATAGAACACTAAAAACCTGTTCAGTGGGGCTCAAGAGCTTATTTTTGTGTATGGATTATACATATAGTATTCAGTTTACAACCATTCAAATTACAATGGCACTGAAAAAGGTGACCAACAACTGTTCCTTACATTTACAATCATTGCAGCATCTCCATCTTCACATGACGGCGCAGTGGTTAGAATGCACTATTGTAGGCTAATTCTGCTGACTGCCAGCAGTTCGATCCTGACCGGCTCAAGGTTGACTCAGTCTTCCATCCTTCTGAGGCCAGTAAAATGAGGACCCAGATTGTTGGGGACAATATTCTGACCCTGTAAACCACTTAGAGAATGCTGTAAAGTACTATGAAGGGATATACACTACAGTGGTGGGTTTCAAATTTTTTTACTACTGGTTCTGTGGGCGTGGCTTGGTGGGCATGGCAGGGGAAGGATACTGTAAAATCTCTATTCCTACCCCACTCCAGGGGAAGGATACTGCAAAATCCCCATTTCTTCCCAATCAGCTGGGATTTGGGAGGCAGAGAATAGATGGGGGCGGGGCCAGTCAGAATTTTTACTACCGGTTCTCCGAACTACTCAAAATTTCTGCTACCAGTTCTCCAGAACTGGTCAGAACCTGCTGAAACCCACCTCTGATATACTACAAGTCTAAGTGCTATTGTTATTAAAATTTAGGTGCTTGGCAAGTGGCATGTAGTTGTGATGGTTGCAGTGACATATGCAGAGATTGCCATATGTCCTAGCCAGCTTCCCACAAGCAAAGTCAAGGGGGAAAGCCGTACTCACTTAATGACAAAGTAATTCACTTAACAACTTCAGTGATTTGCTTAACAACTATGGCAAAAATGGTTGTAAAATCAGGTGTAACCCCCTTAACAACCATTTTGCTTCGTTGCTTGCTTATAGCATGCATGCATGTATGTTTGTATGTATGTATTTATAAAATGTATAGGCTGCCTATCTTACCTCAAGTTAAGTCTGGGAAGCTTACAATCATCCAAATAAAAACTATATAAACTAAGAGGATAAATAAGCTAGTATACAATCCAGAATTTAAGGCCAAATTAAAAGATACGGGGTTGGGAGCAGGATGGTAGGGTGGTGGGATCCATTGTTAATCAATCAACCGCCTCCACTGTGATACTCCCTCATTGGCTAACTGACAGAGCCAAGTCTTTAGGCTCTTCTGGAAAGTGAGGAAGGTCAGGGCTGACCTCACAATGGGGTTGGGGAGACAAGATGCTCCACAGCCACAATTTCTGCTTAGTAATGAAAATTCTCGTCTCAATTGTACTAGTAAGTTGAAGACCACCTGTACATAAAAAAGAAAAGTTAAAGGTTATCTGGCAGGACTATTCCTTTCTATGACACTGAGGACAGTACAATAGAAATTGTAGGATAAAAATTACAGTCATAATTCAAGTATATTCTATAATGGTTGCCTTCCTGATTTTTTTTTATATCTCTGGTTCCCTTTAAATTCAAATGATTTTTTTCCTTTTAAGAAAAAAGGGATGTAGAAAAGGGAAGTGACATGAAGTATGAAACAATGAAGTTTTCAAAAGGATCACATCCCCAGAAGGAACTACATTTCTAAATATGGGAAATGAATATGCCTTTGAAAACTCATGTAGCAAACAATATGGAAGGCATTTCTAATTTAATAACAACAGTACCAAGGCCCTGCTTGGAAATAAATAATGTTGTCAATAGAACTATTGACAGAAAAGTTCAAAGGAGTCTCACTTCATTTCAGAATGCCATTTTTTTAAAAAAGTGAAGGAAATATTTAAAAGTGACGGAAAAATCAAAGACAGCAAAAAAACCCACAGATATAGAAAGTTATTAATGTACACTATATTGCAAAGGCAATATAAATGTATTTTATTTATGAGAACAACTGTGAAGCAGATTTCAGAAGCCTAGACTTCCAAAAGGATGGGTACTATTGTGGGGTCATATATCTGGCTACTCCTCATGGAGATAATTCAAGAGCATACTGTAGCTCAGTGTTTCTCAACCTTGGCTGTTTGAAGATGTGTGGACTTCAACTCCCAGAATTCCCCCAGCCAGGTGGCTGGGGAGTTCTGGGAATTGAAGTCCACCCATTTTTAAGAGGTCAAGGTTGAGAAACACTGTTGTCATGGATGGTATCAAAAGCCACCAAGAGATCAAGTAGGATCAACAAAGTCACACTCCTCTTTCTTCTGCAGGAAATCATCTATCACCAAGGTTGATTTTCTCCTCAAACCAGACCTGAACCCAGACTGAAAAGGTCTGAGATAATTGAAGTCTTTAAGAAATTGTGCATTAGTTACTTCAACTAAGAGGTAATTACTGACCATAATCTATATGTTGGATACTATCTAGCCATTACAAATCACGTATTTCCATTTCAGGTTTTGTAGTCATTATATGATGGTAAAGCATTCTCATCTGGCTGCCTTTGATCTGACAACGCATGGAAAAGGCCCTAAATCCTGTATAATTCTAGACAAAATAAAAAAGGGCCTTTTTCTTTTCTCTTTTTTCTTTTCAAACCACATCCCAGCTTGGTTGTCAAAATTAAAGCGAGTGTCTGTATTATCTTGGTAGTATATCAGATGTCTAAACTTCCTCCTTAGAATAACAGAAATAACCTTTATGGTGCCATACGTCCTCTGTGACCTTTTTAGTAGCCATAACAATGACTGATAAGTAACAAAGGTATATCAGGACAGTGGTCATTGGTTTGAAACTAGAGAAACAGACATTGATTCTACCTTTAAAGCCTGGGTATTTCAAGAGAACAATCATTTTAGGGTAAATTCATGAGGGTGAGGGGACATTGAAGCATTCCATGTAATATACATAATAGAGCCCGTTTTTAGGACTTACTTCTAATGATAGTTGTATATAAAGATTTTAAAATAAATTTCTATCTACATTAAGAGATTGGAAAATAATGTATAATAATTAACTTGCTAAGCAGAAGGGGCATGAAAGTTAATTTAATAGATTAGAAATCAAATTGAAATGTATTTTATTAACATTTAATGGACAATTTCCATCAAATGAAGAAAACATCCCTTCACCCTTCAGCAGCCTTCCAGAATCCAAACAAGACAAAATTCAAAGGAAAATCTCCCTCCTCTCCACATTCATTCCCTCTCCTAGAATAATCTTCCCAGTAACAGGAATATTTTTATTTTCCCTTCCTTTCCCACAAGGAGGGGAAAAATAAAATTTTGGTGCCAGCCTCACTATCTGTCCAGTCATGTTAGGTGTCAGCATCTCCAGCCCCCATCCCCTGCCCCCTTCCATAACTTCTAAAAAAATAGTATTTCTCTGGAGTAAATGGGAGTTAGAACTGAATCCAGTAGTGATTCAACAAGTATGAATTTTTGGGATATGTGGATTAGCCACAATTCAGTTCCAGTATTTAGCCCAATGTCTCTTATAATTTTTAAACATAAAACTGATGATTTGGTTTTCCTTCCTTCCTTCCTTCCTTCCTTCCTTCCTTCCTTCCTTCCTTCCTTCCTTCCTTCCTTCCTTCCTGGCTGCCTGCCTGGCTGTTTTCCTCCTTTCCTCTCACCCTCCCTCCCTTCTTCTGGAAAGGATTTTAAAAGATACTGCCTCTCTATACCCACTCCTCCCCAGGCATTAACTAAACAATTCCATTCCTACAAGCTTCTACTAAATAAGTGTTTTCCTGAAATTAAATCACACCTACAAAATATTATTTATACACTGCTCGCTCCCCAGTCCGTTTGAGGCGTTGTTTGGACAAATCTTATTAGAGGGCAAAATAAAAAACGTCCATCAAGAAATTATGCAAAAGGCAAAATGGACACACCAGCTGGGTAAATCTATCATATCCTGGCAGGAAAAAAAAGGGGGAGAAAAGCAACAAGCACTTTTAATTAGCTGAGTGAATGTCGTTTGCCAACCATTGAAAGCCCAACCTTCTCTCTCATATTAAAATGTGCCTAATTTTCTATGGGAAAAAAAAAGAAGTCTGGTCTGAACAGCCGTGACCATAGTCAATCATACTAAAAGGCACTGGTGCTTAATTTGATTTACCAATATAAAATGCAAATGAGGTGATTATGTGGAGTGGCAGCCAGCACTGTCCCTCTTTCAAACCATCAAGTTAAATGCGAGGAGACAGCGAACCGCCTGAGCCAAAAAAAAAAAAAAAAGAAAAAAAGAAAAAAATTAGCATATTTGTTTGATTAGCACTACAAAAATTTAATTAGATTGGCTAATTGCTTGACAAATTGTTCTACACCAGAGAAAAGGCAGAACATTTTTTATTCATCTGGGAAGGGGGGAAAAAAAGGCTCTTCTGGGTGTTTTAATCCAAATGCGATTTGCCAATTTGCAACAGCATTATTAATTGAATGGAACATGCTATGGCAGAGCTGCCAGAAACTGGGAGGTGAATACAGAATGTGAATAGCCTCCACACACACATACAGCTTTTGTGTGTACCTGGGATGTCTCTTCTCTGGTAAACTTAAGCAGAGTATTTCTTGGGGATCTATGTCAAAACAAATTATTTCAAGGCTCTTGAATCTGAACAAATGCTATACATTCCCTAGCAGAGTGACCAGGATCTGTTAATGTAGCCGTTCTATACCTCTATACCCTTATATGAAGTAGTAGCAGGGGGTGAAATCAAGCAGGTTCTGACAGGTTCTGGAGAACCGGTAGCGGAAATTTTGAGTAGTTCAGAGAACCGGCAAATACCACCTCTGGCTGGCCCCAGAGTGGGGTGGGAATGGAGATTTTGCAATATCCATCCCCTGAAGTGGAGAGGGAATGGGGATTTTGCAGTATCCTTCCCCTGCCACGCCCATCAAGCCATGCCCACCAAGCCATACCATGCCCACCAAGCCATGCCCACAGAACCAGTAGTAAAAAAAAAATGAATTTCAACACTGAGTAGTAGCACAACGTTGCAACTGTTCACAGCCCACTTGTCGGCTAGAGCAATGATGTTCAGATTTATTCCGGGGCTTGCAGGCTTTGGAAGGATCTTAGTCCATCACCTCATTTTTCTCCCTTTGCTTATGCAATCAAAATCTTTCCAAAGGGTTTTAGTTTTTTGTTTTATTTTGCCTCATAGTGCTAGCAATTTCCATTATTTATTTATTTATTTATTTGTAAGATTTATATGCTGTCCTTGTCCAGTAGGACTCGGGCCGGCTCACAACAATAAAACAACCCGACAATAGATAACATTTAAATAATATTAAAACCAAATATAAAATCCCCAGATCCCCAAAATTAAAATCCACAACAGATCAAGAAAGCTGCTGAAAGAACCATGTCTTTAGGTCGGCGTGGAAGGTGCGGAGGTCAGGGGCTGTCCGGAGATCGGTGGGCAACCTACCGAATGGATTCCAGAGGGTCCATTGATTTTTTTTATACCAAGGAACAAAAAAAAAAAAAAAAAAGGATTTCAATAGGAACACAATGTTAACATTGGATGAAGTGTGGACAATTCTAGCCACCTACCAGAAATCCTTTGCATCACAATATGTTTTTTTCCCCCCAAGATATTTTCCCAAATGGTATATAAGAGAAACCGTAAAAAGTAAAGACTTTTTCAAGCTGAGTTCAGCTGCTTGCGACTGCATTTAGTTCATTTTAGGTCCATTTAGTTTACTTGGCAACAATATGGAAGTAATTTAACTCTTCTTTTTTTCTAGGATTATTGTTATAGTTTTAGATGCTGTGATTGTTTTGTTGCTAGTTGACTTTCCAGTCTAGCCTGTAGTCTCAATGCAAGAATGAAACCACTCTGCTTAGCTTTCCCAAATCAGTGCTGTATTCAGCTATAACAGGTATAACAGATTCACAGAGTTGGAAGGGACCTTGCTGGTCATCTAGTCCAACCCCACTGCCTAAGCAGGAGACCCTACATCTGCCTCTACCTATAGTAGGAAAACAATAAAAGATATTAATAAGAATATTTATGACTATAATTGAGTCCAGCATTTCTGCGGCTAAGCAAAATAGTTATGTGAATTTTGCCCCACTTTATGACTTTTCTTGTCACAGCTGTTAAGTGAATCACTGCGGTTGTTAAATTAGTAATACAATTAAGTGAATCTAGTTCCCCATTTAAGTTACTTTGCTTGTCAGAAGGTTGCAAAAGGTAATCACATGACCCTGTCTATCATGAATACATGCCAGTTGCCAAGTAGCCCAGTGGTGGGTTGCCCCTGGTTCGCACTGGTTCTATAGAACTAGTAGTAAAAACGGCAGGAAGCTCCGCCCACCGACCCGACATCATCAAAACGCTTCTGCGCATGTGCAGAAGTGCACGCAGCCCTGCTGCGAACCAGTAGTAAAGGTAAGTAGAACCCACCCCTGAAGTAACCGAATTTTGATCACGCAACCACAGGTATGATACAACAGTCGTAAGTGTGAAAAACGGTCATAAGCCACTTTTTTCAGTGCCGTTGTAACTTCAAATGGTCACTAAATGAGTAATTGTAAATTGAGGACTACCTGTAGGTTCTTTTTATTGTTCGGCTTATTTTAATCACCTCCAGGACAAATAGCCGATCACTGCCTTCGTGCAGGAATTCTTTTTCAACTTCCCAGACTAGCCTACAGCTATGATATTTCCTGGAAGAATCCCATCCAATTAAGTAACCAGGCACAGCCCTGCTGAGCTCTTCAGCACAGACAAAGTAAGCCACATTTGTCACCTCCTGAGTCCTTTCCATTTTATGATACCAAAGAAATTTGCCCTTGTGTCCCATGGGAACAGATTTGTGAGCTGTAATGGGGGAGGTGGGAGATTATCTACAGCAGAGATGTCTCTACTGAATGAAATCCGCTAGTTCTTGTTGAAAAATGCTCATCAAAACCTTAACTCTTTGTTGGAAGAAATAGCCATCTGGTTCAGTTCCAAGCCAGGAGAAAGACACTGGAAACATGGAGGCTGATTGGAAAGATGGTTTTAATGATGAACAGAACCACCAAGGATGTATGATTCTGGGTAGTTAAACACATGAAGTTGAAAGTGGGTGGCTTTTATACCTTCTCTTAAGCGTTGCACTTGAACTTCCTGTTCCTGTGCAAGAACATGTATTTTATTGGTTGTTGTAGGGGTCATAGCTGGGTCTGTAGGTTGTCTGAGCTAAATTTGGTTGAAGCCTGGAGAGTGATGCAATGTCCTCAGGAGATTGTGCAAGTGTGGTGAGCTCTGCTGCTAGATGGTAGAGAGTTAATCCTATTATGTCCTGAGGGGATCATGTCTTAATCCCATCATCCTGGAGCTGGAGTCTTTTGTTTTGTAGATAGGCTGGCCCAATCTTTCTCAGTGGGCACCAAATATCTGCTGGGGGCTATTAAGAAAGACTTGGGGGCTGCTTTCTGTCTCCAAGAGCATGCTGTCTCTATTTCTCCTTTAGGGAAATATAATATTCTGCCTTTTTAACATTTCCTAAAATATTTCATTCTTCTAGGAGAGGGTGTTAACTTTCTACACCTTTAAGCGTAAAGACAAAAACAAAATGTACTTTGGGACAGTTTAGATTATGAAAAATAATAACGGGAAACTTGTATTCAGTGCCACTATCAAGATGATGATAATCCTACTATTCTCTCAGCACTTTCTTCCTGCTTCTATCCATCTACCCATCTACCACAGAAACTCATTCATTTACTCCTAATTTAATACTATTCCATTTGTGCCTGTTGTCCAGTGACCCCAACACCTGATGTCTTTCTTCTGTAACCATCTTCCTTCTCAAAAGCTTTGCATGTTAGGATTTAAGAAGGTACCGTATCTTTCGGAGTATAAAACGCACTTTCCCTCCCCCTAAAAGAGAGTGTAAATTTGGGTGTGTCTTATACACCGAATGTAGCCCTGCCCTCGAGGCCAAAAATGTGAGGCACAGAGGTGGCGATGGTCTTTGGCAATCCCTGCAGCCTGGAACAGCTGATTGAGGTATTCCGGGAAGCTGATCCACCGACCAATCAGCTGCTCATGCTGAATCAGGCTGCAATTATGTGCTGAAGCTGACCTAGCTGTTTGCTATTTGCTGCAAGAACGTGTCAGAGTTTGCAGCAGCAATCACATCCAGAAAGCACACATAAGTAACTGATTCATCAGGATTCAATAACTTCTCTTTATATATAATATAACACATGAAATAAATATACAATACCAAAAGCAGGTTTTCCAATGTGGTAGTAAATACAAGCAAAACACAAGTTGAGGAGTTTCAGTTTTAGTTTCAGAGATCAGCACAGCATGCAGGTTTAGTACAGAACAGTTGAGCTAACCCCCGCCCAGGCTCCTTGCTGTCTCCTTGTTGCTCACACAGCAAATACTGTTTCAGTTTCAAAACAGCCCTCAACATTCTCACACACTGACAACACGCTAGCCAAATGAATACCGATGGATGCTGGTAGACAGAGGAAGATATTTTTTTCTTATTTTCCTCCTCAAAAAGTAAGGTGCATCTTATATTCTGGAGTGTCTTATACTCTGAAAAATATGGTAACTCTTTAAAAGCTATTAAAGATATGACCAATCAGATACCATCTCACCAGAACTGGTTGGTTTTCTATTGCTGTATCTACTGAGTGCTTGCACAAAAGTACCTCCTTTTCATAAGAATTATGGAGGGCAAGCAGAATTTTCATAAGTGACTAATGAGACTGAGCAGTTTGCTCTTAAAGACAAAAAAAAAAAAAAAGCTTTTCAAATAAAAATAAGCTTTTCACATTGCAAAATTTGTGTTACCCTAGCTCAAAATCTGGAATGGAGCTTAGACTATGCACATGAAACAATGCTCTATGTGCCAATGGCAATGTCGCCCCCCCCCCCTTTTCTTTTTTCTTTTTTTCCTTTTGTGCTTTTCATGATGCTCAAACTCCCATTTCTTTCAGAGAATACATCTGCTTCTGTTGGTTTTCAATGTAACTAATCAAATTCTGGTGACGATAACATAAATAGATACCTCCTTTATCTACTCAAGTGGAAAAAAATAAGGATCGTATTGTATAAACATAACACACTGGAACTAGCAATTAGATACTGCGTTTAACTCAGGTTAGAGCAATAGCAGTGGGAGCCATGGGGGATACATGAAACCTTTGTGAATATGACTTTCCTACATCCATGCAGGCATAAAACATTATTTAATAAAACACAATTAGCTCATCCAAACAACTGGTTTGGAATAGCAATTCATTTAAAACCAAATGGGGAAAAATGTTGAACCAGAAAAGGATAATGTGAACAATAAAATCTCCTCCCCCACCCCTTGGTTCTACAGTTCAATCATTTCAATAGTTCCAGATTTACAATCCTAATTAGGAGTAGACTTTTGATCACAAGATGGTTCTTAAGTGAGTTATCATGTGACTGGATCCAATTTTTATGATTATATACACTGTAGTTACTAAGTGAATCTGACTTCCCTAATAGAAGAGGAAGATCCTAATAGACTTTGCTGATTGGGTACTGGCTGAAAAGATCGCAGATCACAATGTCTTGACTGCAAGATGCGACAATCATCATAAAAGCAAGCTGGTTGCAAACCACGATCATGGGGATAATGTGATGGATGTAACTTCAAGTTGCATCCATCACAGGACTACCTGCAGAAGACAGCATAGACAGTGAAGTTTTATATTGACGACTTGATATATCTTTAATCCAAAACTGATCAAGATCATTTCTGTCAACCCTCCAGCCCAGTTCAGGAAACAGATTTTACCAATTTGACTGGAACTAAACCAGACGTTTAGTTGGACCCTTTATGCACGATAGGAGAGAAAGTTGAACACCTTTCATATGCACTGTCTCCGATGAATTCTTGGCATCAGCTGGCAGGACAAAGTCCCAAATAGCGCAATCTTGGAAATTGCTGGAATTTCTAACAGGTACACAATTGAAACAGCGATTTCTACACTGGTTGGGACATGTCGTAAGAATGGCTGATGGTCGGATTCCGAAAGGTTTCCTGTATGGAGAATTAGTGCAGGGAAAGCGCCTCAGAAGGAGACCACAACTACGATATAAGGATATCTGCAAGAGGGACCTAAAGGCCCTGGGAATGGACATTAACAACTGGGAAACCTTGCCCTCCGATTGTTCAGCTTTGAGGCTAAAGACGCAGCATGGCCTTCTCCAATTCGAAGAGACACTTGTTCGGCAGGCTGAGGCAAAGAGGCAGCCCCGGGACCAGCGAAAACTGGGGGCTGGGCAGGGGACAGAATTTATCTGGTCTCAGTGTGGAAGGGATTGCCACTCTTGAATTGGCCTTTTAGTCCCACTAGACGCTGTTTTAGGACCTCTTTCCAGAGCATGATAGCATAGTCTCTTGAGACTAAAGGATGCCATTGATGAAACCAGAGGTGGGTTTCAGCAGGTTCTGACCAGTTCTGGAGAACCGGTAGCAGAAATTTTGAGTAGTTTGGAGAACCGGTAGTAAAAGATCTGACTGGACCCACCCCCATCTATTCTCTGCCTCCCAAGTCCCAGCTGATTGGGAGGAAATGGGGATTTTGCAGTATCCTTCCCCTGGAATGGGGTAGGAATGGGGATTTTGCAGTATCCTTCTCCTGGAGTGGGGTGGTAATGGAGATTTTACAGTATCCTTCCTGTCACGCCCACCAAGCCACACCCAACAAGCCATGCCACTCCCACCAAGCCACACCCAGAGAACCGGTAATAAAAAAATTGGAAACCCACCACTGAACTATACTTTATTGAATCACAGGCTTTTTTTTACTTTTAAAAACATTTTTTCAGCCAAAGAAGTTGTAGAAAAAATGCTTTAAAAAAGGGGGGATTTTTGCTACCAGTTCTCTGAACCACCCACTGCCATTGCTACCGGATCAGGTGATCCGGTCCAAACTGGGAGCATTTCACCCCTGTCCTTATCCAATTCAAGGATGGGGGAAGAATTGGACCAGTGTTTGATCTTAGTAACTTAACAGGAAAAATTAAATGGCCTGAATACCAAATTTACCACTACAGAACTAATAAAACCAAATGTATAGCTCAGGAATACTCTAATATGCCCCAGGTTTACTCTTTCATAAATTTGAAACTAGGCACTGAAATGTGCTACATATAGTTGCCCTTGAGGAGCATTTGCAAAGAACAAGATATACAAAATATGGGATGTTGGATCTTTTTATGTCCCCATTGATTACATCCCAGGGAGACCAAATCAAAACTGGTGGCTGCCATTTTTCTCAACAGACACAGAAACACACAAACAAAAACACTTTTTGTGTATATTTATGTCATGTGCACATCACATTTGGAGGGATAAAGATCCTATATCACTTGTGAATTAATTTACAAGTACCATATAACCCAGTGGTGGGTTTCAAATTTTTTACTACCGGTTCTGTGGGCGTGGCTTGGTAGGCATGACATGGCTTGGTGGGCATGGCTTGGGTGTGGCAGGAGAAGGATACTGTAAAATCTCCATTCCATCCCCAATCCAGGGGAAGGTTACTGCAAAATTCCCATTTTCTCCTGATCAGATGGGGCTTGGGAAGCAGAGAATAGATGGGGGCGGGACAAGTCAGAATTTTTACTACCGGTTCTCTGAACTACTCAAAATTTCCGCTACTGGTTCTCCAGAACTGGTGAGAACCTGCTGAAACCCACCTCTGATATGACCTTCTAACTCCTCCTCTACCTGCCATATGTTATCGGTGATTCATTCATGCAGTCAGGCAGATTTCTTCTCTTGTGCTGGTCAACTTTGTCTTGTGCTGGTCAACTTTCTCTTGTGCTGGTCAACTTTCTCTTGTGCTGGTCAACTTTGTCTGTATTTAACACCATCAATTTGACAGACTATGATAATGTTTGTTTAATTCTTGTTCCAGTGGGGGACACTAAAAACAAACTTTTTTCCATGATAGAGTCAGTTTGGTGTAGTGGTTAAAGTGCTGGTCTAGAAACAGGGAGACTATGAGTTCTGGTCCTGCTTCAGGTGACTTTGGGCCAGTCAGCCCAATATATCTCATAGGGTTATTGTCGTGGAGAAATAGGACAAGAAAGGAGTTTATTTATTTAGCATAGCATGTTGCACATAGACTAGCAATATATATTAACATTTCTCCAAAGTTAGCAAAACAACACTATATTATAAAATATAATTATAATTCAATTTTTTATCATTATATTATAAAATATAAATGTTAAAAAGATCTGTGTCCAAATAATAATGCCTAGGCCACCTAACAATTGAAGTTCAGCATCATTTAGTTCTGTATAATTTCTGGAGTATGTTGTTCCTAGTATTGATTTTTGTCCTCATATTCTCTAGATACATCTTATAGGAGAAAGTCCAGTCCAATGTTACTCCAAGATACTTTGAATGGGAGTTATAAGGGACTAAGTTACAGTTTAAATAGATCTTTGGCGCTTTATATGCTAGTTTGTTGTTAAAGTGGAAGGATATACCATATTTTTCAGACTATAAGATACACTCCCCCCCCCAAAGGGGATGGAAATGTCTGTGCATCTTATAGAGAGAATGTTGCCAAAGCCCCGCCCACCTGCTGGCCCCCACCTGCCGGCCTCTGCTCCCCAGAAATTTGCCTCCTTGCAGCAAACATCAAACAATCTGGTCAGTTTCAGCACAGCCTGATTTAGCACAAGCAGATGATTGGTTGTTGGATTGGCCTCCTGGAATACCTCTGATCAGCTGTTCCAGGCTGCCTCCATCTATTCTCACCGCCTGGAATGGATCGAAAACGGGATGTGCGGAGGCTGAAAACAGGGTGCGTGAAAGCTGAAAATGGGGTGCGCAGGGGCAGCGCTAGGTGGTGATGGTGATAGGCGGCGCCAGTGCTGATGGGCGGTGGCAATCCCTGCAGAGCTGATAGGAGGTATTCCAGGAGGCCAATACAACTGCCAATCAGCTGCTCATGCTAAATCAGGCTGTGCTGAAGCTGATCAGGCTGTTTGCTGTTTGTTACAAGGAGGCAAATTGCTGGGAGGCAGAGGCAGATTCTTTTTTCTTGTTTTCCTCCCCAAAAACCAGGTGGGTCATTTTAAAATCTGAAAAATACAGTTACCATTTTGCTGGTGCCAGGAGTAAGCCTCCAGTCAGTTAAGAATTTTCTCAAGATCTTAAGATCTTTACACAGGAGGCTGTCTGTCACCTCAGTGTGTTTTTCTTCTACTGTGATGGCCAAATCATCAGTGTATCTAAATTTGGATCTCTGTACATATCTGGTAAATATGAATCTCCTTGTTGGAGACTGTAGTTTAATCTTGTTACGTTATTTATGTTGTCCCACATTATTATCTGAAAGGGCCTACCACTCAATATGCTATTAATTAGTCGACAAAGATTTTTGCAAGGGATAATACGGTACAGTTTGTATAATAACCCATCCTTCCAAATTGTGTCATATGCCATAGTTAAGTCTTGGGTTTTGAGGCCTTGTTGGAATCCTGCTTTGGTATAGCCCATGATGGCAAACCTATGGTATGCATGCCACAGGTGGCATGCAGAGCCATGTCACCTGGCATGCCAGCTCAGCTCCAGTGCTAGGAGTCTCTGGAGGTTGGGGACAGCAAAAAAGTCACTTCCTGTCCAACCGGAAGTTGGGAAATTGGTTGTTTTGGGCCTTCGGAGGGCCTTCAAGGAGGTGGGGAAGGCTGTTTTTGCCCTCCCAGATGCATAGAGAGGTTCTGGAGCCAGGTGAGAAAGAAAAACGGGCCTACTGGGCCATCACATGCCAGGAGTGGGGGGGGGAGTTGGGTCGTGCTCACATGTGCGGAGCAGGGCACATAGAATTATTGGTGTGAGCCAGGGGTGAAATGCTCCTGGTTTGGACCAGATCATCCGATCCGGTAGAGATGGAGGTGGGTGGTTCGGAGAACTGGTAGCAAAAATCCCTGCCCCCTCCCATGCCCAGCTGAGCCGCACAATCATCAAAGGCCTTTTTAACTTTTAAAAGCATTTTTTCTACAACTTTTTCGGCAAAAAAATGCTTTTAAAGGTAAAAAAAAAAGCCTCTGATGATCGCACGGCTCAGCCAGGATCATCAAAGGCTTTTAAAAGCATTTTTTCTACAATCTCTTCAAAGGTTGTAGAAAAAATGCTTTCAAAAGGCTCTGACAATCCCAGCTGAGTTGCCTGATTGTCAGAGGCATTTTTTCTTTTAAATGCCTCTGACGATCCAAGCTGAATTGCCTGATCGTCAGAGGCATTTAAAAGAAAAAAAGGCTCTGCCGATCAGGCAACTTAGCTGGGATTGTCAGAGCCTTTTGAAAGCATTTTTTTTACAACGTCTTCACCGAAGAGGCTGTGGAAAAAATGGTTTTAAAAGTAAAAAAAAAAAAAAGTTGGCTACGCCTACCCAGTCACATTACCCTCCCCACTAAGCCACGCCCACAGAACTGGTAGTAACAAATTTTAGATTTCACCACTGGTATGGGCACGCGCACATGCAAACTTCCCCTGCCCCCCCCTTCCTGGCACGCAATGGCAAAAAGGTTAGCCATCACTGGTATAGCCTGTTAGGCTTAGCACCTAGTCTAGACAGCTTCAGTCCATGTAAAAGGAAGATGTATTAGTTAAGTTTGTCACCTTGAGTTTTACATGAAAAACAGTGTATGATAAAATTCTAAAAATAAAATAGCCTGTGAAATTGTGACTTATTACCAGCCAAAGTTAAAAAAACCCAGAATGAATTCATAGGAAGAAAAAGCAAACTAAACAAATTGATTTATTTAACCTTTTCCACTTACAAATGGCTTCTTTTCAGGATTTGCCTTAGCTTGATGAACAGACCTGTTGTTCTGTTGCAAAAGACTTTGAAGGGAAGAAGAAATATTCTTAAAATGAAAAGTGTGGCCCAAGAAGGAGAAACTTGCAGGCAACACAGGTACTCCAGTACCAGTATGAGAGCAAGCATTGTTTGGAGAAAAAAAGGGAGCAAGCAATGAATAGGATAATACAATTAGATCTATTGCCTCTGGACATGTCTTCCAAGCACATGGACACCTGGGGGGGGGGGGGAGGGTCAAGGAAATTGGCAATGTAGGTATAAAGGCATCACATCTTTATATCAAATGTTGGGATGCAGGTACAAAAAGGTGGGATTTGTGCCATTGCCATTGTTATGTTGCCATTTCTTTGTCATTATTGTTACCTGAAGATATCTAAGCAACTTAATGCGTGTAGTCAAGGCTATGGTTTTCCCAGTTGCAATGTATGGCTGTGAAAGGTGGACAATAAGGAAGACTGAGCGCCAAAGAATTGAGGCCTTTGAATTATGGTGCTGGAGAAGATTCCTGCGAGTCCCTTGGACTGCAAAATGATCAGACGATCAGACCAGTCAGTCTTAGAGGAGATCAACCCTGACTGCTCTTTAGAAGGCCAGGTCCTGCAAACGAAACTCAAATACTTTGGCCACCTAATGCGAAGGAAGGACTCCAGAAGATCCTAATGCTGGGAATGATTGAGGGCAAAAGAAGAAGGGGATGACAGGGAATGAGGTAACTGGATGGAGTTACTGAAGCAGTCGGTGTGAGCTTAAATGGATTCCGGGGGATGGTAGAGGACAGGAAGGCCTGGAGGAACATTGTCCATGGTGTCACAAATCTGTTAAATCTGAGCCACTGCAACCTTCTAGATTAACAATGGGAAGAACAAAGAGCCTATGGAAACGCTGAAGGCGATGAGAACAAGAAGACCAAACTTCCTGGTTATCCAGATATTCCCATCCTTTTAAAAGTAAGTTGAATGTGTTGTACCCATATTTGACTGCATCCACACATAAGCAAGATAGAGAAGAAACTGACCTGTAATTTCATATTCAGGTCCTGCTTGGAAATATTCTGTTCACTGTAGCAGTGTATCCAGGACAAAATAATAGAAGCTGGGAACACTTCAATTTCTTTTTAAGTTGTTTTTTTATTCATGTGAAGAGGAGAATTCTTTTTTTGATACAAAGGTGGGCAAATGGTCACCCAGACATTATCGGTATTCACTCAGGCATCCCAAATATATTCATGACTTGAAATGATATATCATGAAAAGAACAAACAAATGCCAAATGCTTTATACAAGTGGGTAACTAAT
The DNA here is from genome assembly GCA_030761175.1 of Masticophis lateralis. NCBI lineage: Eukaryota > Metazoa > Chordata > Lepidosauria > Squamata > Colubridae > Masticophis > Masticophis lateralis. The sequence continues at coordinate 259,122,254 of JAUDYJ010000002.1, read as the reverse complement.
ACTTCAGAGAATACTGAGAAATAAAAGAAGGCAGGTATTTCATCAGGCTCTGCAGTAGGACCATCGAGCATGATTGACAAATGAACTGATGGTCATGTTTTATTAGTAACACTGCTCAGGAAACAGTTCATTGACTCTCATGAGCCTGCTGGGTTTTCTTCTCCTTTCTCCCCCCCCCCTTTTTTTTGTTCTTTACAATTACATGGTCAATCTGATGCTGATTTCTTTGAAACGTGCACCAAGCCTACCAAACCTATTAGCACTTTTCAGTAGTAATGCAGAATGTGGATATCCTCTGTACAATTTGGAGTTTCAGTTTTGTTTGAAGGACAGAAAATCCTCAAGTTAGCACCACAATTGAGCACCAAAAATTTAAGTGGCTACGTGAAATGTGTTAAATGAGCTTGCCCCATTTTATGACTTTTCTTGCCTGCATTGTTAAGTGAGTCTTTGCAGTAGTTACCGTAGTGGACAAAATTGTGGAAACCTTTTGGGAAAAGTGTATTTTTGAGGTTTGATGGTTAATAACACCACTTTTTTTTTTTTGGAGTAGTACCATAAAATTATATATCATGGAAAGACAATTTAATCAAGAATGTAAGGCAACAAAGTTTGTTCTATTATCTGTATTCTATGAAAAGTTATAGCCAAATAACCAGAAAAAGGAAGCACAACTTGCTTAGCTTGATATCAGGTAGCTTTCCTTCATCTGATTGTAGCCAATAAGCATGAGTGTTTTGAGAGCCAATCAGGTGTCATCTTGTTTTGGCAATGAGCCAATCAGATCACAGTAGGATTCAGTTATTGATGTCATGTACTGAAGCTGAGAGGAGGACATTTGTCAGTGTGTTATGCAGCGGTGGGTTGCTACCGGTTCGCCTCGAATCGGGTGAATCAGTAGTGGTGGCAGCAGGAGGCTCCACCCACTCACCCAGATGCTTCTGCACATGAGCGAACTGGTAGCGACAGATTTTGAAACCCGCCCCTGGTGTTATGTGATCGCTATCAAGTTGGTTGGGGTTTTTTGTATTCTTTCATCTAGTGAGCTTGTAAAACGTAATAAAATTAAAGTAATGGTGCAAAGAGTTAAATAATGGTTGCAACTAAAATAAATGACAAATATTATTGTTTAGCATTAAAAAAAAATCTTTTAAATTGCCTTACCATTTGTGAATTAATTACCTGTGTAAAATGGTTAACCTTATTCTCTCAGAATGGACTTTGATTAATCTAATTTGCTACTATGGCTAGTGGCAGCCATAGAAGACTCTCATCTTCTCTGGTTACAATTCCAGATGCTGAGGATAATTTTGGATCTTTGATGTACAAAGAACATGATTTGAGCTACATCTTTTCACCAAAGGAAAATATCAACAGGTGATAATAACCTAAATATAGTTATTTTCTGAGCTAGAAACATTGGGCTTTTCTTCAACACATGATGGGAAGTATTACTACAGAAAAAGGAAGACAAAAAAAAAGCAGCAGAGCATTTCATTTGCATGTTGAGAACAAAGATTCAAATGAAAAAGTGACGATTATCTTTCCCTGCACGGTTAGCATCTGCAGCCTCCATCTATAGTCTTTGCTTCTAATGATACTTAATAGCTGCCTTCAAGATATTAATGGAAATTGTCACAGGCATGGGAGATATTACAGCATCTAATAAACGCAAGATAAAGATAAAATGGATGGTGGCATTGAAAAGGGAGCAATAAGTAAAGCACGAAGAAATCAAATCATTTACAACATTTCTAAAAAATAATCCTATACCAAGCTAAATAGAATAAAATGATCTGATTTGCTAGGAACCTTCACAGATATCCCATAAGCTAAACTTTATATGTTAAGCTGCTTGCTCTGAATGTAAAGCAGGGGAAACTATTTTTGGCATCAAACCTACCATGGGAATATAAGTATCCCATAATCGACTCCTACATATCAAAAGACAAAAAACTAACAGTGTGGAGGAAAAGAACAACTTTTTTTAGTTGTAAGGTGAGAGTGAAAGTCCTCCTTTTGTAATGTGTTGCCTCTCTGGTTTCCCTGAACTCCAAGGGTAGTCATGGTGACAGAGTGTGGCCACCATTTTTATTTTATTTTATTTTTATTTGAAGTTGGTAAATGAGGGCTGGGACGGTGAATTATATCATCCAACTCAACACTAGTAGTAGAAATGAGAAACCTATTCTCAAGCACAACCAGAGAAAAGAACTAAAAGACATTTCTTCTCTATTTCGTGGGAGGAAGGATTTTTTTTAAGAAAATGCAAGATGAATTTTAATCTAACTTTAAGAAAAAATACCGTGGGTTATTAACCCACACATCTCAGCTAAGGCTGAGAAGCAATAGCTTAGTTCTGTGATGGCGAAGCTATGGCACACCATATCAGCGGCTACAGCAGCTGAGCTCTGGGGTGCATGCGTGCGCCAACCAGATGATTTTCGGGCCTTCTGGGTCCACCAAAAGTAGGGAAACAGGCTGTTTCCTGCCTCCTGAGGGGCGGGGGGGGTGGGGTGGGGAAGGCTCGTTTTCTTTCTTATCTGGCTCCAGATCGTCTCTATGCATCTGTGGAGGATGAAAACAGCCTTTCCCACTCTCTCGGAGACCATCCAAAGGCCTGAAATGGCCCTTTTCCCAACTCCTGGTGGGACAGGAAGTGACTTTTTTGCTATCCCCAGCCTCCAGAGACTCCCAGAGAGCACAAAATGTCACTTCCTGTCCCACCGGGAGTTGGGAATTGGGCCATTTCAGGCCTTTGGAGGGCCTCCGAGGGAGTGAGAAAATCTGTTTTTGCACTTCCCAGATAAATAGAGAGGATCTGAAACCAGATAAGAAAGAAAAACGGGCCTACCAGGCCATCACATGCCAGGAGCAGAGAGGGGGAGGAGAGGGGGTGTTGTGCATGCATGCATGAGCAGAATTATTGGTGTGGGCATGCGCATGCATGCCCCTCCCCTGCCCCCCCTCTCCTGGCACGTGATGGCAAAAAGGTTAGCCATCGTTGGCTTAGATGTTATCTTTTTAAAAGGGTATACAGGTAGTCCTCAACTTACAACAGTTCATTTAGTGACCATACAAAGTTACAACGGCACTGAAAAAAAGTGACTTTTGTTTTTTTTTCACACAACCGTTGGAGCATTCCCATGGTCACATGTTCAAAATTCAGAGGAATGGCAAATGATTCATGTTTATGATGTTTGCAGTGTCCTGGCGTCATGCGTGGTCCCCTTTGGTGACCTTCTGACAAGCAAAGTCAACGGGGAAGCCAGATTCACTTAACAACCAAGTGACTAACTTAGCAACTACAATGATTCACTTGATAACTATGGCAAGAAAAGTGATAAAATGGGGGCAGACTCATTTATTAAATGTTACACTTAGCAACATAAATGTTGGGCTCAATTATGGCCGTAACTCAAAGACTACTTGTACTTAATGTACTTCATAGATGGGAAAAAAAAGATGGTAAAGACTGAATGGGTTTATGTACTGTACATCTGATTTCTTCTTAACTTTACAGCCCCTTTTGTGATTTGCCAATCAAAGTGGTACTGACTCCACTGGAAAAAAACATGTTTGAGGTGTCCAAAGTGATAGCAAAAGTTTTATCTATTCTATAATATTTGTGATGCCTTATTGACAAGGGCAGATCTTCAGATTAACAGAGTTGGAAGGGACGTTATAGGTCATCTAGTCCAACCCACCCCTCAAACAGGAGACTCTACACCATTTCTGACAAATGGCTGTACAGTCTCTTCTTGAAAGCTTCCAATAATGAAGCCCCCACAACTTCCAAAAGCAACTTCTGTTCCATTGGTTGATTGTTCACACTGTCAGGAAGTTCCTCCTCATTCCTAGGTTGACTCTCTCCTTGGTTCTTTTCTCCATATTCCTTTCTCCTCTGCAACTATCAAGAACAGCATTTCACACAGAATGAAACTTACTATCAGTGTCTAATCATTCCCAGTTGATATCTTTCAGCATTTGGTTATCAACATATAGCAATATTTAGTCAGACTTTTACAGAGTATGTAAAGGTTTTTATGTATATGTTGTGGTCTGCCAGCAGCCTGCAGAACTGGCAGCAGAATCAGACAGGAGGCTGGGGAGGAACATGGGCCAGTCCTGGAGTCTAGGAAAGGCTCGGATGAGGGCTCTGCTTCAGAGACAGAGATGGGGCCAGGGCCATCTGGGAGTTATGTGCATGTTCCGGAGCCTCCAGAGTTGGACATCAGAGAGGCAGAGGAACAGGGGAAGCCTGTTCCTAATGCGCGCATGCGCAGAGCTGCCAGAAGGCAAGAACAGTTAAAACAAAAGGGACAACTCAGGAGTAAGGCTTGGAGATGATTGACCCCTCCCATAAGACAGAAAGGAAGAGCAAAGGCACATGGACATTTGCAGGAAGCAACATTGTGGATGATGTCCACTGTGGATAAAAGCCTTTGGTGGCACAGTGGACTAAAATGCTGTTAAAGTAGTATTTAGCTGCCAACTGCCTGCAATTACTATGAGTTCAATTCTCACCAGGCTCAAGGTTGACTCAGCCTTCCATCCTTTCGAGGTAGGTAAAATGAGGACCCGGTTTGTGGGGGCAATAAGCTGACTTTATATAAAATAGAACACCGCTTAGGGAGAGGTATATACAGAAGTATGAAGGCTATTGCTTAATGCATTGTAAGCCACCCTGAGTCTCCGGAGAAGGGCAGCATATATAAATCGAACTAATAAATAAATAAATGTCAGTTTGTACTTTGAAGCTCCATTTTTGACTCTGTGTTTCTGTGTGGCCTTGCCAACATAATTGCCAATTAGGTCTTTGGTAGCGTGTCAAAGAAGATAAAGGTGTGTGTTTACCAGCCTTATCCGAAGGACTGTGGCAGACTTCTGTTGGACTATTTATAAACTCTTGGTGAGTCAGCACATGCTTTGAATGAAAGGAATTCACAGCCGTTAGAATTTTAAAAAAGGGGTTTTGGGACTAAGTGTGTGCTTTTTACTATATGAGGAAGCCTAAGTCAGAACAGTATACTAGGGAAAGGAAACTAAACAAGAAAGGGAGCTGTTTGCTGAGTGTTTGAAAGTGTGATTTGTGTTAGTGGGTGCATATGTATGAATCCGTTGTTGTGTGTTTATGGGTATGCTATTATGGGACTGTCACTAGGTGACAATTTTGTGGCTCTTAAATGGTTACCTACCTGTGCTGATTAGACAAGCTGCGGTATATACTTTTTTCTCCAGTTCAGCCACAGTTTCAGAGATCACTTATTAAAAACTGGTTGGTGTAGTTTTCCACCATTTTGAGACAGAAGAGGCAATGTAGTTACCGTGGCTCTGAACATACGGTTATCATTGTTGTTTTAGAAAATAATGAAATTCTCCTAATCCCATAGACATTTTAAAAAAAATTTATGACATGCCTTAGCCACTTTTATGATGAGTTTGAAAGCCCTCCAAAATTTCAATTTATGTGTTTTGTTTTAAAAATGCATATGTTCTCCTCTTCCATTAGTAGTCTTAGATGGCTTATTAATATTCTTCTCCATAAATGATTAACACCCAACTAAAAATGTCTTTTAAAAATCTATAATACTCTAAGAAGCCTGGATAAAAAGACACGTTTGAAGGCCCTTCTTCAGTTAAGTGTGGAGTGGGAGAAGGAAAGCAGCCCATTTCCAGTGCAGGTTATGCCATAATCTGAAGACAGAATTAGCATCTGTAAAAGCTCTAAGACTTAATGGTGGAATCCCATTAAAGATTTAAGAGAGCAGATTATAGTAACATATGTGGCACTGAAAGTAATCTTGGCCCAAACTATTTCAAGCTACATGGAAATAGAGGTGGGGTAATGGTTGAAGCTGTCAAGGCCAAAGTTCTTGATTTGTAGACCAAAAAAAGGTGTTTGGTAAACAAAGAATAGGTGAGAAAGAGCGCTTGCCCAAAGATATAGGAGAAAGTTTATTTATTTGTTTGTTTGCTTTTTGATTTATTTACTATCCTGCTTTTTTTTTTTAATAAAGAAGTGATGAGTGCAAATATACCTAATATTCTTTCCTCCTATTTTCCTCAAAACAACATCCCTGTGAGATCGAGTGAATGGTCCAAAGTTGGGTTGAGATATGATAATTCACCAAGGCCAACTTGCCATGGCCAACTTGCCACAACCAACTCACCATGGCTAGCTCACTACGGCCAACTTGCCACGGCTAATTTGTTGCAAGACAATTTGCCATGGCCATCTCACCACAGGACAACTCACTGCTGGACAACAGTTACACTAATACCAAGGAAATGGTGGAATAGAATCATTAAAGAAAGGATGCAAAAGGAGGGACAGAATGAAATGGGAATGGCAAAAATTAAAATATTTTTTATTTATTTTAAATAATTGAATAGAATTGTTAAATTGTCCCGCAGCGAGTTGGCCATGGCAAGTTGTCCTGCAGCAAGTTGGCCATGATGTAGCGAGTTGGCCATGGTGAATTGGCTGTGGCAAATTGTGCCATTCCCAGTTGAGACAGAGTGACTGGTCCAAAGTTACCCAGCCAGTTTTTCATGGCTAAAGCAGGACCAGAACTGACAATCTCCTGGTTTCTAGCCTGCTGTCTTAACCACTAGACCAAACTGGCTCATGACTTGAATATTGAGATTGACACATGTACATACAGTATCTTCCACAAGTGTCTGCCTGTTGCTACACACAGAACATTTTCATCTGAATGATTTTTTTCTTTGCAGTGAAGCTACTTATGTAAACTTCTTGTATTTGTTTGGGAATATGGAGTTGGGAGAGATTTATAGCCATGCCTGGCAAGAAGCCCTGAGAAACAACATTGTCTTCATCAGCTTTCTTTCAAACAATGTACTGGACACTGATGATGCAGCATTCCAACTACCTGATTACTTGCAGAGACCAATCACAGTTCCTACCTCAACTGACCCCAAACTAGACAGAATTTTGTAATGCCCCCTTTCCAAATTCCTAACCACAATGGCCACTTAGAAAAGGTTGTCTGCCCCTACAGTCTCTTTCCTCCCTTTTCTTCTTCATCCTCCCATTGTGCATGCCAGAATAGCATAATCAATCTCCCAGTGACATTAAAATCGCCTTCTCATCTGTATGCTAAGGTGGTAGTGGGCATGCATATATAAAAGTAGGAATTATATATATGTATTAAACAAAGGGTTTTAAACAGCTTCCAAGACGAGCTTCCATTTTCAGTCCACATCATAAAGAAGAGAGAGAGAGAAAAAAAAGAGGGAGAAAGGAAAGATGCCAGATATTTTTTGGCTGTTTGTTTGTTTGTTCATTCGTTCATCCTTCCTGCCTTTCTAGTCCAAGAAGCATTCCCTACATTTTCAGACAATCAGTTAATACCTCGCTTTTGCTTAAGTAAGCAAGCAAGGGGTATGTGTGTATGTGTGTGTGTTTATGTGTGTGTGTGAGAGAGAGAGGGCTCCTCTTTTTCTTCAAATTGTGCATATTACCAGCAGAGATTAGTGCGCTTTTACTGCTGAGCTGTCAGTGTTAAAGTGACATAAACTATTAACATTCTATTTGTAAGTGGCTGGAGACTTCCTTTAACAATCTTGTAAAAAAAAAAAACCAAAAAAAAAGGCCACTGAATCCTGCAGTTGGAGGTGTTTTCTCTGAGATAATCCATTCCTGCACCGTTTGATTGGCCAGTGACATACAGTCTGTCAGAATTACTAATGATCCTGTGCAGTAATACTTTTCAAAAGACTGAGGAAGAAGGCAGAGAAAAAACAGATTTTGTCACATGGGTTATGCCACAGTATTGTGCTATAATACTGGCACACATTTTCTGACAGATCAAGAAATCATAATTCTAATTAATTTAAGGGACAAAAAAAGGATATTTCTTAAAGTTTGGGTATTTTCTGTATTTATTCATTCATTCATACATACATATACAAATTCTGTGTGTGTTTGCCTTCCGTTCAATCCAGGGGTGGGCTTCAAAAAATTTAGCAAGGGGTTCTCTGCTCCGGTTGCTGGGTGTGCATGGCCATGGTGAGTGTGGGGGACAGAATGTTTTTGCCATCCTCAGGCTCCGGATGCTTTTCTCAAGCCTCCGGGAGGGCAAAAACACCCTGCCCAGGCTCCGGAGGCCTCTGAAGGCTGGAAACAGGCCCATTACCGGCCTTCCCAAACTTCCAGTAGGCCCATTTTTCGCCCTCCCCAAGCCTCCCTGCACTCCCCAAGCCTCCCTGCACTACATGCCCTGCACGTACCTGCATCCAAAACGGGTCGCATGGGGACTCCTGGGAGGAGCAGCGTAGGCGGGGCCAGCCAGTGCTGGGATTTGGGGGTTCTTCAAACTGCACAGAATCTTAGCTAGAGGTTCTCCCAAACCCCTGTAAACCCCCAGCAGCCCACCCCTGGTTCAATCATTTCTGATTCTCAGAGACTGCCTGGAGTCTGAGCCCTTACTTTTCAGAAGTGGTTTACTACTGGTCTAGGTTACCAAGCTGGTTCTGTGCCTAAGACAGAACTAGAACTCACAGTCTCCCTGGTGCCTTAACCACTGCACCAAACTGGCTGTCTGTATACAGTATATGCCCATGCAAATATGTTCTGCACCCTAATTTTTGGCATATGTCTTTTTTTCCTGAATAAATCATGAGACATGAAATTATCAAGTTTAAAATATTCATGTTTTTAGACATCAATAAATTGTGCAAGAAATAGGGTGAATATGCGGGCTCTGATCTGTCTCAATCAATACTTTTCATGGATCAAAGGTGGGTTTTTTTTTGTAACGCTGAAGTGTTTTTATAATCTTAATGAGAGGCTTAAGTTCTCCATTACTGACACATTTACACATGAAAGAAATACATATATGTGTTTGGATATCATTGTGTACCTATATGTATAACATAAAGGTAAAGGTAAAGGTTCCCCTTGCACATATGTGCTGGTCATTCCCAACTCTAGGGGGCGGTGCTCATCACTGTTTCAAAGCTAATGAGCCAGCGCTGTCTGAAAACATCTCCGTGGTCATGTGACCAGCATGACTAAACAGCAAAGGGGCACAGAACACTTACCTGCCCACTAAAGGTGGTCCTTATTTTTCTACTTGCATTTTTTATGTACTTTTGAACTGCTAGGTTGGCAGAAGCTGGGACAAGTAACGGGAGCTCACCCTGTTACGCGGTACTAGGGATTCGAACCACTGAACTGCCAACCTTTCGATCGACAAACTCAGTGTCTTAGTCATTGAGCCACACATCCCGCTTATGCATAACATACCAGCATATTAATTTTCGGAGAAAGATTTAATTAATCTGCAAACTGCTTTGTTGCTCTTATTCCCATAACAAACTAAAGTTGACACATATAAGAGTCTTGGTGGCGCAGCAAACTAAAGTGCTGTTAACTAGCACCAGCTGCCTGCAATTACTGCAAGTTCGAATCTCACCAGGCTGAAGGTTGACTCAGCCTTCCATCCTTTCAAGGTAGGTAAAATGAGGACCCAGATTGTGGGGGCAATAAGCTGACTTTGTATAAAAAAGAACACCGCTTGGGGGGTGGGGCAAAGCCCTACTAAGGAGGTATATACAAAAGTATGAAGGCTATTGCTTAATGCATTGTAAGCCATCCTGAGTCTCCGGAGAAGGGTGGCATATAAATTGAACTAATAAAATAATAAATAAAGATTACACCAAAGATTACCTAAAAAAGCCTTACCAAGGTGAGCTGTATTTTTATTCCTTGATTTGAATTTTCTAAAATGCAATGTTTCATTCTCAGAGCTTCATATTTAGCTTGTGAGTTACTACATTATCAATCCAAATAGCATCCGGAAGCTCCAATTAGGGCAAAATGGAGCAGCCTGCATGGTTTTGTGCAGACCTCGGTATACACATGTATTAGCTCTCCTGCAGGAGCTGCCTTGGTTGCCAATTTTCTTCCAGGTACAATTCAAGATGCTGGTTGTCACTTTTAAAGCCCTCCATGGATTGGGACCAGGTTATCTGAGGGACAGTCTGTTGCCGGTCACATCTACCCAACCCACTAGAGTGGTGACCCAAGGAACGTTGAGGGTCCCATTCCCTGGTAGGATCCAGAAAAAGGACCTTCTCCGTGGAAAGGCTCCCGTGGAAAGGCTCCCTCTCTCTGGAACATCATTCCTCCAGAGATTAGAATGGCCCCCATTCTAACCTTCTTCCAGAAGGCACTGAAGACCTGATTCTGCCAGCGGGCCTAGGGAGCCCAGAGCAAGATGGAGCCCATAAAATGGCTTGTGTGATGCATTGTCTCTGGGGTGAGGGGTGGGTGGCTGGGGGCCCATTAAATTACTTTATTATTTTGTTTTATTAGTTTTATTTTTATATGTATCTGATGTTTTTATACCCCTGTAAGCCACCTTGAGTTGCCACGTGCAAATAGGTGGCAATATAAATTTTCTAATAAATAAATAAATTAGGGCCAAGTTATACTGAGGCAGATCATCGTCAACGTCATCATCATCCAATAAGAATATTTTACTTGGCATTGATAAGGTCAGGGGAGATAAAATAAAAAATTATGTAAAAAAAGTAAAATTGAATTACATTATTTATTTGAAACATGGGTCTGAACTAAATGAAAAAATGGAAAAATCAGAAAGCTATATCCCTGTTCCTGAATTTCTAACTTAGTTGTAATAAATCATACTTGGGTATTTTGGTTTCCAGATGTAAATTTTAATAACAGACTAGCTATTGCCTTCTATCAGAAGACTAGAGTAACTCAACTCATATGTCTTGGGGAGTACTAACAAACCTTTGTAAATCAGAATATTTAAAGGCACAATTTTACTTGGTGGAATAAAATGCAATCTTCTAGAACAATTAAAATATATGTTGTAATATTTATAGGGTATTTAAAGCATTTTTTATAGTTCTCTTTATCTTTACTCAGCAGAGTATAAAAATAAAGGGATCAGGGGAAAAGAAAACAACTCTTGACAAGTTTTTGAAAATCTGCAGATAATTGATAAGCACATGTGTTTTTGTTGCTGCGAAGAGCAGACCTAGAAATGATGGTAAATTTGGGGGAACTGATTTTAGATTTCAGAATTAAGAGAATGTAAATCTGGTTTGTAATTTTTTTTCCCAAATTTTTTTTTACTTTGCCTCCCTACCTTATTTTTAGGGTATCTGAGAATTTCTTTTGAATAAAATGGCTAATGTAGTAGTAACTAATATAAGCATTCACTGTCATGTATATATATGTATGTATGTTTGTATATGTGCTTGTGTATGTGTGTACATAGACAAAGACACACACACCTATATATAGCATAAATTAAAGAGTATACTTTTAATTAACTGAACAAATAAAAGGACAATGCATATGTATTTATGTGTGTATGTATACACACACGCACACACATATACTGTACATACAGTACACAGTAGTATTAACAACATATGTAAAACCAGGAATAGTTGTGGTATAATCAAGAGTATTTAAAAAATATAAATACAACAATTTTGTAGACTCTGGATATTTTTGACATGAGTATGCTGACATTTCAAACTAGTGAAGGATTTGGATTTGACTCATTTTTTATTATTATTAAAGGGTCAAAGAAGAAAACTTTCTAACAATTTTTTTTAAAAAAATACCAGACTATGATTTAGCAATTGTTAAAATAAAATGAGAAGAGAAGAATGAGATACCATTTGAACCCCAGATTTACTAAATTACAAATTTGTTTGGCCCATGCATATCACAGACATATACAACAGTCAAACAATTTTTCCTTTTTTAGTGTCTATTTAACTGTTTTGATTTAGTGCTTAGCATGCTGTCTCCCTCACTCTCTCTTATCTTATTTTTTGGAATGCTTTAATGAGTCTTTTATATGGTGTTGATATTTTCTTCACCACCTCATATAAAACCCGTTAAAGAGTGAAAGCCACCTTCTCCTTTCTAAGAGAGTTAACACTCTAAGCATAGTCAAAAAAGATTGCCCTTTAAATTTTTTTAAAAAATGCTGTTAAAGACATTCTAGCTCTATTAACAGTCTTAAGAAGTGATCCCGCTAGCATTGGCTTCTCCTGCCATTCTGAATGGAAATGACTTTTGGGCTTTTAAAGGCTTTTAAAACATACTGTTAAATTTTGACACAAGACCCCAGGCCTTTAACATTAGTTGGCCTCTTCAATGGCTTGGCATGTGCAAAGGTGTCAACCTCATAGTAATGATGTGGTAGCATAAATGAGACCCTGATTGATTTTAGAGACATTTCTATTGTATTGGAGAAGAGTAAAAGAGTTATATTAGTCTATGATGGGAAGAAATCATGGAATTGTTATTAACTTTTCCAACTAACAAGTGTTAACAAGTGCAACAGACCAGACAATATTCATTTATTTCTTTAAATAATTTATAAGTCAACCCATCTCTCAAAAATGACTCTGGATAGCATACAATTCAGTAAGGTTATTGTGTAATTTATGAATTTCATTCCAGTAACCAATCATGGTGATATAGCTTATCTATCTCTTTTATGCCATCCAGTATAACAAATGAAATTCAAATATTTTTGTGTATGTTGGGAGACATTCTACACTCCTAGAGGGTCCAATCCAAAACAACTGGAGTACCACTTGAAATACCATCAGTACTAAGAAAATCACCTTCAGTCAATTGCAAAAGGCAGCTTTATTTGGAACAGCTTAGATCCTGTTACAATACCTTTAACACTATCAAACAACATCTGTCTGTTCCAGATCCTTGGGAAGGGCTCAGTAATTGGATAAAAATGCAAAATCCAATCTAAACATTTGGCTGACTATGCAAAGAATCATAATATCAGGGCATAGTAAACAGAAGAGAAAGAATTGGAGAAGATCACGTAGTATCAAGTCTAAAAATTGAAATTGAAAGAATATGGCATAAACCAGTTGTGGTAGTCCCAGTTGTTATCGACACAGTGGATGCCATACCAAAATATCTTGGAAGGCACACAGAAAATCTGCGCATTGACAAAACTTCCATCTGTCAATTACAAAGGGCCACACTGTTTGGATTGCACATAGAGTACATTGATAATTATGACATCCTAGGTTCTAATAAAAAAACTCAGTGTATATGAAGGCTAACATCAGATAAAGACTGGTAGCTCTGATGTCACCTTGTGGTGAACAAATCATAATAATACAACCACTCAAGACTTAACATTTGTAAAATACACATACATACAAAGTCTGGATGATGGACATTGCAGTAACTGTAGACAGCAGAAGAGAAGAGAAAGAATGGGGGGAGGGAATCACAAAATACAAAGATCTGAAAATAAAAGTAGAATTACTGCAGGAAAAGAAGGAGCAGATCTTCCTCCTCCTCCTCCTCCGTATTCCCACAAGTTCAGGTTCCGCTTTTTTGTTGCAGATCTATGGCTTGCATATCTTTGTTGATGGTGTTTTGCCATCTCTGTTTTGGATGCTGGTGAAGTGGCTGGCAATTGACTTCTAGTTGATAGGCAGTCTTGGCAACAATGGAAGGTGCTGTTCTCAGCAGAGCTGGCCTTCTCTCATCTTCTCTATAATTGGTGCCACACCAAAATATTGTTGAATGTAATAGACCTCAGTAAAATGGTAAGATACTCAGAAATTTTAGGCAAGCCCTACCTACAAATTAAAACAAGACTAAAAAAAGATCAAAAACAATTTGGCATATATGAAAAACAATTGGAGTTGGAAAAAAATTTATTGGGAACAGAAGGAAAAATTATTACAAAATTATATAAATTTCTACTAAGACATAAAATGGAGGAGGAAATTGTAAAAGAAACAATGATTAGTTGGGGAAGGAATTTCGGCCACAGCATAGAATTAGAACAGTGGGACAAACTATGGGAAAGGAACTACAAACTCACAACAGCAGTTACCTACAAAGAAAACCTCTATAAAATGTTTTATTGGTGGCATTTGCCACCAGTGAGATTGGCCAAGATGTATCCCAATTTATCACCTAATTGTTGGAGATGTAACTATACATCCATAACATTATACCAGATATGGTGGATGTGCCCCATCACAAGAAAGTATTGATGTCAAATTCAAAAATGGTTAAAAGAAATTACAAAGCAAAAAACAGATATGAAACCTGAATTGTTTTTATTAGGAATACTGGACCTGAAAATGAATAAAAACCTTCAATACATTATATTGCACATACTTACTGCAGCAAGAATCACATTCACGAAAAATTGGAAACAAAAAAATATACCGTCAGATGAAACTGTAATAAGGAAAATTCTAAAATGTACAGAGATGAATAAAATGACTATGGAGTTGAAAGAGAGAGAGGATTCGGACTATTATGAAAAATGGAATAAAATGTACAGTTGGCTCGAAAATAGAAATCAGAACAAGAAATGTTTAACTTAATATTGATGAAACTTAAAGTAACTGAACAACATTAAATAAAAAGAGGTAAATATAAATTAATATAAATGTGTAGATAAGAACAAATGAATATTATAATATGTGTGTGTGTGTGTGTGTGTGTGTGTGTGTGTGTATGTTGGAGTAATGTGATTATTCTACTATTGAGTAGTAAATAGAAATGATAGAATAGAGAACTACAAAAGCAAAATATGTAAGTTGATACAAAATGCTGTAAAATTACCATTAATGTTATATAATGTTCAATACGTTACATTTTGACATGTTTTGTTTTTATATATGTGTGATTGTTTTTTTGTGTTGTTTTTAAAGGCAAACTGTTTACTAAAAATTATTTTAAAAAACAAAACAAAATGATGTTGAATGGTGTCATTTGTGATGTGGTCAAGAAGGGAGATGCCCGATATCCAACTGAGCATTCACATTTCCATGGCATGGAGATAGCTTTTGCTCCCTGTTCTTGCTGCCCAGCATTCAATGCCATACAGTGCAACAGGGAGGAAAGAAAGAAAGAAAGAAAGAAAGAAAGAAAGAAAGAAAGAAAGAAAGAAAGAAAGAAAGAAAGAAAGAAAGAAAGAAAGAAAGAATGGTATCAGAATAACAGGTGGCTTAGGTGTAATTCCAAAATATCTGGAGCACTATTTGAACACTATTGGCATTAAAAAAATCACCATCAGTCAATTGCAGTTTTATTTGGATAGTACTTTTAACACCATCAAACAACAGCATCTATTTATCCCTGGCCCTTGGGAATGACTTTATAGGTGGACAAAAATGCTACATTCAGTCTAAACATCAGTTTGCTGACTCTGCAAATTTATATAAAAACTGACCTCCTACATCCTTCTATCTTCTAGAAATATTATATATTTCTTATATGCTATACTGTTACATAGTAAATTTGACAATAGAGACCAGGCATTCCAGAAATTTAACGTAGTGGGAGTCAACATTTGCTTCATTCATTTATGCTTTTGATCACCTCCTAAAGTGAAAGTGAACATCAGTCAGCTCAAATGCAAATATCTTGTATTTTGTTAAGTGGTAGCTGCTGGTATGTGTGAATGTCTTGCCCTTCACTGAATAATCATCTTCCCAAGAATCTACTTAACTTCCCACAATTCAAAAGTAGTAGTCATGAGAGACTCTGCCCCCTTCTTCTTTTGGTGAGGAAGTGTTAACAGCTGCAGAGGGATAAAAGATGCATATCTGCATAAATTCCATTTCCTATCCCCAAAATACCTTAAGCTTATACATGGTACCAAAGGAAAATCAAAATATAATTTAAAGCATTTGGTGAGGGGGAAAAAAGGCAGCAATGTAAATCATTTTTATGCTGTTGTCTAAAACAACATCAATGAACATCTTGATCAAGTCCCTAGGAGATACTTGGTGGAAGATTTGACTTACCTATCAATAGAGCAAGAAAAAAAAAGTCAAGAAATGGGTAATCTAACTGTTACACCCCAGTAGTGGGTTTCATTTACCTTCGCTACTGGTTTGGAACTATGAGCAAGCGCATGTTGTGGTTCGCCAGCAGCCTGCGGAGCTGGCATCGGCCAGTGATGAGGCTGAGGAAGAACATGGGCCAGTCCTGGAGGCTGGGGAAGGCCCGGATGAGGACTCTGCGTCGGAGGCAGAGATGGGGCCAGGGCCATCGGGAAGTGATGTGCGGACTCCGGAGACTCCAGAGGCTGACAGAAGAGAGGCAGAGGAATAGGAGGAGCCTGTTCCTAGTGCACGTTTGAGAAGAGTTGCCAGAAAGCAAGAGCAGCTAAAGCAAAGAGGATGACTCAGGAGTAGGGCCAAGAGATGATTGGCCCCTTCCATAAGGCTTAAAAGACCTGCAATGGCTCTTGGGCTCTTTGTCAGAAAACATCTTTGATAGACTTGTTCTTGTCTTGCTATCTTTTGTCACCATCTTCTGCTTCTCAATTTTTGCCAAAAGAAGCCTTTAGCAGTTTGCCTAATTATATCAAGGTTGGTGATTAGACTGAAGAATTTGTTGTATGAAGAATTTGTTTTGATTTAGTTTGGACTACGCTGAGAATGAGTTAATTCTCAGCTGTTCTAATGAAGTCTGTTTATTTTGGAACTGTTTGCATCTAATACTACCTACTTGGGCCTGGGTTACAACAGCGCATGTGTGCGCTTGCTTTGCTCACATGTGGCGCTTTTGCACAGGCACAGAACCTTCTGCGTATGCACAGAGTATCCATGATGATGGGTGGGCAGAGCCGAACTGGGGCAAACTGGTAGAAACCCACTACTGTTACACCCCACAAAAAAGAAAGACCCAAAAATACTTCAAAGAAGTGTTGGCTGTCTGAATTCTTGGTTAAAGATCTAGATCAGGACATAGAATGAAGCTTCTCAGAATTCCTCATATGAAGTAGTGACCTGGTTCTATGTCAACAGATGGCACTTCAGGCGGCTGCCAAGAAGAGTCAGCTGATATCACTCTTTTCCTGGGCATCTTTGTTATTTTTTTTTTCTTAGTTCTGCATGAGCTCAGATGCTGCAGGAGCTCAGCAGAAAACCCGGAAAAGAAATCTCTCTTTATTTTGAGGCAGACAGTGCTGACTAAGCAAAGCTGAGTGCATTCCTTTTTAACTCACCCGCCCATGGGGATGGGGAGGGTGTTACTATGCTTAACACAGAATATACACTTTGTGTTCTTACAGCTGCATTCCTAAGTAATAAAAATGCTTATTTCAGCCGGAGGACTCTGGCGCTGCCTCTGGTGAATGTAGAGATCCATGTTTTACAATTCATACAGAAATGAAACGCCATGAAATATTCATGAAGCATACTCTAAATTATGTACCAAACAACCAGACTACTGTCGTTATCGCACTTTTCATCTGGTAAATATCCCGGCGGGCACAATGAATTCACTTATATCTCACAAAGAGTTTCCCAACATGTTTAAATTATTTATCTTATGTCTATAGTCTTTTTCTTTTTTTAAAAAAATAGAGTGGTACAAGAATATATATATATATATATATATATATATATATATATACATACAGAGAGAGAGAGAGAGAGAGAGAGAGAGAGAGAGAGAGAGAGAGAGAGAGAGAGAGAGAGAGAGAGAGAGAGAGAGAGAGAGATCTATGCACAAAACCATGATAATTTGAATTAAGGTGAAAGGAATAATCTCCCGCTTTCTCTCTCTCTTTCCCCCCGCCCTATTTATCTATAATCTATATATCTGTCTGTCATCTATCTATCTATCTATCTATCTATCTATCTATCTATCTATCTATCTATCTATCTATCTATCATCTATCTATCTATCTATCTATCATCACCTTCCCTCCTTCCCTCCCTCTCTCTCTCTTCCCATGTAGGGTCTTTTTAAGTTTCTAAAGGACTAGCCATGTTTTCTTTACATTATTAGTGTAATTATCCTCTCAATCATTTTATGTTAATGAAAGTTAGTAGCCCAATAAACAGGAACAAAGGAAAAACCAAAACATTGAAATAATTCATTGGATTATACTTTAATTACTTTGAATGAAAATATTAGTTTAATCTGATTTTTTTCAGATAGACCCATATTTAAAAGGTGTCCTTTATTTCCCCTATTACAAAGGCACCCCAATTTCAAGTAAATTATTGTATATGGATTTCTATACTGTAACTTTAGTAGAAGGTTTGCCTGAATTATTGATAACCTGCAAAAAAAAGAAAAAAGAAAAAAAGGAGTTGTGTTTCTAAAATTGTAGTCAAATTAATCTGTATCCTGGCATCAGGAAGATACTTTAAAAAATAAAATCCAGCAATCTTAAAGCTACTCTTGATGAGGCAAGTATCTTATCATGACATGAGTCTATCATGTGATAAGATGAATGGTGTCATTTGTAGCTTCTTAAAAGGCAGATGGAGAACACATGGGAATTTCTTGACACTTCGTTCCCAATGACACTCACCACTTACAATAGGCAGCAGCCAACAACATCAGACATAATAGATCAGTCTGAAGAGGGGAAAAATGCAGAAGCAGCATCTTAAACTCTGGCAAATATTTAATATGTTCTGATGTGTTGACCCTGTGATATGTGTTGACCCTCTGATATGTTGACTCTGTGACTAAAGAATATGCACTTTAAAAAAGTGAGTTTATTTAAATATTTTTGAAATTAAATTAAAATTAAATTAAATTAAATTAAAAATAGTTAAATATTTTTAATAGTTACTAAAATAGTTAAATATTTTTAATAGTTATTAAAAATAATAACTATTTCAAATACACAAGCTGGTCTTGATGCTTTATATATATGGGTCTTTCAGGTTCTTGTACTTGACAAATCATACTAGGAAACAAATAAAAACAATATAAACTAAAAGATACAAGCAACATGGTTATAGTAATAAGACGGAAGAGATAGATACTAGTAAGGAAGAGAAGAATAATAGTAATAGGGTCTTAGTTAATTATTTACAGTGTTGTGGGAATTAGTTGTTAAGCAGAGTGATGGCATTAGGGAAAAAAAACTGTCCTTGTGTCTAGTTGTTCTGGTGTACAGTAGGAACCTATAGTAGTGCCCTATAATTGTCTGCCATTAACCGAACAAAGAAGAAACATAACTGAGAGTAACATGTTTGTGGAACCATCCTGTTGTCCAATCACTAGTCTCTGGTGGTAAGGCACAGCCTTGGCAAAAGAAAGATCTGGCATGAGGAGAGAAGCAGAATTTTCTGCCATTCTGGCTTTATTAGTTTTTGGTTTGTTTTGAAATATTTCCTCCAACTACAAACAGCAATCAAAATTTTGTTTAAATCAGATCAATAGTTGGCCTCTAAAAATACTTTTCAGCACAATGCTGCTCCAACCTCACCATGCAAGCCATCAAACACTCAACTAATTCTGTGACTCACAGGAACAAAAGAATTATAGCCTTAATTTAATAGTTACATAAGTACATAAAATAGCAGCAAATGAAATCCAGGAGCCCTCAAGCATTCGCATTCATGACAAACCATTTTATACCAAATTTATATTTTGCTGATAAAGAAATAAAGGGAGACTAGTATATATCTATTTCAAGCTTTTTAGCTATCATCAGCTAGCCATACCCCTACTCAGATTCGACCTTGGGCTTCAGTGAAATCACAATCCACTAGTTTCTAGGCTTTTTTCTGGCAGCCAGCAAGCACCCTGCTGCCCGGCAGGATGGCTGCCAGAAAAAAGCCTAGAAACTAGTGGATTATGATTTCACTGAACTAGGGCTGCATAAAAATCTTGGTTTACGTAGGAAGAACCTGGCTAAAGAGAAACACATACAGGCCTACAAAAAGAAAAGAAAACAATATGTATACATATCAAAAATGCAAAAAGATATTGAAAGGACTAGATATACTTATGAATGTGGGGGGAAAAAGCAAAGCTGGAGCAGAAATCAATCAATTTGTCATTAAGATATCTAACCAATTATGATTTTCTGAGGTCAGTGGAATTTTCACAGCAACACTCAAATGCTATTTAGGACATGACACTGACAACATATAACAAACTATATTTTAAAAATTGGTCTGAACCACAGTTTACATAGTTTAAAAACTACTGGTGAATTATATTTATGTTATTTAAATCCAACAAATAAGAGATTTGTCTCCTTTTATAGATACTTTTAGATACTCGTCTCCTCTTGTGAATAAATGAACTATTTCAGCATGTGCAATGCCTGAAAGTGTGTCCTTTAATTTCATTCTTTGAACTAATTACAACCTATCATGGTATCTTGAGAATTATACAGTCTTGTGGAGGATGGGTGAGAATTATCAATACATACTATTAAATTTCAAGTGGACTAGAAGCTTTCCTTTTATCTGGCACTTCAATGTCTGACAGATGTTATGGCTATTGACCAGGATGTTTAAATTTAAGACAAGCCTATTCAAGGGTGCAGTATTTCTTTCTTAATTATTTTTCCTTCTAGAATGCTGAAAATAAGAAATAAGACAGTGTAATGGACATTAATTTATGTTTCTCTCAAGTGTTGTTCAAGACATAAGAAAAGCAATTGTGAATGCATAAAGCTTGTGATGAAAAGCTAGTCTGGAATAGATTTTGGAATAGAGGATGATTGAACCAGTATTCTTCATCCTACTGTTTTACATTCATTTATATATAAGGAATATATATATATATATATATATATATATATATATATATATATATATATATATATATATATATATATATACCTCAGAAAACACACACACACACACACACACACACACACACACACATATATATATATGTGGAATAGATGCCTTCTCATTAGTACAAAGCATGTTTATACTATATAAAGCGGTATAAAACAATACCATTTAGTTACTAAAATGGAGAGAGACTAGAAAACATTTTCTGTGTGGTTTTACATCATGTAAATAAAGTTTGACTTCTGCATTTGTCAATCAAATTTCAGACTAGTAAAGGCAGATAAAAGCAGAAACTTTTTCCTATTTCCTATTTCCCCAAATTCCCCAGTAATTTTGTGTTTGTGTATTTACATAAGTATAACACTGTACCTTAATACATATACTGTATGTATTAATAAATACCGCAATCTTTTAGAATCCTGAATCTTCTTGAATAAGGCTGTTAGATGTGTTTTTGAGATTATATGAAAAATACCGAAAATGCCCACGTAAATAACAAATCATAATTCTACAAATATTTAAGAATCAACTCTATTATTTACTTATTTCTATCCCACTTTTATTATTTTTACAAACAGCTCAAAGTGGTGAACATACCCAGTACTCCTTCCTCCCCTTATTTTTCCATAAAAGCCCTGTGAGATGGATTGGGCTGAGAGACAGTGATTGACTCAACTAGCTTTCATGGCTAAGGAGGGACTTGAACTCATGGTTTCTTGCTTTCTAGCCTTGTGCATTAACTGCTTGACCAAATTGGCTCTATATTACTATATTATATTATCTATACTATATTATACTATTATATCTATATTACCTCACCTGCCTATTTACCATCTCCCACATTTTTTTTTATTGAAAAAGTTTTACAATACAATTTTTATACCCCTTCCCCCCCACTCCCCCCACCCAACTACCACCCCCTCCCTTTCCCCCCCTATCCCTCCCCCCTTCCCCCCTGACTTCCTTTATTAACCAATCGTATATATCAATCAACATCAAACAAAAAAAATAGGTGAGATCCAGCTAAAAATATAACAAATTTAACCTTAAATAATAAAAATATTAATCTCAATTTCTAACATCTTTTACCCCCCTAATTCAAATATATAGTAACCATAAATCATTTGTAAGAACTCAAAGCAATCTAACAAATATTGCAAATATAACAAATATATAAAAAAACTAATTTTGAGCATCATAAATTTTTAGAATAAAATATCATATAAATGTTTAACATTAAATATAATTCCCAATATTCAATCTTGGTAATATTATTTAAAAAAGTATATAGACTTCAAATAATACATCATAAATTTCTTTTTTTAAAATTAGATAAAATAAGGCTAATCTATCAGATATATAAACTTATTTTTAACATTATAATGTATCTAAATATTAATATAAATATATAGCATAATAAAAATATAAATTCAAATATTTAATAAAATAATTAATAGATATAATTATGAGTCAAATGCTAGTTGAAACTTCTTACTTTGATATTTATTCTGCATGTACTCTACCCATTTCTTCCACTCTTTAGCAAAAACTTCATGGGTCCTGTCTTTTAGGTATGCAGAAATCTTAGCCATTTCTGCAAAATTAGACACCTTCAATATCCATTCCTCTATAGTAGGTACACTATCTTTTTTCCAGTATTGACCAATCAGTAGTCTAGCTGCAGTAGTCATATATAAGATCAATCTCATTTCAGTCGGTGAGTAATCCTTAACTATCCCCAGCAAAAAAAACTGAGGAGAAAAATCATCTCCCACATTTTTGAATGGTTCTAGCATTAAGCCTGAGATGAGCAACCTGCAGTCTCCAAACTCTCTCTTCTTTTTTTGAAGGGTGGGGGTGAGGGAGGAACAGCTCCCAAAGCTTTCTAGGTTCACATTATGGAAGATAGGTAACAAGTCACCAAATGATAAAACAGCAGTTTCCCATCATTTTTCCCCCTGCAAAAAAGTATGCAATTTTTGAGAGTGACCTTAAATAGATAAAAAAAAAAATTAAAATCCCCCAAACCAGTGCTGAGATTCAAGTTTTTTAAACTATCGGTTCTGTGGGTGTGGCTTGTTGGGTGTGGCATGGCTTGGTGGGCATGGCTTGGTGGGCATGGCAGGGGAAACATACTGTAAAATCTCCATTCCCACCCCACTCCAGGGGAAGGATATTGCAAAATCTCCATTCCCACCCCACTCAGTCAGAGATGGTATTTGCCGGTTCTCTGAACTACTCAAAATTTCCACTACCAGTTCTCCAGAACTGGTCAGAACCTGCTGAAACCTACCTCTGCCCCCAAACCCATACTAGCTGGTAGGGTGGGCAGCTGGAACAAAATTTTAAAAGTGTATTCCTATCATCTGACAGCTGTTTGCCCACTCTTGTATTAGAAGCAGGGACATTCACTGGGATGGGTAAAAAGCATCAGGGTGACAACAGTTCCATTCCTTTATATGTGTGTCATATGTGCAACACACATAAAAATAGGCCATGATTTGATTATGCATTCCCAACCACCATCTTCCTTTTCTGTCCCCTTCTCTCCTCTTCTCCTGAGACATTTATGTGTAGAAGACAGTGGCTTTGAAGCATTCAGCCTGTTTTCATTAAAAAAACCAAAATCCTATCAGCTTTTTACCATATAGGACCATATTCTTTCACACTGCCCTTTTAAGGAAGATCTTTAAATTAAAACTACCAAATCCATTCAACAGTGCCAGACTGAATCTTTTGTGCCTTTGAATCAATTCAACCTACTTCTGCGCATGTGCACAGATAACCACTCAAACTGCATATGTGGATGCAAACTCTGAACTCGAATGGGAAATTAGATGGAGAACAAGACAATCCTGCCATTTGGCAGAACAAGGTGGTGTTTTCAAATAACAATGGGATGGAAGAAGAATTGGTCAGCCATCTTATTTTCTGCCATTCCAATCCAAATCCAAGTCCTGTTGCACCAAAGATGCAGGACTTCCATGCTGTTTTACCACTCCATCAGCAGCACTACTAGAACAACTGAAGAATGAGGCAGTTATGATGGGAAGCAGTTGACCATCAACCAACAACAAGCAGGGGAGTCAAACTTGCAGCCTGTGGGCTTGATGTGTCATATGCTGGCCATGCCCACTCCTGGTTTAGCAAAGGGGGGAAAAGTCATGATACGTCATGTGATGACAATGTGATACCTGTTCGCTCATATAGGGCCGCTCTCCTCTGGGTTCCGACAGCGAGCCAATGTCATCTAGCGGTGCCCAGGGGTAGGGCGTTCTCTGTGGGTGCTCCCACCCTCTGGAATGAATTACCTACCGAGCTCTGGACGGCTCCTGATCCCCTCTCCTTCCATCGGGAGCTGAAGACTTGGCTGTTCAAGCAAATAGGCTGACTCTGATTCTGGGTTTATTATTTATCATTAATTAGTTATTTGACTTAAAGTGCGATTTTATTGTACATGTTTCTTAACTTGTGTTTACCGCCCTGAGTCCTTCGGGAGAAGGGCAGCATATAAATACATGTAATTAATAAATAAATAAATAAATAAATAAATAAATAAATAAATAAATAAATACCGTAAGTTTGTGATACCCTGAGCTAGTGCTACTGCTGATGCTTCTGGGAAAAAATAAATAAAGGTAGGGGACATGTGGGAAGTGTGATAGATCATCTTCTTCTACCTCAGGTGGCAAGCTTTCATTTTACACCTCTGTTTTTCTGATTACCTTGAAGTACACAAAAACTTTCTACTAACTAGTTCATCTCTTTTGTCAGGTCAGTTTCCAAAGGAAGGCAGAGGCATGGGAAGATGTCACGTTTCCTTTTGCTTATTCGCTCAGTAATCATATCACTAGACAAGATTGCAATGTGTGTGTGTGAGTCTCTTGTGGACATTTTAGCATTTGATTTAGTGAATATTTGTACCTAGGTTGCAGTTTCTGAGATCAGCCTTTGTTTTGGCACATTTAACACACATTTTAATATAGACCAATTTACATGAAGATGTCCCCCCCGCCCCCAAATGGAATTATCCTGTCACAAACTGCATGAAGACCTAATTCAATTATTTCGTCCAAGCAGACAGTAGATCTCTGTTTTTCTTGCAGTATAACATATGGCCTTTGAGTATATAGGTTGGGATACCTGATATGTTCTTTTTGTACTCAGGATTTGAGATAGTTTTCACATGACCTTTTTGTTTGGTGGTTGCAGCAGTCCCCTGATAAATATCTTAGGCAGGTTGTTTCCAATTGAATGTAAGTGTACAATAGTAATTTGGGTCCATTATTTCATATTTAAAGTGGACAGCCTTATGTGTGTATGTGTTTGTATGAGCCAGAGCAAAATGGAGTTAACCAAATATAAACAGCCTTTGACAGTTTCGGGCAAGTTTAAATGGATGGAGAAAAAGAGATTATTTCAAAAGCTTTCACTGAAAATGGAAAAAGTTGACTATCCACAAAAAATAATTATTTCTACTGGCTCTCAACTTTTTTCCTTGTTATTAGATATTTCAATCTGAACAAAGAAACTCTAACAAAAAGTATTAATATAATTTCCTTTACTGTGCAGAAAGATTTCCAGCTGTGAAATAGATTTTTTCCCTCTGTGAGAGCTATGCCTCTCGCTCCTTCAACTCACCTTTCAAGTACTGCTGGGACTTTTTATTTTTATTTTATTATATATTTTTACTACCTGGGTATCTATACTGCTGCAATCAAAATCTTCTTGCTTGAGTGGCTCATACTTGAAAGGCAGTGGAAGAAAATGCAGGGGCTATAACATTTGATCTTGAAAAACAATGGCTTTGAGTAATACCAGGATCTTTTTTTTTCTTTTATTGTCTTTTTCTTTTTCTCTTTTTTGTCACTATCTTTCACACACACACCTCTACACACACACACCCAGACAAAGCAAAAAATGCATACCATATGAGGTGACTAAAAAATTAACCAGACATTCTTGATCTTTGTAAACTGACAGTTTAATGCCAGCCACAGAAAATGGAAGATCAGTGTCGTAGTTTGTCCCTTCACCCCTTCGAAAGCTAATCCTGGTTTGCTTTAAAGAAAAATATGAAACTTAGGGTTGGGTAAGGCTGAGATCTAAACTGGTCATGAATCTTATCACACTCAATACTCTATATACCTGATATCCTCACGTTGATGCTTGTAACGTGATGATGGTGCACCAAAAGGTGGGGAAATCCAGTTGCTCAGTACATATTGAAAAATCATACTGTCTCCTTCCTGCATCTTTCCATCCCTTTATTTTTCAGGTGGAGATTGTGACTCCTCACCAATATGCCTGACAACCAACCTGTAAATTGTAAACCCAGAGAAAACACAAACCAAGTTTATTCTCTCTTGAGAATGGCTTTTCAACCTGCATCAATTCTGGTTTTATAATAGTCATATATATTATTTTAAACACATTAGGATACTCAAATGACACCTTTGAAAGGTGCAAAGGAACTGCCAAAGGTTGTTAAAAATCTGTTGCCTATTAGAACTACAAGACTAGCTATGACTTTAAATTACTATCTGGATTATTGCTTCAGATTATAACCTTGTCTTCCTTTTCTGAAAAATAAAGCCTTGCTTTTTTTTCTTTTGGAAAAGAAAAAGTTTTTACTTCTGTTGACTGTCTGGACAAGTCCTTGCTAGTCAAAGGTTTTTCCGAAATGGTTTGCCATTGTCTGCTTTCTATGGTTGAAAGGAGAGAATGGCTCAAAGTCCGGCTTTGTGCCTAGGGCGAAACTAGAACTAGAACTCACAGTCTCCTCATTTCTCATCTGGTACCTTAACCACTACACCAAACTGGTGTGTGTGTGTGTGTGTGTGTGTGTGTGTGTGTATTTTTACGTATACATATAAATATACATATACATAGATAAAGGTAAAGGTTCCCCTCGCACATATGTGCTAGTCGTTCCTGACTCTAGGGGGCGGTGCTCATCTCTGTTTCAAAGCCGAAGAGCCAACAGTGTCCAAAGATGTCTCCATGGTCATGTGGCCGGCATGACTAATGCCAAAGGTGCACGGAACACTGTTACCTTCCCACCAAAGGTGGTCCCTATTTTTTCTACTTGCATTTTTTACATGCTTTCAGACTGCTAGGTTGGCAGAAGCTGGCACAAATAACAGGAGCTCACCCCATTATGCAGCACTAGGGATTCGAACCACTGAACTACCACCTTTCGATCAACAAGCTCAGCATTTTAGCCACTGAGCCATTGCGTCCCTAGATATACATATACATATACATATACATGTACATGTACATGTACATGTACATGTACATGTACATGTACATATACATACATCCACTATCTGCCCTTTCAGATGTTGGCCTTTTTCTGCAGTATATAATATCCTTTCAAAGGTGTACAGAATTCTGTTCCCAGACCACTTTAACTTCTCCAGATTGAAGAAGTTCATCTTCATTCATCCTTAATTTCTAGTTTCTTGATCATGTATACAGCTCTCCACTGAACCTGTTCCAGTTTATCTGTATTATTTTTAAAATTAAGAAGCCTGAAGGTTAAATGGGAATGATTGCTTCTTGTTTTTAGAAAATGCGCTTTGGCTGATGCAGCATAAAATAGGACTTTCTTTGAAGCCACCTCACACTAATCCATGATGAGGATTTTAAAGATCAAGTGAGACAATAAAGTAGATGTCAAGGTTCTATAAGGATAGAAGCTATATGCCCATCAGAAAATCATTTTGATCTGATAGTGATCTCCAGTGTTGAGTACTTGGATAAAATGAAAAGTTCCAGTGAAAATAACTATGCTCACAAACTAATACCTCATTTCCCCCCAAATAAGATATCCCCTGATAATAAGCATAATTGGGCTTTTGATCACATGGCAATAAGGTCAAGTACTTATTTCAGGGTTCAAAAAAAATATAAGGCAGGGTCTTATTTTTGGGGAAATATGGTAAAGAAATGCTATTTTGTTTTTTTTTTAAAGAGTTCAGATGGACAAAATCAGCCAAGCAAGCAAACCTCAGAACTGCTCAGTAAGGTGTCAGGCTTCCTACAGATGCCCTAATTAAATCATGAGCCTCCAGCCAAGCTTCAAAAGCAATCCAGTTATTTATTATTTGGGCGTGTTCAAATAGCTCTGAAGTTTTGATGATTGGAAAACCAAGATTAAAATACTGAAAGACAAATCCATGAGCTAGAGCAGAGGCCCTTAACCTTTTGGGCACCAGGGACTGGTTCCGTGGAGAGAATTTTTCCCACAAACCAGAGGAGCCATGGTTTCATGTGCTGCCTGCATCCCACAGATGGGGCTTCACTTGTTTGCGCAGACTGGTTTCTGGCATACCATGAACCACGGTTGGTCCAAGGACCGGGGGTAGGGACCCCCTGACCTATATTGCATGACCTATAACCTGAGTCACATGATGAGGGGCTGTGGAAGATTGGATATTATCCCAAATAATAGTTAGGGATGTTCTCTCTGGCAATATTTACTATTACATGATTGTGTTGACAACCTTACTCTCTGTTACACTTAATAGAATGATTGCTATTATAGGATGTTGGTTTCTTCCTCATTTCTTAGCTGAAAGTTTAGAAGATCTCCCTCTTTCTCCCCCTTTCCCAGTCGCCTTTTCTGCTTTGTAGCACAGGCTGGCCAGATTTCACAGACTTCCCAGAGCTTTCTAAGTAACATAACACCTGACACAAAACTATTTCAATAAAATCACTGTTTCATCACAGAAATGATCCCATCCTTGGCTCCAGTCTCTCCCGTGCAGGCCTTCCCCACCTGTTTCATGTTTCTCCTCCTCCCTTTACCTGCTCTTTTCCACACAACAAGACAATCCAAAATGTGTGTGCCGTTTAGGTGTCACCCGGTCTACGAGGCTCGAAAAGCTCTGCCAGGGAGCATAAAAAACAAAAAAACATTAATGGCTCCATGGAATCACATTTCCCTGCAAAGGCAGAAAGCTGAGAAGAGGGGAAGGTAGCTATAGAATGTGAGTTTGAATGAGGACACTTTGTCTGTGAATGGAAACTCTACGTTCTTTGTGATTTTTAACAGGCTGTGTCTGTTCCCCCTCGAAAGGAATTGTAGGAGAGAAGATTGGATTAAGTAGTTTTTATTTTATTTCAATGCACTTGTTCACTTTTACAAAGATCAACTTACTTAGCCATGTAATAAAGTCTTGTTTTACAATAATAGTAATGTATATTATATCACTGTAGGTACCTGCACAGAAGAGAATTAGAGGAGGAAAAGAAAACAGTTGTTTCTTTGGTGAATGAAACATATATCATTACTTCCATTCACCAGGTTAGATATACCTTGAACCTTAGCAAGCTATTCAAAACACACTCCGGCTGCCAATTAATCAGCTTTAAAGCTAATAGGAAGATAAAAGGCTTGTGTCAATTCTACTCTTTTTTTGTCATCTTTTCCTCTAGTTCCCCTCCACCCCAACAAACCTTATGTGAGGAAAGCTTGGTTGTGTAATCAGCATGAACAACCTGGAGAAATAAGGTTTGTTTTGTCCTTAAACTGTTCTTTAAAGTTTAAATTTCCTCCTAATCCTCTCCTTAGGCACAAAGCAAACTAGGTGATCTTGGGACAGTCAGTCTCTCTGTCCTAGGAAGCAGGCAATAGCAAACTCTTCTGAAAATCTTGTCAAGAAAACCGGGGGGGGGGGGGGGGAGGGGTTAATTCAGAAAATCACAAGGAGTCAAGACGGAAGGTCTAGGACTTTTGCTGCAACCAAATCACCCTGGCAAACTCACCCTAGCCATCTTGCCCTGGTCGACTTGTCTCAGCCAATTTGCTGCAGGCTAATTCACCCATTCATTGTGGAACAATTCAATGCAGGATAACCTCAAGAAAAGGACAAATGAATTGAATGAGCCTTGTCTTGTTCTGGGCTTGAACTTTCTCAAGTTAGAAGTCCTTGAGACTAGGGTGAGCTGCAATTCTACTTGTCACTCTCTTGAGTTATCATGTGTTGAATTGTCCTGTGGCGAATTATCCAATGGTGAATTGGCTGCAGTGAATTGACTGGGGTGAGTTGGTCACAGTGCGACATCCGGGGTGAGTCAGCCACGGCAAGTTGTTCAATTCCACAAGAGCAAAACAAGCAATAGCATATCAAAATAGCAACAATGGTGCATTGGAAGATCTGCAAGAAATAACATTTGCCTGCAAGCAAGAACTGATGTGACCATCAAATAAAGAAAGTAATAAAAGCAAAGAAGCTAAAATGGTCTGGGTCTTTAGAATTGAAACAGACACACATCTGCCACACAACACCCCAGATGTAACAATTGTTGATAAGAAAAATGACAACATTCAAAGGACATTGCAATACCTGGAGAAAGAAGAACAGGAGAGAAAGTACTGGAGAAAATCATAAAATAGAAAGATCTGCAAATAGAATTAGAACAAATGTGACAAAAGAAAGCAGAGATCTATCAATAGTAATAGGTGCCTTTTGTATAATTCTAAAAAAATCTGGAGCATCACTTGTGCACTATTGGCATTGATAAAATCACCAGCGGCAAATTGCAAAAGGCAGTTTTACTTGGAACAGCTTAAATTCTAAAGAACTACTTCTGCCTATTCCAGCCTCTCAGGAAGAAGTTGATAGGTAGATAAAAATGACAAATCTAGAAGTTCTGAATATTTTTTTCTTTATAATTAAGCTCAATTATGACTAAGTTAGTGGTACTAGAGTTCCAAAAGGGAAAAACTTCAATATGGACATTATTAGTGACAATGGACATGCTGCTAAACAACTAATTCCCACAATACTGTCAAATTATTTACTAAGACTGTATTACTGTTATTCTTCTCATCCTTCCTAGTACCTATGTCTTCCCACTTATGACTATAACCAAGTCGCTTGTATCTTTATGATTTATATTGTTTTATTTGTTTCCTAATATGATTTGATTGCTTATTAGTAACCTATGACTATCACTAAGTGTTGTTTCTTATGATTCTTGACGAATGTATTTTATTTTTCTTGATGTACACTGAGAACATAAGCACCAAAGACAAATTCCTTGTGTGTCCAATCACACTTGGGCAATAAAGAATTCTATTCTATTATATTAAAGAATACATCCATAGCAGTGGCGAACCAATAGTGGCGGTGGCAAGAGGCTTTGCCCATCTACCCGGACGTCATCACAGATGCTCTGTGCATGTGCAGAAGTGCCGCAAGCAAGCGAAACGCACACATGCACACATGCGCTCCCAATTCTGAACCCACTACTGATCCATAGCACTCTTCCATGTGCAGTGTTATTTTAGTATAACTTGTTATCATGGATAACAATATCACTTGTTATCCAGCCTTTTCCTCAGAAGCTTAATGAGCATTGGATTCCTTCGTCTGATTATTTCACTGCAACCTCGTTCGGAAGGTGGGTTGGGGAACAGAGAAAACATCTGGCTCAGTGTCATCAAATGGTATTCCACAGCTGGAAGTAGATCAGAACCTGGATCTCCCCAACACTCAATGAATACTTCATTATGACACCACTCTAGTTCTGAAATTCTATGAAAGAAAAATCAAGAATAAGTCAGCAATGCCCTTTTCATTTTTTATTTTTGGTAAACAATAATAATACAACAATTTACAAGAAAGAGAAAGAAAAGAGGGAAAAAGAGCACATTCACATAATATGAATTTTCTGAGTAGTGGTTTATAGAATGTACATAGTTTTTATTGAAAGACACACTTCCAAAAACTTTCATGTGTGTTAAGAACTGCATTGAAAAATTCAGCAGCATGTGCAATTCAAAGGGTAATTTAGTTGCATGCTGTCCAGGAAAATGAACTGATTCTTTTAAAAAGTCAATTTAAATATTCCTCCAAGGTTTTTTTCCCAAGTTATCAGAGAAGTATTGCCATGCAAAAGAGTGCAAGAGACATTTTTTTCTGCCCAGCTCTGATAATACGTCATCACACATGGGAAGATTCAACGATACAGTAGTTTAAACTGGGTAACTATGAGTATCCTAGACCAAGCTAAATCTAAAAACCTTTTCTGGAAGCATGACATTCAGACAAAACGGCCATTAATTGATGCATAGATAAACCACATTTACAATCATTCAAAAGAGACAATAAAACAACCAAGAAGGAAACCAAAAACACAGAACTGGATAGCTCAGCAGACTAATGCATTATAATTTAACTCCAGCTGTCTGCAATTAGCAAAGTTCGAATCTCACCAGGCTCAAAGTTGACTCAGCCTTCCATCCTTTCTAAGGTAGGTAAATTGAGGATCCAGTTTGTGGGGGCAATAAGCTGACTTTGTATAAAAATATACAAAAGTATGAAGACTATTGCTTAAAGCATTGTAAGCTGCCCTGAGTCTCTGGAGAAGGGCGGCATATAAATCAATTTTTTTTTAAAAAAGGAACACATCCTTTCCAGCATAAAACACTCAGATAAGCAGGGATTAACACCAGACAAGCAATCAAGTGGAAAACAACACCCTAATCAAGGAACCACCAAGAAGAAAACCATATTCCCATCCAACACTGGCAGGGAAGCTACTGTATATAAACAGAGAGCAAACCCCATACTCACTAGTAGTAATGAGTTACCTTCTTGGGTAATGAAACATCTGCAAGAAACAACCAAGCTCAGAAAACACCAAGGACTCCAGTATGAGTAAATTTTTACTAGGAAGGAGCAAAAGCTAGCATGAGTCCACTGAAGAACAATAATAAATGGAAATATTAACACCATCTTGTTTTCAATATACAGGTAGAATTGTGCAGAGCGATACCCTCATCTAATTAAATATAAGTGTGAAAATAAAATAAAAAGTCATTTTGATACAAAAAGACAAAACCACAAATGGGATGGTGCCATCAAATAATAAGAAAAAATGAGGCAGCATGGTACTAACAGTGGTCCAGGTTTTTTTAAGAGAGAGAGAAAGAGAGAGAGAGAGAGTGGGAGTGGGAGAGGGAGAGGGAGAACAAACCAGATAGGAAACAGTAGGAGTCTTAAGTGTAAAAAAAAAAATGACTTAGCAGTGCAATGTTATTTTATCAGCTGACTTCAGAGTTAGCCTGGAAGTGTCAGGATTTAATAGCAATGCAGATACTCAAGGAGGACATGCCGACCTGGGCATGACAAGAGGATGATAGGGCTGTCAATAGTAATGGGAAAAGGAAGGAGGGGAAAGGATCTGAATGTTAAAAGAAGTCCAGTTTAGAGTGCTTTATTTGAATTACTGTCCAAATACTCAGAAGGAGAGGTGGAAATGCTTCAGTGGTAACTTGGTGAAAGACACCTCAGAAGAAATGGCATTCCCCCGCCACCCCCCCCTATTCTTCAGTATTCAGTTGACAAGCAAAGCTATAGGATTAAATTGAGATATAGCCTTATATAAAAAAAAACTGATAAAAATTATTACAAGAAAGAAATAATTTTTATACCATTTTCTCCCACCTATTAAAAGAAGAAACTTGCCACTTGCAATAAAATTTGAGGGCGAAAGTGGATATTTCTTTCTGTCCATCTTAAATACACCATGATTTTCTATTTTTAAAAAAATATTTATTTATTAGTTTGATTTATATGCTGCCCTTCTTAGGAGACTCAGGGTGGCTTACAATGCGTTAAGCAATAGCCTTCATACTTTTGTATATACCTGCTTAGTAGGGCTTTCGCCCCCCCCAAGCGGTGTTCATTTTTTTAATACAAGGTCAGCTTATTGCTCCCACAATCCGGGTCCTCATTTTACCTACCTTGAAAGGATGGAAGGCTGAGTCAACCTTTTTTTTTTTTTAAATAAATCTTTATTAAATATTTACATTAAAATTAACACAAAGTAAACATTGAAAAACAATATAAATGGTGAAATGTAGAAACACATAAACACAAGACTAAAACGAAACGACAAACATGACTAACCGAGAGTTAAGCTCACTCTCCAATTAATAATAACTAGTATCATCCAAACCAAACATTTCAATAGAGTCAATTTCTACTAACTATCTACGAAAGAATTAGCCTGTTTTTGTCGAAATTTTAAGAAATCATATAGCCTAATAAATATCTAATTAATCTAAATAGACGATCTTATCACCCCATTCCTAGGTTTAATCTTCTTTTGAGCCAGACAAAGCATTTGTCCCAACTTCTATTATATATTGAATCTTTCTTGTCTTTTAAAATATACGTTAATCTATCCATCTCAGCACATCGGAGAATCTTGTTTATTATCAGATGATCAGGAGGCGTATCTACATCTTTCCACAGTTGGGCAAATGCCATTCTCGCCGCTGTTGAGACATGGACAAATATATACCAATCTTTGTTATCAATATAGTCTGGTCTTATTCCAAGCAAGTAGAGGTCTGGATAAAGGGGAAAGCTCACACCTGTTATTTCAAACAGCCACTGTTTTATTTTCCTCCAATAGCGTCTAGTTGACGGACAGGTCCACCACTGGTGGAAGAAAGTACCCTTGGCCGACCCACATTTCCAACATCTATCAGAGGACCCTGGGGACATCTTAGCAATTCTGGTGGGGGGGAGATACCAACGGTAGATCATTTTATAGAAGTTTTCTTTGAAAGGGGAAGAAAGGGTCAGTTTCATAGTTTTGTTCCATACATTTTGCCATGCATCAAGCTGAATTGTTGTTCCTATATTTCTCCCCCAGGCAATCATCGAGTCCTTTACAATCTCCTCCGCCATAAAATTGGATAAGAGAAGGTTGTAAACGTTAGAGATAAATTTCCTTTGGTCACCTAGGAGAAGCTTGTCAAAAGTTTGTAAATGAAGGGAAATACCAGGCTCCTGTTTATCCCTAGCGAATCTAGTTTGAATTTTCGCATAGGACCACCAATCTATGTCTAATCCTCTAGTTTGGAGATCCGCTCTAGGTCTAAGTCTCCCGATTTCATCCAACAAGTCACCATAAACCCAGTTCCTCTTTGTGTTGTGCACAGTTGGAAGGGTCACTGCCTCTAACGGAGACACCCATTTAGGAATCTGTGTATAAACTTGCTTCTTCACCATTTCCCAGACCCTTATTAAAATTCCTCTAATATAATGATTTGTAAAGTATTTGAATTTTTTGTCTTTTTGAGACCACAAAAAAGAATGCCATCCCTGCTGCAAATCGTATCCTTCAATTGTTAGAATGCGCTGAGTCAACCTTGAGCCTGGTGAGATTTGAACTTGAGTAATTGCAGACAGCTGGCAACTAAGTGCTACTTTAACAGCACTTAGTCCACTGCGCCACCAGGCTCTTTATGGGTGGGAGAATACAATTTTCCCCTTGCAAGTGGAGATATTTGATTTGTAATTTAGGAATAGGGCACAGGTATGTCCAGGATCATACCACTGCATATATATGCAGGAGTGGGCTGCTACAGGTTTGCCTGGGTTTGGGAGAACCCGTAGCTAAAATTATGGCCGGTTTGAAGAACCTCCAAATCCCATCCCTGGCTGGACCTGCCCACCCCGCCCCACCCCTCCCTCCACTCCCAGGAGTCTCCATGCAGCCCATTTTGGATGTGAGGTAAATTCAGGATCCACACAGAGACTCAGATAGGGGCAAAAACTGACCCCCCCAGAAGCTCCGGAGGGCCTCTGGAGCCCAGGGGAGGTAGTTTTCACTCTCCCAGAAGCTCAAGGAAAGCCTCCAGAGTCTGGGGAAGTAGAGAACATCACCCCCCCCCCCCGACTGGGCAATGCCAACCATGGCCACCCCATCCAGCAACCTGGCAGAGAATCCATTGCTGAAATTTTTGAAGCCCACCCCTGTGAATATATGACAGAAGAGAGATGGTAACACAGTGATCGACCACACATTTTGTATGCTGGAAGACACACATTGAATAACAGACATGCCTAGTTTAGAAACATCAGGTTTCAGGCGTGAAATCAATGAAATGGAAGAATAGACTATGAGTCAAGTCCAAACATTATTTTAGAGAGCAACACAAGTTGATGAAGAAGAGCAAAACAATATATAGCAGAAAGCTTTCCACATGCAAATGGACAGACAGCATAGAAAGCAAAAGACAGGTAGAAAGAATTATTCCCATTTATGAGGCTACTGTTTTTTTTTATACCAAGAGCATATAGGGCAGTGGTCAACAACACAGAATACACAAACACCAAGATAACTATGAGCACTGAGTAGAAACCTGTAGTACCAAGTGAAAACAGAAAAATTTTATTATCTTGTCAAAGATCACAAGAAATTTCAGGTATAGTTATAGGATGCAATTACAATAAACTTATGAAATCTTGCCAGATCCTAGCTATTTAATTTAGTTTAACATTTGGCTCCTAGTGCTGGAGAATGTCAGCACCTAATGGGAAGACTTTGGCAAGGTTCATTTTACCAAAAAAGCCTGAAGTCTGAAGACTTATATCAGGGAAACTTACAGTACATAGCCAAAATCTCTGCTTTCCTCTCTGGGGAGAAGAAAGTCTATTTTTTCCCCCAGCTCAGAAATTTTTAAAAAGGAAGAGACATTAGATTGCAAGATGTCAGCTATTGACTTTATTTTAACCAACACAACAAGTAAGCCACTATTTCTGGTTTGAATTTCTTGCAGATCGAATCAGCATACCAAAATTTTCACAGGAGACAGCAAGTTTTGTCAACATACCAAAAGCATTGAGAAGTAATAGTGGGAGTAAACATCATCTGCCAAAGGGAAAAGAGAAGGCAGGGTAGGGCAGTAGGGGAGGGGAGAGGAGAGGGGAGGGGAGAGGAGGGGAGGGGACAGGAGAGGAGAAGAGAGGAAACTTGTAAAGGAGTTGTTATCATCTGAGGCCTACAACAGAAACAGGCCACTTAGATATAGTGATGTGTGTGTGTTAAATTATCAACAGTAAGAATAGACGAAGGGTATTTATTTGGATGCCAGCTGAGCATAAAGAACTTCAAAAACTGTTTTCTTAGAATTCTTCATATGGATACATACAGTATACTTTTACACAAATATTTATTCTAAACTTATTTCTAGTGTGTAATGGAGTGAGACACAATGGCAAATATATTTGTTTCCCAAATTAAATGCATTTTTCATTGCACCGGAACTCTTTCCTACTTGCTTAAAGCAGATACCAGATTGAATTAAAAGTAAGGAACAAGTTTGCATGTACACTAGCAAACAGTAAACTTAGTAACTAAAGAAGGTACTGTAAAGATTAAGTAGTTAGATAACTGACATAATTAATGAGTTACAATTTGAGAGTGTGACAATATGGCAAAATGGAGTAATAAATATCTGTAATGACTATACAGATTGAAAATAAACAGAAATATCAACCAATAGTTGTACATAGGTTCAACTCAATGGAATGTGTGTGTTTGCTTGAGAAACAGATCAACTCCAAATCATGATCCTATTCCAGTAGCATCATTCTCACTCCCAAGTTTTTCAAAATCTGCACAAATGCAACAAATTCTCAGAAATAGCAGAAGTCATCAGTAGAAGTCAACTTCCTTAATTACACAAGGTTTATTAATGTCAAAACTGTGGAAATTGGTGGCAAGTCTCCCTAAGCTACTTTAGACTGTTCCATAATAATAATAATAATAATAATAATAATAATAATAATAATAACAACAACAACAACAACAACAACAACAACAACAACAACTGTGGTGCGATAGCTCAGTAGTTAAGAGACTGGGCTGGTTGGTTGGAAAGCTGACAGCCAAGTTTGAGACCCAAGTATGGTGCGATGGATTGAATGCCCATCTTCGCCTATCTCTGGCCCACCTAGCAGTTAGAAAGCATGTAAATGCGAGGAGATAAATAGGTACCACTTTGGTGGGGAGGAAACAGCACTCAGCAATGTCATGCTAGCCTTGTGACTGTAGAAGCGCCTTTGGACAGCGCTGGCTTACAGCTTTGAAACAAAGATAAGCACTGCCCCCTATAGTTGGCAATGATTAATGGAGTAAAATCCATAGGAACTCCTTTCCTTCCTAATAATATTAGGCTATGTGCTGTGCAGAAAACAGGATTTTACTGCTGGATATGTTTTTAAGACTCATACTTAGCCTCTGCATTAGCCTTTTGCATTTTGTCAGGAACTGGAAAGTGCATTTAAGCATAAGACCAACTTTTTTAAAACTTAATTTTTGGGGAGAGAAAGAAGGCTTGCTAGAGCCCCTTCAAACAGGCTACAAAAGCCTTTTGGAAATATTTTTTTTGCGGGGGGAGGGCGGCGAGGTTAGGGGGAAAAAAACCCAGAACAGTTGATCATTTTCAGTGAAGTTAAAGGGTTAGGAGAAAACATATTTATCATGACAGCCTTTCCTTTCTTTGTGAACTTGGTTGTCCATCTCACACAAGTGCCTCACTGTGCAGCTGGTTTTCCAATCCTGCCAAGATGTGTGGTAGAAAATAAAAATATTTGCCAGCCTTGCTTTTACAACAGCAATAATGACAATAGCAATCCGTTTATTCTTTTGTGCCGTCTGGGCCTCCAAGCAACAGTCCTTCACTGCCCACAACACAGGATTCTGGCACGCAGCCGGGCTCTGCAGGCTGACAGCCAAAGTGTTTTGTTCAGACTAGTGCTGGCAACACTTTCATGAAAAAAAGGTTTCCCTTCATCTCGGAGGCCAGATGCAGATGACAAGGAAACAAGGTCCTATTCTGCTTCACCTATTGCCCCATTAGTTCCCAAATACTGGCCTAGATGCTCATCCTGATTAAATCTGATTGACAAATTAACCCAGTACTTTACTCAAAGGATGTTGGGAACCAGCCAACTTCTGTGACAGCCACTCAGCTCCATCACTGGGTAGGTAGCTGAAGCCTAGACCCACTCAGGTGTATAGGGAGAATAATGTTTCCTCCTGTGAGTCTTTTCTGCATCCTTCTCATTTACAGAGTTCGCTTAATTGATGGCTTGAAGCACTACAAGTAAGAACAGTTCCCCATGTTTGAAGTAAAATATTATTCACTTAGCCTTGAGCCAGCATCTAGAATGACATTTACTAACCTTTTCAACAATCCTTATCATGCCAAAGTAACAATGCCATCTAACGGTAATCTCAATTTCTATGTGCAAGACAAGCTAAGGAAAGAGGCTGATGGATTCCCTCTAATATCATTTCCTTCCTCTCTGACCAGGTATTGGGAAAACATCCACTAACCTTCTTCTTCTTCTTCTTCTTTTTTAACTGTAGAGTCGAGCTGTGGATAGAGAGAAGACAGTTTTGTCAACCTGAGCCATCTGTCAAAACCTAATTGACAGAGGAAGTGGAAGTTCTCCTGCTTCACTGGGAAGCCATGTGGAGAAGGTTGATGGTCAACACTTACCTGTCAGATCTCTTAAGATTTGAGAGTAAAAACTTATCTCCACCTTCTTCTTTTTTTGCCAGGGTGCAGCCTTAATGTCTGTCTACCCTGGCAATCAGGACTAGAGATGTGATAGGAAAAAGTGGAGTCAAGTTGGCAATGCTTATCATCCAGGCCCCAAATAAGTTGTTAGGTACTATGGAGTTTCCTTATTGCATCTTCTCCACCTGCTACACAGCCTGCTATTTCTTCTGAAAGAACACTAGACCTGTGTTTAGTGAGAATATATTTATAAGTAGCCCAGCTAGCAGCTGACAGCAGAAGAAGGGTTGCTTAATATTAGGAGAGACCCTCTTTAGAAAATCTTGTACCTGTCTCCCCTTTTGTGCCTCTCAACTGCTTTTCATGATATTATAAACAAGGTATAACATTCTTTCTCAAATGCTCTAAATTCATGATCAAGAACAGTTTGTACAGCATTTGACAGGTGTGGTGGTGGGTGGTGCCGTGAAGCAGAGGAAAAAAGAGGGGGACCAATCAGAGAGAAGGTTAGGTTTCAGTTTATTAAATTTCTATACCGCCCTTCTCCCGAAGGACTCAGGGCGGTGTACAGCCATCATAAAACAATGTAAAAATGCAAAATTTAAACAATTTAAAAACAGATTACATATTTTGGCTGTTAAATTAAAACCCACAAATTTAAAACACCTCATCCCAATTTATTGTTACGCCAGTCCAGCCTGATGAAATAGCGGGGTCTTAAGGGCACGGAGAAAGGTACGCAGGTCAGGAATCCCGGGGGCAGTTCATTCCAGAGGCGGGTGCCCCCACAGAGAAAGCTCTCCCCCTGGGGGTCACCAGTCTACATTGTTTAACTGATGGCACCCTGAGGAGTCCCTCTCTGTGGGAGCGTATTGGTCGGTGGGAGGCTATTGGTGGCAGAAGGCAGCCCTGTAGATAACCGGGTCCTAAGCCATGGAGCACTTTAAAGATGGTCACTAACACCTTGAACTGCACCCGGAAGACCACTGGGAGCCAGTGCAGCTCAAGGAGGAAGGTCTAAACTTATAAATAAGTGCTGACCTTGATCATGAAAGATGTCAGGTTATTTCCAAGCTGTAAACTGCCATGTTTCATTGTCTGTGGAAAGAGGAAAATGCTACCTGAACAACAGAATAGTCAAGGAGGACTTTCAGTTCCTCAGATAGAATTGGGGGTAAAATAAATGCATCATAAATTGAAAACATCCTAGACTTGTCTGGTTGTCTTTAGGTACAAATGGGGAAAGGCCTTAAAACATGGTGGGCTGAAATGTTTATTGGAAGTATATTAATGTTTAAAAGCAAAACATTGAGGATGGGAGTGCATTTATCTTGTACTAAAAGGAGTTGGAAGTCAATGCCTCCTTTTCTTTCTTTCTCTCTTTCCCCTTGTATATCAGATCCCTTTCCCTCTGCTTCCTTTCCCTCCCTTAATTTCCTATTTTTTTCTTTTTTTTCTTTGTATTTTATATAATAAAAATAAAAATGATAAATACTGACAAAGTTATTGGAAGTCCAAATGGCACCACAATGAGTAAAGAATGATTTTGTTTTGTTTTGCTTCAAGGATACACAGAAATATTTTAAAGGGATGTGTATCCTTATATGGACTCAAGTTTAAAGAAAAGAGCAGAGGAAGGGGGGGGGGGTGACTTCAGTTGACAAGGAACAAAGGAGAGAGTCAGTTCTGTCCTTTCAGAAGAGAGGTTAGGAGAACTGGATGGTTGCCAAGCTGAAATAGATGAGTTTGTTAATGTATGGATTGAAAAAGCTACTCTCTGTTTCTTAAACTTTTTAAGACAAAAAACACCACACAATGTTCTTTTTATGAGGATCATCTATAATTGTTTCTTTAAAAATGTAAAAGGAATATTGAAACAAAGCATGTTTTAATAATATTCTATTAAAACATAAAATCTAAACATTAATGGGATGCAAATGCTTTCATATAATGGCATATTTCATCACAGTCTAAGTGAAATTTATTAAAGAAAGCCTCAGAATGGGTATCACATTTTGGCTTGGTTCTACTGAGTGCTGACAATCCAAGACATGTTGAAGGAAAAGCTGGTACAACCTCCCAATACCTGTTCATTTAAAAGCTCCCTTTCTTTGAACTTTCATCCAAAAGTCATCTAGTGATGAACAATTTCTATATATTGCTTCTGAATGACATCTGAGGCGATACCTATCAACATCTCCTCTTAATTCATAAATAGGTCACTCCTTTGAGTGGTAAAACCAGGTGGATCCAAACCCAACAAGCTCTTGGATCCTAGGATCAGCAAGTAGAAGGTTTCCAAGTTGTTCTGAGGAGACTGGAGTTTCAAAGGACTTGGTTTAAGGAACACTGAATTAGGGCATTGCCATAATGCTCCCTACAATTTTCTAAAGATTGGTGCCAAACAGAAAACTAATTATAGCTAGCCCTGAATTATATTTTCTTTCTAATTTTAAGTTGTTTGAAAAAAAAAATTAGTGGCTCATATTGTGGCAGTATTACTAAGTTACAGATACTATATGCTCTATGCATTCTTTGCAAATTATAAAAAGAAAGCTATGGTATAGGTGAATATTGGATGGGGGATATCAAAAGACATCTGTTGCCCTGAACATTTTCTCTGCCCAGAGAGAAAATGGTAAAACAAAACAACTCATTAAGAACACTTAAAAAGGACTCTTGCTAGCCCATATCTCAAACGTGTTCCAACAATAACTAACTAAACATTGTAGACAACCCATAGCTACATCAGCTAGGTATCTGATCTATATTAGCCACATCAGCTAGGTAGCTGTTCAGAAGAGCTGTATAACTAAAGCAGGGTTTCTTAACTTTGGCAACTTTAAGACATATGGACTGCAACTACTAGCATTCCCCAACCTTGGCAAAGTTGATAAGGTTGAGAAACAGAGTAGAGATACAGGTACCTAGCTGAAGTAGATACAGCTACCTACTTAATTGTAGGAATGCTTGTGTTGATAATCTTGTGGCCTTTTTTGTGATTGTATCTGTTGCTTTCCAACATGAACACACATCAAAATCTAAAGATGCCCTCATGAACAATAATTGTAAAATCAAAACAGAGATACATTCTTTTGATTGGAGCTGGAAAATCATAATCACAATGTAACAGACCTTGATTATTTGATACAAAACTGATGTCTCTTTCATAGGGGAAGAAAAATCACCAGAATTTGGAAGATTTTTTTTTTTTTAGTATAATGTCAACCAAAATGTTAGATGCTGCACATCCAGTCATATCAGTGGTCCATCTAGCTCTATAATAAGAGAAGATAATATGGCACCTCTGGGCACCAATGTGATTTCCAGCCTTTCTTGTTCTCATCCAGCACCCTGACCCACCTTATTTTTTAAAAAAATCAGTCTACTTTATGTAAATAAAACAAGAAGCTGTCTTTCTGAAAAGCAAACAATCATAGTTATTCACTGGGATGCCTTTACAAATGCTTTTGAAACCTTACTGGATGGATAGAGAGTATCATGTGACCCCAGATCACTTTCTGATCCATGGGTATTTTCTGATAGACTATAACTATCACTGCAGCCATTGTTGACAAGGGTAAGTTGGTTGACAGCCTTTTTTTAAAAAAAATGAATGTGCCCAGAAGATGATCTCAAAAAGCCTATCACGGTCCATTTCTCGCTGCTGGCCTTTCTCCAAAATTTTAAACACGAATCTTCCTTTAAGATGCCTTGAATTGAATATGAAATCTTTCACATACAAGGCATGAGATCTGCTACTGTGATGCCACCCTTCTAAAATCATTAAAGGTTGACTGACTGACATGTCCATCAGCTGCAGGTTATTCTGTTTGACTGATCTGGTGAATTATAAGAATCAGTTATCCTGATCATTAAGACAACCCACAAGCAATGATAGAGGATAAGTGAATGATTTTTATGCAGCTTTCAGGGTCTTCAGACATTTGGAAACAAGAAAATGGATGTGCAGTGCCATGTACTCACCACATTTCAAAAGCCTTGTTCAAAATTAAAGTGTGTATCAAAATGTGGTTCATGTTGTGCCAGATGTCAAAATATTTAAAAATAGTTGGGGAACTTGGTTCATTTAATTTGACACAGTATAATTAATGCAACCCAGTTTCCTTTTTAACTTGATGTTTCCTTCAGGAAAAAAAAGTTAGAATTATAGTATTTAAGCAGTGCAAATTAAGAACTAAAATTACCTCCCACATTTCCTGAGAGCAGGCATACATGCTTTGAACCAAGCATATGAGCTTAGTCCATCTATTGATATACACAAATACATCAAGAAGAAAACTTAGAAGAAATTTGTTTATCAAATTTATTTAGTCATCTGTCTCACAAAAAGTGAGTCTTGGAAGCATATAACAATCAAATAAAAAAAAACACACACACACATATAATGCAATCATAAAATATAAAACAGTTATAAGAAATTAAAATATATTACAAATTAAAATATACAAACAAAGGCATGGAAAAAGTGAATACATCAATAGTGTGGAGCCATCCTGA
Source organism: Masticophis lateralis (assembly GCA_030761175.1). NCBI lineage: Eukaryota > Metazoa > Chordata > Lepidosauria > Squamata > Colubridae > Masticophis > Masticophis lateralis. The sequence continues at coordinate 259,078,786 of JAUDYJ010000002.1, read as the reverse complement.
GATGTTATTGCTTCCTTGGGACCTATGGCAAAGAGAAGTCAGATAAAATAGGTTGTGAGATATGTTTTCTTACTGTATTTGTTTATGTGCTACAGCCTTGTGATTCGCCAACAGGAGCAAGTAAAAATACTGGAAAGCTGTATGCAGAGAGCTAAAGAACAGGATATGGCTGTGGATCTGCTCAATCCTTGAATTTGAAATCATCATCTTCATCATCCTCATTCTTACCATTCTTACGGTATCATGTTCAGACTATCCCCAATTGCCTCCAGAATACAGTCGTGTATGGAAGAATCTTAAAGTTGGCATTTGTTGCTGGTACAAAGAAAGGGAAGAGAAATGCTAAGTTAAAGCACTCCTTGTGACTCAGCTCTCTTTATAAATATGATCTGTCATTTGTTTTTTGGTTTGCTTTTAATTTTAATTATGACTGAATGGTATGTCGAAGGAAGGACCCTGGAAAGAGCATGGAGATGATGGAAAGAGCCCTGCAATCAGACCTGCTGTCCCTGCCACACCTACATGAGTGGCATTTGTTTTTCTTGCCAGTTGAGGATGTCAGGTAAGGGAGGAGAGCAAAGGTGGAGGCCTTGACCAATTGCTTTGCCCATCAGTCACTGCACAAATGGATTTATGGCAACATCATTCAGCAGTGAACCAGAAAAGGCACCAGAGGCAGGATAAAGACTAGTAAAGAGGGAATGGATTTCATGCTGGTATATTTTTCTACTGAATCAAGGGCAGATAGTTAGCAATTCACTGCAACTGGGGAGAAAGGATGATTACAGTTGCTGCTGTTACACGGTTGTGAGTCACAAGGCCTTGCCAATCTATTACAAACATCTAGAGATCTTTTGTTCATTCCGCTTAAAAACAACAAGAGATATTTCAAGAAACCCAGTTTAAAGATTTATGCTTTCTTATTGGAAAAGTGCTACAATAGGCCACTCTTGGAATATTGCATCCAGTTTTGGTCACCACGATGTAAAAAAGAATACTCTAGAAAGAGTGCAGAGAACAGCAACAAAGATGATCAGGGGACTGGAGGCTAAACCAGGAGTACCTTTACTACCGGTACCTTTACTACCGGTTCTCAAATGGACTGTGTGCGCATGCGCAAAAGCTTCCATACGTACACAGAAACTTCCTGAAGATGTCCAGGTCAGTGGGCAGAGCCTCCCGCCGGTTTTACTACCGGTTCTTGTGAACCGGTCCAAACCGGGGGCAACCCACCAATGGGCTAAAACATATGAAGAACAGTTGCAGGAACTGAGTATGTCTAGTTTGATGAAAAGAAGAACTAGGGGTGACATGACAGAAGTGTTCCAATATCTCAGGGGCTGCCACAAAGAAGAGAGAGTCAAGCTATTCTCCAAAGCACCTGAGGGTAGAACAAGAAGCAATGGGTGGACATTAATGAAGGAGAGAAGCAACTTAGAACTAAGGAGAAATTTCCTGACAGTTAGAACAATTAATCAGTGGAACAACTTGCCTCCAGAAGTTGTAAATGCTCCAACAGTTTTTAAGTTTTTAAGAAGAGATTGGATAACCATTTGTCTGAAGTGGTGTAGGGTTTCCTGCCTAAGCAGGGGGTTGGACTAGAAGACCTCCAAGGTCCCTTCCAACTCTGTTATTCTATTCTATTCTATTCTATTCTATTCTATTCTATTCTATTCTATTCTATTCTATTCTATTCTATTCTATTCTATTCTATTCTATTCTATTCTATTCTTCCAAATTTAATGATTAAATTTAGAAATGGGTCATTGTAACACCTTTCTAACATAGCCAACAGTTTATTCAGAGTGAAAAGATGTCTGTACTAAAATATATAGATGATTGCAGACCTAAGGATGGAAAGAGCAGTTCTTCAGAGGAAGAATTATGCAGTACTGAATTCTCAATCCTAGCTTATAACTTTGGAAACTGCAGTCCAACAAGTATAAGTATCAGGAAGAGGAAGTGTCATCACAAGCATCCTCACATCATTGTTTAAACAATACAAATTGTACCATTTGCATCATAGATACCATGACAATGTAATGTAAGTGACATTATTGTGGCTTGTAGAAAACACTTATGACAGGAAAACTGGCTGGGGAATCCTGCTGTATCCAATGCTCACAGTGAGAAAATGGCTTTTTGTCAGATCATTTATTTATGAAAATGCTTATCTTTCCTCTGATTAACCAGATGCTTGGACTGGCTCACAACAATGGAATAAAGATTTACCACTCAACACAAAAGACAATTATTACTCAATAAATTAGAATGATTTAAGATGCAGAAGAAATGTGGTGTTATACCTGAAGGAGTTAAAATATGTTTATTCATCTTCGTTAAAGACAAGGTGATTCCTGCCATTCTGAGATGCGGCAGCAATAATGTAAACAGATTTAACAGATTAACAGAGTTGGAGGTCATCTAATCCAACCCCCCACTCAAACGGGGGGTTTAATATGTATATGTATAATACATATTATTAATATGTATATATTAATCTGTTTAATGCAAACATGCAATAAAAACATTTGCCAACACTTATATACACATCCATTCTCCCCAATTCGGTTTAGGTCTCTCAAGACCTAGAGAGGTTTCCCAATCCTGATATAATGGATGTATTTGTGTCTACTAACCTTAATCTCATTTGTATGCTTCTTACATTTTGGCTATTGTATTTCCCTTAAACCATATTATTACCCCTGATAACCTTATTAAATCAGTGCCAAAGTGCATGTAATTTGTATGATAACTACATTTAATACAGTTTGTATTAAATATAGTTTGTATTAAAGGATAACTATATTTTCATTTTAAGTAGAAGAGTTTAAAAGTTTAAAAGGATTACCGGTAAGTTATATTTTCAATTGCAGAGGCTGTGCCTAAAATTTATCCCCATCCTACCTGCTCTCTCTTTTGGAAAAGGCTCATTTTAAAAGCAGAAAAAATTGGTGGTATGAGCTCTCAAGTACTTTCCGTTATTTCAATAAATGATGAAAATGGAAGATTTTCCATGGGGAAAATTAAGTAAGAGAGTGTCTTTCTAGAGAAAGAGAAATTTGTCATGGTCTCACCTCCATGAAGAAGGATTTCCTACCAGGAAGAGTGCACTTTAGAAAATTGTATTATGCATACTGACCATTTAAACCTATTTAGTAAGTGTTCTTCATGTGAAAAACATGTCACTGTGGAGTTAATGGGGCTACATTGGGTGTTGATTTGTATGGATGTTTAAAACACTAAAGAGCACCTAAGGATTATTCTCTGAACACCAAGCTTTAACATGCCACGTTGTTTGCTGGTTAAAAATTATCATAAAAAATACTTGAATATTAATTTATTTCAATAAGCTAAATTGATATGTACATAAATGAAAATAGCACTCTTGCTGTCTCAAACCAATTCAAATAGAGACATTTTCTAGTCTTATCAGAAGTTGTCTCCAGGCCAAAAAAAAAAAAAAAAAAGTCTGGAGTGATTTACTCATTGTATTTATAATCTTTTCTATACCAAGGGACAAGTTGAAGCATACGATTTCCACCACAAGTGTCCATTCACAAATGATCCACAAATGGAGTTGATGAATGTAGAAGGTTTAGGGAAAAATGTGGGAAGATTAAAAATAAACATTCTGTACACCTAATTGTGTCTTTAAGAGTGCCCCTTTACTCTCTCTCAAAAGACAATGGTTACCATTCTCTTCAAATAAGACAAGTATACACCTGGAGGAAATGCTTTGGTGTTATCCAGCCATCAGTCATCACTTACAGAGATCCAGTAGAGCTGTATAATACACTCCGAAGTCATGCAGTACACATGGTTCTTTATGCCTTCTCTTTACAGTGACTGACAGTTTGCTAGCAGCAAATGATCTAAGGGATGATCATGGTTTCTACTGTTAAGACTGTCTACAAAAAACTTCCCCTTTCACAGAAGTTTTAATCTTTAAAGAGTCACAAAATGCAGAGGGCTATAATGGGAATCTCCAGTGTTCCTAAACCGTGTGTGATAAATTCACACCAGGACTATTGTCTTAGCCAATACTTGTTAAAATGAGTTCTGTATGAATTCCTACATCAGCTGGCAGTTCTTCTATTCCTTTATCTTAATATTGTCTAGGGACGCAGTGTCTAGAGATGCAGTGGCTCAGTGGCTAAGATGCTAAGCTTGTTGATCGAAAGGTTGGCAGTTCAGCGGTTTGAATCCCTAGTGCCGCATAATGGGGTGAGCTCCCATTACTTGTCCCAGCTTCTGCCAACGTAGTAGTTCGAAAGCACATCAAAAATGCAAGTAGAAAAATAGGAACCACCTTTGGTAGGGAGGTAACAGCATTCCGTGCACCTTTGCTGTTTATTCATGCTGGCCGAATGACCACGGAGACATCTTTGGACAGCGCTGGCTCTATGGCTTTGAAACGGAGATGAGCACTGCCCCCTAGAGTTGGGAACGACTAGCACATATGTGCAAGGGGAACCTTTACCTTCACCTTTAATATTGTCTAATGAAGGTTGGTGTATTGGAAAAGAAACTTGCCTAGATTTAAAGCAGGGCTGTCAAACTCGTGACCCATGTGCCGGATGTGTCACGTGCTGGCTACGCTCATGCCCAGTTTAGCAAAGGGGGGAGGAGTCATGATATGTCATGTGATGATGCTGTGACGATGCAAGATTCACACCCCTGATTTAAAGGCTGGGATTAATGATTCATCCACTATTAGTAAATTGTCCATCATGGGAAGAAAGGCTATTTTCCTTCCCCTCTATAGCTTTATTTTAAACTTGGTTCAGCAAGTTGAGAGTGACTCCAGTCAGAACATGGCAAAGCTCTCTTGGGACACATGTAAAAAGCCATAAATATAATTCAGATGTCTCAACACCTATAGATCAGGGTCAGAGCTTAGTGAGGTCTTCTCCTTTCCTCAAGCATTCTTTTTAATGGCTGCAAAACATCCACATATTTATTTGCTATTTGATATATGGTATGTGGTTTCAGAATATATATGTACACTTGCCATCATACATCAGATCATGCAAGAATATTTCAAACCTGTTCCCATCAATACTGGAGACGATTCACAAATTAAAAGAAGAGACTCCACCTGAGTCTTTCGATAACAACTAGTTAATAAGACAAGCGAAAGGTGTGTGTGTGTGTGTGTGTGTGTGTGAGTGAGTGAGTGAGTGAATGATTGTGAATGAATGTGTGAGATCAGCAGACACATGTGCCTCTTCTTATCACTCAGCTATTGAGGTATAAAGAGGAAGCTCTCCATCCTTCTTCAGAGCTGAAGATGGGAAGCAAAACATCTTCAAAGAAAAGCCAGAAAGTCCAGTTGCCTCTTGGAAAAAGCACCTTTGGAGCTCACCATCCTATATTTAGTCTCTCGTACTTCAAAATGCTTCCCATAAGGTTGTGCCAGTCTCCATTCACCTTCCTAAGCAGGCTGCCTGCCACGTAATGATGAACTCCAAGTTGAAGTCCAGAGTGAAATTGTTGGTATCTGCTTCTGGAGTATAAAAGACCACAGATGAGAGCTCTCCTCCACTTAGAGCTAGAGAAAAATAAATGATTCACAAGAACTGGACCAAACTGGCTAGCTAACTTTCTTGGATCAATACTGATAAATCAGTTAAATAACTTGCCAATCATCCTTTTTTTAAAAAAAAAAAACAGCATATGAAAATGGTAGACCACAGTTCTTTGGACTGTTCATTCTTTTGGCAAAAGTGAGGGATTGACAATATGAAACATGTAACTTCTGCTAGAGTCTAATTTTCTCAGTGTTGTCTTCTTTATTTCCTTCCTGCCCTTTTCATGGTAAATTGTTTCCTACTTTAACATCTGGGTTGGGCTACCTGAGTTTTACGTTCATTGCCCAATCAATATCTTTCCTCTTTTCTGTCTCTTTTAGTTTTCTAGAGTTATTTTTTCAATGTTCCATTTTATAAGATTTTTTTGTAGGCATAATTATCATAATCCAGAGTTTTTTTGTGCTATAATATTTACAAATACGTTAATAAAAACAATATCAAAGTAAGGACTGAGTTTCTTTTTTTAATTTTAAAAACAAACTTTATTAAACTTAAAAAGATAAAATGCAGTATATACAGAATACATTTATATTAATCTGAATAGCATTACTTACTCACAGCAAAAGAGAAAAAGAAAACAAAAGAAAACAAAAAAGAAAAAGAAGAAAAGAAAGAAAAAGAAAAAAGAAAAACAAGGACTGAGTTTCTTGACAATCTAACTACTACTGATTCCTTCCCACCCCAGTCACAAAATACGGTTCAAATGCATTTCACTAACAGCAAAACTGTTGAGGTATTTGAGTCAGTATCAATTGTCTTTATTTATTTAACTTGTATGTTGCCTAGAAAGTTACTTCCATAATTAAGGCAGCAAAGAAGTTGATCAAATAAATTTCCACCCAGCATGAAAATCAGCAAGGTAATACAGTACTGGAAATATTTATTATGATTTATATACACTGTATAAGCACTCAGGAAGGGGAGAAATATATTTCCCCCCAGAAAATCCACATCATTGCCTATTTTGATTCAGCACAGAAAAATTTCATTTATGAGGATCCATAACTTATCAGTATTTCAGTTCATGCTAAGAAAGGAAAAGAAGAAAAGAAAAGCCCATTTTAGGATTTAAAAAAATTCGTAAAACTTCACAATTCTCCATCTAAAAAAAGTAATTCTGACAGTTTCTGTTCATGCCACATAGATGTTTATAGGGTAGGAGAGGATTTATAGGAAGGAGGCCTATACTAGGGATTCGAACTGCCAAACTCTCTGACCAACAACCTCAGCATCTTAGCCACTGAGCCACCTAGCCAGGCATTAGGATTTCTAATCCTAGACAGGATTAGAAAGACAATTCTGGATGCACCTAGAGCTTGTACATTGTCCACTCCAGGGGTAGATTCTACTTACCATTACTACCGGTTCGCAGCAGGGCCACACACGCACGCTCACTTCGCTTGCGCAAAAGCGTTTTGGTGAAGTCGGGATCAGTGGGTGGAGCCTCCCGCAGGTTTTACTATAGAACTGGTGCGAACCAGGGGCAACCCACCACTGATAGCAGAGCCTTCCCAAAATTTGCAGGAGAGAGAGAGACACACACACAGAAGAAGAGAAGGCAAATGTTTATGAAGTCTCCCACCTTTGGGAATACTATTCAAAATCAATTAAAATTACAAAGTCAAAATTCAGTAACTCCTATTTTTAATTCATTTATTAAATTTATATTTTTAAGAAGACCACTTAAAATAATGAATTTTCTGAAAAGGCAGAGGAAATAAGAAACTTTTCTTTATAAAATCTTCGATTAGAAAGTTTGGGAATGGCAGTCTTAACACTGTTCCTAATACTGATTTACATCTTTCTGAAGCCTAAATCTGAGACTAGTGAGCAGAATCAAGTAACATCTTATCTACACTGTTATTGTTACCTGATTGTCCATAGTGAAGGATGATGCCATGATGGATGTTTCAAAATGCCATGATGGTTATTTCAAAATTGTCAAAATAGCAAATGGAACCTTGCAAGTTACATACATGAAATCAACATTATATACATGCATACATTGGCACATACTTTCAAATGGGGTGGGTCTTGCAATGTAAGCCTTGATATGCTATCTTGTAATTTCTGCTACCCTGCCTATGGATTCCAACACTTTCTGCTTTGTAATGACATAGGATTAATTTCATGAATTAGATACAGGAGCACATTCAATGGGGAACGTCAGATAAGAATGACTTGCTACAAGTATCACCTAGATGAAGTGGAACTATGGAAAAAAAAATTATAGAATGAAGTGAAGGATGAAACAGGGAGGAATTTAATGGTTTGGAAGATTGCACTCAAAAGGAAGCGCGTGCTTGCATTCAGATAGGCCAGTGTTTCAAATTATATCATGAAATGCTTTGGAATATAATTTCTTTAAATGATTAATGCAGAACAGACTGGTGAGGGAAGAAACTGTATTGCAATATTTAAGTGAAATACCGTTGAAAAACGTGAGCTAACTTAGCATCTATCTGTCAGTTTTATAAATGCAAAAACCATTTCACTATTTTCTTAGTATCCTTGCTTGCAATCCAAAAATGAATGCTTGTATCTGTAATTGTACCTTCTCTCTTGCCTTGCTTTGTCCAAGCACACAGACTGGAACAATGCTTAGATAATTATATGGTGTATGAAAGATGCTCTGGTTTTCTCCTTTTCCAGTAAAACAGCCCTCCCAACCTGACACCTTCTAGACTGTAATTATAGCATATCTGGAGGGCACCAAGTTGGGGAGGACAGCTGTAATGAACAATCTCTGCCACTATTTCTGTACTATACTACAAAATATGCTATAGTTATATTTTCCAATGACCTTCTGAATAAAACTTAAAGTGCTGTTTTTGATCTTTAAAGCTCCACATGGCTTGACATTGAAGTACAGTAGTGGCCAAAATTGTGGAAACCTTTGTGGGAAAAGTGTATTTTCTAAAACTAGCTACTAACACCATTTTTTTAGAGTAGTACCATAAAATTATGTATCAATGGAAAGATAATTTAATCAAGAATGCAATAAAATAACTTTTATGAAGGATTTGCTATTAGAATAGCAGTTACAATATAAAGAAGAAAAGTGAAACATGTAGAAAAAATTAAATATGCAAAAATTATCACTATAGAAAAGTGAGATATACAAAAATTATCACCATGTCAGTTAATACTTAGTTGGGTAACCTTTAGCATGAATTACAGCCTTACAACTTCTTCCCATGGAGTGAACCAAGTCTTTTAGTTCTGCAGCTGTTATAATGTGAAACCAAGATTGAATGATTGCTTCTATTAACTGGGGTTTATTGCTGGGTCGCTTCTGACTAACAAGTTTCTTTAGTTGGTTCCATAGATTTTCAATTGGGTTAAGGTCTGGGCTATTCCCAGTCCATTCCATCAGAGGAATAGGATTATCTTGAAACTCCAAAAAAAAAAAAAAAAAAAAAAAAAAAAAGTGGTGTTATTAGCCATCAAACTTCAAAAATAAACTTTTCCCAAAAGGTTTCCACAATTTTGGCCACTACTGTATTTGCAGGAACATCCTATCAAACACGTTTTGATCCTTCTGGCTCAGGTGTCTTAGAAAGACACTCTACTCTACTTCCATGAATTGGGAAGAGGCTGGAGATTCACAGGCCTTGTTTGTCCACTGGGTGCCTGCACTTTGGAACAGCACCCGCCCAGAAATTGAAGCAGCCTCCATTTCATTGACTTCAAAGAGCTTTTTGACGTGACTTGACTCCCTTTGGTGTTCATTGGTTCAAATTCGATTGCAGAAAATATGACTTCAGCAACAGTGGTCAATGCCTGCACTACCTGACTCTGTGGTTTCTTTCCCAAACTCCAAAAATTGTAACCTAAGACTGTCTACTGTCAACCTCACCCCATTCCTAAGAGGTCCGTAAGGTACTTAAGCGTGCCTACGTCCCTGTCCTACTGTCCCCATTTCATATATTCATAATTATGTTTATACTTATATCTGTTATCTAATACATGCCCGATGAAATAAAATAAAAAAAAATAAAAAAATAAAATATTAATTGTGAGCTTCTCTCTCTCTCTCCACACACACATAAAATTATGCCACTGACATTTTATTTGTAAAATAAGAATTTGTTTATAAAATGCACAAAGCCTTTAATCTTTTTAATGGTTCTGTAGAAGTAAAATCTATAAAAGTAATCCTTATTTAATGACAACAGTGATGAAAAAGTAACTTTGCCACCAATCCTCTCATTTATGATCTTTACAGATCTGTAAAGCAAAGAAAAGCTAAAGTAAGATCATAAGCAAAGTTGCGGTTTTACTTAGCAACAGTTTCACTTAATGACCAAATTGCCAGTCCCAATTGTGATAGCTGAATGAGAACTACGTGGACTTCTCTTTAGATCTGTTCCTTTTTCCTTCACTTGGAGTTGGCCTCTGAAACATCATTAGTCCGTTATTTATGTGTGCCAAAAATAAAATCTATATTTTATTTACATCTACATCTACATCTACATCTACATCTACATCTACATCTACATCTACATCTACATCTACATCTACATCTATCTATCTATCTATCTATCTATCTATCTATCTATCTATCTATCTATCTATCATCTATCTATCTATCTATCTATCTATCTATCTATCTATCTATCTATCATCATCTATCTATCTATTGGTATTTATAAAAAATAAACAGGAATACTAGAAGAATACTGGCTAAGTACGCAAAGTACAGAAAATAAAAATTTCTTCAAACAGGTTTGTACCATACATCAAATAAACCACTAAGACTGCTATCAAATGCCAGGAGTCAGCCGGAGTGTTTGGCACAAAATGTACCAGCATACGATTCTTTCTCACCAGCAATAGCACTTAGACCTATACAGCAAGTCTTCTGGTTACAACCACCACTGAGCCCAAAATTTCTGTTGCTAAGTGAGACATTTGTTAAGTGAGTTTTGCTCCATTTTGCAACCTTTCTTGCCACAGTTGTTAAGTGAATCACTGCAGGTATTAAGTTAGTAAGTTAGTAACATGGTTGTTAAGGGGATCAAATGGCCTGGGACATTGCAACCATCATAAATATGAGACAGTTGCCAAGCATCTGAATTTTGATCACATTGCTACTGCAATGGTTGTAAGTCATAAGCCACTTTTTTCAGTGCCGTTGTAACTTTAAATGGTCATTAAGTCGAGGACTACCTGTATTCTTTATCTTGAAGATTCCAGGCCTAGAAGGGACAGGGGATCAATGAAAGCTCTGCAAGATGATGTAGGATGTACTGGATGGCATTGCCAGAAATCTCTATGTTTTAAGCAGATGTCGATTAGGATATTGCTGTCTTGTTTACTCTGCAGGATACAATTATCTGTTTGTATCTCTAAAATAGTTCAGTGTATTAATTGGGTGCATGAAGACTTTGGACCACTCTCTAAATTTTGTTATGACTACGCTATTTACTGGAAACAATTTGTATATAAGATTGGTAGATGATTAAAACAGGATCTGTTTTCCCCAAATGTTGAACTATCAATATCAACTTTCTTCCCCACTTTCTAACTTCCTGTTATTTGGTCCAGAGCTTTTCTTTTAAGTGAGTCTATCATCAAAGGGGAATTGAAAGAATGAAATGTCCAGATCTCTTTGTAAAGAGCAAAGAAAACATAAAGACACTAAACAGGGCAGTCGCAAAGAATTTGAACTGTAATTTCTTTACCCAAGAACCAGTTTAAATGTGCCATAAACTTCCAAGGTCATCAACGAGAGATGTTAGCATAAACAGTTTTATAAAGGAACTAGACAGGAGTCTTAAAGTGGCAACAAGGAGGTAAAATCCTTTGGAGTTTTATTGCTACCCTCCCCCCCCCCCAAAAAAAAACCAAAAAAAAAAAAAACCATTTAAGACAGGTAGCCTGGTCTCCTCTTCTTATTTGTTCCCTAATTGTGATGGCAATATTTTATTTCTTCCACTTTTCTATCTAATGTACTGTATTCTTTTCTCAATTGCATTCCTAACACCACCACCACCACCACCACCTCCTCCTCTTCCTTCCTCCTCCTCCATCACTTGAGCAAATTTTACTTCTACAGATATTTCTTGGCACAAATTATGCATAATAACAGTTCTGGAACCTTAACTGGTATTCCAGGACACCTACAGAGATCCAGCATCCTGTCAGATATTATTGTACCACTGAGGTTATTTTGTTTGGGATCTGACCCTGCTTAGGTTTTCAAGATTAATCAAACTCAACTAGTGTTAGCATTTAATTTTAAGGCATTCTAAAATTTCAATTAGGACAGTATAATAACATCTAAAATAAATAAACCAAAAGATTAGAGGAGAAAGAAGAGGAGACCCAGGATGGAATATCCAGTCACTCTTCCGGTGGCTTGAAGTTCACATCTTCAGACTTCCCATCCAAACTCATTCGTGCTCTCCAGTGGTGGGTTGCTACTGGTTCACCCCAGATTGGGCAAATCAGTAGCAGCGGTGGCGGGAGGCTCCACCCACCCACCTGGACATCTGCAGAAGCGTCACACGCATGCATGAATGACCACATGCCCGCACATCCACACACCCATGAGCAAATCGGTAGCAACTGAAATTTAAACCCACTACTGATGCTCTCTCTGTCTCTCTGCTCCGTGTCTCTCTGTCTTTCTGTCTCTGTCTCTGTCTCTCTGTCTCTGTCTCGTCTCTGTCTCTCTCTTTGTGTATGTATGTGTGTGTGTGTTGTGTATCTCTCTCTGTCTATGTGTGTCTGTGAAGTGGAGTAGTCCTCATTCCTAGTCCCCATCACTTTAATTACTTCATCACACTGGGTCTATTTTTCAATGCACAAGGAATTTCAATGTAGCAACTATTCTACTCTTCCTACTTACCAAATGTATCATACATTTCTGTTGAGGTTTCTCTGGAATTTCTTTGCTCCTTCATTCTGTCTGGATCCTGGCAGAAAATTTGTTCTCGTGACCTTATTCTAGGAGTTTCTGTAATGTGATATTTATTTTGTTCTATACTATTATTAAAAGCTCTGAAATTACAGTAAGTTCTTGATTTTTTTTTTTGAAGTCAAAGGATTGAATTGTTATGAACACTTTGTTGTTGTAATAATGATCTTGGCTTAGTAATAAAAGATGTAGCAAGCTTATTTATAAGAGCAAAGTATGTGGTAACAACAAACAAGCATAATGAGTACCTTTCTAAGGATGCTATAAAACACTGTAAGATTTTCCTAATTCCCTAAATCATAAACAAAATTGACTGAAACTAAATTGGGATAATCACAGCACTTTATTTTATACTAGACTGCCCAAATTGTTCTTTTTTTTAAAAAAAATAATAATTAATGTACACCGTATACTTCTAAATTATTGGAATGCAAGTGAGCAAAGATAAAAGCAATCAATGAATTTAAATATCTGTCCTCCAAATGTCTGCTGTTTTAAGTGGTTCATTTATCTATTTGCACACCTCAATGCAGGAGACAACATGAAAAAATATTAAATAAAACTGTAAGAATAGGAACAAACGTTATAATCTTTTAAAGTTGCATTCACAAAATTGGTTTTGTAACACTTTACCTACCAGTGAACTCAACAGACAACACATTATTTTTGTGATGTTTGAGTCGATCCTAATAAATAAATACCGCCTAACTATAGTATTTTTGGGGGAGAAAATAAGTTTCCCATGAACCTTTTACTTAATTTGAGTTTTAAGATCACACCATATGTGGAGGAGGTGCTGAAGTTTGATTGAAAACTGTGCTATAGCAGTTGGTGCTTTCTTAATACTATTTGGAAAGGCTACCATGCTACTGAACCAAAAACAACTTACTAAATTGGGCTAGATGTTTTTGAAGCAGTATAGAAGAAAACCCCGGTGTATAAAGTCAACATTGTCATTTCTGTCACCCATTCTGTCTGACCTCTTCTTGAATATTTTGACCCATATAGACATTGTCTATGTACTTATGTACTTTCCTAAAATGTGTTTTCCAATTTCCTAAAATGTTATTCACTTGCAAGCAAGGCTTAAGTTTATCTATTTCTTTTTCAAGGTTCTTTAAAATTTCTTTAGTAGAAAACAGAAAAATAAAGTGTAATATTTTATTTTTCTGTTGTCAATTTCTCCATCCTTCTGCATCTGACAGAAGCTGACAGCCTGGGTTCAAGATCCAAGTGCCATATGATGGGGACAGCTCCAGGTTCTCCCCACCTAGCAGTTCGAAAGCATGCAAATGCTAGTAGATTACCACTTTGGTGGGAAGGTAACAGCATTCTGTACACCTTGGTGTTTAGTCATGATGGCCACAGGACCATGGAAAGGATCTTTGGACAAGACTGGTTCCCGCAGCTAAGAAACGGAGACCGCCACCTAAAGTTGGATACAACTGGATAGGGGAAACCATTTTCCTTAACTTTTCTATGGAAGCATGATTCTGTAAGCTGATAAACGACACAATGGAACATTTTTTATATATTAGCAAAAATAATAAAGATAATGCCACTGGAGTTGTTTTGCTTTTCTGTTTATTTTTTTTTAAAAAAAAAAACACATCATCATATGGAACAGAGATCCTTCAGAGAACTAATGCATAATATCTTTAATGTCTTGTTGCAATCTGATGTAATGATTATGATCACATAACAATAAGAACATTTTTCTAGCATAAATCGAATCCTATCTTAACAGATAGTGAAATATTGATGGATTATCAATTGTCTAAAACTCTTACTTTTTCAGATTGGCAATACATCAACATTTCAGAATCTGATTGTAACATTTTGTACAGAATTAGATTACAGCATTTTGTCCAGTACAATACATTTTACTCTATTGCTAATGCATGTAAAAAAGAGTAAATCAAATGTATACAATTACTTTTCCCGACACAGAGATTGAAGTGTTGTCATATTAATATAATAAGATGAATATCAAGGCTAGCTACATTTTATTAAGCTAAAATTAAGAAATATTCCCAGCACTGTTATGCTTCCATTTTTTCCTGATATCTTAAAAATCTATACATTTAAGACTTCACAGATTAATTTACCTTTCAAAGATATAAAGATATTTTTGGACTACATACCTACAAAAACACAGCAGAAACTGAAGATGGGATCATGAATTACTAAAAAAGAGTAAATACACCACATACCAATTGTTTTTTTTTCCTTATTAGGAAAAAAAGACTAATGATTAAATAATTCTTATACACATAGTAGCAAGACAAAAGATAAAATCACTGATTGTTTTATAAAGTGACTTTAGATAATACAGCCTGACACTGTATAGAATGTTATAAAAACACAAATACATGTGACTTCTATCACCTTCAACCCTAGCAATGTAACAGTATCAGAATGAAGTTCATTTTTGAGAAATTTATAGATTTACAGAAGATAATCTCCCACAACAAATTCATAAGAAAAGTTCAAAACAATTAGCTTAGACAGTATATTGGAAGATTTTTTCCAAATCCGAATTACCACAAAAAAATATTGTTTAGTAGCAGAGAATGCATGTTTGAACAAAAGTAATATTGCATTGTAAAATTAGCTAGCAAATCTCTATTTTAACACACTACATACTGAACACTATTGGTTTTCTTAGGTAGGTTTAAAAGTAAATTGCTCACAATTGTTTACAGTATGTGGGTATTTATACATGCACTTAATAATGGGGCAGAAGGAGAAACAATCTAAATTCTTCCCTCTGTTGCCATCTACTTACATCTGAATAACTTTTTCTGTGATGAACTCTAAATTATTCCTACCAACTAAGTAAATATAATTCTAAATTAAAAAAGAACACTTGCTCGTGAGCTGGATGTAGTTGATGCCAATAAACATCAGAATTTTAATTATTGCTGTCATGAATTATAGTTATTATTGAGCTAACAATGTCTTATTTGAAAGCAGAACAATAGCTTATTATATTTTATTAATATTATTAATATCCTTAATAAAGAAAGCAGTAGTCTATGTTGCAATCTTGAAATTATTAGGTGATAATCTCTACTAAACCTAATGAAGCTTCCAAATAGGATTACAATATCTATTTGTATCATATCACTACATTCTTCTCACTTGTACCTTTCTCTAACTTTTACTAACTGAATTTCTGTTGCTAAATCCCTAAAATTCCTAGTTCTTCAGCATTTAGATTTTTTTTTTAAAAAATGTAAATGTTCTTTCTCTGAATTTAAAGAATCTCTTAAAAAATAGAACTCACCTACAATGGGGCATATTTATGGGAGGCAAAGAAAAACAGATTTCATTTCATTACTTGTAAGACAAACATAAAGCTAGCTCTCTACTTTAATAGAGAAAACATAACATGTACAGTACCTTTTCAGAATTAGCAAAGAGATTTGGCAAAGACAGTAATCACTCTCCTTATTGATGAACTCATCAAGTATCTTAAAGAAACCAAGCAAAAGATCCACATTTACAACCTGGAAATAATAAAAAACTTACCTATAATTTTGAATGATCGAAAGTGCTATCCTAACCCAAATGTGCAAACTCAGTAGTAATTTCAACTCATTTGTGAATTGCAAAACATTTTTTCTCCTGCATCACTCTAGGCATGTTGACTCAATGCAGTGTTTTTTAAAAGGTAGTTCTAGAAGCCCATTGTGTGTGTGTGTGTGTGTGTGTGTGTGCTTCTTCCAGAATCCTCTCAGGAGATTGCAAAATGAAAAACTATTTGCCAGTCTCAATTGAAAAATAATACAATTGTGAGAAATGGTAGCAATAGCAAATGCGTCAGCATTAATTTTTTAATATGGTAAATAACAGTAAATATAATCCATATAAACAAAACATCTTTGGGAGGTCTCCATAACTTTTAACAGCAGGAGTGTGAGAGAAAAAAAGTTTAAAGAAACATCCTAGAGCAAGCGTCTCCAACCTTGGCAACTTTAAGACTTGTGGACTTCACAAGCAGCAGAGCTGGCTGAGGAATTCTGGGAGTTGAATTCCACAAGTCTTAAAGTTGCCAAGGTTGGAGACTCCTTTCCTAGAGCATTCACTGGGACTCTCTCAAGAATATGTGAGTCTGGTTCCTTTTTCGTTTGTCATGCCATCCTGGTCCAGATATCTCCCTGGAATAGAATGGAATGGAATGGAATGGAATAGAATAGAATAGAATAGAATAGAATAGAATAGAATAGAATAGAATAGAATAGAATAGAATAGAATAGAATAGAATAGAATACTTTATTGATCAAGTGGACACACAATGAATTTGTCTTGGTGCATGCACTCTCAGTGTACATAAAAGAAAAACATTTGTGAAAATGAAATCACACAATTTTAAAGCAGATTTTCTCAACTTCAGCAACTGTAAGATGTGTGGACATGATGGGGAATTCTGCAAGTTGAAGTCCACACATCTTAAAGTTGTTGAGATTGAGAAAGTGTGCTAAGGTATGTATAGAATCAAAGTTTTATCTTTTATCTTTTATTTTTTTTGGAGCAATGAATTACAAGCCTGCTCTGGTTTGTCTCTTTATTTTAGCTATGAATAGCAAATTAATTAGAGGGAATTAGGAAAAAATAATAAAAATAGCAAATATGCAAATGTATATATTATTAATTGAGGAAAGCATAGCCTTATTTAATGTGTAATGGGAACATTTTTTAGCAGCTGACTAAAATGCTAACACTAAAGAAAAAATAATGGGCATCACAATTTCCCTAAACCTGAGGTATTATTTTAATTTATTTTGTTTTTAAAAATCCAGACTTACCAACTCTATAAAGAAAGGACAGTGCAAAGGCTAAATTCTAATATATTTTTCTGATGAAAGAACGAGACAATGAAACATTTAAAGAGCAATATTTCTCTTTGACCAAAAAGATTAAAGAATGTTTAACTGGAACATTGTGTACATTTCCTTCAGTATTTAACATGCTGAATATAAAGAAGTTTAAATGTCTGAGAATTTTAAACACTGAATTTGAAAAGATATCAAAACATGACTTGGTCATTGTCTTCTTATGAATATACAATAATTTCAAAAATTTGAAATGCTTTATGCCATGAAAAATACTGATTAAAGAATACACATATATACCAATACGCCTGTCAGCATTAAAAAAAAATAAGTAAAATTCTCTCTCTCTCTCTCTCTCTCTCTCTCTCTCTCTCTCTCTCTCTCTCTCTCTCTCTCTCTCTCTCTCTCTCTCTCTCTCTCTCACACACACACACACACACACACACACACACACACACACTATGCTGTATATAGTACTACATATAGTACTATATATATTCTCTGTCTTCCTAATGTATGCATGTATACAGAAGTGTACCCAGAATGTAGATTTATGTTATATACCACTGTATATACTATCTTACATTGTATATACTATTGTAAATTGACATATTGTTTGCAGAATCTTTCAACATATCTTAATATTCAGCTTTGGATCTTAGCTAATTCAGTGGAATTCTGAAATAGAATTACAGCTTTGAATATACCTAACATTTTCAATTCTTTTCTTTTCTAATGCTGATTGCCCTGGGCATATAATGGAAGCAGTGAAATACTACAAAAAATTGTGCTCCACATTTTCACCTATTAACTGCACTTTCCCGTAGCTCTAATACATTACCTGTATAAATCTGTAATATGACTGTGTCAGTAAAACAGAATAGTGGGTTAGCAAAAGCAAAACATGAATGACAGACTGTTTTTAGGCCTTTCACGGGCTTCTGCATTACTCAAGATTAGAGCTGGCACCTACCTTATGCTAATGAACACCTCATTACTGCTCCGTTCCTTGGCAGTAAACTGCTCTCATCAGTCGGATTACCTGACAAAATCCTTTCCCTCCCATTTTGGTCCACCAAGAATCTTCATCCTTTCTTCCCCTCCCATCTTCTTTTCTGCCGAAAGATCTAACCCTGAAATAATGTCATTTCTTTCTTAGAAGACTCTCTCTCTCTCTCTCTCTCCTTCCCTCCCTCCCTCCCTCTCTCCCCCCTCCCCCCTCTTTCTCTCAAACATGTAAAGTAAACACTTTACTTTACTTGCATGTTTTACTTTAATTTTACCAACATGGTCTAAATTTCTCTTTGTCTCTCCCCTCCCTCTCCTCCCTTCCCCTTCCCCTCCCTCCCCCCTCTCTCTCATCAAGCTAATGGAGGCAGTAGAAATTCTATTGATCTATTTTCAGTGTAGTTTTCAGAAGGATATGACAGAATTCTTTGCAACATCCAAACTACATAGCTTTGTATTTGGTTTTTAATTTTTAATTTTTAAACTCTCCACCCCTTCCTTTCCTCCAAAATCCTCGTTCGTCTGTAATGTTTAATAGCACGGTTGATATCCTGCAGAGTAAAGGCTTATTTCTTTGCTGAACTAATCTAGACACTGTCTACTGTTGAGTACAGTTGTCTGATTCAAATCTTCTGTTACAAAGCAGATGACATCTCGCTAGATGTCACAGAGAGACACTAACAATGACAATTCACTTATCCTTAAGAAAGAATCAATTCTCCCACAATGCATTTGTCAGAGGACTCTCACTCAGTAAAGCAATTTTTCTAGCTGTCTGACACTGTAATTGCTCTTAAATTTTCAGTGAACGTTTTACAAGAACTCCCCTGAACCATGATGAAAAACTTAACTTTTTCTCAAAAATGAGAACCTGACAGGATGAAAGAGGTCTTTCTCTTTTAAAGGCTTGCTTGCTTGAGTAGGAATTCTTTCATACCATCAACAAGCTGTTGAATAGAGGATAGATTACTTTCCATTTATTTCATCAATCAGATTAAAGGCCCTCCTTCACAATGCCCTTTAAACAAGAGCTGTTTATGATGTCTTCCCAGATTCTACTTTAATGTAGTATTAAATCACTTTGGGCCAAATGTCAGGGAAAACATATAAATATGATGAATATATGACAGCATGTATGTAGTATATACCTTAAGATTGATTTCCTATTTCTTGGCATATTACAAAGTTATATTAGGAATAAAACAGAAAATTCATTCTCTCCTGAACAACATCAAATAGTGCATAAACAAACGAGGAAAGATGACTGTGCCTGACCCACTCTATATATGTAGATTATGAACCACTAATTATAAGAAGGAAGTGGTAAAAACCTTTCCAAAAGCACATTCCTTCCTAAGAAAAATGTCTGCTGTGACAAACAGCTGTGGGAAGAATGGGTTTCCCTGACCCCCTTCTCTTGATTAAGGTCTAGAAGATTAATTTTCTTGAGATGTAGACTGGTTTTTATTTTTACATCCTCTCAAAAAACGAATAAAACAGCATCCATGGATTTGTCTTTCGTCTTGATAACCAACTTTATTAGAATGAGAAATATTTGCAAGATATACTAGGTTACTCAGGAAAAATCAATATGACTTTTGGCTTTGTTATTGACTACTCCATTACAAGCGCTCCTCTTTCCTAGATAGGTAATAATACCTCAGTTCAATAATATTAAACATGCTAAACATTGCAGTCTGCTAACAGTGGGATTATTAGACTATACAACATGCATTCTAAAATTGTTTAAAATCACACTGAAATGTAATACAAAATATAGACTTTCTAAATTCTAATTATGTCCCCAGAAGAGCTAGAAACACAAATACAAGAGGTGTACAAAGCAGGAGAACCATTTGGCTTAAGTTAAACATGAAAAAGAATCAGATTACACTTAATAAATTCACCAAAGAAAGATTTTTTTTTATATCTGGAGAAGAACTAGTTGTAGTAGACCACTACATACACCTTGGCCAATGGATCTCAATGGAAGGTGATACAATAAAAGGATTTGAACTGTGTGTTAAATGTGATTGGCAGGCATTTGGAAAGCTAAGCATAAGTTTCAAGAACAACTTCCTCCTATGCCTGAAGAGAAAAGTTTTTGATCAGTATGTGCTACCTGTTCTAACCTATGCCTGTGAAACTTGGACACTAACCTTACAATCGATACAAAGGTTACAAGTGGTGCAAAGAGCCATGGAAAGATATATGCTCGGCATTACAAGAGTAGATAGAAAGACCTGCACGTGGATTATAGAACAAACAAAAATAAACACTAACATCAAGAGAGTAAAAAGAATTGCAATGAAAATGGGCTGGTCATATAGCAAGAAGAACTGATGGCAGGTAGACGAAGGCAGTCATAGAATGGATCCCACTTGATAAAAAGTGTCCATAAAACATTCCTAAAACCAGAAGGATCGATGACATCAGCAAGTATTGTGGGCCCAATTGGCCAAAGAAAGCTCAGGACCATATTGGTTAGAAACATGCGGAAGAGGCCTTCACCCTGCAGTGGATAAACAATGGCTAAAATGTTGATGATGAATTATGTCCAACAAAAACTTGATTCTAAGGTAGTCATTGAATCAATAATTACTCACAGAAGGCACATTGAATGGAAGGAAAAGTTATTTTATATAAAAATGGGAATGAACATTATGACCTAAAACACAATGTATACAATATATTAAAATTGTTACTTTTAATTTAAATGTGGCACTTCTAGAATTAATACCCAAATTGGATTTTTCTCTATTCAGAATAGTGTTTCTTTTGTTCCTGTACATCAGGATCTCTGTTCCTTGGCCAACTTGATAATTCAACTCCATATTCAATAGAGTATTCCCAATTATGGAAAATATACACTCAGAAATATCAGTATTCTTGTTCTTATTGTTATTGGTTGATTCTGCATTCTGCAATCCTGTATGGTTTTTCAAGTGCTTTGGACTGTCTTCAGTTAATGAAATTCTTGTAGCTCACTGGAAATAGTTATTTTTTCTAGACTTTTCAACAAAGGAAGCAACAGAAAAGCCTATTTCTTATGCACACAAGAACTTATTTCTGGTGCTCAGAAGTAGGTGGGAGAGCAAGGTAGACTCTGTACTCAAAATAGAGAGTACAATATGCAAGATGGAAAATAATGTTCGGATCTATAATAATTCTAAATCATGTTTTTAAAGCTGTTATTTTATTAGCTAACAAAGCTGCATGCAGTCATTCTACCACAGCTTGATTATTATTTTCAAAGATTGCTGGACTACATAAGGCTATTTCAGGAGTTTAATCTACCACAGGCTACTTCCAGATTGCACAATTCAAACCAACATCTGTATACGCTTTGTAATTTTATAGGATGTTGTGCACTAAAGTCTACCGTATGTAGGCCACTTTGTGGATATGAAATTCAGAATATGGTGAGCTGCTTGAACTCTTCAGAAGGGTGACAAGCAGTTTTCCAAGGGAATGATTTAATGCTATCTCAACAACAGATTCAATTCTTTTCTTCCTTACCTATTCTTTTATTTATGTACATTTATTTATTTACATTTATCTCTCTATTTCTATCATCTCTATCTTTATCTCTCTATTTATACGTCATCTCTATCTCTGTCTATCTATCTATCTATCTATCTATCTATCTATCTATCTATCTATCTATCTATCATCTATTTATCTATCTATCTATCATATGTTAGTACATTTATACAGCTACCCATCTACTGAAAAATGACTCTGGGTGGTGTACAACAAAACTATAAAACAGTCACCATATAAAAACAATCACTATAAATTATTTAAAAATGCAAGACTAAAAGAAACAGCATATGTTAACAATAATAACGGAGCTACCTTAAATTAAAAGAGAGAGAGAGGAAATAGGTGATCAGTAAATGTGGCAAAAGAGATAAGAAATATCTCTTTTGTTGTGTCTCTGAATCATTGGACAATGGCAGTAAAAAGTATGAACAAATAAACTAGATGCAGATAATTCACCCATAAAATCATGGTATCTATCTACTTAGAAGTAAGTCTAATTGGCCAGAGTCTGTCCATGAAATACAGTAATAGTTATTTAGGGACATCTGAATATTCATTCACATATTGAATGTAATACTCAATACAGAATGTACAGTAAATTAAAACAGATACAAAACCCAAATCCTCTGCAGGACAGAGAACACTGAATCATATAAAACATAACCGAAAAGATAGCGCTTCATACACATTTTTTAATCTCCATATTAGATCTGTTTTTTCTAAATCATATTCTCTTATTTAAAGATCAGCAGACCAACCAGTCAGCTATTCATGGCTATATGGAATAGGAAGGGGAAAACCTTTCTTGTTATTTGGACTCATGTACCTTCAAACTACAGAATGTGTTAGTCCACAAAAGTGGTAATAGAGAGAAAATAAGGACATTTAAAGGTAAAAGAAAATGGCCTGTATCGAAAGATTGAACAAAGACTGGAACTAATACTCTTCTAAAAGGTGAAGCTTTCCAGATTCTGCATTTGATGCTGTATGTTATGTTGCAAACAATATTCTGTGTTAAGCAATAAGGACAGTGATGGGATTCAGCCAGTTCGCACCTCTTCGGGAGAACCAGTTGTTAACGTTCTGAGCAGTTTGGTGAACTGGTTGTTGGAAGAAATCATTAGGGCAGAGAACCGGTTGTTAAATTATTTGAATCCCACCACTGAATAAGTACATATTTTTCTTCCTTTGTAAATTAAAGATACTTTTGTTATAATACTTACAACTGAAAAATGATTTTAAAGTTAATTTAATTTGTGTGGGTTGTAGGTACCATGATGGTGCTGAATGGCCATAGCATACAGTCAATAAGATCTGCATTAAATGTTTTTGTGGTAAATGCTATATTTTATCCAGAATTAAGAGTTTCTAAGTTTTATGAATTACCATTTAATTAACATATATTTATCTGTAAAGTTTATATATGTACTGTATGCATGCATGTACACACACACACACACACACACACACACACACACACACACACACATATATATATATATATATATATATATATATATATATATATATATATTACTAGAAATACATACTAGAAATACATACGTATATATGTATTTGTAGTCTAGTATAGATTCCTCCCCTCCTTTTTTGCCCTTCTCAAGTTTCCTAAATATTCTAGACAATTCAATAGATCAATTACTGTTCAAAAATCTACATAGGTAAGTTGATCTGAAATGCATTCTAGAAAGGAGTGTTGCAATTTCATTTAAAAATGTGCTTTGGGAATATCTCCATTCAGTTACTGAGAGTGTTATTTAGCCAGATTAGTAGTTCTACTGTCTGCTTTCAGGGAGATGCAGAGATTTTACTTTGATGTAGTTGAATTAGCAAACTAATTTATTGCAAACCAAGATGCAAAATTGCAGAGTAAGGTCAAAGCAGTATCCCTGGTATCTTTGTCACTTCAGTATCATTGCCTTAAAAAGCACTGACCAGTAAAAGTAGATGACCTCATTGCAAAATTATTATAGTACAGAGAACTCAGTTTGAACATTATAATTCATTTTCTTCCAGAATATTTCAAATTTATTATTAGCTTCCTGACAAATAATGGTAAATCGTTAAGGACAACCACTTTAACATAATATGAATACATATTTCTCTATAGGTGGTACATTAGCATTATTGACTAAGGTGCATTTAACTTCTTCCCTAATACTTAATGGAAGGTTAATGTGTAAGTCAGAAATTAAATGGCTTTTACTTAAAACAAGTATATTGATTAAAATAACTTAGGGTGGGTTTTAAAGGCTGACACTATAAAAATAGTCACATTTTAAAAATATTTTATTTCATAGCATGTGCAGAATGACTTCCCAAAAATTAAGGGGAATTCTCATAGTAATTGCATCTCGAACTGATTATTGATGCAGTTACCAAATGGATACTTTAGAAATGGCCGTTCATCTAGAGAAAATGTAAAGCTTCCAACTGTAAATTCTGTTCCACTAATGTGCAAATTATCTTTATTTTAGTGGCAATATCAAATAATGTCTTTCATATACCACCTTTTAAGAACTTAAGGACTGCCATGCTGGTTCAGTCAAAACAAACATTGCTTTTTTGTCTTCAACATTAGCCAGCAAAATGTTCTTGGGACATAGTAGAGATCATCATTTTTATGGTTTCTCTGAGCAGTAAAAGCCATCATCATAAATCATGAACTGATAGAAGGGTTTTTAAGAAATATGAACACACACATTTCTGTTTAGGACAATCAATAGGGAATATCCTTGAATGGACTCCAAAGTTTAAAGTGACAAGAAATCTTCATAGACTCTTCCATCCTTGGTGGAACAATATTCTTGACATTGTTATCTCTACCTATTTATTTACTGATTCCTTAAGGCCCATCACTGTTCAATATGAAAGCATAAGGCGAGTGAAAATTGGGAAAATATGCCTTTAAACCTGGGCTTCACTTCCTATCCATCTACATCTGAGCTTTCTCCAGATGTATGGGCCAAATTACACAAAATTCCCAGCCAGCTCAGTCAGAGGGCAGTCGAAACACCAGCAAAAACGGATTCTTATTCCAAGTATCATGTACTTGGAATACAGCTTCACATACTGACCCACAAAAATATAGTATGTGAAGTAGCCTTCAAAATAAAATGGATTGTGCAAACTTGAATCCTAACTTGAACTTGAATTCTAACCTACAAATGAATAATTTCTGCTCCTTACTTCTCCATACCTTTTGTTATATCTGCCCCCCTTTTTGTTTTCATATATGAGTCACAATTAAAGGCTAGAATAACTCTCCAGTACAGAGCAACTATTCAGTGCCTTTGAAATGGGGTTCTGTGTTCTTTTCATGTTTTCCCCTCCTTTATTATTATTGAAATGTGTGTGTTAAACTTAATACACTCCTTGCATCCAATGGCTTAACTTACAAAGTTACAATGCTATTGGTAGGCTAATTTCAATGTTGCTATTTTTTTTCCCCTTTCTTTATTTCAAGCCATTTTTTCCCCCAGCATACAGTGCTTAAGAATTGACCTTGTATTCATGTGAAATAAGACACCTGCGGGTCATTCACCTTCTCTGCATCAGTTTCAGAGCTGTAAAAGGCTCATCCTGAGAAATTCTGCTTTAAGGTAACCTAAGGTTGCAAGGAGAGCTTTTCCACTATTCTATTCAGAACATTTTTCACTGGCACAGAATTGTTCTTCTGCAGGAATATGTATGCATAGAAAAGCAGTGTGTGGGTTGGAGAAATAATGCAAAAATTATGCGAACACTTTGGTAGGCAGCATCCTCGGGTATTAATGGTGCAAGATTAAATCTATTAGCATCATTAGTAAATATTGAGCATTGAAAATGTGTGTGCTCCGGCAGCTGAATTAAGCCAGGAAAAGAGGAATGTACTGTAGTTAAGAAATGAAAAAAGGTGGCCTCTAAAAAAAATTATTTTACAGGACTTCCAAAAGTTGCCAATGAATTGCAGTTTGGTATAAGAGAGAAAAAGAAAAGTAGTAAATACCAGACAAAGGTTAACTATACAATTAACTACATGGTGAGAGTCCCAGCAGCGCTTGACTGACCCATATCAGCTTGGAAACTAAGCGGAGTACGGCTTGGTTAGTAGATGTATGGGTAATCATAAAGAAAAAGTAGGACTGGAAGAGCAAAAGAAGGCAGTGGGAAAACACTCCTACAGAACAGCCAAAAAAACTTCTCAACTGTCCATACAGTCACCAGATATTGAGGTCAATTCAAAAGAAATATTCTGTTAACTTGCCAGGTAAACAGTTATATAAACAATTTTTAATTTCCATTTTTGTCCCACACCTATATCTTTTGAGTGTGATTCACTCAATAGACAAATTCACAGTCTATCATTCAGAAGCCAAGGATGTATGTTGGCCTGAAAAAGATCTCCACTATGGCTTAAAAAGGAATGTGACATGTGGTTAAACATGTTGGACTTGTCAACTGGAAAGCTGACAGCCTGAGTATGAGATTCCAGTTACTTGTCCCAGCTCCTGCTCACCTAGCAGTTCAAAAGCATGCAAAAGTGAGTATATGGATAGGTACCACTTCTATGGGAAGGAAACAGCGTCCTGTGCATCTTGGCATCTAGCCATGCTGGATAAAGACCATGGAAATGTCTTTGGACAATGCTGTCTCCCTTGGCTAAGAAATCGAGATGAGCACTGCTCCCTAGAGTTGGTCACAACTGAACAGGAAAATCTTTACCTCACTATTGGTTTACCTGAAAGCAGTTTAAAGAGAGACTGCCACATTCCCAAGTTAACAGAATAATAGAGTTGGGAGGGACCTTGGCGGTCTTCTAATTCAGGCCTCTGCTCAAGCAGGAGATTCTATATCATTTCAGACAAATGGTTGTCCGATCTTTTTTTGAAAGCCTTCAGTGTTGGAGCATCCACAACTTCTGGAGCCAAATCCAGTTCCACAGATTAATTTCTCATAACTGTCAGAAAAATTTCTCCTTAGTTCTAGGTTGGTTCTTTCTTTGATTAGTTCCCATCCATTGCTTCTTGTCCTGCCTTTAGGTGCTTTGGAGAAGAGGCTGATCCCTTCTTCTTTGTGGCAGGCCCTTAAATAGTGGAACACTGCTATCATATCACCAATAGTCCTAGTTGTTTCTTTTATGTTTATACATTTGAAGGCCTGCTTATTTATTAATTTATTTGTTTAACTAAGATTATAAAAGAAAGTGGTAAAGGTCACAGTGAACTGTGTTCTACAAAGGGAGGCAAATTATTTCTAACAATTAAGGGCTTAGTATATTTCTGGTGCATTTTATTTTCACATGATCTATTCATAGAGCCATTGCGTGGTGTTTCTGCATTAATCTATTTCTTCAGGCACACATATTATATACATATTATATGTATAAGTATATAATTATATGTAGTCTTCATTTAGCAATTGCCTCAAACAGTGACCATTTGTGGGAGAGTGATGAAAAAATAACTGTGATCAATCCTCACATTTACATTTGCAATGATAGATAGGTAGATAGATAGATAGATAGATAGATAGATAGATAGATAGATAGATAGATAGATAGATGATAGATAGATAGATAGATAGATAGATGTAGATAGAGATAGAAATGTAGATAAATAGATGAGAGAGAGAAAGAGGGAAAAGAAGAAGAAGAAGAAGAAGAAGAAGAAGAAGAAGAAGAAGAAGAAGAAGAAGAAGAAGAAGAAGAAGAAGAAGAAGAAGATGATTACTATTTTTTTCTGAATCTATGCCAAAATTATTTAGATACTAATAGATTCGTTTTAAAAAAAACACCACTAATTCAAGCCAAAATAAGAGATTATTAGGACTGATTTAATAATTTTGGTTTACTTCCATGTAGGCTTTATAAAAACACTCAGGAAATACAGTTGTCTCCTTTTAAAGTCAACGTAAAGTGCGTAATCTTTGCACAAATAATTTGAAACGTATCTTTTAATACTCAAGACAAAAAAAATGCAGTTTTAAAATGCTTTTGAAACCCATACTATGCATGAATAATTGCTGTTTACAAAATTATAGATGCTTAGAAAAATGGAAATCAATACTCATAGGCTATAAAGCTGAAGAGTCCTAACTGATAGCACAAAAAGATGGCATATGAGAATATGTACTTTATTTGCAAAAGTTCACAAGACATACAATCCCAACAGAATGGCACAAAAAAGATAGTAAAAAATATATTGTCAAGTAGCATTGTTGCACTGTCTAGCTTTTTAATCATACTGTTAACATTAATGCTATTAGAATTTCATTAAAGACATCTAGAGGTCAAGAAACAAGAGGGAAAAATATAAAGGAAGAAATATAACATGATCAGTGCTAATTGTCTTTTTTGGAGCTTATCACAACAATGCAATTAATAACCTATCATATAGGGTGAGGCCAGGTGACATCTCATTTTAAAACAATGATACTGCTTCATGTTAGATAACATAGAATAATAAAACTGTAGAACTAAAAAGGACAATTTAGACCATCAGCAAGAACAAGATACTACTGAGTGCAAGCATTCAAATTAAAGCATCCCCAATAAATGTTTATCAATCTTTATGAATATCTCCAGTGAAATGAGGAGCTATCCCTAATTGATACATTCCATTGTTAAAATTACTTACGCTATTAAGAAACGTTTCTTACCATTCAACTAGAATTTGCATTTCTGTATTCAGACCACAATTCTGAAGGCTGCATAGGAGAAAACAGTCTTAGCCTTTTCTGTGAAACAAATCCTTAATATTTCAAGAGCGCTATTTTTCAGAATATATATTGTACTAATGATTATTATTCAGCAAGTGATTTTATGCTTTTTTTTTTACATAGAGTATATCCAATTAGATATCTCCCATGCTATTCTTACACAATGGATTTCTTTTTCTAAAGCAAAGAATTCTGTGTTCACTTCCATCAAATTTAATATGGTTATTTTTAGACTACTTGTCTTTGTATCTTCTATATATCTATCTTACACAGTTTTGTATTATCATCTGCTAATTGAGCAAATGAGAACCAGTTTGGTGTAGTATTAAATTAGGCTAGAAATTGGAAAATCCTGAGTTCTAGTCCTACCTTAGACACAAAGCTAACTGAATGACCTTGGGCCACTTACTCTTTCTCAAAAACAATAACAATCCACTTCTGAAAACCCTTGCTAAAAAACCCTAACCCTCCCACACATCCCACACACCATTAGAAAGCACTCCTATAATCTCTCTGCCCAATGTATTAGTAAAAATGTTTTTAAAAAATCTGGTCCAGGATTAAAATCTATAGCATCCTGCATAATATCACAGAATAGTTTGATGTAGACCTACAGATAGAACTCTTTGAATATGGCTTTCATACGTTTTATATTGACTGTTTCCTAATATGATTTGATTGCTTATTTGTACTCTATGACTATCATTAAGTGTTGTACCTTATGATTCTTGATGAACCTATTTTTTCTTTTATGTACATTGAGAGCGTATGCGCCAAGACAAATTCCTTGTGTGTCCAATCACACTTGGCCAATAAAAAGTTCTATTCTATTCTATTCTATTCTATTCTATTCTATTCTATTCTATTCTATTCTATTCTATTCTATTCTATTCTATTCTATTCTATTCTATTCTATTCTATTCTATTCTCTATTTGCATCTGAAGTCAAATTGTGTTTTGAAGGAAATATGAATAAACATGCTGCACCTGTTAGTTCCATCTTAAAGAAAGTGTGCCTTTTCTTAGGATCACTTGGTAGCCACAACATCCAGAAAAAAGAAGACCCAATAAGATGTGGTATGGTTAATACCTCCTTCACATCAATGCATACTTTCCTATGGTCATGCAGTAAACATGAAGCCTTGGGGGGGGGGGGAGGGGAGAGAATCATCTTCTTTGGGGAGGTGCAATCAGGTACAGTGAGTATATCTCCTTTCCACTTTAGATCCAACCACCTAGACAACAAATGATGGTTTACAAAACCACCTTTTGTAAACCATCATTTACAAAATACCTGTGGATCCATCCATTAGTTTATGTGTATAAAATATACACATGTACGTATTTTATTTGAGCTTGTTTGCTTGCAGACATTTGATTACACAACTGGGTAACATCTTCAGGGCTACTGAGGGTGTTTATATAGGCGAGCTTGTCCTGACAGTGTTGAGGAAGGTGTGGATTATTTCTTTGGAAATGTCTTGATTAGGTTGATTATTAGTGTAGTATTAATTCCTACTTATCTGGATTTTGGCTGCCGGAGGGGATATCTCTTGATCTTTTTGTTTCCTTCTTAGGCTTTTGTTGTCTTTTTTAAAGCAATGGTTTGTAAATGTGGTTTATTCCTATGTGTCTATTGATGATTTGTCTGAATACCAGGCTTCCAGAAATTCCCTATCTTTTAGATTTAGCTTGGTCAATGGTCTAGGACAGAGGTCTTGAAACGTGGCAGCTTTAAGACTTGTGGACTTCAACTCCCAGAATTCTCCAGCCAGCATAGCTGAATAAGAGTTTAGAGTTTAATTCCACAAATCTTAAAGCTGCCAAGTTTCAAGACCTCTGGTCCAGGATGTCCAGTTTCCCAGTCGAAATTGTGTCTGAATCCATTAATGTGTTGTGAAATTAAGGAATTTTCATTGTGTCTTCTAAATGCTAGATGATGTTTATGGATGATACTCTTCTGCTTGTCTATCTGACATAATGGCTGTTACACTCCTTACGCTGCATGTTGAAGCTAACTCCTGTTTTTAATTTTGGGGCTACTGAGACTTTAGGTTTACTTAAGATGTTCTGGAGCACTTTAGATGGCATACATGCTATAGTGAAGCCATGTGGTTATAATAGTCTGTTGGTTATTTCTGAGGTGTTTTTGATGTGTGGTAGTGTTATCCTTTTCATAGTTTATGTTGGTTATTATATGTATGGCTTTATGCATTTATGTATGTGTGCAGGTAGTGGGTTTTATGTAAGTATACATTTATTTACTATAATTATTCACTGCCTTCTCCACAAGGACCCCATATAGTTTACATGTGTGAATATATAACCCATAAAAAATTAACATCACAACATTGATATTACTATGGTGGCGTGGTGGCACAGTGGTTAGAATGTAGTACTGCAGGCTACTTCTGCTGACTGCTGGCTGTCAGCAGTTCAGCAGCTCGATTCTCACCAGCTCAAGGTTGACTCAGCCTTCCATCCTTCCAAGGTCGGTAAAATGAGGAGCCAGGTTGTTGGAGGAAATATGCTGACTCTGTAAACCACTTAGAGAGGGCTGTAAAGCACTTTGAAGTGCTATATAAGCCTAAGTGCTAATGCTATTATAGTATCAATAACAATAATTCATTAAAACTACATAAAATTCATTAAGAGCTCTGGACAAAATCTTAGTCTTGTTGCCTTTCTAAATGCTACCAATGAAGGCACTGTCTAGATCTCAGGAGGTAAAATATTGTAGAAGGATGAAGATCAAGTTGGCACCCTATTTCTCCAATCAGCTCTTCACAACTTATTCTATTTTAACCAAAGAGAAGGAGTTAAATATTTATGTTTTATATTGATTACTTGTTACCCTTTTGCACTGAAGAATTTCAGTATGTCCATTTTGTTATTCATAGACATTTTTCACTAGCCTAATATCATTCTGTTTTAGTTTTGCCAAGCCATCTCTACAAATCTAGGCTACTTGAATGCTCTCTTCTTTGGTGACCTATTCCACGTTCAATTTCCTACATTTGTTCTCTTTGAGATTCAGATTTTCACAAAGACTTTTGTGCAGCTGTTTTTCCTCTCTTACATTTTTTTCTTTATTGATATTGTTTATAACTGCACTTTTAATATCTCTCTCAACAATATTCACTCATATTGAATCAATAGCAATAGCACTTAGACTTATATACCACCTCACAGGGGTTTACAGCAGTGGTGGGATGCTGCTGATTTAACAACCAGTTCGGTGATAGCGCGCATGCAGGTGGTTTGCGTGTGCACATGTGCACAGGTTTACAAATACTAACCTTCTGTGTTACCACTTGGAAGTAACACAGCTGAGGTGCAGCAATCCGCTCTGCTGTGCCAATCAACTGAGAAGATAATGGTAAGTAAAGTGCAGGGACAGGGGGTGGGATGGGCCAATTGGATCATCAGAGTGAACCAGCTGATCTTCGGAGCTATCAGTTTGCCCGAACTGGTCCGAACCTGTAGAATCCCACCTCTGCTTTACAGCCTCTCTAAGTAGTTTACAGAGTCAGCATATTGCCCCCAACAATCTGGGTCCTCATTTTACCAACCTCAAAAGAATGGAAGGCTGAGTCAACCTTGAGCAGGTGAGAATCGAAAAGCCAAAGTGCTGGCAGCCAGCAGTCAGGAGAAGTAAACTGCAGTACTGCATTTTAACCACTGTTCCTCCACAGCTCTTTAGAAATTCAATGTGAATTTCTTCTGCCCCATACTGATCAATTTATGTCAAATATGCACAGAGATGCACTAAATCCTGTGTATTTGTTCAGCATAGCCAGGTAATTTATTATTAGGCTCTGCAACATGGTATTATTCTATGATAATATGCTCAGTGTATCAATTTCATTAAAACCATACAAAGCTGAACCTGATGCTCTGGTACCAGTCCTAGCAGCTGGTATGTTGATCATGGAACTCCCTTAATAGCTACTTCATGAATATATATAATCTTATATTTCACCTGTTCATGAAAGGTTTTTCATCTGAGAAATTTCTATTTATAGAAGTATAAATATTATTGAATATCTTTGAAAAATTTGAAGAATCACAGTAAACATTCAGATACCGGTCTGATATATTTTCTATAACTCTAATTAATGACTGGTTGAAATATTTCCAAGTTTTTTTTTTTAAAAAAATCCCAAACTTGATAATATTGCAAATGTTTTAATTAAATAATTAAAATTACAGAAGCTCTTTACTATGTTTTTTAAGTTTGAAGAATATATCATCAGATAAGATCAATTAGTTATAACTCTTGATTGAAGAAGCTATTGCAAATAGTGGGAAACTGATATTAAAGTCATGTCAGTTATCCAATTTAGCAATTAGGCAGGTGTATTCCTAATTCTACACTCACAGACCCTTCTTCAGCATGCCAACCTCAGTTTGAATCTTCCTTGCATCTCTTTTTCATTAAAAATAAAATAAAGAAACAGGAAACCTTACATCAGTTGATTGCTTATAAAGTTCTGTTTTCAGTAACATTTCTGCCTTATCTACAGCAATCATTAGATATTAGCTGCTGAATGACAAGCTAATTTTAAAACTAGAATTCTAGTCAAATGCTTCATTGATGAAACCTAGCTGGATAAATATAGGATAAAATAGCGAATGCTATTTTTTCTTTCTTCATAACCCTTCTTCCCAAAGAATTCTTGTGTTCTTCAGAAAAGGATTCTGAGAGGCAACTGAAACCTTAGAACAGAAATTGGTACTGTGATGACTACCAGAAAATGTATGTATGTATGTATGTATGTATGTATGTATGTATGTATGTATGTATTTATTTATTTATTTATTTATTTATAATTTTATTTCTATACCGCCCTTCTCCCGAAGGACTTGGGGTGGTGTACAGCCAAGTAAAAACTCAAAATATACAAAACATCATAATTTAAATTAAAATTATTAAAATTATTAAACCATTTAGGCCGGAATTAATTAAAAACTCAAAGATTAAGACTCCAATTTAAAATTCATTTATAAAGACAGCCCTGCCTGTTGGAACAGCAGGGTCTTGGAGGCACAGTGAAAAACATGGAGGTCGGAGATCTTGTCTATTTCCGGAGGCAGTTTGTTCCAAAGGGCAGGAGCTCCCACAGAGAAAGCTCTCTCCCTGAGTGTCACCAGTCGACATAATTTGGCCGACAGCACCTTGAGGAGTCCCACTCTGTGGGAGCGAACTGGCTGGTGGGAGGCTATCAGTGGCAGAAGGTGGTCTCGTAAACTGTGATCCTTCATGGATGCAGGAGTGAAATTTACTTACTTTTCCTACCGATTCGGCAATGTGTGCGTGCCATGCGCGCACTCCCCCTGCTCACATGTGTTATCGTCTGTGCACCCACAAAGCATACAAAACATTTTAAGCCTCTGTGCAATGTCATGACGTCTGCATGGGTGGGCGGAGCCTCCTGCAGCCATTGCTACGGATTTGCCCAAGCTGGATAGAACCGGCTGTATTTCACCCCTGTGTGGATTGTATTTCAGAAAACAGCAAAAAATAAGAATTGGGAAATTATTATGTTGATATTTTTTTTGTTGGTTAATTTGTTCATTTTTTAGCTCTCACGCTTCCATATGGGAATCTGTGAGGATGATGGCCACCGAAAATGTTACTTTCCCCATCTGAAGAGGGGTATCTAATCTTTGTAGCAATACATTTAATTTTACAGAGAAGGCTTCACTAAGGATGTTCAGAATATTATGCAAGAACTGGTTCCATATCTTTGAACAAGTTTAATCAGATTGAAATAGAGTGATGGCTAATATTTTTTTCATCACAGTGGCTGCTTTGAAAAAAAGTAATTCAGTATTGTCATAATGCTGACCCTTTTCTATTTTTTTTTTTTTTTTTTTTGGTTTGTTTGTTTTACTTTCATACTTACTTCTGGCTTTTTTAAAGGGTTGTTGCTAATTTGGCTATCCAGGTATTCATAGAAGTGAGCCCAGACTACAAACTTTGAATTAAATGAGTTTAAGGCTGCTGCCAGCTTAACGTAAGATTTCAGTTCATTGCCTACAGTTATACAGTGAAAGCAGGAAATGCGACTTCTGTTGAACCAAATGCACAACATAATGCAAGAATAGATTTCCCAACGTTTTCTATAAAAGAAATATGACAATGCATTCAGGAGTGCATACACAGTAGAACATGAGGCTGCACGAGCATCTAGGCCCATTGGATCAGAGTAACCTGATCATAGTAGAAATCTAGTTAGTAATATGTCATAACTTGGCTGCTGTTTCCTCCGTGGAAGAATAATGCAAGACATTGAGTATGATTAAATTGACAGCTTCCCTCACAACTGCATCAGAACAACCATCACAACAACAATGGTGCTCAGTGACCCATTCATTCTTCTTTCTGGTCACTGGTCCTTCGATTTTCCTATTATCTGCTTAACAATATGCACCAAGCTTGTCCTTATATATTGATCTTGCCTTCTCTTAAGTACATTATGTCCAAATTTGAGTTAGAAGAAAATAGAGTTGGTCATATGCAACTATCTACCTTTTCTCTTTGAGGGCCAAAATCTGGAGACTGTCATTTCCTTGCCTACTCAGACAAACAAACCCAGCCAACCTGACAAAGCAGCAATTTTTGCAGGATATAAATATTTGCTGTTTGGAAGCCTTCAATAAGGGCTATTTAAAAATGAAGAAAGAAAATGGCTGTTAATGATTAGTTTCAGGCTAACAAAATTATTATTTTTTTAAAAAAAATGTAAATCTGCGTGCCCTTAAATATGACCTGGAAACAAAGGATTGCTTAACAGTTACTATTAAGCAATACATTAGAAGATCAATTAAACAGAACTTCTTTCTAATGAGAAAGCAATGGGAGAGTCGCCATGGAAACCATGGAATGAGAGGAAGCCAGTATGCAAAATAGCAGGAAAGAAACGAATAATATTTGTAAACATGCATTTTGGAATTGGTATAATCAGCTTGCTGATGAAAGACAGATTCAATGCCTGCTTTGCCCTACATTCAAGGAAGAGAGAAGCTGGGACAAAGGTAACATTTCAGACAATATTTCACTGGTAAGAAACTGAGGTGCCAAGCTTATTCTCATGAAGCCTCGGTAATAATTATGCCTGTCATTTATAGTTTTACAAAAAGTACCTTGGCTTGAAACCAGAACTCTGCGGGTGGCTTTGACACTCACAAAGTGTTCTCTTCTTCAAGGCAGTCACTGAGCTGGACTGTCTTAGCGGGTTTTGTTAAAACCCAACTGTGTTTAAAAAAAAGAAAAGTAGGTATGTAAAATAACAGCATAACAGAGTTGAAAGGGACCCTGGAGGTCTTCTAGTCCAACCCCTTGCTCAAGCAGAAAACCCTATACCATTTCAGACAAATGGTTCTCCATTCTCCTCCAGGGTTGGAGGACCCACAATTTATGGAGACAACCAGTTCCACTGATTAATTGACAGGACATTTTTTTAAAGTTCTAGGTTGGTTCACTCCTTGGTTATTTTCCATCCATTGCTTCTTATCTGGCCTTCAAGTGCTCCTTCTTCTTTGTGGCATCCTGTTAGATATTGGAACACTGCTACCCTTCCTCTAGTCCTTCTTTTCATTAGAAGATATAGCAAATGTCTTTTATTTATATCCCACCTTTTCTCTGGAAGATCAATATAGCTTAGATTGAGTTTTACTTTACTTTTATCCCACAGCAATATTTGAAGAAGGTTGGGCTTCAAATTCAACACTTTCACCATTATGCTACTGGATTATCTTTATGGTAATGAAGGTGTGATTGAAACTCACCAATTAATCTAGTAATGATTAGGTTTTTTTAAGGTAAGGAATTTCTTTCTTTGGTAAGGAGAAGAACATGGCTGCACAATTATTAGCTTGACATTTTTGTTTTCTGACTGCTTTCACCACCAGCTGGTTTTGAAACAAAAAAGAAACCAGCAAACAGAGAGAGAGAGAGAGAGAGAGAGAGAGAGAGAGAGAGAGAGAGAGAGAGAGAGAGAGGGTACAGAATACATAACCAACTTAGGGCAATCAGCACAAAAGAAAAAAAGAAGAGAGTAAGAAAAAAAGACATTTATTTTGTCTTCCACCTGGTAGGAGAAGGCCATTCTGAGTGACTAGCTCCAGTGAGGTAATCAAGAAATCTAATTAGCTTGACGTGGAATTTACAAAGCTATTCTTGCTGAAGGACATGTAGCCATACAGTTCAACAAAATAGCATTATCTTTCTCGCTATTGAGCAAGAACGACGGTATACTGTTAAAATGAACGGGTTTAACCGAGTTTAGAAACAATGAAGGGTTATTAAAATGTAAAGCACTCCTTTCACATCAGTGGTACTTTCTTGTGATGATGCAGAGCCATTGTCAAGGTGTATGTGGGTATTATTAGATATAGAATTTCATCAAGATTTCAGTTGATGACTTTTGTCTAAATGCATGTTCTAATTATTTATTCTAATCTGCTATGTTTACCCTGAAAAAGAAGAAACTAGAGAAGAAGGAGGAGCTACCACTATTGAATAGCGATGAGGCTGACTGCAGTATGCCTATCTTGTATTTACATTGCTTTAGTAAATGGAAAGAAAAAGATACCAAAAGAAATGCAATCAGAAACAAAACAAAATAGACAGAATAGGAAAAAAAATCAGATTTTAAACAACTCATTAAATTTTCACCACACAGAATAATATTGATTAGCATTTCCATTTTACAAATCAAGAATCAATTCATGCACAGAGAACAAATCCATGTTATTGCTCCGAAACTATAAATCTGGGATGATACTATCTTTCCATTGTAAAAGAGATTCTTTTCTTTTGCTGTTTTTAAATTTTTATTTATTTATACATTAAATATATATACTGTACCTCCCATCTCGCTGTCAAATGACTCCATATAGACATATACATGCCAAACTAATGGTATATAATTCAAAATCACATTCATATATTTCAACCAACTTACTCTTCCCAAACCGATATTCACAAAATTATAAATATTAAATAAAAAATCAGAATAAAATAGAAGTGAGGCCATAACATGCAAGTGCAACTTCCATCATTTTACACTTTCATCATAATGAAGTTGATGACTAACTCTTTAAAGTATTATGAGTTTCTAAATATACATTAAAATAATGTTGAGTATCACTTGGATATTATAACAAACATACTTATATACTTTGAATCAGTGATTTGTTAATATAGGGTATTCCAATTCTTGATTCCAACATTTGTGCAAATAACAACATCTTATAATAATAGTTTTATATATAAATAATGAAATCCAGCAGGTCAGCATGGAAAACTGCCATTCACTTAACATCTATCAGGTTTAATCTTGAGAATGTCTAGAGAGAGGAATGGTCCAGGGTAGTTTCTTGTGGTCTGACTTTTAGTGATCCCTCTACCAAACCACCTGGGTTTGATCTGTCTCATTCTGTCTGGATGAAATTGAACATCACTAGGTATGATACTGGAAGAAGTGCCTCTGCCCTGTATCACTGGGGATGTAAAGATTCCCCTTGTTGCTGTTGTGATGCTGATATGCAAACTATTAACCGTATTGTGCAAAATTGCTTACAGCTTGCACTCTCTGGTGCAAGATCTGCATGAAGCAACATCAGAGGCGATCGCCTGGATAACTGAATTGGGCATCCAGTTATGAGGCCACTGTCATATCCTCATAGAAGTTCTGTATATAATTAACATGGATTGTGTGCAGTGGTGGGTTGCCCTAGGTTCGGTCTGGTTCTATAGAACCAGTAGTACAACTGGCGGGAGGCTCCGCCTACCTGCCACGATGTCATCATGGGTGATCTGCGCATGCGTAGAAGTGTGCACGCGCTCCCATTGTGAACCGGTAATAAAGGTAAGTAGAACCCACCCCTGATTGTGTGTATATGTCTACTTCTCTTCTGTCATGTTCTCATCATAGGCAAAATAGGTCCAGAATGCGGCCGCGCGGCGAATTACGGGAGCAACGTGGTGCTCCCATGTGACACCTGTCCTGCGTGAGCTGCACTGGCTCCCAGTGGTCTTCCGGTGCACTTCAAGGTGTTGGTGACCACCTTTAAAGCGCTCCATGGCTTAGCACCTGGGTACTTGCGGGACCGTCTTCTGCCACCAATAGCCTCCCACCGGCCAGTACGCTCGCACAGAGAGGGCCTCCTCCGGGTGCTGTCGGCCAGACAGTGCTGGCTGGCAACCCCCAGGGGGAGAGCCTTCTCTGTGGTGGTGCCCGCCCTCTGGAATGACCTACCCCCGGAGATACGCAGGATTCCAGATCTCCGGATCTTTCGTCGGGCCCTTAAAACCCATTTGTTCCATCTAGCTGGGCTAGCTTGATCCCATCCTCTGTTTTAAATTTGAAATTGATTTGAAATTGGTTTGTTTTAATTGTCGGCCGAAAATATTTAATAATTTTTAATTGTTTTTAACTTTTGTATATCATGTTTTATTTTGGCTGTTCACTGCCTTGACTCCGCAAGGAGAAGGGCGGTTTATAAATTGAAACAAACAAACAAATAAATAAATAAATAAATTACAATAGTTGTAGAGGTGGTATTCAGCCGGTTCGAGCCAGTTCAGACCGGTTTGGGTGAACTAGTAGCAGAAATCGTGGGTGGGCCTGCCCATCCGCCCCATCTCTATGCTGTCCTATTTAGGCACATTTTTGAGGCCAAGTGCATACGTGGAAGGCACGCATGCAAGCAAAGCACATGCACAGAAGGCTGGGCGCTTAAATATTTTCAATGCTGGGCAAACCACTAGGTAAATTATGTGAATTTCACCTCTGAATAGTTGTGTATTTAAAGTGCTATAGACATATATGAGGACACATTTCATGTAATTTAAGTGTTTAATTATTGGACCAATTTAAGATCAAAATATGTATTAATTAGATATACTACCATTCTCCCCACTATTAGATAATTAAAATTACTCTTGTAATGAGCTATTAAAGCTCAAATGAACATCCAATGATAAACTTGAAAATAATAAAATTAAGCCTATATGACATCATCACGAAAGCTGTAATTTAAATAAAGAAAAAATACCATCCCCCCAAAATTAACATCCATATCTTTGAAATATCTTTGTAATGTGCCCCACTTTCTGATTTTGAGGAAAATGCTCTTTCCATTCCTCAGTTTACCAGAAAAAATTATGCAACCATGCTGGCTTTATCTGTTGTCTCTTATTTTTCTTTTTATTCGATAAAAAAATATCAGAAAACATTTCCGTAAGTAGAGAAGTGCTAAAATGGAAGGATGATTGCATTCCAATTTATCTATTAGGCCAATATATACAAATTAAAGATTCCTGTATTAATATGTATAAGAAAAAGTATTCCCTGTCCCATTGAAAATGTGGCTTTCATGATAGAATTAGGCATTACTTAGTCAAAACACTTTTTAGGATTTTGTTTTGTTGAGAAAAATGGGATTATATAGAATTAGAATTTTTTATTGGCCAAGTGTGATTGGACACACAAGGAATTTGTCTTGGTGCATATGCTCTCAGTGTACATAAAAGAAAAGATACGTTCATCAAGAACACACTTAATGATAGCCATAGGGTACAAATAAGCAATCAGGAAACAATATCAATATAAATCGTAAGGATAGAAGTAACAAAATTACAGTCATACAGTCATAAGTGGAAGGAGATGGGTGGTGGGAATGATGAGAAGATTAATAGTAGTGCAGACTTAGTAAATAGTTTGACAATGTTGATAGAATTATTTGTTTAGCAGAGTGATGGCATTGGGAAAAAACTGTGTCTTGTGTCTTGTTGTTCTGGTTTGCAGTGCTCGATAGCATTGTTTTGAGGGTAGGAGTTGAAACAGTTTATGTCCAGGATGTGAGGGGTCTGTAAATATTTTCACAGCTATACAGCTTTATTTGTAACTAAACAAGCTGTGCCCTGTCTCTCTCTCCCTCTCTCTGTCCCCTCCTCTCTTCCTTCCCCTCTTCCTTCCTTCCGTACTTCCTTCCTTCCTTCCTTCCTCCCTCCCTCCCTCTCTCTGAGTTGAAATCTAGAGCCAGAGATCAGAGAATTATATCAGGTTTCAAAAAAGAGAAAGACAGCTATACTTTCCTTTCTCAACGAATCTCCATCAATGAGGTTTTTGTCTCAGCTAGTCATGTGTCATCACTGAATCTTCTCTATTGCTGTTGAGATCTTTAGGACACATTTCCTGTAGAGGAGAGTAATCTGACCTATTTATTAGCATCTTTATTAGCATTAACATCTTAGGTCAGTGATTTTTCCAGGCTGAGTGCCCAAAGTGCGCGCACATGTGAATGTATGTGTGCATACCTGAACCCCCAAAATGCTATGCATGCATGTACCCCATGCATGTGCCCCTCCCCCAAGCATGCACATGTGCTCCCACATGCCCCCCCACATGCATGCATGGTCCCCCACATGCCCCACCCCCGGCATACGCACATACACCCTGCACGCCCCGTCCCCATTCATGTGCGGCAGAGACCCAAAGACCAGCTGGCCAGCAGGAAGCATGCGTGGTGGAGCTGAACTGGGCAATGGTTTGCATGCCCACAGAGAGGGTGCTGTGTGCCACCTCTGGCACTCCTGCCATAGGTTCACCATCACGGCCTTAGGTGTTTCTTATCTGGACAAGGGAGCCACTTCAACACCGGGGAACTTTGTTCTGCCATGGGATAAATTCAGGTGGATTTTCTCAATTATAAATAGTATGACAGAGAGGTAGGCCTCTGTGGACAATTTTGGGGGTACAGAAGGTTTATTCAGCTACAGTGGCAAGAGAAAAGGATCATTGTTGTGCCAAAATAATGATGCAGGCAAGCTTTATATTAATCAGTAGAATGGAAATGACTAAATATGCTTGACTTTTTAGATTGTTAACAAGATAGTCAAAAGATTCATGGTAGATTTTCAGTTTTCAAACTGAAACAAACATTGGACAATGTGATTTTCATCAGAATTTAATAGCTGACATGGCATTTTGAAACAGAAATAGCACTTAGATTTACAATACTTTACAGCCCTCTCTAAGTGGTTTACAGAGTCAGCATATTGCCCCTAACAATCTGAGTCCTCATTTTACCGACCTCAGAAGAATGGAAGACTGAGTCAACCTCATAGAAATAGACCATCTACACTACATTAGAATTAAGCATCTTTAAATTCCCTGGGATATTTGATGCTATTAAAGAATTGTCCATGTATG
This sequence comes from Masticophis lateralis, assembly GCA_030761175.1. NCBI lineage: Eukaryota > Metazoa > Chordata > Lepidosauria > Squamata > Colubridae > Masticophis > Masticophis lateralis. The sequence continues at coordinate 259,036,932 of JAUDYJ010000002.1, read as the reverse complement.
AAAGAATAAGTTGTAGTAAACTTTGTTAGATACAATCAGTTTAGGGTTTGTCTTTTTCTTTCTCCTTAGTCATTCTCTTTTGCTGTGTACTCCATTTTTTTAGCAGCATTTACAAACAATATTTATTTTTTGGATGGCAAATGATCAGCAGAATAATAGGATAAAAGGAGACTTAATCCAACCATTTTATGTAATATTTCATCAGTCTCAAAAGATCGCACAAGAAAGATGAAAAAAAACCCCAGGTGAATGTTTCTATGTTGCTTTTTAGAATCAACATGTAATTGGCACTTGATACTTAATTCAGTGACATGTGAGATTGGGCCATATTATTCTAAGGCTGTCATTAATTACTGCTGCCATAACACCAAGTCAATGCAAAACTGCTATTAAACAAGTAGGGAAAAGGAAATGTTTATGACAGAAAAACTAATTCAGTTGTGAAAACATGATTTCATATGGGTTTAAAAATGGGAAAATTGTGTCTCGAGTCATAATGATTTACTACCAAAGTACAGAAATGGTTGAAATGTCCAGATCAGGTGGCTATTACTCCAGTTCTTGGAGAACTGAAAATGCATCAGAGTGGTTGACAAATACATTTAAATATCATTAATGCGCCTAAACCTGGAAAAGCAATTAGAGGCAATAAAATTTGTATTGAATTTGGATAAATTTTAGGCAATTAGGCTTTTTTCTAAATGTAATTTCTGGCCAAGTAATCCATGGGGACACATGACTTATCTACATTTATTACTCATTACAGCAGAGTACTGCCTGTCACAGCTGAACGTCAAGGGAATTATGATCATAAATTCAGATCTGCTAATGGACTGAGTAGTCTTTTTCCTCTGAAGCACAAATCCCCAGGCAACAGGTACAAAATATAAATTGGCCATAGTGAAAGGACATACTTGTACATTTAACTTGTTGATCTGTCCTTTTATGTTGGAAGGAGCAAGAGAGAGAGAGAGAGAGAGGGAGAGGGAGGGAGGGAGGGAGGGAGGGAGGGAGGGAGGAAGGAAGGAAGGAAGGAAGGAAGGAAGGAAGGAAGGAAGGAAGGAAGGAAGGAAGGAAGGAAGGAAGGAAGGAAGGATACCATAGATATTATGCAATGGTGGGATTCAAATAATTTAACAACCGATTCTCTGCCCTAATGATTTCAGCAACCAGTTCACCAAACTGCTCAAAAAGTTAACAACCGGTTCTCCTGAAGTGGTGCGAACTGGCTGAATCCCACCACTGATATTATGGTGTATGATTCCAAACTAGGCCAGTGAAACAATATTGTCACTAGGGTAAATTACACAACAGTAAGTTACCTTTGAGATTTCACCAAATTCTCCCTAGAGTTTATTTCTAAACAAAAGAACACTGAAAGATAAGAAAGAGTTCATGATGGAAGTTTTGGTGGTCAAGAGAAGCACTGATGGACCTCTAGACCTATTTTTAAGACAGAGATGGTGCAGTATGAAAAAAGGAACTAGTATCAGGGCTTTAGAGCACAGCATATCAGACATTAATACAATTGAGTGCATCCAGAATTATTTCATAAGAGTCCTCCACTCCTCTGCTCGCAACAAAATACCAGATTTGAAATTCTGGGTTTAGAAAATTTAGAACTATGCCGCCTTTGGTAAGCATAGCTCATAAAATCATCTGCTAAAATGTCCTACTTGTCGATGACTACTTCAGCTTCAAGCGCAACAATACACAAGCACACAATAGATACAAACTTAAAGTAAACCGTTCCAAATTTGATTGCAGAAAATATGACTTCAGTAACAGAGTGGTCAATGCCTGGAATGCACTACCAGACTCTGTGGTCTCATCCCAAAATCTTCAAAACTTTAACCTAAGACTTTCTACTATTGACCTCACCCCATTCCTAAGAGATTTGTAAGGGGCGTGCATAAGAGCACCAGCATGCCTACCATCCCTGTCCTAATGTTTCCTTTAATTGTATTCATTTTATGTATTCAATTCATGCTTATAGTATATATATTATCTAAAGTGTACTTGACAAAATAAATAAATAAATAAAGATTTGGGAGCAGTTGGCTGACCTTAAGCAAGCTTTCTCCATACTTATTGCACATGGTGGTATGAGTGAACCAGGTCCTGCAACCATTCCTGAGCCAGCTGGAGGGCAGCTTCTGCTATAGTACTGCTGACTGGCTATTTAATAGTATATGGCTTGGACTTGGATATAGTGCAAGTTGGAAGATGAGGAGTGGTGATATAGGGTTCTTGGGTTTCACATGGGACTACTCTTGAAGAACATTCAGAACAGGCAACTAATCTAGGATGCAGCAGCAAAAGTAGCTTTAGGTGCAACATGGTATGTTAGTATAATACCACTGCTTTGTGATAGGCATCAGATCAGGTTATTTGTGGCACTGTCTGTTCCTAATGTTTTCTATCCATGCCACAATATCTGACAGGTTAGGTCATATTTCTCAGACCTTAAGTTTCTCCTTGAAACAATGTCATTGAGCATGACTTAGGAATCATATCTTCACTATCATATCACTTGATGTATGGAATAGCTTCTGCCCTGAGATCTGGATAATCCCAACCCTGTTAGTCAGTTTTGAGTAGTTCAGAGAACTGGCAAATACCACCTCTGGCTGGTCCCAGAGTGGGGTGGGAATGGAGATTTTGCAATATCCTTCCCTCAGGAGTGGGAAGGGAATGGGGATTTTGCAGTATCCTTCCCCTGCCATGCCCACAAGCCATGCCCACCATGCCCACCAAGCCACACCCACAGAACTGGTAGTAAAAAAATTTGGATTTCACCACTGCAATTAGGCCATGCCAGAGTCCCAAATTTCTTGCCAATGTTGCGGGTTAAATGCAACAGTGTTCAAAATTTGCTGGATGAGGACTTCTGGTTTGTGCTTGGGACTCACTCATATAAACAAGATGCATCTATGTCAGGGGTGGGGAACTATGTCCCTTTTATGACTTGTGGTCTTCAAGTCCCAGACCCAAGACCCATACTGTCTCAGGAATTCTGGGAGTTGAAGTCCACAAGTCATAAAGGAGCCGTAGTTCTCCACCTCTGATCTATGTTATCTACTTCGTCATATTAGAATGTGCAGGAAATGAATCAATGTACTCTTCTGCATACTAACTTTTTATGCTCCCCTACCCCCATTTAAGACTCCCATCTATACTTTTTAGATTCTTGTTTTACATATTTTATACAATTTAGCTTTTTTTTTTAGTTTTTAGTTATTTATATTTTATTCTTTCCTATCTTTTATAACTCCTTTTAGATTTCCACATTTTTGTGCTAGATCAATAAAGAAAGAGACAGACAGGCACATAGATTTTCTATATGTTTGTATTTCTTTACCATGTACTGTGCCCAGCTGGTACTGTACCCAATCTCTTACACTGATCAATATAGAATGATTTGAAGATCTTTCCAGAAGAAAGAAAGGTGAACTTTTTATATTCTTACTTTTTAAGATAGTTATTTCCATATGTTTTAGCATTAACAGATGAAATAAATATACTTCTGAATTTACTCCTTGTCCAGCTAAGAAAGATCACTCTGTAACTGAAATGCATTGATCGCTTTAATCTTTGCTTATTTAATGTATTGCATAGTATGTGAATTTAGAAAGAGTAAAGCTCATAAAAATAAATTCAGGTTCTCTCAGGAAATTGTTAATGTAAAAAAAATAGCATAAATTATCAACAGGCACTAGATTTATGTTTAAATCATGCCATCAAACAACACAAATATATAACTGACCTTGCAGGAGAAGATGCTAAAACAGGTTTTGTTATTATGAAAGAATAACAAGGTTCTGAAAGTGTGAATGCAAGTACGATATTGAAAAAGAGGATCACAGGGAGTTTGATATCGGTTAATTAAAAAAGAAAGCAGGGTTTTGAGTTATGGGAGGGTATGAACAAATGAACATATGAACAAATGAATTGTATGAGAGTCTACAGTAAATTTGATCAGTTATTCTACTTATTCTATACCTGCCTACTTTGTTCAGTCACAACTAATATAAACACAAGATTATTGGGGGAAGAGATCAGATACTTGGCTTCTAAATTTAAAAGCCTTTTATACTGGTCATTCAGTTATTAATGATTTTTATATGTTAAAAATGGTACAGACAAGGCTAATCAATTCTAAGTTCTCTTATAAATCAGAAGTAGGGAGAAACCTGATGTTTAAAGGCTCCTAAGTTTCTTTGGGCTTTCTTGTAACTGTAATTGCCAGTATTTAATCAAGTCTAATCAATCATAGGGGATACTGCGGCTCAGTGGCTAAGATGCTGAGCTTGTCGATCGAAAGGTTGGCAGTTCAGCAGTTCGAATCCCTACTGCCGCGTAATGGAGGGAGCTCCCGTTACTTGTCCCAGCTTCTGCCAACCTAGCATTTGAAAGCACATTAAAAAAGCAAGTAAAGATTAGCCAAAATGTTTCCAAATGTAAATCCAACTTGTTGGAAATGTAAAAAAACGCAGGGGACTTTCTATCGTGTTTGGTGGCTCTGCCCAGTAGTTAAGAAATTTTGGAACAAAATAAAAACATGGATAACAGAAATAACAAAATACGAAATTGAATTAGAACCTGAGGTTTTCCTATGATCAAAGGAAACATTAGGAAAGATATCAAGTATTTAATTTTACATATAATTACGGCGGCTAGGTTATCATTACCACAATTGTGGAAATGTGATCGCGTGCCAACAGAACAGGAAGTAATACAGAAAATATTTGCTTGTGCAGAAATGGACAAATTGACTTTACAATTAAAAGATAAGGAGGACTCAGACTATTACATTGTATGGAACAAATGGTATCAATGGACAAAACAGAGGAAGAGGAAAAGTGAGTAAAATGGAATTTTGAAGGAATTGACTACAATCAAAAATAGCACTGTCAGATGAATATAGTTGGAACAATGTATATATGTATATCTATATATATAAAAGAAAAAAGATATAGAAATTAGTTAATATTTGTAACTGACTAATGGTATAAGTACATTTGCCTTTTGTCTTTTGTCTTTTTTTCTTGTTTATCTTTCTTCTTTTGTTTGATTAAGAATTTGTGTGTTTTAAATGTGTTTTTTTTTAAAGTCTTAATAAAGGTTTGTTTTTAAAATCTAAAAAAAAAAAGCAAGTAAAAAAATAGGGACCACCTTTGGTGGGAAGGTAACAGCGTTCCCTGCGTCTTTGGTTTTTAGTCATGCTGGCCACATGAACATGGAGAAATCTTCGGACAGCACTAGCTCTTCAGCTTTGAAACCGAGATGAGCACCACCCTCTAGAGTTGGGAACGACTAGCACATAAGTGCAAGGGGAATCTTAATCTTAATCTTAATCTTATCTTTACCTTTACCTTTACCTTAATCAATCCAATTTCAAATAGGATACATACAAAATGTTGTGAAAACCCACAAATGATCTCAACATAGTTTAAAACAAAACAAAAGAGAGAGAATATCTACCCTTGAGGAGCATTCAGAACAGTTGGTGCAAAATGAAGTTTTAGGGCCCCAAGAATGGCCACTGTTACCATTGCTCAGCAAGCTGCATTAGTTACCAGTCTGCTTCCGGGTGCAATTCAAGGTATTGGTAATCATCTTTAAAGCCTTTCGTGGCATGGGTCCAAGTTATTTGAGGGACCATCTGGTCCCACTGGAATTGGACCATACCGGGGTGAAATCCAGCACGTTCTGACAGGTTCTGGAGCCCCAGTGGGGGAAGAGCTCAATGGAGGTGAGTAATAACAGGTCCCACCTCACCCCCACTCCACCTTAACCCCCCCATGTGTCTTTGGTTTTAATGTTTGTTTTTCACTTTTCATTTTTTAAGTGTAGATGTAACTATAAGCCTCCCAGAGTTACCTTATGGAAAGATGGGAGGCCAATAAATTTTATAAATAAAAATAAGTAAATGAAAATATCTGAAAATCTCCCAAAGACCAATAATATTTTAGATTATCCATGTATATGACATGGTTGGATTATGTGCATTGGGCTATCACCTAGCTGTTCATTTCCCCAAAATGTTAAGTATAGTCTCACAATATCTAATATCATTTAGGAAATATCCCAGGAAACACATATCAATACTATGGAAGAAAAATGATATTTTAGTGGCTTTGCATTCAGAAAAGCAGTCCATCTCTAAACTATGAATGCTTTATAAATCTCATTTTCTTTTCTTTGAATAGTAATACAACCACATTAATATTGTGTGGGGTTTTGTTTTGTTTTTTAAAGTCAAGTTGGTAAAAAATGATAAGGCAGTAATTTGAATGCAAATTATGCAGTAATTTAAAGTTGATGGATTCTGACAGGTTCTATAGAACTGGTAGTAGAAATTTTGAGCAGTTCAGAGAACCAGTAGCATAAATTTTGAGCAGTTCGGAGAACCAGTAGCATAAATTTTGAGTAGTTTGGAGAACTGGCAAATACCACCTCTGGCTGGCCCCAGAGTGGGGTGAGATTATACAGTATCCTTCCCCTGCCTCACCCACCAAGCCATGCCCACCAAGCCACACCACACCCACCAAGTCACACCCACAGAACCGGTAGTAAATTGGATTTCACCACTGATGAGCTGTCTTCCTCCTTGGAACACGGGACCCCTTGGGGACATGCTGGAATGGGGTACAGTTTTCCTTGAGGTCCTTGGCTCCCTTTGTCCTCACCCCCCTGCCCCCCCACCTTAGGAAAGCAGCAGGCAGGCCAGCCAAACAGGAGGAGTCATTTCTGTTGCTTCCTGCCAGTTTTCCACACACATCAATGAGGAAGCTAGCAAGAAGTTAGAAGTTGTTCCTGCTCCCGCTGTTTTGCCTGCTCACAATCATTTTGTTTCTATGCTAGGTAAGGAAATATTTCTAAAAGGATGACTCAGTGGGTCTCAGGTTGTCTAGTAGTCTTCTAACTGGATCTATGAGAAGCAGACATGGAACACGAATGGGCTTGGTTTTTCCTAAATTAAAGGCGCATTAAATCATTCTTGTCAGGGTAATGAAGATTTAAAGCTCACCAGCCCCTTTAAGACTGAGGATGAGTCAGCAGGGTTGTTGCCCTTTAAGAAGCTGTCTATATAAGGGAGGCAATTAGAGGGCTTCTCTCTCTTCTTATGTATCATTCTCTCTCCTTGGGTATCTGCATTGAAGTTCTCTGTGTAGAGATCAGTCTTGAAGAAGACTGATTGCTTGTCTGGTATGTGCCTATCACGTGTATGTTTGTATATATACATCTTGTATAAAATCATTTTGTTTGTAAGACAAGCCTCTATGTACTGTATTTTGCTCCTGAATGGTCTCAAAGTAATAGAGTGTAAACACTCTGACAATCCTCTTAAATCTAATCAGCATTCAAATGTGTTAGACTACAGTTCCTATCCATCCCAGCCTGCACCACTGGAGAGGATACAGGAAACAGTCCATTCAAGATTGTCATGTGCTCTTCCTTCCTTCCTCCCCCCACCCCCAACCCCACCCTTGCAACATCATCTCCAATCCAGAGATGACATATGAGTACAAGGAAGAGAATTGCAAGCGCACCTGCCAATCTGTTTGCTCTTTCTGCTTCACAATGGGATTTGCTGCCAAAGAAAGAAGCAGCTGCTCACTTTAAGGAATAACATGTTTCTTTGCTCCTGGAAACTGTTGCAGGAAAAATGGCATGCAAATGTCCAGCTGCCCTCAAACCTCTCTCCCATTTGTGCATATCTTTTATTTGAAGCTCTGCCTTCAGTTTTCCTTGCTTCTGAACAAGTGTTCAAAGATACCTTTGTGAAGGATGAGAGGGGGCTTTTAATTAGGACCAGGTTCTTCAGTGCTGCCAAGATGGCTTAGTAAAATACCACCAAAACTATAGTCCATATTCAATAATCCAGACCGATTGAAAAGTTTGGCCAGTTTCCCATGATGATTTTGCTAAAACATTTAAAAAGACTTAAGCATGAACTTTAAAAATAAAGATCATCCCTGTGATAACCAAACATACAAATTTAAAAGTAAGCAGGCAACTTCTGATGCATCAGAAAAAAATAAAATAAAAATCTATTAATGAAGGTCTAGATTTTTAGTTCTTTCGATAGTTACTTAAATTTTCAATGAAGAGCAAAAGCAGGAGAAATAAGCAGGAGAAACACATTCAAAGCATGGATTCATAAATATCAAAGTGCTTTTGACCAGTGGTGAAATCCACATTTTTTTACTACTGCTTCTGTGGGCGTGGCATGGTGGGCATGGTAGGTGTGGCTTGTAGCTGTGGCAGGGGAAGGATACTGCAAAATCTCCATTTCCACCCCACTCTGGAGCCAGCCAGAGGTGGTATTTGCCAGTTCTCCAAACTACTCAAAATTTCCATTATTGATTCTCCGAACTACTCAAAATTTCCATTACCCGTTCTCCAGAACCTGCTGGGTTTCACCCCTGCTTTTGACATATATATATAGAAGCAAGTGACCAATGGTAGTTACATATATTTATCACATATTTGACCCTTGCTCACCATGGCTATATTTTAAGCATAGATATTTAGAAAGTTCCCTGCTTGTGTGATGCATCCATAGCTGACTGAAAGCACTTTTTGAAGATGTCTGTGATAAACATACAGTTGCTCTGGAGACAGCAGTGAAGTGACAGCAATCCAGAGGTCCAGTTTTATTCCCTGTTATCCATGGGAACCTGGGATATGTGAGTAATTTCTGCAAAGCATCATGGATTAAAATACACTCTGTCAAAAATGAATATTGGTGAAATAGGCAAAGAAGTAGAATATTGAAGTTTGTACATTATCACATGATTCTTTGCAACACACTGACATAGCTAATGGAGTCCTTGGTATTCTCTGAGCTTGGTTGTTTTCTTGCAGATATTCCATTACCCAGCTATGTAGCATCATGAGTGCTAGTGAGTATAGCATTTGCTCCCTGTTGATGTAGAATATTATGCCCTGCCAGTGTTGGCGAGGATGTTAGTATTACCTTGGCATTGTTTCCTGTATGCAGTTTTGATACTGTTTTCTTCTTTTTTTTCTTCTTGGTTTTCTCCTTTTCTCCAAGGAGAAAACAACAGTTCCCCCCACACCCTGCAACACTGAGAGGACAAAGCTACTGTATATTAAAAGAGAACAAAGCCCACTCCCCTCTAACACTAAAGATGATACCTTGATGGGTAATGAAAACACCTGCAAAGAATAACCAAGGTCATAGACCACCAAGGACTCCATAGTTCACCCCTGAGCTGCAGATATTCTCTTCTGTTGGTGGTATAATTAATATATTTCCTTACCACTTTCCTTCCTCCTCCTTCCACAATTAAAACAATAAACAGACTTGATTAAGAATAGACAAATCTGGTAATTTCAAATTAACTCAAATTCTATCCTTTTTTCCTTCTTAAACTAACTTGGTTTTATGCACTTTTTCATGACATCTATTTTGTGCTCTTTGAAGAGTATATATATTATATGTGTATGTATACACACACACTTTTTCATGACATCTTTTTTGTGTTTTTAAAAGCACAAAAAAGTGTATATATAAAAGTGTGAAAAAGTGTATATATAAAAAGTGTGTGTGTGTGTGTGTGTGTATACACACACACACACATTCTATATGTATATATACACATACACACATATTCTATATATATACACATACTGTGTGTGTATGTGTATTCTGAACTAGAAAAAAAACAGGCTCACAGATATGTATGGAGGTTTAGGAAGTCAGCACTGCAGTACAAATGAAAGAAAATTCTTACTTATCTTCAGTGCATCTGATTGTTTATTTGCAATAGGCATGGAAGCCACAGTTGGCATTTCAGATATGCAGACATATATTTAATTAGGGATATCACGTAGTTTATCTTTACTTTGTAAAGAATTTCAGTTTCTCTGTCATAATTTTAGAGAAACATGCGTTCTCATGATCATGGCCAATATAGAGCATGACAGCCTGAGAATCTATATTTATTTGCGTGTTCAACACTATTTTCATTTTTTAATGAATGTCATTTCAGCAAAAATAATAAATTTGGAGTTAGAACCTGTTTCTTATGGATTTAATGCTATCCTTTCTATTCCCTTGTTATTAGAAAAAGAATATATTCATAATTTAGAACACATATAAAAGAATATACATGCGCTAAGTGAAGGATGATACAATAAAATAGGAATATTTTACTAAATGATTGCTGGAAGGAATAAAAGGAAGAGAGAGTTGCATATTTAATAATACATAATGATGTTGTATAATTTGCCCACTGGTGCCTTGTAGTAATTAACATATTAAAGTTTGATAATAACATATTTTCTTCTCTTACGTTGCACTGACAGATGTTCTAATGATTCTTCTTTCAGTAAAGTGATAGCCATTTTGTTCCCCCCTATTGACTTCCTCATTACCTCTCCTGTTTAAAAAGCAAAACAAAGCCACATTGAATAGGGCCACTTTTGTAAGTACCCATTCAGTCTCAATCCTGAAGGATAGTACCAGCTTCAATTTTTTTTTTTTTTTTTTTTTTTTTTTTTGCAGGATAGGAGTCCAAATGGATGTTCAACTAGGCCTTAACCTTTGAAAACCTGCTGATATTGAATAGTCTTGTGCTGGTTGCCATGCCAACTGATACCAGAGGAACATTCTGCCGGGTGTTCATCTTCTAGAAAGCATCACCAGATGTCTTCAACAAATTGCATGAAAAGCCTTCAATGTGTCAGCCTTGTTAGGAAGGTTGCTTTAAAAAAAAAAAGACTAAAGAGGTGTCCCTGCCTCCATGATAGATAACGTTGAGCCATAAAATATGTAAACCTGCACTAGACTCAGAACACAGCACTAAAATCTCTCCCTGCTTTCCGTTTCCCTTCCCAATTCCATTCTCCTTACTTCCTGTAGCAAGATTTTTAAAATATTTATGTTCTTATTTCTGCATGCAGCACAAGGCTATTAGGCTTCACAGCTGACATCGCCTGGCAGTGGAAACCTAGAAGCATCTGGCTGACAGGAGAGAACAAGAACAAGTTCATAAATTATTGATTTACATAAATCAACACCCTTTAAATATTGGCCTTTTGAAACTTCTTTTCCCCCTACCCCTTCTGAGGACTTTTAATCCAAATTGAATGCCTTTAGCTATATACCTACCCCCGCACCCCAATAGGTAATCGTAAAATTTCAGATACATTATAATAAAAGTTGGAGACTGTGTAAATGTACATGACGATGATGTACGTGACAATGTAAAAAAAGATGTGGAACAAAGATGATTAGGGGACTGGAGGTGAAAACATAGGAAGAACGGTTGCAGGAACTGGATATGTCTAGTTTGATGAAAAGAAAGACTAGGGGTGACATGAAAGCAGTGTTCCAATACCTCAGGGGTTGCCACAAAGAAGAGGGAGTCATGCTATTCCCCAAAGCACCTGAGGGCAGGACAAGAAGCAATGGGTGGAAACTAATTAAGGAGAGAAGCAACTTAGAACTAAGGAGAAATTTCCTGACAGTTAGAACAATTAATCAGTGGAACAACTTGCCTCCAGAAGTTGTGAATGGACCAATACTGGAAGTTTTTAAGATGATGTTGGATAACTATTTGTCTGAAGTGGTGTAGGCCTAAGCAGGGGGTTGGACTAGAAGACCTCCAAGGTCCCTTCCAACTCTGTTATTCTAAATTCTAAATAAATGTTGAGATTCCCACAAAACCCTTGAATGGAACTGCAACATCTGGATTGCAAAAATCCAGACCACAATCAGAGAGCAACGAAAAGATGATAGTCGTTTTTCTTACTCTCAGAAGGATTGTCCAAAGTTTTGTAGCCTGGATCTGATCATCCTAATGCTAGTGGAACTCCGTATTGCAAATCAATCAATTAAAAGTGGCTAGTATTATTTATAGGTTGATGTAAAACTGAGAAACTACTTATTTGGGGACCTTGGTAACTTTCAACAAGCACTGATCCACACTGAGCGAACTCTGGAATATTTCAGAGATGGGACTAGATCAATAGTATTCCATATACAAAATATACAAAAGAGGGCTTCACAGAATGTTATTAAAGCACAACAGAAGCTATATCTCCTCCCTCCCATTGGGAGCAAAAGAAAGTCTCACTTTGGCAGGAAAGCAGCTGAAAAAGGATTCGCTTGATTAAATCAATGTTTCATATATTATTTTAATTGATATATGAGGACATGAGATTGCATTAAAACCACTTTTGTGGCTCTTGCAGAAATTCTACTTCTGCCATTCTTGCAGCTAAGGATGCTTTTTTATAGACAATTTATTATCTAATGCAAATAGCTTCTTTCAATATGTAGTAATTCTATGGCAATTTTTGTAATTCATGCATCATTGCAAAGAGTCTGGGTTTCTTGTCCATTTGAAATTAGAATAATGTCAACAACAAGCAAATGGCTGTTTGTGCTTTCTCCTTATTGATGCATAAAGTTAATAATGTTCTTTTTTTAGCACAACTGAGAATTAATGATGCCATTAAAAGCTGATGATGGCAAATTATTTAACTCTCATTAAAATGCTTTTTTTAAAGCAGCATTAAGCTGTAGTTTGTATAAGAAATTATGCTTCTATATGCATTTGGGGATAATCCATCTAAGGAATCTTTTATAACTACTCTTGCATAAGCAGCTTCCTTCTACTGGAATTCATGTTTTCTAAGGATTTCATCTATGTCTTGCAAGTAATATTTCATGAATTGGAAAAAAAAAAACCCGAGAAGGTGTTTCATGCAAATCATTAAATTATATACAACTATCATCCCTAATTTTTCATCCTTTCAATGTATCAGATTATATTTTCCATAATGTGCAGCCAATATAAAGAAGAACATTTGAAACACATTGTTAAAGATGGCTGCTATTCACACTTAGGAAGTAAGAATGAATCTGTCAAATTTGCTTTTGATAAGATGTAGTAAAATTTCTCAGGGTGGACTCAAAAAGCTGTTCAAGGTCATACCCAGGTAGCACTTGAATGAGAACCTATCAGGGAATGCCAGGTCTATAAGCTACCCTTGGTAGTAGAAAAACATCTTAGAGGGAGGTAGATATAATACATTTCCATATTACTTCCAAGAAAAATTACATGAACTTTTCTTTGAAGTCATTAGGAATCAGAATGAATAGGTTTGAGGTTAGTTAAAGGTTTGCCTGGTCTGTTTGCCTTTCATAATCTTCTGGTTATTTTTTATAAAACAAATTTGTAACCGTATAGAAAAAAACCATAACTGTTTACAATTCAGAGTATCCGTTTATATATGCATTCTTTGTCCATAACTTTGTCTAGCATATGCAGCTGTTAATTTAACTTGGCTGCCATTTTTGTAATGTCAATCAAATCTTTATTTGGTTATAGACCAGCAAATAGAATATAAAAATCACAGCTAATTAAAATGGTAAAAATGTGTGTGTGTGTGAATTCTAAAATTTCTAAAATATCTAAAAAAGTTTAGAGTTAATACAATGGAGTACTGTGCAGACTATTGTGCAATACTTGGCTATGAAATCAGATTGATCCGGTAATAACATTTAAGATAAGACAAAGTAGAACGACCAGAGTATTTAGTAAACTGTGGAAATAATCATTCCTAGCATGCTCCTGTATAGAGAGGACAGTAGAGTATAACATGTTCTGTCAATTCAATTATTCTGCCACCACATGGACACAATCTCTGTTCAAGTGGGATTTTTTTGTATCTTCCTTCAGTCATGACACTTAGAAGGGCATTGAATTTGGCTAAAGAAAAGACACTACGCTATGTGACCGAGATATCTGGCTGGTTGTAGAAGATGTGTGGAATGATTCAAGAATGTGTTTTTGGGTAGGGCTGAGAAGCTGGCTTGTAGCTCTAAATCAATGGCTCGCTATCTGAGATCAGTGAGAGGATGTTCACAGCCCATCAAGGTGATATTTCACCATGAATAGCCATAGAGTTACTTTTTGGCTTATATTGCCTACTCCAAGAACATTGGAAGCTGTCGGTCATCATTAGAGGAGCCAAAATGACTAGAAAGAAAAGGATCTTAAGCCAATGGGAGAAGATGTGAATCCAGGCTGTTGTTTCAGTTTTGACAAGGCCAGCTTCACAGCAAAGGACTGTGTTCAAAATACAGTGAGGTACTTGAAAGATGGTTCTCAGAAATGTTGTGATGTAATTTTGTTTTCATTCTTTAATACTAACACAGGTTCTTTCCATGTAATTTTTTTCCCCTGGTAGTTGTTTGCAACTTTTAATGGAAAAACATATTTATTTATTTAGCCTGTTTTATTTGATTTGGGAAATTAATGTTAGTAGACCTTGTTTGACAGCAGGAATAAAGCTTTTGCAAAATGCAATGGTTACATAACATCCAGATTAGTTAGCAGTGGAAACAAAATTCTTTAACATCCCTGAACAGCATGCAGGGTATTGTCCCACAGATCTTCCTTAGGAATTTCGCAATTTTATTTGCCACAACTTCAGTGTTTAATGATAGAACTGAACTATAAACCTGGGTAATGAAAACTGAGTCAAGAGCTGGAGGGTGTATTAGCTCAAATTCTATAACAGAAGCTTTAAGACAATATTTGAGCAAGCCCAATACTGCATTCTAACCACTGTGCCACGACAGCTCTTGTAATTCTACACCTGCTCTGTTGAACTTAAAAAGCATAAAACTCACGTTTGTACACTTTCTGTCTGTCTTACAGATGCTTCTATGCTGCTTCAATAAGTTGTATTTAAGTGGAATTTAGAAGATCATCAACATACACATCATTACCTTTATTACAACACTACTTACTTATGAAAATGTAAAATACTATATATATATAAAATCAATGCAACATAGCAATTGTTATCAGTGCTTATCATTCTTCTAAGGTGCCTTTGTCCATTCAAGTCCTCACTCCACAAATGTTCTCTGAAAAAAACCAGGTCTTAAGCAGTTCCACGAATATCAAATGAGGAAGTGTAATTTTATTTCAGGAAGTCGACCATACTAGTAATGGCACATGACGACCTTCAATCTTGCAAGATTCTGTTAATGTAGGCTTCCAGTAGTATTCACCTAGAAATAGAAATAGAATAACAGAGTTGGAAGGGACCTTGGCGGTCTTCTAGTCCAACCCCCTGCCCAGGCAGGAAACCCTACATAACTTCAGACAAATGATTATGCAACATTTCTTAAACATTTCCAGTCTTGGAGCATTTACAACTTCTGCAGACAAGTTGTTCCTCTTATTAATTATTCTAACTGTCAGGAAATTTCTCCTTAGTAAGTTGCTTCTCTCCTTGATTAGTTTCCACCCATTGCTTCTTGCGCTACCCTTATGTGCTTTGAAGAATAGTTTGACTCCCTTTTCTTTGTGGCAACCCCTGAGATATTGGAACACTGCTATAATGTCTCCCCCAGTCCTTCTTTTCATTAAACTAGACCTATTCAGTTCCTGCAACTGTTCTTCATATATTTTAGCCTCCAATCCCCTCATCATCTTTGTTGCTTTTCTCTGCACTCTTTCTAGAGTCTCAACATCTAGTTGTGTCTCCTGTCTGGTTTACCTGGCTTACTTAGAGAAACTGTCTGGAATATGCTTTATGGCTAAACATCTACAACTATTGACACTTACCAAAACTATTATTTAACCAAAACACTTATCTTCTATTTCTGACCTTTAACTGCATAACGACACATTGCAGGGAAGGGAATAAAAACTTACACCATATTCAAATACTGCCAACATTCATACAATCTTCTTGTCTTCAATTATTTTCCCAATCCTCCCCCCCCTCCAAAAAAAAAAAGAAAAAGAAAAAGAAAAAAAAGCATAGAATAATAAAACGTTTTTGCAGGGAGGTCACAAAGAGATCCTTATATAGGAGGCTTAGAGTAGTTGTTTCTGCTTGATGCAATTTTTCTTCAACATATTTAAGATTAAACCTAGATTAGGGTATCCTAACAACAAACACAAAGTTAATTAGTCCTAACTAACAGCCAAGTTGTAAACAATGAGAGGTCAGCTGCACCCTCAGGAAAATGAACATTAGTGAGACGTTTTAAGGCACTGTCTGTTTTTATAGGCAGTGCAGGGAAAGGCTAAACCAATAAAATGTGATCTTTCCCTTCTGTATTTTAATAGTAGCCTCTAAAGGACAGAGCACATCCCTCTGCTTTGATGGCAAAACTTTGCACCAAGCTAATAATGATATGTAGGTAAAGAAAATTACTGTCATTTCACTTTGATCCTGACCACTGAATGTAACAAGCAAATAGCAGTCAAGCCCATGTCAGTTGCCAGCATCTTCTGGGAGGTCATGTCCCAGTGTGGACAATAGAATAGACTCCAAAGGTCACTTTGAGGTTTCCACGGTTTACACAATGTGATAATTCTTAGAGATTTCAAACAATTATGTTTGTGGGCAGGGGACCCCAAGGTCCTAACAACAAGAGAAGCCAGAAGAAGAAAACAGTGTAAGAGAAATTATTTGGAAATGTTAGGTATGAGCATATGTTGTTCATTATGACTTCATTTTCTTTTGAATCTTCTTTGGGTTCATGCCATAAGTGTGCAGATCTTGGAGTTTTATAGTTTTGAAATAGCATTATCATTTGGTGAAGTCTAACACAGCAAACAAACTCTGCAAATTTTTAAGTCTGAAGGCTTTTCAAAGCTTTTCCTTACTAGGACCTTCTTCTCAGAGAATCTCAGCATTGTGCACGGCAATGAACTTAATAAACGAACAAATAACAGAGAGCGAAAAATTCTTCTAGGTCTTCATATAATTCATATAATTTGCTTAAAGATTTGCCATTTCTTTTTATTATTATTCATAAACATTTGAATACAGTATATTGTAAGGGTATATCATTTACAAAAGAAAAACAAAGAGAAAACAAAAAGAAATATTAACACATATACTGGTAACAATAGTAATAATATAACAGAATAGTTTTGGCTGAATTTCTCTTTATAGCTTATTTATAATTCTGTTAATTATATTGGCATATTTATAATTATAAACCTTCTTTATGTTTAATTCATATATAGCAATAAACTTTCTTCATCTAATTTCTACCTCTTATCTCTAATCACTCATAAAATCTATTCCATGTCAAGTGATATTCTTTGTCTTCTTTGTCTTTTATTTTTAAAGTCAATATGTCCATCTTTGCACAGTCTAATATTTTCCGAATTACATCCTCATCTGATGGAGTGTTCACATTTTTCTAATATTGTGCAAATATAATCCTTGCTGCTGTCATTACATGCAGAAGTAAATATATAGTCCCTTTATCATAACCCTCCTGTATTATACCCAACAAAAATATTTCTGGTTTTAGATCTATATGTTGCTTCATCTTTTTCAACCAAGTATGTATTTTCTTCCAATATTTTCTTGCCTTCATACAAGGCCACCACATATGATAATAAGTACCTGGGATCTGATTACATTTCCAACATTTGGCAGACATATTACTAAACATTTTTGCCAATCTTGCCGGTGGCATGTTTATCTTACCTATAAAATATTTTATATTTTCCTTACATGCAGTAGCCATTGTCACTTTATAGTTCCTATCCCAAAGTTTTTGCCATTTATCTAATTCTATAGTGTAACCAAAATATTTTGCCCATACAATCATTGTTTTTTTTACTTGTTCCTCTTCCATTTTATTTTTTATATATAATTATATATATTTTATATATATAATTTTAATAAATAATTATATATATTTTTAATCAGTTTTTCATCTGTCCCTAATAAGATCTTATTGAGTGTTGCTGGTTCTTTACAGCTTCCGTATCTTGATTGTATTTGCAGATACAGCCATCAAACTAAGTCTACTCCTTCATTTTGTAATTGTTGTTTAGTTTTAAGTTCACCATTCTCATTTAAAATGTCTTTATAAAATACATTTTTTTCCAAGTTAATAAGATTTGGATATATCAATGCTTCCATTGTGGAGAACCAGACTGGTATTTTCATATAGTTTTGTAATTTGCCATTTCAATTCAATGACTTCTCAGGACTGTGGGAACTCTGCTATCTTCTGTAATAAGGTGGAGGTTTTCATTTAAATAATCATAAGCCTTTTCTAGATTGTGTTGACTCAATTACTCAATTCAAATACAAAAATAAAAAAAACAGGGAGTTCTTGACTTACAACCATAACTGAGCCCCACATTTCTGTTGCTAAGCAAGCAATTGTTAAATGAGTCATTTTTGACCTTTTTTTTTTTGCCATGGTTGTTAAGTGAATCATGCAATTGTTAAGCAACTCTGGTTTCCCTTGTTGATGTTGCCTGTGAGGAGTTGACAAATGACAATCCCAGGACATCAGGGCTCTGAAATCATTGTAAATACCGTACATACCAGTTGCCAAGCCTTAAAGTTTGATTACATGACTGTGAAAATGCTGCAATGTTAATCAGTATGAAAACCGATCATCAGTAACCTTTTTCAGTGTTGTAACACTCAATGGTCATCTTTTATTTATTTATTTTATTTATTTATTTTGTCAAGCATGTATAAGATAACAGACATAAGTATAAACATGATTATGAATACATGAAATAGATAGAATAAAAGGGAACATTAGGACAGGGACGGTAGACACGCTGGTGCGCTTATGCATGCCCCTTACAGACCTCTTAGGAATGGGGTGAGGTCTACAGTAGACAGTCTAAGGTCAAAGTTGTGGGGGTTTGAGGAAGAAACCACAGAGTCAGGTCAGACCGAAGGCAGCGTAGTTCTAAATTGTCTAAGCCCAAAATTTCAAGCCTGGTGGCATAAGGTATTCTGTTGTGAGCAGAAGAGTGGAGGACTCTTCTCGTGAAATATCTCTGAATTCGCTCAATTGTATTAATGTCTGATATGCAGTCCAGGTTCCAGACAGAAGAGCTGTATTCGAGAACTGGTCGACCATATGTTTTGTATGCCATAGTTTGCAGTACAATATTCCCAGAGAAGAAGCTATGCAATATTAGCATCTCTTAATGCCTTTTTGGAAAGTTTTTTTTTTTTTTTTGGCAAGTTTCTTGTTCAGAAGTGCTCCTGGAAAGAGGCAAATCCAGTTTTTCCTTTCTAGTAGCCCTTTTTGATAGTAACTGAAATAATGAGTATCACTATTATGTTCCAATTCATGTGATTTTTTTTCCCCCGATAGCATGAAACATGTCTGAAAATTTGAGACAGATGGATATATGAGGGCTATGCAGTGGTGAAATGTAAAATCAATTACTATGGCGTGGCTTGGTGGTGGTGCAGTAATGTGACTGGGTGGGCATGGCCAACTTTTTTTTAAAACTTTTTTAAAAAGCATTTTTTCTTCAACCTCTTCAGCGGAAGAGGTTGGAGAAAAAAATGCTTTTAAAAAGCTTCTGACGATCAGGTAACTCAGCTGGGATCGTCAGAGGCTTTTAAAAGCATTTTTTTTCTTTTAATGAGGCTAGAAGAAAATGTTTTTAAAAGCCTCTGATGATCCCAGCTGAGTCACTTAATCATCAGAGGCTTTTTTTTTCTTTTAAAAGCATATTTTTCGGCTGAAGAGCTTACAGAAAAAATGCTTTTAAAAGTAAAAAAAAAAGCCTCTGATGAGCGCATGGCTCAGCTGGGCATGGGGGGATGGGGCACAGGAATTTTTGCTACCAGTTCTCCGAATCAACTGCCACCATTGCTACCGGATTGGGTGATCCAGTCCGAATCGAGACCATTTCACCCCTGGGGCTATGGCACTTGATTCACAGAACTATTACAATTGTGATCACCAACAATGTTCTCCTTTGAGATTGCCTTTGCCATGGAAAGACACTGGATGGACTGCTTCGCTTTACCACGCTGATGGACTGCTTCGCTTTACCACGCTGATTCATATCAATGGTACGTTGTTCATGTGCAGAACATATGCATATCATTCATATGTGCTGCACATGAATAACATTACCTTGAACACTATTGAAGATTAGAGATGGAAAATGGTTACTTCATAACACAAGGACCCAGAATGACACAATGGCTCTGATGCAGCATCTAAAACTGAGGTACCTTTTAGATTAAAAGACACATCAAAGCACTGTCTGGATAGATTGTTGATTGAAATAAAGCAGACCATATATGCATCTCAAACAATATGTCTATTTTGATTCTACCACCTACAGGAAGTCCTTTGGAGCAACATCTTATTAATAATTGTAGTCAGGACACACCCTGGTTCCAGAAGACAGTGTCAACATTTTATTTTGGTTCAGGGTCTTAATTAACAGCAAGAAGTATGCAGTTTGTTAACAATTCCATTAAATCTTTCTCCAAGTCTAGTCCCTTCAGCTCTATCCTTCTTTGCAGAGCTTTTCTCTTGAAAGTAGTGGGAAGAGAATTTTAACACAGTTTGATGAATCACAAAGGAAAATTCTTTATGGAGCTTGTTTTCCATATGAAAAAGTAAGCAGCATAAATTGCTTGCAACATTTCCATTTCTTTCCCTCCTCTTTTTTTTTTTAATTGTGTCCTAAGTGCTTATGATTGTCCCCAGTATTCAGCATTCAGTCATTAAGTAGCTTTGAAACAACAGGAAGAGAAAAAGGAAACATTTTGTACCTGTGGCATAGACTTGGGCAACACAATTTTAAGCAAACTTCTGTTTACCCATTTAGAACTAAATTATTCAGCGACACAAAGATGTATGAATTGATGTGAGGCAAATAATATATCTCTGAGCCATTAATAGTGAATTCTTTCTTCCAGTTACAGGTTTTTGGGGTGGGAAGAAAGAATTGCATTGATTTTTCTATCTGAATCCAATTCTCTACCCTACTTTTGTCACTCCCACTGTTAGTTGGCAGAGTCAGCTGGGTGGGAAGAGAGATGATTCTTCAGATGGTGAGATAAATAAGTCATGCTTCTTCTTACTGCACAATAATAATCTCTTTGAAGGCAAAAAAAAAATCCCTGGTTTTGCGCCCCACTTATGTATTCAGGCAAAATGATCGTTGTGCACAAAAGCTTCTTTTTAGTATATATTACAGGAGTATCCCATTGAGAAGAAAATAGGAAGATGCTGTCATTATGTTTTTAGTCTTATTTTTTTCTCTCCAAATTTTTTTTACCTGAATCGGAGGTAGATAAACATGGGACTTTTAAGAAAAGTTTGCTTAATTCCATATAGCTTTTTCATGGCAGAATGAAACTAGGCATAATTAAAGGAAAAGAGCTGAACTTACACATCCTCCCTATATGTTAATGACTACTTGCAGTTATTAACTTGTATGTTAATAACTGCATATATATCCTGAGCAAACATGTAAACATGTACTATACCAATTGATGCATCCATATGATCTGATAGCAATATCCCATGTGCACAGGTGCTCCTTTTTTTGTTAATAATGAAAACACACTCAATGTTTAGGGCAGGGGTGAAATTCATTTACCTTCCCTACCGGTTCGCAAACGTGCGTGTTGTCCGCACATGTACAAAGCCTTCTGCACATGCACAGAGGCTGAAAATCATCACAAAAAAGGGACGTCATGACGTCTGAGTGGGTAGGCGGGGCTTCGCACAGTCGGCCCTACCGTATTGCGCGAACCAGATAGAACCGGCTGAATTTCACCCCTGGTTGGGGGGGGAGGGGGAGGAAGCAAGTTAGATTCATTCTATTTGTATTCATGTTTATTTCTATGCCAATAAGTAATTGGTATTCTTGTGATTCCCACCAGCCAGTAAAGTGAGATATGTTTCCTTGTATGTCTCAAGAGCCAACCAATCAATCATCACTGTGGCCAGATTCTCCTGAATTTTTATTTGAATTGGAAAGGAACTTGGTGGATTAAAAGGTTTACATCTCCTTCAGAATAAGCTTTCACAAGGCTTAAACGTTTGTATCCAAGCTTGAGATAACTGCACTGGAGTTACAGAAAAAGAGTGGAGATGAGGAAAGAAGTGGTCTATCTTATATCACCTTTTCTTCTTTTTCTTTCTTTCTTTTCTTTTTCCTGCCAATCTGTAATATTGACATGATCCTCAAAACTTCCTGGCTTTATTTATTTTGGTGTGTTCAGAGGAAAAGTTCTGGTTACCTTTCGGACTTTCTTTCTGGAAATCCCTTATCACACATGTTTGTCAACAGATCGTTAGGCACACCAAGAAAACAATTAACTATTTTATCCTATTGCAGGAATTCATTATGATGTGAACCAAAGAAGGCACTGGAATTCTCAGCTGAAAAATTCAGACTCACTTCCTTTTTCTCAAGTTGTTAACAAAAATAGAGGATGCTGATTTTTTTTTTTCATGTCTCAGACGTAATTCGTCTCTTCCCCCCACCTCACCCCACACGCTATTTTGAGAGTACTGAAACAAAGATGCATTGTTAAAGGAATTCACTGGATTCAGAAATTCCAAAATAATAATAGCTAATATCATAAACTAATACGAATTGAAACGGATGAACTGGCAACGTCAGATATAAATAGTGAAGAAACTGCAAGTCTTAATACTTTACTGATGCATACAAGCAATGGTGGACTTCTGCCTGTTTGAACCAGTTCAGGCAAATCAGTAGTTGTGACCTGCCCCGGCACTATGCCATCCTATCTAGCCATATTTTTAAAACAATGTGCATGTGCGAAAGCCGAGTGCTCAAGCAAAGTGCATGCATGGAAGACTGCATGCACGCACAGAAGACACGTGCTCACATTTTCAGTGCTGGGAAAACCGGGTGTTAGTTCAGGTGCCACCCATCTCTGCATTCAAGCCTATCCACTTCCAAACTTAGAAATTGTCCATTTATCTGTTCCTTTCTTTATAAACACCTACCTTGAATATTTTCTCTTCCTATCCATAAGAAGCATCTAACCTATTTGGCCACCACACAGAGCTCCTTATCCAGTGGTGGGATTCAACCAGTTCGCACCACTTTGGCAGAACTGCTTGTTAAATTGCTGGCTGGCCACTCCCCTCCCCACCCAGCCCCTTCCAGAAGTCTCAATGCACCCGTTTTGGCTCCCAGGAGGCTGCAGGTAGGCTTACTAGGCCCAAAACAGGGCAGGGGGGAGGCAGCCCCCCCAGGGCCCATTTTTGTTTCCGGGGGTGCAGGAGGCCGAGTCCTGCCTGTCACACTCACCATGGCTACTGACCTAGCCAGTCATTAGGGCAGAGAACCGGTTGTTAAATTATTTGAATCCCACCACTGTCCTTATCTGATCCTTATCTCAGAACCACAAGGGACATGTTTCTGGAAGCCATTGACTGGGCACCTTCTTGTAATGTCTTTTCTTCTTATTCCAAAACAAGTCAAAGAGAACTATCAATATTAGGAGTAGCTGCAAATCAGCATTTCTGAATGTATTGATAATCATTTTGAATCATAATTATTCCCCCAAAGAATCCAGCTCAGTGTAGGAAATAGTGGTGCCCAAAGAGGAATCTCAAGGGGAGAAAAATAGGGATTTAAATCAGAGATGGGAAATCTGCAGCCTTGAGGCCACATAGCAGAGTTCCTAGCAGCTCTTCAGTAGATCACCTCTGCCACTGAATTTCTTATGATATATAAAAACCCACAAACTTCACCTCTCCCATTGTTATTATCATGTCTCAATCTCAGCTACTTCTTTTTTGGTCTGAAGAAAGCTTTCCCAAATCACAGTGTTTTCCAGCGTGAATTACATGAGCCATTGAAACATAAATATAATTATACTATTCAAAACTAATGAAGTTAAACACTTTTTAAAGCTGAACTTGACTCCTGGCAACTCATCCATCTGAATCTATGTGAATCTGTATGGGGAAAAATGTTAGTTTTGCAACTTCCTGCAAATTCCATTTGGCAGAAATATATGTGTAAATTAAGAAGCTGAACCAACTAATATGGCAAACTGTCTAGAATCATTGGGAGATGGCCAATATAAGAAGGAGAAGGAAAAGAGGGAGAACCAATCCCCTGCTCAAGCAGGAGATCCTATACCATTCCAGACAAATGGTTGTCCAATTTCTTCTTAAAAACTTCAAGTGGTGGAACACTTTACAAGCATTTCCATTGATCAATTGTTCTCACTGACAGAAAATTTCTCCTTAATTCTAGGTTGGATCTCTCTTTTTTAAGCTTCCATCCATTACCTCTTGTCTTGCCCTCAGGTGCTTTGGAAAATAGGTTGACCCCCATCCTCTCTGTGACAGCCCCTTAAATATTGAAATACTGCTGTCATGTCACCCCTAGTCTTTCTCTTTGCTAGACTAGACATTCCCAGTTCCTGCAACCATTCATTGTAGGGATTAGATTCCAATCCCCTAATCATTTTAATTGCACTTCTCTGCAATCTTCTTATATTTTATATCATGGTAACCAAAACTGCATGCATGCATCTAAGTATGGTCTTACCAAAGCAATATAAAGTGGTACTAACACATCAACATTCATGTCTTGATTCTATCCCCCTGTTGGTGCTGTCTAGCACTTCATTGGCTTCTTTTTGCAGCTGCAGCAAGACACTGCTGGCTCATATTTAAGTAGTTGGTTCCTAGATCCTAGATCCCTCTCATGGTTATTGAGCCAGGTTCCACCTATTCTACATTCGTGCATTTGGTTTTTCTTAACTAACCTTACTTTTCTCACCTTTGAATTGCATTTTTGTTGGATAGGCCCCAGTGTTCATGTCTGTCAAGATCTTGCTGGATCTTGAGCCTATCTCACGATAGAGAAAGCCTATCTCAAGATAGAGAAAGCTCAAGTATTGGAGAAAGGTTGGCTTATCTTCAGATGTGTTTATATGTTAGTATATAAGGTAATCAAAATTTAAAAATCAGTAATGAAACCAGTAAGAAGAGGAGTTGGTGAGCTTTCCTTTGCTGGATGTGTTCAAGAGGTTGATCAGCCATATGTTGGGAAGGATTTAATTTGGGTTGCTCCATTGATCAGAAGATTGAACTGAACTGAATCCAGGCATTCTATTAGCTTAGTTCTGCTTCATATGTTATTACATTACATTTGAATCAAAGTTACTCAGTATTTAATTTAATCAAGAATGTACTACAAGGATCTGAAAACGTGAAATGCTTGGTTCATGTCTGAATTATCATTTTGACTGGTGCAAATTTATAAGTTGATCAATGATATTGGCCACTCTTCGATTCAAGCATCCAAGCAATAAGTGTCATTGAATCTGGATTCACATTAAGAAGATCCATTCCATTTTACATCAAATATATATGCCTTGATTGATAGCATGGCTGCATCAGAAATGTTGCATTTTACCTGCAAAAATGATAAAATCAACAAATACCTAACCTCAATGAAAGATAAAATACCTTATATTGAACTTCCAGGAAAAATAATAACTTAAGAATGGTTTCTACTTCGTTTTTCCATTTGTATATTAAGTGAATCCTCTCAAAAGCTGGTTGTATAGTTTTTTTTTTCCTAGCAGATATTTTCATCTGAAAGATGCTCATGATTAAAATGTCAATTAACCTTGATTATTTTACCCTCTGTGATGTTAAACTAAACACCAAGTAACTTTGATATAGATGTAGAAATGTAAACCTCTTTAATGAGCAAATTAGTATGGGGGCTTTAGTTTAATTAGCTTAGTCATTTTCCATCACTTTTAATTATATAACTAAAGTCACTATCCTTGGAAAATATTGCATTTAATATGAACTGCTCTTTCATGCTAATTACTTTAATAGTCAATGACTTCATTTGTTTATATTTATTACTTAGTTTATTTTTTATAAGCTGTGTTTTTTTATTCATATTTTTCCATAATTAGCTGTTTTTCATTTGTCAAACTGAAACGTTTACAGTTGTCCAATATCTAATGTAGCAAGAAAAACAAGATGTGTGTATTTTTTAAAAAATAAGCATTGCCTTAAAATGGGTCTTCAAAGGTGACACGTTAGAGCATTTCAGCAAAATCAGTTAGCAGCAGGTGGCTAGCTAAAGCAAGTTCAACATACATTTTAAAAAACATTTGTCTGTCTTCCATCCAAAGCTTTTATGCAGACACAATAGAGGATTCCATGCAAATTTAGCCTGGGCTTATTAGCTCATAAGCAAAAATGTGTGACTTTGGAGAAATTCCAAAGGATGTCAGCTTTGTACTTCTATGCTGTTTAATGTGTTGCTCCACTACTCATCAATGGTGTCGTTCTCATGAGTATGGAGTCTTTTCCATATCAGCTTGATTCTCTTCTAGAAAGTTATGAAGGTTAGCCATCAAACACCTTCAGAGGTTGCAACTGTCCAAAGCTATATATTGTAAGCATTGCTTTAAGTAGCTGGTTCTAAGTGAGAAGCTTCAGTTCTTGCCTAGAACTCTTGTTATCACAAAACCTTCCAATAAAAGCTCCTTTTGGAACAACTGCAGTTTCAAGAGTCCGCTTTCTTGGGAAGATTGGAGAGGCAAGACCTTACACCAGGAGATATAATTCAATGGGATCTGGAGAGCCACAGGTTGTCTATTCCTGCTCTTGGGAATACCTGGATTGTTTATATCACAATTGTTTATTTATGGTCTGACCTCTCCATTAAGTGATATAAGAATAGAAAAAAAGTTGAGCTTGCTTTTTTATGCTGTTTATCCATTGCTCTAAATTTTCCTGTGTGGTCACCTAAATGAGAAAATATTGCTACTATCTTTCTGTAGGACACAGCAAGCAATACATTCTCACCAGATAGGAAGCAAGTTGTCCTCTATCCAGAAAGGACTGTTCCAACAGAGGGGAGGGAGGGAGGGAGGAAGGAAGGAAGAATTCTTTATTTTTCCTAATTTTGATTAATTTTAATTTACCTTTATTTTCCATGCAAAGTTCTCCAGTTTTCTGAAGCAGCTTTTCAGAGGAAAGCAGAAAATTGAGTATAAATATTGCCTACATCTTATAGCACAAGCATTTCCCAAGCAAAGTAAACATGAATGAAATTCTGCATCCATGTTTTTTCTGGAATGTTTAAGAAAGTTTTCTGAAATGCATTCTTTGCTTTTAACGCTCCTTGAAAAATAAATCTTATTTCACTGCTTGTAGCAAAACTGCCGAAGCAACAATTCTACCATAAGTATAATTGCAGGCTATTTGGCAGCTATGTGAGTTAGAAAGAAAAGAAGAGAAAGTCTAAAACATAACAATGGCAAAAACATGGCAACTGCCTAGGAGGAGGGAAAAAAGAAAGAGTAGAATTTAAATCATGGTTGCAGTGAAAACAACAATGTATTGGACAAAATTTTCTCCCAACCCTTTGAAAACATATTTTCCTTCATTGCCATTATGGCTGAAACATGTTATCTGAGACTTCTGAGGATCAGAAAATGGAAGAAATAGCAAGTTTGATTTCAGCTGTTCCCATTTTTAAAAGAATTTTGGTGTCTCCTTTGCTTTCTGATGAAATGAACATATTAGTAAAACTGATGAGAAAAAAATGGAACAATTCTGAGAGAAATGCAATTAATTTCAAAAGAACTTTATTAATGGCACTTCTCTTATCAAAGAACACTTCCTTTCTTTTGTTCAACATTTTTTCCTCAAGGAATGTATAAAGCCTAGTGCACATGTGGCAAGTGAATTACAGTATGAGCAAAGTAACCACAAATTGGCGCAGTGACCACTATCTGTCAGTCCCTCATCTACCATCGGCCACATAAACCTGGTTTAGATGGAATGAGAAGTCTATGATGCTTATCTTTTATGTCTCCTAAAAGATACCTGGGCTTCCCAGGAAAATATTTTTTTAAAAAAATAATTGCACGGAAAGGCTCTCAGAGCTAAGAAATCTGTAGCTTATAAAGATTCAGGCAAGTAACAGATGATAGTGTGGGATTTCTCAATTTTTCTTACAAACCAAAATGTTTGGATCCTTTATCTATGACAGCATTCCCTAATTTAGTATACTCCAGATGTGTTGTGACTCCAACTCTTGGAAACTTGCAGTCCCAGGACATATGAAAGGCACCAAGCTGAGGAAGATATTACTTTTCTAATGTCTCCTAGTTCAAAGGTTCTTGAGATAAAATGCTAGGGTGACAAGAAGTTTTACTTTAAGACAAGCAAGCAGTTTTGATAGCCCAATGCACTCATATTAAATGATAATAGCAATAGCACTTAGACTTATATGCTGCTTCACAGTGCTTTACAGCCCTGTCTAAGTAGGTTATTGCCACCAACAATCTGGATTCTCACTTTACTGACCTCAGAAGGATGGAAGGCTAAGTCAACCTTGAGCTGGTCAGAATCGAACTCCTGACAGTGAGCAGTGAGTTAGCCTACAATACTGCATTTTAACCACTGCCCTACTATGGCTAAGGATGAGTGAAAATTTGTATTCAAGTTTCTATCACAAATAGAAAGGAGCCTGGATAGCTCAGCAGACTAATGCATTGTAATTAACTCCAGCTGTCTGCAATTACTGTAAGTTCGAATCTCACCAGGCTCAAGGTTGACTCAGCCTTCCATCCTTTCTAAGGTAGGTAAATTGAGGACCCGGTTTATGTGGGCAATAAGCTGACTTTGTATAAAATATACAAAAGTATGAAGGCTATTGCTTAACGCATTATAAGCCGCTCTGAGTCTCCGGAGAAGGGCGGCATATACATCAAATTAAAAAAAAATAGAAGTACCAGTGAAAATATAATGCAAACTACTTGAGCTAACAGGGTCAGATAAACACTGCAGCACAGACAGAAATAATGCATCCACATGTATTATGAGTTGAAGATGGGTATGGTAATGAAGACACCAAGCTAGATCCTGGGAGATCCAGAAACTGGGTGGCCTTGGGACAATAACTTTCTCTCAAAGAAGGACACAGAGGTAAATTA
Organism: Masticophis lateralis; assembly: GCA_030761175.1. Taxonomy (NCBI): domain Eukaryota; kingdom Metazoa; phylum Chordata; class Lepidosauria; order Squamata; family Colubridae; genus Masticophis; species Masticophis lateralis. Next base: position 259,008,132 of record JAUDYJ010000002.1, on the reverse strand, counting down.
CTTCCAAAAATATTGCCAAGAAAATTGCAGGGACTAATCCAAGCAGTTGCCAGGAGTCAAGAATGACTCAACTGCAGAAAAACAAATGTTGGTTTGTATATGTCTTGGAAAAGTTGAAGTCTATTTGATCAAAAGCAAGTTGCATTGTGCAAATGTTAACATTCTGTAATTTTAGTAATTTTTTAAAAATATACCTCCCTTACCTGCATTGTGCGCACTTTATCTTTTCTTTATAACTATACAGATTTGCATGCTATTTGCTTGCTCATTTGTTCCTTTGAAAATATTGATAGTCTGTCCCTGTTCAAAAGAATTTTGAAAATCTAAGTCACTCCTTGATAAAATTTCTAATTTTATTCTAATAAAATTTCATTTCATTTTATTAGTAGCATTGATTGGATGTGGCTAAAATTTTGGGCTGCTCCAGAGATGTTTCATGAAGTGAAGTGAGATGCCTTTTAAAATGAACATAAAGTTGACTTTCAAGAGGCTTCATGAGCCATCTAGTTCTTCAGAAGGCTGCAGAATGGCTAGGATGGTGCTAAACAAATAAGAAAGCAAGTAAAGAAAGAAATGATAATTTTTGTTGTCATATTTCCATGTCTGAAGAATGTTAGATTAATTTTAAAAAAGGAGAAGAAAAGGTTAATGAGTCTTCCTTCTAATTATGGGGAACATGCAGTTTGGCGGTGGGAAAGGATTATTTAAGCAAGCCATAAAACATACTTTACTTCTGTCTGTCTATTATCTATCTATCTATCTATCTATCTATCTATCTATCTATCTATCTATCTATCTATCTATCTATCTATCTATCTCTATCCTCTATTTATTTATCCATCCACCATTTATCTATTCTGTATATGTGTTTGTATGGGTGTATTTGTGTATAGTTTTATAGGTAAGGGATTGGTGTTATGGCAGATCATATACATATAAGCAGTCTCACAGTTAATAAATAAAGTATATGTTAGCACACCATTATTTTTCAATGTTAAATAATAGCTTAGAGAGATAGTTTGGTGTAGTAAACTTGAGGCTAAAACTCAGGACACTAGGAGTTCTAGTTCTGTCTAAGGCATGAAGCCAGTTGATTAATTTTGGAACAGTCACTTTCTCTCAGAAAAAGAGTTAATTTCAATATTTTTTCTCCTAATTGTTTTTCATTAACATCATTTTCTAGATTGCTTAGCATTGCAAAAAATGGTATTTTTATGAGTAATTCTGAATAAACCTGAATTCTGAGTTGTCTGCCTTTCAATTCAGCATTTAGCAAAGAACATGTCTTTCAAACTTATATGCCTTTGATCCATAGGTTTCTGTTTTTCCATCTCTAAAATATATTTCAAACTTTAAGGCTGCCCTGAAAGATGCAGAGTATATATTCAAATTACTGTATATTAATACAATATCATTGTGCCTTCATTCACTTCATCATCAAGTATGGCTAAAGATCACACAATTATGTCATGGCTTCATATGTGTTGTCCCATGAAACAATTTCACTCAATCAATTAATTTAAAGTTTATTATTCAACTGATTCTATAAAGCAAGCAAAAGCAATTCAAGATATTGGTCTGAAGCTATCATCCTGGCTATTGTGTTAATGATTTAACAATTTGGCAAGTTTCATAGTAGGATCTAAGCCCACCTAAAAGCTAACCATCTAACTCAGAGGTCTTCAACCTTAAGCACTCAAAGAGCCATTTGGACCCATTTCCAACAGAAAAGAAAACACCGGGAGCCACAAAACCCTTCCCGTGCCTGACTATTTCTTGAGCAGCCACAAAACTAGCATAAGTAGTTGAATTAAATGTTTTGTTTTCTTCTGAAACTATTTTTTTCTTGGATTTATCCGTGGTTGGCCTACCCGTGGTTGAAAAGCTCAATAAATCGCATATAGGCGGGTGTCACACATTTGCGGTTGTGATGCATATTTTGAATGACAGGGAGCCACAGCAGAGGAGTAAAAGAGCCACATGTGGCTCCAGAGCTGCAGGTTGCTGACCCCTGATCTAACTAATACACACACACAAACACACACACATAAATATATACATGCACACGCATTCACACACACGCACACACACAGATACATATATACATATCAACACAATCAACTTTCTGTTGCTCCTTCATAAAATTATAGCATTATAACAATATTTGTGGCCATATTGATTTCTGGGAAATGTATTTAACTTCTTCAAACCATGTTAGAGTGAGCAAATATTCACTCCATCTATTATAATGGACAGTCCCAAATAGATAGGGATCATATTGGCAAGAACATAATATCAGATAATTGCATATTTGATCAGTTTGGACTATAAACAATATTTTTTGGTTATTTTGTAAAGTCAGTTGCAGGCTTCTCTTTACTGTGGTTGCTACTGAAGGTTTCAAATCTGCCAGTTTCAATTTACCTACATGAAAAGTATTAATACTTAAAAACTTTTTTTCCTATTGGAAAGATACGAGTTTGTAAAGCATTATTACAAAGTATAATGTGTTTTTCATATCAAAAATACAATGCAATGATTATTTAGTTACTTGTATAAGGCTGAAACTTTCTTGAAGTTCTGCAAACATCTCCAATTTATCCAAAATGCACTTTTGATCTGGTCAGTTCAATGCAACCCCCAACCAACATCTTTGATCTCTGAGTTAGTGATCTAATCTGCTGTATAATTTAACTTTTATTGATCTGTTCTCATGCTAAGCAAATCAAGTCTCACTTTTATGGGACAGATTGAAAAAAGATAGTAAAACTGCCTCCGAGACTGCAGTTTAAATCTTTGCAATAACAGGGGCAGCCAGAGATAAGCCTTTTATGACTATGCCAAACTTAACGTGAACCCCAAGTGTCATTAAAAGGCATGTGTCATTTGCCACATATCTTTATTTTACTAGATAAGTCAGTTACCACCCATTTAGAAGCAAAACAGTGTATTCTTCAGTTTTATGAATTCTATTCTTGACATCCAATTAATATTCCAGGTAATAATATTTCTGTGTCATACAATATAAACCACATATGTATCTGCCTAAATACATTTTTACATATTTATAGAATGCATGAGTAATAGCATAATTTCATTTACTGATTAATTAACCCAATAATCATCCTGAATTAATTTAATATATGACATTAAGCCAGATGTATATTTGTTTTATCAATCTTTCTTTACCCTGAGTCCATCTCCTATCTTTTTCTTACAAAAATAGGTTGTATCATGCAGGCAGAAATCAAAAACAGGATTTTAACAGCCGCAACAGAGTAGAGGTTGTACCAAGATTCTTTATATATAAAAAAATGTATTTATTATAGTATACCTCTATATAATAACTCTTCAGAATTCAAGACAGACAGACAGACAGAGACACAGACTGAGAGACAGATAGAGACAGACAGACAGCTTTTTTATTTTCTTACTGGAAAACAAAGTGGTGGGTTTGCTGTGCTGGGTAAAAATACTTCATGTAGTTTTATTAAAATAAAATTCTTTTAAGATTTATTTATTTATTTATTTGTCAACAAGTACAAGGAAACAGATAACAGTATAGACATAGACATGGACCCATGGAAAAAATAGGCACAAATAAAAGGATATAAATAGGCAAAACATAGCCATAAACCCATAGAATGATTATGTATAAATTGGGACAGTAGGACAGGGATGGCAGGCACGCTGGTGTGCTTATGACACCCCCTTAGGGACCTCTTAAGAAACATGAAAGGTCCACGGTAGACAGTTTAAGGTAAAAGGTATGGGGATGAGTGAGACTAACAACAGAATCAGGTAGAGTGTTCCAGACATTTACTACTCTATTGCAGAAGTCATATTTCCTACAATCAAGATTAGAGAGATTTACATTTATTTATTTTTTTTATTAGTTCGATTTATATATTCCCCCCTTCTCCGGAGACTCAGGGCATCTTACAATGCATTAAGCAATGTGTTGAGTTTGAATCTATTGATAGCCCTTGTGTTATTATGGTTGAAATTAAAGTACTCATTTACAGGTAGGATGTTTTGGTAAATAATCTTATGAATTAAGCATAGGTCAGAACGTAGACGGCATAGTTCGAGGTTATCCAGATCTAAAATTTCAAGCCTGGTGGGATAGGGAATTTTATTTCTAGCAGAAGATTTGAGTACTCTTCTAGTAAAATATCTCTGGACCCTGTCTAATGTATTGATGTCTAAAATACAGTGAGGGTTCCAGGCAGGTGAGCAGTATTCAAGAATAGGTCTGGCAAAGGTTTTATATGCCCTAGTTTGAAGTATAGCATTACCAGAGAGAAAACTTCACAAATTTGATTGACAACTCTTAATGCCTTTTTTTGCAATGATGTTACAGTGAGCTCTGGGACTTAGATCTAGATCCTTGACAGAGTGTGGGTCAACTTTTAGATCGTTACCAGCCAGCAAGATGGCATTGCAGTCCTTCCTTCATTGCACAGTCAGCTTAACACAATTATTTTCTAGAATTTCCTTCTGTTGATGGAAACTTGTGCAATATAGGAGAAACCTCCTTAGGCAATATCTATCAGGAAGAAGGGCCCTTGATCAACATTTGGCATTTCAGAGTCCCTGGGATTATTAGCTCTTTATACATATTGCATGCTAACATACAAACACAGTATTGTCACTTACATTTTTAAAGTGCTCAATTTTCTTTTAAAGAGGACAGCACCCCCCCCCCCCAACTAGAACTACATTTTGTGTCTGGTTGTGTATTTTTAAAGAGCCCTGCAAAACCAAGAAACATACATATGCAGCACCGAACTATTAATATTGCTGTTGTTGTTTGCTGTTAGAAAAAAAAATAGAGGAAGACGGAATCACATACAATCTGAGCTTTTCCATTACATTTCAGAATATCTGGATCTGTCATCATGAAAGCTATTACATTACCAAGCAAGGAGGAAAATAACAGTGGCCAAAAGTATTGTGCCTCAGCTTGATGTTATTAAGAGTAGTTTTGCTTCAGAGGGTTCCCTATTGTGGTATTTTTTTCCCTATTGTGCCATAGCAAGAAAGACCTGATGACTATAGCCAGCGCATATGATACATTCAGTAGGCAATGCTTTTAGTTCTCATGCTTTGAACAATAGTAACTGAGAAAATGTCTGTAAATTGATTGCCTATAATTTTGGGGGAACTTTCATATCCCCAAGGCAAACAAAGACCATAGATGACACCTGACAATTTACATGTCTAACCAGTTAGATTCTTATGACAGGGGGAAAAGCCCTTCTGTTTTCATTACTCAAGTGAGTAGAACAATGGGCTTCAAAATATCTTTTGCCAGAAAGTTTTGCATTGTTTGCAACAGGAGATCGGAACCTAGAATGTTCTTACAGCTACACCATAGCTCAAATTTACTGTATATAATGAGGCCAGTTTCAAGCATTATAGAAAGCATGGAGGATCAGTTCAAAGAAAACTTTCAGCTTAGCGTTGAATTGGGTTGGACTAATCACAGGAAAACTCTATTGAAGTCCATTTTCATCAGGAAAACTCATTGTGTATCTTGGGCCAGTCACTATGCTTCAATTTATCCCAATCCCCATGGGTTTATTGGAAGAGACATTGTTATTCTGCCTTGCATTTATAGGGGGGAAATAGGATGTATCAAATAAGAAAATGAAAACAAAAATAATAAAATGCTCAAAATTTTATATTATTACATTTGGTAAAACCAATATTATTCTTTTAAACATAGACAGTGGTGAAGGGGCAGGGAAAAGTAACCTTCAGCCTTAGGAACTTCAGAAAATTCTCTGACTCTCTCTCTCACACACACATTCTCTCTCTCTCTCTCACGCACACAAACACATACATTCCTGGAACTACCTGCTTATTATTCAACTTTGCTATCTCCTGGCCCTATATGCAGAAATAGCAGCATAGATTCAAACTCCTTTGAAAAGCCATACTTTTATTACAACTCACCCAGTGAGGGTGGGAGACAACTAAAAGTCACATGCTATGAGATGGGCAGCCCTATAAATCTGATTAATTCACTAATTAATAACATTTGATTAAGCTTAAGATTCTTCTGGCTCATTTGAAGAACATTCACATGCCCAATCAATTATCCATTTTATTTTACTATCATTTTACTAGACTATTCATACTAGGGCTAGAGTAACTTTGTCAGAATAGTAGAAGTACTGGTATATGTAGCTCAAGGTTAAGCATTTGGGATTTTTTTCTGAATTATATTGCTTTCCTGAAGACATTTGAGTATCAGGCTATTGCCATCATGAATGTATTAATGATATTACCTAAATTGCCAGTGCAGTGTTTATAGGAAACAGCCAAAACCCTAACCCTAACTCTGATATCAAAATAAAATTGTAAAAGCAAAAAGCAAAAAATACCAACATTTATGCAACACCATTTTGTTAATTACAAGTGCTTTTTTTGTTCACATGTTTCTCAGAAGAAACAGAAACAAGACGGAGAGAAGCTATTAGGATATTACGTAGGATCCTCAATCTCTGGGCTTTTCGCCGTGCCCTTAAAACTTTTTTATTTCATCAAGCCGGGCTGGCTTGACCCCCCCCCCCCCCCTTAGATATTTTTAATTGTAAATTGGTTTTAATAGGGGTGTTTTTAAATTTTATTGGGCCAATTCTTGTTTAATTTCTTTTAAATATTTTTAAATTTTGTATGTGATGTTTTTACTTTTGGCTGTTCACCACCCTGAGTCCAGTAGGAGAAGGGTGGTATAAAAATTGAATAAATAACTAATAATAAAGAAATATTTCTGGAATGAAGATACTTGTGTTCTATCTACTCATAGCCAAATGTTTTCACATTTTCCTTTGTTATATAGCAGGAAATTAATTTTCATATAAAGTATGAATTCATTGTCTGAATGAAAACAGACTGTCTGGAAATCAATTTTAATGATTTTTTAAAAATTTTTGTCTCCAGTCAGTTCTTTTGACAGTGTTGACATACTGCGGGTCCCATCTCTTAAACATTGCTTTCTTATGGTACCCAGGTGACATGCCTTCTTTGTTACTGTATCTACCTTATGAAATTGCATTCATCCCCAAGATAATCTTGATCCTGCCTATTTTTGTAAAGCCTTAAAAACCTGGCTTTGCTCAAGCACTGAGTCAGGAGGATTTTGGTCCTCATTTTGTGTGATTGTGAGACTATTGAATAGCTTTGACAGTATATTTATTTATAATGTCAATGTTTATTTTGACATCATTTTTACTATTTATTATATTTTATGATAGTTATGCTTTATTTTATTTTTTATTTATACTCCACCCTGAACATTTTGAGAGGGTGACCATATGTACCATGTAAATAAAAATGCATACATACATACATACATACATACATACATACATACATACATACTGTCTTGGAGCCATTACTATGAAAGGAGAAAAATTATGCTCTCTCCTTTATTCTCTAATTTCAAGGCCCTTACATTCCTTTTTTATAGTTTTGTCAAGAAGATCAAGGATCAGTTTGCAACAAATAAAAAATGTAAAATACAACCAGTAATATACTGACTGACTTTCTTGTGCACACAAAAGCCTTTGTATAAGCACACTCTGTGTATACATAATACATGTATATATAGAATCTAGAAACAAATGGATATTGAAGGCATATTCAATGGGCATATTCCATTCTCTTTAAAGGTCTGGAAAGCCTCTGTTGTTGATCAAAGCTATTTTATCAGCTCAAACAGAAGTCCTTGATGTTCAAATCAGATGATAGCTTATAGACAAGATGTATGACTCTTGCTATCTTTTTGTATCTGAATAACTAGCTGAATTGCTAAACAAAACAGTACTCTTTTCATTATGCTACACATAAAAGCATGAGCTCTTCATATTAAGGCCTGGTTTGCTTAACCATGATCTGTTGAACGGGTACATAGAGTGCGTGCATTACATTGAGTCTGTAAGATCAGATGGATTGCAGTGTAGCAATAGCAATAACACTTAGACTTCTGTACCATTTCACAGGCCGAACCAGGAGGAACCCACCACTGGCTTCAGGTCCCAAGAAGCCATTTAATCCGTTCTACCTGATGAATCCCAGAAGCATCCCTTGGGTGTCTGCTCACCTGAAGATCTGAATAACCTGAAACTTGCTCCCATTTAGAAAGTCTCAAAGACCTGGATCTTTCCCCAGACTTTGAGCTAAAGGGACAGTGTGGGTCCATGATGTGTTGGTTTTGCTGTTACAGTGGCTGTTGTCTTCCGGTTTGACCATTTTTTTTTTGTTTTATGGTGTCGGTGGTTATTTTTAATTTTGTAATGTGAGTTGTTCTGAGTGAGTGACCTATGTGTATGATTAATATTATTATTTATTTTATTTTATTTAAATACCATCTTTATTATTTTTATAAACAAGTCAAGGCAGTGAACATATCGAATATTCTTTCCTCCTTTTTTTCCCCTCACAACAACCACTAGTGAGGTTAGTTGGACTCAGAGAGACTGTCCCAAGGTTACCCAGTCATCTTTCAGTCTTACGGTCGAACTAGAACTCACAATCTACTAGTTTCTAACCTGTTGCCTTAACCACTAGATCAGATTGGCTCTCTAAATAAATTGAAACTATACAAAGCTCTTTTTAGAGTATTGTTATATGTGAGTTCAGTCAGTCAGATGTAATAAATTAAAACCCATATCACAAATTGAATCATGACATTAGGAGAACAGCTGGTTCTCAAAGGTGGGCGGGGGAAATTCTTCTGTGTCAACCAAAATAAAAACTATACCTACCTGAATATTTTGCATGTATTCAGGACTGGATAAAAACAGTGCGATATCAAAAACCATGACTGATCTGTTACAATTTTTTACTGAAGAAGTAGGAGAAGGAGAGAAGAGGAAGAAGAGAAGGAAGAGAAAAAGAAAACTGAATAAAAATAAATTTAAAAGAAAAAGAAAAAGGAAGAAAACTAACTAGGAGAGAGAAGAGACTAAAAGCTTCCCACCTACTCATAGTGAATTTAGCATGTTCAACCTTATGGCAAGGAATGTTGAACAATTTATATAGAATCACAGAATTGGATGTGAATGTTTAAGTCACAAAGTCCAGCCCTCTGCTCATTTCAGGAATCCAGAGTAAAACTTCTTTGGCTTTTTTTTGTATATATTCCATGAAGCACATCCCATAACTGCATTCAGGATTCACGGTTGAGAACTTTTGATTGTTATGATTCTCCCCCATCCCTTTTTTTTCTAACGTTGAATTAGAATCTGCCTTCCTGTCCATTATTCCACATCCTGTACATCAAAATGAAAGAGAACAAGCGTTGCCTCTCTTCTATTGTTTCAGGGGCTTGATTATTTGAGTTTTATCTGGGGTTTTTTGGTGGGCAGGGAGTGGATGGGTCAAGATTAAACAAATCCCCAGTTCTATATTCTCATTTTATCAGGATTATAGGTAGTGTTCACTTAACAACTTCACTTATTGACCATTTCAAGTTATGATGGACACCCCCATCATAAAAAGCTACTAACAACCCTGTTTTGGAATTCTGGCTTTGGTACTCTCCATGGTCACATGACCACATTGCAGGCAAAACATTTCACCCAGGGGCGGGTTTAAAAATCCATCGCTACCAGTTTGCTCATGGGCACGCACAAGCTCGCACGCAACGCTTCTGCACAGAGGAATCTGGGTGGGTGGGTGGAGCATCCCGCCGGTGCCACTACCAGTTTGCCTGATCTGGGACAAAACGGTAGCAACCCACCATTGATTTCACTTTTACAATGTTTTTTGCCAGATTCTAGCCCTTCTGGCTGGTTTTTGATAAAAGACACTCACAAATGAATGTATTCAATTAATGATTGTGGTATTTGTTTAACAACTGCCACAAAAAAAGTTTTAAAGTTGGGTCAATCACATGGATGCCTCGATTTATGGCCATCATGACTTACAATGGAAATTTCAGGCTCCATTGTATTCATAAGTTAAGGACTAGCTGTACTTTCTAATCTTTGATAATTTTTATTACTTTTCTATGAATCTATTCCAATTTGACACTTCCTTAATATCTGGGGCATATAAGTATTCCATTACTCAAGGTAGGCAGGACCACAGCAGAAAAAAAAATACCACAATTACTGTTTGTGAGTTGGAAATTCCATTTGCGTTGCTGCAGTTGTCTGGTGATTATATTTGCATTTGTTCATTGCATTTGTAGTCACATGATCCAGTTGACTCATATTCACTGCCATAATCCATGCATGAGCCTTTATTTATTTATTAAATTTATCTTTGATCTTTGTTTCCTAAGTAATGTACATTTTATTTCTGTTAAATTTCATTTCTTTATTTTCCATCTATTAAACATTATTTTGAATATTATATCTTTCTCCTACGGCATTTGCTATCCCAACTAATTTTATATCTTCAGCTTTGATAAACATTCAATTCATTGTTTTATTTAAATCATTGACAAATATATAGCAGAATAAAAGAGCAAGAATTTCAAACTGGATACATCTCTCCACTTGGATGAGGAACAATCAATGAGAACTTTTTGAATAAAATTGTTGAGCAAGTATATCAATTAATTGTTATGTCACACAGCTTCTATATATCTCACTGTCTAATCAGCAAGGCATGTAGCATTTTGTCAAATGCTTTGCTGAAATCAATATATATTATGTTTACAAGATTCTTACAATCTATTAAAGGAGTTAATTTGTTAAAGCAGTACATTAACAAAATAGAAAAGTATATACATACATACATACATACATACATACATACATACATACATACATACATACTTATTTATGTATATATGCAGTAGTGGGTTTCAAATTTTTTTACTACCAGTTCTGTGGGCGTGGCTTGGTGGGCATGGCAGGGGAAGGATACTGTAAAATCTCCATTCCCTCTCCACTCCAGAGACAGAAAATAGATGGGGGCGGGGTCAGTCAGAGGTGATATTTCCAAACTACTCAAAATTTTTGCTACCGGTTAAGTGTTTAAGATTAAGTGTCTTTCTATTGAGACACCTGGTCTACCCCAGCACGTGGGAGGGAGCATACTGCATTCCTTTCACCTTTCAGCTCCAATCCAGGAGCCCTCAAGCATGCTTATTTTGCTTTTTTGGATTTTGCTTTTCCCATTTTTTCAAGTAGAGACAACATTTTTTTTTTCTCTTCCAGTTATCTGACATTGGCCAGCTCTCAAGATTTTTCAAATATAATATAGTAAGAGTTCACTCAGGCCATTAGCTGTTTTCTTCAACTCATTCATGTTTCTGGGAATCCAAATCATTCAATTTAAAGAATTAATTTCTTACTATGTTTTGGCCAACCTCAAACTTCAGTCCTAGCCTTTTGTCCTACCCATCACAGTTTCCTGGGGAAACACAGGGTTTTGTTTTGTTTTTCTAGAAGACTGAATTATAATGGGAATTGAGGAGCTTTGTCTCTTCTTTGTTACATGTTAGCATTTACTGAATAGCTACTATTCCTTTTGTCTCTTTTTATTTCGAATATCTCTAAAATGTTCCGTTTGCTATTCTTTGCTCTCTTTTTTAACCTCATAGCATGCTGAATTTTCACTTTCACTTTCCTGACTACCAATCTATGTGACCTTGCTCTCTTTCAATGTTCTGTAATGTTTCTTTCTTTTTTTTTTCTGTTTTCAGCTTTTCACAAAGGTTTTTATATAGCCGCATGGACTTCATTTGCTGCCCTTATTATTTTTTTTTTCTGGTTGAAATTGTTTGCAGTTGTGCTTTTTAATATCTTCTTTAGGGAACTTCCACCATCTTGAGCTACTTTTCCCATTAGCGTTCCCCACTAATGCATCCTTCTTATCATTGCTCTGATAAATGATTGCTCCACTTTATTAAAGTCCAAGATGTATGCTGGATTACTGTAATTTACTTTTTCCGAAAGTTAGAAATCCCGTGTTCATTTTCCCTCTATGGTGGTGCCAGTTCACTTCACTTGGCTAAGTTCTTCCCTACTGATTTATACCAAGCCAAGGATACTTGACCCTCCAATTCCTTCCTCTATCCTCACACACACACACACACACACTTTTCTCTTGGCAGCTTGGCAGACTGGCAGTTTACACATTTAAAAAGTACCAACAAAGAAGGACTAGGGGTGACATGATAGCAGTGTTCCAATATCTCAGAGGCTGCCACAAAGAAGAGGGAGTCAAGCTATTCTCCATAGAACCAGAGGGCAGGACAAGAAGCAATGGGTGGACATTAATGAAGGAGAGAAGCTACTTAGAACTAAGGAGAAATTTCCTGACACAACAATTAATCAGTGGAACAACTTGCTTCCAGAATTTGTGAATGCTCAAACACTGGAAGTTTTTAAAAAGATGTTGAATAACCATTTGTCTGATGTGGTGTAGGGTTTCCTGCCTAAGCAGGGGGTTGGACTAGAAGACCTCCAAGGTCCCTTCCAACTCTGTTATTCTAAATTCAATAACATTGAGAGAATAAATCATGTAGGTTCATGAAGGAAATACATAGTACAATAAGGGCTCATTGACCGGAGCTCAACCTAAAATAGCCACGTTTTCAAGGACTTTAAAATATTCTTAGGGTAGAATCTGCATCATCTCTGGAGAGGTGTGGTTCCAGAGGTAGGTGCCTCAGTAGAGAAGGCAAGTTTTCTGCTTTCTGTTCTTTGTTAGTTCTGTCTTTTCTATAATTTGAATGAGATCTTAATCTCAATTGGGATGGGTTTGTGAGATGGATCTTAGATTGGATTGCATGTATGTAGACTCCTTCTTTTCATCAATCTCTTCTCCTGAACAAGAAATGACAGAAGAGATGCCTAGAATGCTACTGAAGGAAGGCAAAGTGAATCTAACTGAACATGTATGAGAGCCTACATTAGGCCTCTCATGGGATGACAACAGTAGCAAAAAGTAATTATTTTTCCACTTCTATTATATCTGCCTCCTACCAGCCAGAAGACTTCTTTAGAGTGATCCAACTCTCTTTGGGGGAGATATGAAGATAGAGACCACTGTGAGGATTATTTGCGATACTTGAGTGAAAAAAAAAATACTTACCTTTGTGTTGGGCTGGGTATGGCAGGTAAGATTAGGTCTTGTTCTGTTGCCTGTGGAGAGTTTAAACCTGTGGCTCTTGAGGGTGTGGAAAGGGCTCTTGAGCTGTTAACCCAACCACTTGTATGTTAGATCTATGCCCCACCTGGTTGAGAAAGGCCTTCTGTGTGGTGAGGAGAAGTAATGGCAAATGGCCTCCAAATTATTGCTTATGAAAATCACATGAATGTAACCATGAAATCACAAAGAGTCAAACGATATGGAGACTTCATAAAAAATATTGCTGTGAAGAGAAATTTCCACTCCAATGAAAAGCAGTTTGAAATAGATGATAGATAGATAGATAGATAGATAGATAGATAGATAGATAGATAGATAGATAGATATAGATAGATATAGATAGATTATCTATTATCTGGTAGATAGATAGACAGACAGAGACACACACAAAGAGAGAGAGAGAGAGAGAGAGAGAGAGAGAGAGAGAGAGAGAGAGAGAGAGAGAGAGAGAGAGAGAGAGAGAGAGAGAGAGAGACATCCAGCCATCTTATCAGCACTTTTTGTCTTTTCAAGCCTAGGCCAAAGACTGAGCATTCTTTTAAAACAGAAGAACCTCATTACATTTAGGTCTGGTTACATTCTGCCTCCAAGAATTTTCTTTTCCTTTTTCTTCCATCTGCTAAAAACAAAAACCAAAACCCTACTGCTGCCTTGAATTAAACATCATAACAGTGGATTAGTCTATATAGTACATTGTTAATAAGTTACTGACATCTCTATAGAATCTGAATTCTATGCTCAAATTTCAGTGGCAACCATATAATCAAGGAACTACCAAGAAAAAAACAAGCCTCCCACCACCACTGATAGGATAAGCCACTATACATAAACAGAGAGAAAACCCCACTCCCTTCCACCACACTGAAAATGTTAGCTAGTTCAGTAATGAAATGTCTGTAAGAATAGAATCAAACTGAATTCTAAAATGAGAACTATGTTTCTTATTTTTCAATGTTATTAGAACAGATATGGGTTGGTTTCATGGAGTTTGCAGCTAAACATTAGAATCCTTTGATCAGGATTATCAGCTAAACATTAGAATCCTTTGATCAGGTTTATGAAAGTTTTAAATCTTTCTAAAATACTGGAATATCTGGTAATAATAGAAAACCAGAAACATAATTCTTTAAAGCCAAAAGTGTAACAAAGAATCTGTGCTCATATTGTCACGAGCAATGCACTGCAGTCTCAGTCTATATCTATAAAACAGCAGTGACAGTGATATAATTCACATGGAAACTGTATTGGGGCACTGCAAAGGCCTTAATCATCTTAAAAATACTATCTGTGTTAAAAAATAGTTTTACTGGTCATGAATTGTTTCTAAAGCATGAAAATAATACATAGATACATAGCAGACCACTCAACTTTACACTTGTGTACTATCATCAAATCCCTGTTTTGGGAAAATTAACTGAAAATCCCAGTCTCTTATAGAGTCTTAAATACGTAGACTGCTCAGGAAATGTCCACATCACCCAACAACAGCAGTTCCTTCTTCGTTGATTGATGACTTCTGTTTAGCTTTGTCTCAGACTGGAGAGCCAGTCGTGGGACTTTATTACCTCCCATTCTCATAAGGGTGGTCCAGTCAGTTCATTCTGGAGGTCAGTAGTAGGGCATTCGAGGTACTAATTTTGCTTTGAAACAGACTTGTCTTCAATGAATCAAACCTGAGCTTCTCCATCTATTCTTGAGAGCAGATGTATTCAGCTCAAGAACATTTATCAAACGTAAGCGGCGTCTTTGTTCAAATTCAGCCACAGCCCTCAACTGAAAGGGTAGTCTAGGAACATTTTTGTTAGAGAGCAGACCAGACCAACAATCAAGCAGTAAACAATACCCCAAGCAAGGAACTACCTACTCTGACAAAGAATCAAACAGTACACAACAGCATAATCAAGGAACTAACAAGAAGAAAACAACACTCCCTCCAACACGGAGGGGGTAAGCCACTGTACATAAACAGAGAAGAAACCCCACTCCCTTCCACCGTACTGAAAATGTTAACTAGTTCAGTAAAGAAATGTCTACAAAAGCACAACCAAGCTCGGAGAACACTACGGATTCCACAGAACAAAACTTAGTTTTGGCCACAGTCAGTAATCATTTTTCCAGATTCATCTGTACTGTATTGACAGTTTTAATATTCAGTGCCTTATTATCTTCCCTTCATCCACTGACTACTATTTGTTTCATATCATATATGTTTTTGCTTTGGATGCCAAGCAACCTGATGTTTGGTCTTTTCCCCAAATGATGTATAACTTACAGATTTTCATCATACAATTACAACTGGGCCTTCTTTGTGTTGGTATCTGCTCTCTGCTTTCACCTTGATCTTTGGGAACCATCTATTACTATATGTCTGTGGAAATTTTCAGTCAACCAGGTCATGGTTGTCCCATAATAATAGATGGCTGACGCATCTATTACTCCTTTTAGTTGCCTCTTGAATATGATTTTCCTCATCAAGTTTTTATTGTAGATACTATTTGTTTTCTTCTTCCATTTATCTAATCTGTATACATTTATAATATATGTCTAGAATTATTTTTCATTACTTGCTTTTTATTACTTGCTTTTCTCTTTCCCCCCTGCCCCCAAATATATCCAAGTTTCAGATGTTGACATAGGAAGGCAGTATAAAAATATATGAAAAAAATAAAACTATAAGCCAATTGGTGGTAATGTCATGGAGAAAAATGTTATAAATGCAATTTGCAATTTGGTGGTATATTTGTTGGAAGTATTTTCACTCCACTTTTCAGTATAAAAAGTAGTAATCCAGCAGTTTTAGCTACTCAGAATCTGATAATAGTGAACTGGAGACAGAGAAGGCAGAGGCAAAATAGTGGTGGTTGTTTCAGTTGCCCAAATGGATGGAAATTTGATCCAAGATCTGATGCTATGTCTGTGGAGATTCTCAGTCATCCAGGTCATGGTTGTCCCAAAGGTGCTTTTTCAAGAGGCAACTGGACTTTGAAGACATTTCACTTCTCATCCAAGAAGCTCAACAGAGCTGAAGAAGCCTCTTGGATGAGAAATGAAATGTCTTCAAAGAAAAACCAGAAAGTCCAGTTGCCTCTTGAAAAAGCACCTTGGGACATCTGATGCTATTATTACAATGATAAAGCAATACTGCACCACTGCAAAGTATGCTCTATCTCTTTCCTATATGCATATAATAGCATGTATGTATAGTGCAAAAGAAATGGAGCTAGCCACAGAACAACACCCATTGATATCATCTTTAGCTGCCGTCTCAGTCCCCTTCTGATGAAAGCAGATGTATTTGAGTTTATTTCTACTCTGGTTTCCATAAAAATCCATAGAAAATATTTCATTTGTCTGTACTTCTTTCGATAAGAATACACAGTCACCTAATTTACATAGCTGTTAACATAAATCAGTCAGGATTTTTATTTTATTTTTAATGCAAATTATCCTGTTTTTATTCTTTGACATATCCCCCTGCAGGCTTTTTAAATGTCACCTTCTTTGATATCACCTGTTTAAACAAACAAACAATTTCATAAATTGCCCACATTTGCTGATTTCCAGAAGACAAATGTTTTATTCCGGAAGGCAGAGGTATTGGGGAAAGAGTTTCAAATTATTATCTTGACTGGTGACACGTTTATGAGTCTACCTGTCTTCACTGATCATTGTCAGAAGTTATGACTTCTATAGTCACCATCGTAGAAATGGCGGAGCATCTGTAGGATCTAGGATGTAGTACTTCTGATCCAGGAAGAGTCAATGTTCCCGACAGAATGTTTGGTTCAGTGGGACTTTCGTTTTCCTTAATTTAAGGTTTCTTGGTTCCTATGGTTTTTGATATGTATATAATCATTTAATTAGTCTTAATTCCTGTGGTTTGTGTTATAATTGTAAATTGCACATTGGAGGGCAAAAAGGAAGTTATTGTTTCAGGCTGCTAGAAGATTTTGCTCTGTTCCCCATTTTTCTCCAACAGAATCTACCCTACAGCTAGCTGGCTGGCCATCCTATTGCATCATGCTGAAGGTTTCCTCAAGGCAACTTATTATGAGATTGTATCAACAAAGGAGCAGAGACCATGATGGCAAACTAGAAACACAAGTGTACTGAAAAACAACCCACAACAACCAAGTACTCCATTACCAAAGCAATAACCCAAGTTTCCACAAAATAATTTTATTCAGAAGAGCACCAACATTTCAGCAACAGTAGAACAGCAGAAAAAGGAAGCAGAGCCTCTA
Source organism: Masticophis lateralis (assembly GCA_030761175.1). Classification (NCBI taxonomy): domain Eukaryota; kingdom Metazoa; phylum Chordata; class Lepidosauria; order Squamata; family Colubridae; genus Masticophis; species Masticophis lateralis. Next base: position 258,990,766 of record JAUDYJ010000002.1, on the reverse strand, counting down.
TACAACATTCATTTGTATAGAAACAGAGCTTCTGTGCAAATGGATACACATGCAATGTCATCAAAAAATGCCTGACCACTCAACTCAGTATAGCACAACCAACCCAAGCCATAAAAAGAATAACACTGCCACACATCAAAGCATCACAGAAACCACCAACAGGGTATGCAACTATGTGGAATTAGCATAGCATCAAAAGCAACCAAAGCCTTCCAAAACATCCTAGGTAAACCAAAAGATCCAGCAGCCCCAAAGAAAAAACAGGAGTCATCTACAAAAAAAGAGCCCGGGTGGCGCAGCAGCTTAAGTAGTGCTAAAGTGACACCAGTTGCCTGCAATTACTGCAAGTTTGAATCTCACCAGGGTCAAGGTTGGCTCAGCCTTCCATCCTTTCAAGGTAGGTAAAATGAGAACCCGGATTGTGGGGGCAATAAGCTAACTTTGTATAAAAAAGAACACCGCTGGGGGGGCGGGCGAAAGCTCTTGTAAGCAGGTATATACAAAAGTATGAAGGCGATTGCTTAATGCATTGTAAGCTGCCCTGAGTCTCCGGAGAAGGGCGGCACATAAATTAATTTTTTTAAAAAAACATACAGCGTAATGACTGTAGCAGCCACTATGTAGGACAAACAGGCTGAAGACTGGTCAAACACATCCATGAACACCAGCTTGCAGTGAGAAGGCATGATGAAAACTTTATTTCACAACGTATTTATAGACTTGCTCATAGTTTCAACTTGGAAACTGTGACCAGCCTAGACCAAGCCGAGTCCAAAACTAGAGAATTTCTAGAAACTCAGCACTCTGACAAATTAGCCATCAATAGACACATAGGCATAAGCAATAATTACATACATTGCAAAAGAAACAATCAGCAAGCCAAAAAGGAAACAAAACTACCAAAACATCACCCCAACAACAATCAACACCCAGATGAGTATAGATTAACTCCAAGATTCATATCAGACCAACAATCAAAAAGTAAACTACACCCCAAACAAGGAACTGCCAAACAGGCCAACAGTAAACAGCCCAACTAAAGAACCTCCAAGATCACTCCCATCAACACTGACAGGGCAAGCCACAAGAATGTAAACTGAGAGCAAACCCCATTCCTTACTAGCACTGATGATGTTATTAAAATGTCTGCAAGAAAACAATCAAGCTCTAAGAGATTGTTGCAGCAACAATTCAGAAAATCCAGAGACCTTTAGAAATAATTAATTATTAGCATTATTTAACAGAAGGAGCAGAAAGTTTGAGTCCTAGGCTCTTTTTTTAACCCATGCATAACTTTACAGAGATGAGTAGATTTCTCGATTTGTATGTCCATATGTTAGCATCTCTCTCTCTCTCTCTCTCTCTCTCTCTCTCTCTCTCTCTCTCTCTCTCTCTCTCTCTCTCTCTCTCTCTTGAAGATCAGTTTTTTTTAATGTAAGTTTTAGTGAAAGCCAGATGCCAGGTCCCAAAGGAATAGATTAAAAATATATGATTTTTGAAATTTGTAGGAAAAAGTCTCTTGGAATATGTTACCTTTTACAAGTCTCAAGCAATATATATTAACCAAAAATGTGTGGTTGATTCTTTTTCAACCAATGAAAAACAAAGCCTCTGCATTTGTATATTAAAATATTTGAATGAGTGAATATGAGAAAAGTTCAAGACAACATAGCATGACCTTTCCCTGTGAAAATAAGGAAAATATCAGAAGACCTCTAGAAACAAAGCATAGACTGCTGTGAATTAGAACCAGATGGAGAAAAAAACAAGTAAGTGGAGTAAACATTGGTTGATGTTCATAGTGAAGATCAAAAGCACTCATAAAACCATCGTCTACAAAAGAATCTGGGGTTAAGATCAAATCAGAAAGTTAACTTCTGCTCTGCAATGCCTCTTAGTTTTTTACAGCTATTTTGTTGAATAGAGACTAAAAATAATGCTGTGTGTATAAGGTGGTTCTTCCTGAATAACTCTTCCAAAAATTGAATAAAGGTTTATATTAAAGAGCTGCACACACTGTGAAGCTGGAAGCCATTTTAGTTTGTTCATAAACATTTACCTTTCTTTTTAGAACTGTAGATGTGTTCTTTATTTTGCACACATAAACATTTTAGGATGCACAGTTGAAACCAAAAGCTCCAAATTTATCTAGAGATCATCATGATAAGTGAAGAAGTGAAATAGGTTTTACTTCAGTCCAATTCTCTACATCAAATTCCCTGGTATTTTGGACTAAATTTTTCATCAGCAATTTACCATATATCCTTCCACAGCAACAGAAGATGAAGCACAGATGACTGCCAGCATCCCCCGTTATCACAACCCACTGATAAAGGATGCTGGAAGGTGTAGTTCAAAATAGGGAGAGCCCTGATTCCCACCTTTGAGAAATATGTCAGATTGGGAAGAGGCTGAGAAAGAAATATAATGAATTCCAGATATAAGCAATCAACAGTAGACAATGCCATTAATTGTTTATCCAATAAATTGCTGTTCAGTCCGGGATGCACCAAGCTTGGGAAGGGATTCAACACCTTCAAAGAGATTCCACCTTAATGACAAAAGAAGATTGAAGTTTCCTATAAAAGTTTCCAAGATTTTATTCACTAGCCTTCATTTTTGCATCAAAATTCTTTATTGTGTAAAGAACTCTGTGTGATTCTTGTTCCCATGATTATTGCTTTGTTTTATAGGGGTTTGTAATACACAGAACAGTTTTTGTTGTACGGCACTTTGTACTCAGATAAAGATATGTTATCAGTGTGATTTTGTTTTTACATTAACAATAACCTGTCTGAATGTTAAGAAGGAAACAGACAAACAACGATTTCTAAATCATCACAATTTAGACCCCACCTTAAAGAAATTATTTTACAAATCTCAGTGTTTGAGAGAGAAACAAAATCAACCTTTAGAAGATAACTGATGAAATATAACCAACTAGGAGCCAAAACACCTCTCCCATATTGCATATTTATTGTCTCTTCTAATAAAATACACTTTGGAAGGGAAACATATGCATTGATGAGTCTTTCCTATTCTTGTAAAATCACTGCATAATTTTTACTGCTTTTAAACTTGGCTAATGACCACTTCAGTGACTATTCAAATTTATGTCAGCTTTGAATGACTTGTACTTACTGTATATCTGATCCTCAAAGTTCCATCCATTGCAGCACCTATGCAGTCATGTGATCATAATCAGGGTGCTTAGCAACCAGCTTGGAATTCCAACTGTTGCAGAGTCTAGGGGTCATGCAATCTTAACTTGTCAGTTTCCCTGCTGATTTCCTACAAGTAAAATCAATGGGACAGCCAACAGGAAGTCAGAAGTGCAGTTGTGAGGTCCTCGCTTAATAACCTACTGCAATTCACTTAACAATGGCAGCTGCGAACTGCCAGAACTTCTGTCACTAATGGCACAGTCATGTGATGCTGCACATTATGACCGCATCCTTAGTGGTGGAAAATTCAACCCCAATTACCACCATTAAGTGAAAAACAGAGTTTCCAAGATCATTTAAATCTCCCCATTGTAAGGCTCATTTCATCTGGATTCAAATTGTGTGTGTGGTGTGGAAGAAAGGCCTGCAGTGTTGTGGCAGGAGTAGTAAATCCTATAAAATATGGATTAAGTTGTAAAAAAAACTGTTTTGTTCAAACACTTCAGCATATCTTTTACAAGGTTTTGGATTGTTTAGCAACCCCAATATTTATCATATAAAAGCAATTTAATAAATACTATTTTAACTAATAACACTAGCCAACAATAACGGTAGCCATTGAATAGTCCTCTCATCCCTTGGGAATTAATTCTGACCACTTTGGAGAACTCTGGGTTAGACTGTTAGACATTTGCCTATATGAATCTGAGTTTCAAAGGTAATTGCAACAAACAGAGATTATCTCAAAATGATAACACGCATATGGTGATATCATAATTCAAATTCTACAAAAACTGTGGCTTATGCACTTGTGTCAGATGTTGGCACAGTTTTTGTTGGCACAAACTAATACTGGTGACCTGTTTCCTCTGGAGATGACAATATTTGTGCTGAGTACGCTTGTTAGTGAGAAATTCTTCTGCTAGGAAGTTGCAGACCTTTTAGCGAAAAGTATTTGGTGCCTCCATAAGGTATTGTGAATTTTCCACTGATCCTGTATATTGAGACCATTGGGACTTGATCAGGCCAAAACATCTTTTAACCAATGTGCCAGTGATATAGCACCAGTAAAATGGTGGAATAAGTATTGCACCCATCAATTGCTCAGTGTTGTTCCTAAGAACACTTGCAAAAATATTTGCAATAGGAATAGTACTTAGTCTTATATAGCTCACTCCATAGTGCTTTACAGCACTCTCTGAGCGGTTTACAAATGTCAGCATATTGCCCCCAACAATCTGGGTCCTCATTTTACCAACTTCGGAAAGATGGCAGGCTGAGTCAACTTTAAAGCCCATCAGGATCAAACTTCTGCTGTGGGTAGAGTTAGCTTGCAATACGACATTCTAACTACTGCACCACTATGGCTCTGCACTCTGTAATACCTTTCCTTCCGCCCTTTTGGAGAAAAGTTCTGTGACATACTTAAAGTACCATATACTCCTGGGATAAGGGGAACTAAATTTTAGAGTCTTGTGTTGTGTTGCTGCCCTGCCCTGCCCTGCCCTGCCCTTTTTATAGGCCCTTCTGAGATACATGTGTTTTTCCATTCATAATACAATTCACAAATAGTATAGAGGCTGATTACAATAACCTTTCACCAGCTGACCAAAAGGTAGGAATTTCAGTCTGGCCCTGTTTTATACCCAAGGTCTGATGGATGCAATTGACCCCACCCTGTGAGATGATGTGGAGCCCTGTCTAGGTTACCATATCTCAACGTTTCTCATTATAGGTAACTTTGACTTATCACCTCAATTGAGACGGAATTTCCATTGTTAACAGAAATGGTTATTCAGTGACTCTCACCCAGTTTTATGACCTTTTTTTTGGCCATGGTTATTAAGCAAATCACTGCAGTTAATCTTACGATCATTAAGTGGACCTGGCTTCCTCCATTGTCTTTGCTTGTCAGAAGCCATATGAGAAGGTTGCAGATGGTAACTACATGATCGCTGGATGCTATAACCGTGTGTGTGTGTGTGTGTGTGTGTGTGTGTATGCTGGTTGCCAAGTGTCCAAATTTTTATCATACGATCATGAGGATGTTGTGAGTGTCGTAAGGAGCCTGAGTGGCGTAGGAGGCTAATGCCTCCTACGAAGGCAGTAGTTAACATCCAGCTGCCTGTAATTACTGCAAGTTCAATCCTAGCCAGGCTCAAGGTCAACTCAGCCTTCCATCCTTTCTAAGGTGGGTAAATTGAGGAACCAGTTTGTGGGGGCCATAAGCTGCTTTGTATAAATATACAAAAGTATGAAGGCTATTGCTTAATGCCTTGTAAGCCGCCCTGAGTCTCCGGAGAAGGGCGGCATATAAATCTAATTAAAAAATAAAAAAGCATAAGTTTTGGGTGGTGCAGCAGCTTAAGTAGTGCTAAAGTGCTTAAGTAGTGCTAAAGTGACACCAGCTGCCTGCAATTATTGCAAGTTCGAATCTTACCAGGCTCAAGGTTGACTCAGCCTTCCATCCTTTCAAGGTAGGTAAAATGAGGATCCAGATTGTGGGGGTAATAAACTGACTTTGTATAAAAAAGAATACCGCTTTGGGGGGGGGGGAAGCCCTACTAAGTAGGTATATACAAAAGTATGAAGGCTGTTGCTTAACGCATTGTAAGCCGCCCTGAGTCTCCGGAGAATGTGGCATATAAATTAAATAAATTTTTTAAAAAGTCACTTTTTTCAGTGCCATTGTAATTTTGAATGTTTGCTAAAGAAATGGTTGTACTAAGCTGAAAAGTGCTTCCTCCTTTTACAAATATACTACATTTTATCTTCTTGTTATTTCAGTTATTTCATTTCTGTTTGATTGTATTATGACTACATTGAGTTAGAATAGCTTAGGATGAGTTATGAATGTTTACTGATCCTAATATCTAGTTTAATGAAAAGAAGGACTAGGGGTGACATGATAGCAGTGTTCCAATATCTCAGAGGGTTCCACCAGAGGTGGGTTCTACTTACTGGTTCACAATAGGAGCGTGCAAGCATGCGCAGAAGTTTCTGCACATGTGCAGATCATCCATTATGATGTCCAGCCAGGTGGGCGAAGCCTCCCAACGCTTTTACTACTGGTTCTAAAGAACTAGACAGAACTGGGAGCAACCCACCACTGGGTCCCACAAAGAAGAGGGAGTCAAGTTATTCTCCAAAGCACCTGAAGGTAGAACAAAAAGCAATGGGTGGAAACTAATCAAGGAGAGAAGCAACTTAGAACTAAGAAGAAATTTTCTGACAGTGAGAACAATTAATCAGTGGAACAACTTGCCTGCAGAAGTTGTGAATGCTCCAATACTGGAAATGTTTAAGAAGATGTTAGATAGCCCTTTGTCTGAAATGATGTAGGGTTTCCTACCCGAGCAGGGGGTTGGGCAAAAAAACCTCTACAGTCTCTTCCAATTCTGTTATTCTGTTCTGTTCTAATACATTTAATATATTTATCTAATGATATTTAGTTTACTTATAGCCTTTAGTTAACAGATTGCAATTTTATATGTTTTCCCAGGTATTATATTTTACATTATATTAGTATTTCTTCTAGTAATCTTCTATTTTACCTCACATATATTTTACTTCTCCTACTGCTATACTTGGAATGGTTGTGTGACCTTACTTTTTTGTGCTGGTCTACAATTGAAATAAAAGCAAAGTAAACTAAATTATTTTTGAGGCATGGTGCACAGACATGGAATCCCTTTCAAAGGGGATTTCTTTTAAAGGAAAGGTTACAAACATGGATGTCTGCAAGATGGGGAAGTGACATCTTGTGTGTCATGATATCATTGTGCAAATGACAGAAATCAAGTAATTTGTACCGTTTGCAGAATGATGTAATGATAACATCATCATGGTGTCCACCAGACACCTGGAAAGAGCACAAAGAAAGTGATCTCTAAAAATGGCCCAATAATTCATGTTTTGATTATTATCTGCCTGATACAAACACAAGAATGGAACCGGGGGTAAACTCATAACTCATGTTTTCTTTTAAGAGAGCATATGGGCAAAAGTACGATTGAAAAGAATGCAGCTACCCAGGGAAGCACTGAAGCACAGAGAACCATGAGCTAAAAGTAGCAAAGCCATGTTCTCCCACAGGAGCTTTTGCCATACCACACATCTCTAAAGTTTTTTCCTGCCATATGGATTCATTGCTCTCAACAAACCTTGAGTGCCTAAAGTCAGTATGCCACGCTTGTAATTGTGAACGCCAAGGGCAATTGTCCCCTACAGACATTGTTTAATTGTGCTTTTTCTCTTCTGGCAAGAACACTTGTAGAACTTCACCATGAGAAAAGCCCAGGCTGAATTTGATGTCTCCCAAGGACACTGCTTCTAGCAGCCTTTGGGGCAATTTCTGGAAGCCGAAGAATGCTGATTACAAGCCCAGAGGGTGGGAGAGAGAGAAAGAGAGGGGAAAAAAAAAGGAATCCAAGCTGCAGATTTTCTCTTGAAATTACATTGTCATGGCACACAATGAACAAACCCAACGCTGCCTGGAAGGGGAAATTTGAGTCTGCAATCTGCTTGATTGATAAGCAGAAGGATCCTGTCTTACACTTTTGGAATGGGAAACAGTCAACATAATTCCAGTCAGAGCAGGTCAGTGCAAGCCTTTCCTGCCTCAGGCTTAAAATGACGCTTAAGTGCTATGGAAGAAAGCGAAGGCAATTCTGCCGCCAGTACAAACTCTCTTTGGCTGCCTTTGGGTTTCAAATGCCACCAATCGCTCTAAGAGGGGGAAATGGTGCCTGTCTGCCACAAAGCTGCCTCTCTTTTCAGCATTCTGCTTTTGTGCAAGACTAGGAAATTGCTCCAAGTCTTTATCAGCCTGGAATACAATGAAGGACACTAAGCGTTCCAATTCTGTTCTAGGACAGAGTGCCTGACTAATAGGAGAGGATGACCGGAAAACCATAAAAGGGCAAATGAAACATTTAGACAAGAGAAATCCTCAGCACAAATTACTTACATTTGGGGTTTTTCTTTTCTGGGATGACGCCACGCATTCACATATTTTCAATACCAGGCTTGTGTAAACTCCTTTGGGGAGAATCTTCATTAAATGTAATTTTCAAATAATTATTTCTTTAAGTTTTAAATGCATATCACTCTTTATAAGGAGGACAAGATGGCATGCATTGTCTAGTCTCTAAAGCAGGCTAGGTTGGGAAAACCAACTTTGTGAATTTGTGAATGTTGTGCCTTTGTGAATGTTGTTGGTGACTGGAACCATTGCACTGAGCTGAAGACTGTGCTTAAAAGGTGCAAGCATGAAATAATCAGAGATCATTAAAATCCCTACAAAAATGCATCATTGTGGATAGTAGGGAATACTTCACAAATGGGGGAAACAAGCAAACAGTCTTTCTTAAATCTTCTTTTGTTTTACTGGAAGATATGGGAAATGTTAATCATCTAATCAATTTATCTGAATCTGTTTCTGAGCAGAACAATATATATTCCACTGATAGAATTTTAAATAGATTCCTTCTTCCAGTCAAAGCAACATGACAATTTAGATGTAACTTACATCTCTCTATATGGTCTGTGAAGAGTCTCAGTCCAGGTCATGGTTGTCCTAAAGATGCTTTTTCAGGATGCAACTGGACATGTGATGCTAATTCCTTTGGTTAACATTATCAAATATTTTGAACAGGGTTCAATAACCAATAATACACATTCATACACATACTGTACATTGTAGAAATATCATAAGTTTGTAAAATACCTGAAACCACGTGTAATTCTGACAGTGTTGCACAAGGTCTCACTGTTTTTTTATGATTCCCATAGATTTTGATGAAATTTGAAATTATTTCATTTGGAAAAGGATGGCAATGCTTCTTATAAAGTCAGAATTTTGATGACCCTTGCATTAGGCAATGAAATAATATACACAATGGCTGTAATGGAGGAAGTGTTGAGAAATGCCAAGAAATGGCCAAATTCAGACTTTAGTCAGTCTAAGCTGGGAGGCACAGTGAAAACACAGCTCTTCCAACTGTCTATGGAGATTCTCAGTCATCCAGGTCATGGTTGTCCCAAAGGTGCTTTTTCAGGAGGCAACTGGACTTACTTTTTTTTCTTTGAAAACATTTCGCTTCTCACCTAAGAAGCTTCTTCAGCTCTGGCAGGACAGTGAGGAATGGAAGGATTTGCAGACAGCTGGTCATTTGCATCCTTTTAGCGGGTTGTTTAAGTACTCTGTATGATACATATGTGATGGAATATAGTGAGGAGATGGAAGCTCAGGAAGGTACATTCTAGAGGAGTAAGAGCTAACTCAGCCCAGATAGTATGTGTGAGAGAAGGAGAGTGACGACAGTTCCTCCCTAATAGTTCACAGAGTATATTGTAGATGCAGATAGCAAAGTCTTCAGTCTGGCAAGATATTGTCTGTAAGTGTGAAACAATAAAGAATTCAACCTGGCAGAATTGTCATGTGCCATTCTAGGTTTGGGCCTGACATACATAGATACATACATAAATACATACATACATACATACATACATACATACATACATACATAAATTTATTGTCATTGTATGTGTATACACAGAACACTCATACAACGAAATTCACTTAACACCCAAAGACCAGGTCCAACACAAATAACAATCCTCAAGCACACTCCCCACCACAATTCCCCACCCCTAAACCACCCAAACACCCGCACAACAGACCAAGTAATGCTGTCCAACAGCTCACTGATGGTGGCCCTTTAGTTCATTGTTGAATGCAATTATAGCTCTGGGATAAAAACTATTCAGAAAACATGTGGTCCGAGTTTTAATTGTTCTGTATCTTCTGCCAGAAGGCAACAGTCCAAAAAGATTGTAAGCAGGATGGGAAGAGTCTCTGAGAATGTTATGCAACTTTCTCAAACAGCGAGATTCGAAGATGTCGTCCAGGGCTGGGAGCTAGGGTCTGATGATATTCTGGGCAGCTTTAATGACTTTCCGTAGAGCTCTTTTGTCTGCTACAGAACTGCTCCCATACGCAAGAATGCTGTATGTCAGGACACTCAACGGTGCTGCGATAGTAGCACAGAAGTAGATGCTGAGACAGAAGTAGATGCTGAGATAAATTTATCTTCCTGAGCATTCTCAGGAAGTACAGCCTCTTCTGTGCCTTCTTCACAAGCAAATTAGCATTCATAGTCCATGAGAGGTCCTCTGTGATATAAATGCCCAGAAATTTAAAACTACCCACCCTCTCCACCTCCCCACCAATCTATAACACTGCTACTACTGGAACTGCACTGATTGCTGGTGTGTTTCAAGGTGAAATTCAACAAGCTGGTTGTCATCTTTAAAGCCCTACATTGGTTAGGACCAGTTTACCTAAGTTACCATCTTCTCTCAATAGTTTACACTTATCCAATTTGGTCTAGTAGATTGGAGATGCTGCAAGTCCTATCAGCCAAGGAGTGATAGAGACCAAGAGGGATGCTTTCTCAGCAGTAGACCCTGCCTTCTAGAGCACTCTTCCTCTACAGCTCAGGATTGCCTTGATCCTGTTGCAGTCTTTTGTTCAGGCAGACTTACAAATGTCATGTTATATTTGACCCTGGGTTCAAATATTATCTGAACTTTTTTTTCTAATCAATCAAGAAGGAAGTTAACTAAATCTTGTGGTTGGTGCATTCCCCTCTATAAACATCTACTGATACAGCAGAATTATTTTATCTTTTCTATTGCTGCTACAGATTATTATACAATAACACCCATACTACATAATAATATACATTTTTATTGCATGTAGAACTGTGTTATTTACTGATAGACCAAAATAAATACCTAAAATCTGTACTGCACTGAACTGTACTGTTTCAGTCATTAAAATAAACATGTATTCTGGCATGCATACTAATTTTGACAACATGTATGATTTACCCCATATGCTGTAATTACACAGTTTATTGTATAAAACTGTACAAAAGCACACTTTCTTAAATAGCCTGCTTTTTTGTCATGATGGCTCTTAATGGTTCCTTCAAAGTTGTTTCATCTGTCAAAAAAAGAGAGAAGCAAATGCTGAGATCGTATTTCACTTATACTCTGCTACATTTTCCCTTTTCTGCTGCCATAGAACAAATAAGGGATTTGACCATATCGGGTGACATTTCAGAGAAATAAAAAAGGAAGAAGAACATGCAGTAAAATGTGTGTGCAAACAAGCATCCATATTTGTTCAAGTACAAGTAACACACATAAATCCATGGTAATGCTTTTGTTTTGGGGTTGATGCCTCTGCAGGAGAGATTTCTGTCTGAATTTTCTTTTTCTTTTTTTATTGATTTTACAACAAGACAACACAACATACAAAACACAAACACATGATATGTGTGCTTTTTACATATCAGTTTTGTTCCTCTTACTTTCTAGTATATACATCTCCCATTTTTCCTGTCCTTTATTATCCTTATCTTTATCATCCTTTTATTTTTTTTATTTTCTTCATTTACAATATTTTGCACATTTGTCATTTATTCACATTTTCTTTCCCTAATATCGAGCCAATCATACCACTTAGTCCATACTTGATGATATCTTCCTTTTCTTTTATTTCTTTTGTTAATTTATCCATCACCACACAGTCCAGGATTTTCTTAATTATTTCTTCCTCTGTTGGGATCTTTTCACTTTTCCAGGACTGTGTGTTCTTTCTGAATTTTCATACATAAGACATTGTGATGCTAATTCCTTTGGTTAATATTATCAAATATTTTGAATAGGGTTCAATAACCAATAATACACATGCATACACATACTGTACATTGTAGAAATATCATAAGTTTGTAAAATACCTGAAACTACGTGAAATTCTGACAGTGTTGCACAAGACCTCATTGTTTTTTTATGATTCCCATAGATTTTGATGAAATTTGAAATTATTTCATTTGGAAAAGGATGGCAATGCTTCCTATAAAGTCAGAATTTTGATGACCCTTGCATTAGGCAATGAAATAACATACACAATGGCTGTAATTGAGGAAGGGTTGAGAAATGCCAAGAAATGGTCAAATTCACATTTTAATCAGTCTAAACTGGGAGGCATAGTGAAAACACAGCTCTTCCAACTATATTTTAAGGTACTGCATGAGGTACAAGTGATCACATTTATAACTTATTTATTTATCAGACTTATTTTATGAGCCATGGTGGTACAGTGGTTAGAGTGGTACTGCAGACTACTTCTGCTGCCTGCCAGCTACCTGCAGTTTGGCAGTTCAAATCTCACCAGGCTCAAGGTTGACTTAGCTTTCTGTCCTTCCAAGATGGGGAAAATGTGGAGATTGTTGGGGGCAATGTGTTGACTCTGTAAACTGCTTAGCGAGTGCTGTAAAGCACTGTAAAGAGGTATATAAATCTAAGTGTTATTGCTATTGCTAACTTCCACTGTATCTTCAGGAACTCAAGGTGGCATAAACAAGACCTTCTCCTCCAGCTCTTTTCTTAGAAGGAGCAAGCCTGCCAGCTTTCTTCAGCTATGAAAGATAGTGACTTCCAAAGTCATCCAATGAACTTGATTTGATCCCGGATACCACTTATCCTTATCCATCCTTGTCCATACTGGTGTCTTATATTCTGTAAGTTTTTTCATTATGTACATGTGGGTTATTGCTAAACATTTGTTTTGTGTTTTCTACAGAGAAACACAAAAACAACATCTGTCATAGTAGGAAAAAATAAGTTCTTTTATTTCCACTGTTATCTTAAAAGAAAACCAAGGCTGAGCAAAATCTGAGGAAAATGGGTGTGGGGATGGTTGATAGGCATATCAAAGGCTTTATAGAGCACAAAAATTACTCACAAGAGTCAGAAAAATATCTCACTCACTTCTGAACACACCAGCTAAGACTTGCTTCTTCCAACTACAGGTAGTGCATGTTCGATAACATTAGATGAGCAAAAAGCAAGCTCCCAAAACATGAAATTCTTTCCCCTTTGGCCTCTTCTACTTTCATTCAATCTGGGAACACCCAATAGCTGTCCTGAATGAGCAAATAACCCAAAATTTAAAGCTATGCTAGAGTGGGGGGGAAGTACTACGTGAATTCTGCAATGTTAACGAACAGGTTGAGGGAGGAAAATATACAGTATAATCTCACTGGGATTCTGTAGTTTATTGTTAAATTTTATCTGAATAAGGAAGGGAGGGTGGAGTGTGCTTAAACAAGGCCTATTAGCAGCAAATAGGTCTGCCAATATCTGTCACAGTGGGAGAACTCCTCCAGCAATTTTCACGATTAATTACCAGTGGCAAGCGTATTCATAAACTGGTGCTAATTTTGCACAGGCTGAATGAATTCTGCTGCAGCACACTCAGATATTGTTCTCCCTGTTACCAGTAGCATGAACTACATGTTTGGGTCACGCTGTGTCAAAAGAGTGTTAATGTGTTTATATAAACACATGAAGCACCTGCTTTCCCCACACTTTTTTATATTATTATTCTTAATTTCCAGCTCTCTCAAACATTCCAAATGCTGTTTGGAACAGGGACAATACTTTGATGCAGGAATATGTCAAGGATGATGAAATACACATGTCTGCTTCTATTTGAGGAAGGAATTGTCTATAACCATAATATTGAGAGCCAGTGGCTCACAAAATACAATCCAGAAACGATTTGCGGTCCTCATATCACATGATTTGAAGATTAAAAAAGGAATGAGAATCCTATGGTCTTCTGAATTGCATACTAATGGTTGGTAAATGAAAGATATAGCAGAAATAGATACTGTTCACTCTAATCATTGCAGACATCGTCACAACAAGATTGGGTTGGGGAGAAATTCTCATTCTGGTGTGAACAACTGATTTTTCTCTATTTTAAACATTTGAAATTTGGACAAATGTATATCCATTCATTTTTATTTTTTTTCCCCTTATTGCTAAGGATGACTTTAATTGTATAATATTATATGAATATCCAGAATGCGTTTTTTGTTTTGTATTTCGAAGTATTCCTTTCTAATATTTTTCTTTTTCTTTCTCTATTTTTTTCTTTTTTGCATAGGTTAAAAAATTTAAAAATGGATATGGAATAGGATATGATATGGATAAGAGTATATGAAATCCTTACAAGAAATTTTATCAGAATAACTGAATCATTAATAAAGAGAAAATTGTTTGACAACCCCCCCCCCAAAGAAATATCCAATTTCTTTCTAAATATTGTTTGCGAATAACAACAGAGCAACAGGAATAGCTGGATCAATTTTTTATCCAGTCACCTGGATATTTTCAAAATTTCTTGGAATATTATTTTCCAGTATTTCTGTATTTTTCATCAGGCAAAATTATTCTTACTTCTTATAGTCCAGCTGTTCCCTTCCAATTCTAAAATGCTATGAAGAACAACATGCATTACTAGAAAAACATTAGCTTTTAAACAAATCAAAGTTCTGGACTATAAACATTTCCCCCCACATTATTTATAGCACTGCTACATAATCAGCGCAGAAATCAAATATAAAGCTGATCATTCTTTTAAGAATCCTTTAGAGGCTTTGCTTGGTCAACAAACCCATCAGGATAAGGTCAACAAACCCATCAGGATAAGGACTTCATATCCAAAATGTAGAGTCTTCTTTCTTGGATATTATCCAATTCAAAGGGAAAAGCTTATCACTTTTGGATGTAAAGTACATCTTTAGACTTTGGAATGTATAGATTCCTCTTTAAATGCATAAGAAAATGTAGACATTCAGAAAGTTCTTTGCACCATGGGATAATTAATATTGTAGGCTAAACTAAAGGGGAACTGTAGAAATTCCAATTCACTGAGTTGGAGGTAATTCTATTTGAAGTATAACCAATGAATTCAATGGGAATTAAGTTACTCATGAATAATTTATCCCAATAATTTCAACAAGGATATTTTTGACATAATTGAGTCTAGCCCAGTATGGATGCCTTTTTCCTTTATGCAGAGAACTGTAATCCAACGATCTTGCTAACCAGATATATTGAACAAGAACAACAAATATTCATTTTGTTTCATATTTCCTTACTTTTTATTGAAGTCAAATCATGCACATATATTAAAGCCTAAAGAAAAGAGGGGTTCTACCACTATTAGGAACTTGGGATAATTAGAACATAAACTTTTGCATGAGGTTAAATCCATACTGGAACATATATCTAAGTATATATACTTAGGACTGTGTTGTTTCTATTACTCCCAATTCTCATGGAACTCATCCCTAGCTAGCGTTTGTAACTGCATATTTGCATTACTTAAATAAGATTCAAGACAATGTGTTTTCAAATTTGTCAAATTTAAATGTGTGGGGTTCAACTCCCAGAATTCCCTAGCCAGAACCATAACCCCAAACAGCATGCTGGCCAGGGAATTCTGGGTGTTGAAGTCCACATATCTAAAAGCTGCCAAGTTTGAAAAACACTGATCTAGATTAACACCGCTCACTTTTTGCTTTCTATGATAAGGGGACAAAATAATTAACTGATATTTGATTTATCAAAAAATATTCTTTTTTTAAAAAAAACCAATCAAATTTACTATAAGATTCAAAATATCAAAAGTTTATATGAGTTGAAAAATAGCATGTTTTCAGTGCACAATATCTGGAGAACTCACCACGTTATGATACAGCAACAGGAAACATTCAAACTCCATCAATTTCTCACACGCTATAATTCCACACTGTGAATGTTCTACTGTCAGGATTGCAGTGTGAACAAGCACAAAAGAATGGGTGGCATCCACTGATATATTGCACACCCCTTTGTTCCCAACTGCATTTCAATCTTCTTGTGTATATTTACTGTCAGGAAAACAAATATATTGGTGTTGAAAGGATATATTTGAATACAATTTTCAGAGTTAGCTGAACTGCTTGAAGAGCATGTGTAGAAATGATTAGCTCCATTAAATATGGAGGCACTGACACAAAGCAATGCTGATTGGTTAATGAGAATTTTCAAGGATATAATTATGAGACTACACCTGCCTAGGTTGGGATCCATTAACTAAGAACTATGATTTTACACAAAGAATGATGCACTCCAGGGAGTATATTATTTGCCTTCTGACACCTATAACCCCTAGTACCAAAACTGAGTGTTATGTCAGTGGCACCATAACTATATTGCTCTGCAACGCCTGAAAATTGTATAAATTAATGTAACTTAGAACAACTATGATTCACATTAATTCTGCCAGGTGGTAGTGCAGGAAATTAATGTATGGGCATGTGCTGCACACATTTGCAATCTTTTCAAATCTGAATTAGTTCCTGGCTCCAGATATAGCTTCTAATCAAAGCTTTCATGGAGACTCCTCCAGGATACACAGCATGAACTATGGTTAGAATGGTTCCGTGATTCTCTTCTGCAATACCAACAAGTTCCCACAAGAGGAGTTCTTTGTGGACAAACTTTTCCATAACCAAATAGAGTACAGTCCAAGTAGAAGCCAGTTTGGGTTTCCAAGCAATCAACCTTGCAATCTGATCTGCCTGAATTGATATGTCTGCGAGTGTCTCCAATGTAAAAGTTTCCACCAACAGCATCTATACTATAACATTCAACATTCAACACAGCAGATGATTCAGAACACCAGCATTGGCTATTTTTCATTCATTCTGGTTTGTAGACAAGGTACAATATAATCCAAAATATTAGGCAGGAGATTTCATAAAAGAGGATAATTATAAGCTTAGTATTGGAGAAGCTTTCCAAAGGCTTTGTCATCAGTATGAATCTTGAAAGCATGGCCCATTATGGAACTTCTTGACTTCTGTGGCATCATGGGCAAGCAGAACATCAGAAGTCAATAATTTTGAAAGATGCCCTGTGCTGTGGAATTCAGTAGGTTCAAAAAAGTGATTTAGCCAAAACTATTTTTTTTTTCTGGGAGGAAAGCATGGTAAAAAATGGGGCCCCCAATGAAGTCTAGAAACTTTCTGCTTTGTTTTCTATTTTATTAACTACCTGTACTTTTTCTTGGGTTTGGTGAATACCTGAAGCATTGATACAGAAGCCTAAATATATGGCCCTGGATATTCCAATTTTTCAGAGCTCTTTTTTCTGTGATTTATAGTGATGCATTCACTATAAATGGCTAATGCCATTTCTTGAATCACTGCAAATATCAGTGTTATTTCAGGCAAGCAGTATTGGAGTGTTTCATCATAAATTCTATCTTTATTATGATCCCTCAGCAGCTCATCTTAAAAGTCTCCAAAACTGCAACACTGAGATAATTATACACTTCTGTGATGTAAGCAGCAGTGGAGAGAGAAGGGGGGAGGGAGGTAGGGAGAGGGAGAGAGAAAGGGAGAAAGGGGTGGAGAGAGTGAGAGCTATTGCTATAGCAAATATCTGGATTCCCCTATAAACAGTTATATAGATAGTCCACTTTTTTTTAAGATTATTTGTTTGAATGCTTTAAGAAAGAAAGAAAAACTTCTGCATGAGTTTCAGGAAGAACACTGGCTATATCAAATTTTGCAGTCTGTCCATGACTAGTAATTAAAAATCAATGACGAGAATCTCTTAGATTTTCTCAGTAAATACCATCTTGTCTCCCAACTGAATTGAACTGGAATAATATCTGAAGGCCTGCATTTATAGATGTGGCTATTTTTTATGAACAAATTTTTAAGACTATGGACAACAACTCTACAATTCTTTCAAAATTACCTGAGTTGCTGTGGGTTACAGCATCTTATAAATACGCAGCTTCCTTAACATATATACATTTAGTATCTGTGCCACCCATCTTACTGAAATAGCGACTCTGTATCATAACTATAACAGATGGTGGGAGTAGTCAGTGGAACTTAGTTTTGGCTTCATCACCACTGAATAGTGGTGGAACAGTTCATGAGAGAAACATGATCAGTATGGATTATAATCTGCACTCCAAATAAATATGTTTATTGCTGGAATATTTTGGCAATTATTCCAATAGAAAATGATAATGATAGATAGATAGATAGATAGATGATAGATAGATAGATAGATAGATAGATAGATAGATAGATAGATAGATAGATAGATAGATAGATAAACAGACAGACAGACAGATATGATAGAATCGATAGACAGAGATAGAGATATGCAGATATTCTTGCTGTTATTAAGAATAAATTATGGAGGATAATCTTTCATTTAAATGAACAGTTTCAGCATTGATTTTATATAAGAAATTGCAGGCTATTTACTGGAATTTACATCAAAAAATATGTTCACTTTGAGTTTTCCAAGGTTAATTTGAGTTTGGATTGAATGATGATGATCAAAATATGGGCTAGTAAAATTTTGTTTTATTATTACATTACATTTCATTTCATTTTGTTGCATTCCATTCCATTCCATTTTGTTTTATATTTTTGTTTTGTTTTATTTTTTTATTATATTATCTATTTTATTTGTATTCCACCTTTGTTTTTTAATAATACAAGAGATAATGGTCTGCCTTCTATCTTCTCCATAATAACAACTTTCTGGGGTCTGAGTCAAAATGACTGGTCCAAAATTATCCACCTGGCTTTCATGTATAAGGTGGACTAAAACTCACAGTTTTCCACTTTTATTCTACCACCTTAATTACTCCACCAAGCTGGTTCAGAAGAATGGCCTACGGGTAATCAAAGAATCAATTCTGGAATGTGCCAGCTAACTATTGCTGGGATTAGGGTCCACTTCAAGAAAGTGAAGAAAGCATAATGGCCATTTGCACTTCCTGACAAAATTCCTGGAGACAACTCACATCTCTACAAGCTGATTTACACATTGCATCTTTGCATGATCCAATTTAGGGAAACTGCCGATTGAAAAATTCCCAGAAGGAATAGCACACAAAATCAACGCAGTCTAAGTGCATTGACTTAGACTGCGTTGACTTTGTGTGCTATTCTTCTGGGAATGTTTATATATTCCCAGAAATATATATATATCTATTTTCTACAAATTGAGAAGAAATTGATTTCAATTGCATGTTCAAATAGCTGATGATGAAGATGTTTTAAAAACAATGCATTCATTCTGTGAGCATATGGTGGGCAGGGGGAGGAAAGAGGGGGAGGTTAAAAGGGCTAGCATATGGAGCCTTAGCTGGTTCAGAGTGCAGGTTCAATACTCAATGGGTCCACGGGGCCCATGTTAAGCATCCCTGTCAGGAAGGAGCCACCAGCTGGATTAAGATTTGTAACCCCATTAGGAGCAAGTTTCCTGGTCTCAGTGCTTCAGGCAAGAGCTTGTGAGCAGCTGGCTCTCTTGAGAAAGGAAATCTGCTACAGTGACTCCCTGGAGTCAGGCTGATGACCTGACATCAGCATAAGGTACTAAAATAGCAATGCACATGTTAGTGTATGCACACACACACACACACAAAATTATTGACATGGAGAAGTTGACCTTTGAAAAGATAAAGCTGATTCCCAAAGATATAGATCTCCCTACAGAGACATAATGCATGAATTATGAAGTTTTGACTGTAGATTTCAAAAGCAAACTTGGTTTATTTACTGCATTTATATGTTGCTTTTTCTCTGGGGGCTCAAGGCAATCCGCAAAGAAATTCCTTTCATGTCTCCCTTACAACAACAACCCTGTGAGATCACTTAGACTGATGAAAATGACAAATCTCACTGAAATGGCCCAAGCGACTTGTCTGATTAGAGAAAAAAGACAATATCTACATTTATTGGCGATTGGTAACTCCTTATGGACTTTTTGCATAAAAAAAGGGCTTATGATTTATGGTTTTGAGGATTAGATAACAGAACAGAATAACAGAGTTGGAAGGGACCTTGGAGGTCTTCTAGTTCACCCCCCTGCTTAGGCAGGAACATCTTCTTAACATCTATCACCTTCTTAAAAACTTCTGGTGTTGGAGAATTCACAACTTCTGGAGGCAAGTTGTTCCACTGATTAATTGTTATAACTGCCAGGAAATAGATTATATATATACATACGTGTGTGTGTGTGTGTGTGTGTGTGTGTGTTTCCTTTAAGCCAGGTTTTTCCTACGTAACCAAGATTTTTCTGGAACCACAATTGAGTGAAATCACATTCACTACTTTCTGGGTTTTTTTCTCCATCTTTTCATTCTGGCAGCCAACAAATTGTGTACTGCATTGTGAGAGACTTATATAGCTATTTCTGGCTCATTAGCCGTCCTCAGTAAGCCATACCCACATCTCATGTTCCTCCCTGTAAAGGTAAAATGTCTATTTTCTTACTTTTCATAGGTAGGTAGGTAGATAGATAGATAGATAGATAGATAGATAGATAGATAGATAGATAGATAGATAGATAGATAGACATATATAGGTATAGAGATAGATAGATAGATAGATAGATAGATAGATAGATAGATAGATAGATAGATAGATAAATTATAGAAAGAAGAGAGATGTGGTGTAACTTTAGAGAGAGACGTAAATTTATAATTATAATGGTTGAAAAGAAGAAGATAATATAAAAACTACTTTTTTATATTATTTTTTATTTTCTTTTTTCTGATATTTTTTCTTTTTGTACCTTTATGGGGTTTTTTTTCCTTTTTCTTTTTCCACTTTATTTTAGTTTGTATTAATCTTATTTTGGTGTCTAAAATCATACACAAACACATATCTCCCTTCTCACACTTATGTGTTGTATATGTCTTCCTCAGTCTCAGGTCCTCTACTTAGGACCTCTACCGGGCATTTTAGGGTTCTGTCAAAGGCCTTCCTAGCACTGCACTCTTCTGGATCGAGAGCTCTAATGTTTTTCCTGGGATCTGTGGGAACCATTCTGTGGGTTTAGGAATCACAGATCTTTTTGTGCTTCTGCCATCACTGGGATCACGTTAATAACTTATGCTGAGAGAGCGTGATTGCCCAAAGCTCATTCAATGCATTTTCATGGAGGCCTGGAAACTTGAGCCTCAAGTTCCATGTTCCCAACTAAATACCTTGGCCACTACACTGCAGAATAGCATAGGATGATAATGTGAACTTAACTTTGTATGATGTTATAAATATGGTCACTTTCCACAGGCTTTGATTGAATGGTGGAACAGAACCTAAATTTGCCATATGAATCAATTTCGACAGTCTGATAAGATCAGATTAAAACCAGCCAGCCAGTAAAATTATATTAAGGTGAATATGCAAGGCCATTGTGTCTATTAGTCAAAAAGGAGATATACATTATCACTTTCATTCAAGAGGCCATGTTCTCCAAAATGACCTAGAGAGAGAGGTACAAAGAAGATACGAAGAAGTTACTTAGCCCCTTTTTAAGCAGAATTTAAAGCATTGCATTTATGGAGGCAGAATCTCCCACACATTGACCTGTGAATGGTACAAGGTTTTTCCCTTCTATTTTTACTGTCAATCCAGACATACTAGCAGGACAATAACAGATGCCCTGGTTAAAATGCAGTATTACACGCAAACTCTACCAATAGCCGAGTTTGATCTTCTGGGGCTTAAGGTTGATTCAGACTTCCATCCTTCCAAGATCAGTAAAATGAGGATCCAGACTGATGGGAGCAATGTGCATATAACACTCTACATTGTAAATCATCCAGAGTTCTATAAGGTACAACAAGACAGACACAGACTTCAGAGGATAATTAGAACTACAGAAAAAAGCAATGTCTACCAACCTACCTTCCATCGAGTATACTGCACGAATCAAAAGGAGAGCTGTGAAAATATTTACAGACCCCTCGCATCCTGGACATAAACTGTTTCAACTCCTACCCTCAAAATGACACTTTAGAGCACTGCACACCAGAACAATTAGACACAAGGACAGTTTTTTCCCAAATGCCATCACTCAGCTAAATAAACAATTTCCTCAACACTGTCAAACTAGCTACTAAGTCTGCATTACTATTAATCTTCTCATCATTCTTATCACCTATCTCCTCCCACTTATGACTGTATGACTGTAACCTTGTTGCTGGTATCCTTAAAATTTATATTGACTGTTTCCCTATGATTATCATTAATTGTTATACCTTATGATTCTTGATGAATGTATGTTTTCTTTTATGTACACTGAGAGCGTATGCACCAAGACAAATTCCTTGTGTTTCCAAACACATTTGGCCAATAAAGAATTCTATTCAATTCAATTCAATTCTATAAGCCTAAATGCTATTACTATAATGTCCGTATCTTGGGTTAAAAAAATAAACTATGTTCCGAACAAAAATTACTAACGTAAAAATTGGGGGGAAAAATGCAATGCATCATAGATTTCAATGTACCGTGACTCACTACTCCCTATATGACATCATACTCTTCACAATACATCTCCTCAATCAATCAATCAATCAATCAACCAACCAACCAACCATCAATTTATCCTTCAAGCAGTGCGTTGGCCGGGGAGATATTTTATCATAGGGCAGGAGGCTATACTTTGGTCTCCAAAAAAATCATTCATCCGCTGTAGATGACGTAAGAGCACTTAAATGTTTCTTTCTCATCCCCATATAACACATAGGCACTTTACAAAATCATATGAGATATTCACTTTTGGTAAAGGATAATTTTAGCAAGGTATTATTAGGGGTGGAATGGAGGGAAGGGTGACATGAAATGAATGATAACTTCCTTGTTGAACTCCCCATTATAGTCAGGATAGAATAATATTTCTATGTATCAGATTTGATTCCCCCACCCCCTTACAAACTAGTGTTTAAAAAGGTCATGTCTTCTTTAACTTGAAAATTATTCCTGCTGATTCCATGGATATGAACCGAAAGATTTTTAGCTGAGAATAGAAATAATTTTGCCACTCTTTCTTCTTGAATTAGAAGTGATGCCTAACATAAATTCTGAAATGGGAATGAACCTGTTCTTGTTTAGGCGAAGAGCCAATGAATGGTTTAAGAATTTAGATCAGTGCTGCTTAGCCTTGAGGACTTTAAAATGTACGGACAAAAAATGTACATATCTTAAAGTTCCCAAGGTTGAAAATCCCAGGTTTAGATATTGGTCTATGACTGAGGAACCCTAAACTTAGATTTACCTTCAGCCATAGAAACGCATTCTCAACCCAAACTATCTCACCCTTGTGAAGAAAGATCCCCATGTAAACCAGTTTGAACTCTCAGATAAGATATAAATCTAGAAATCTGGCAAACAAATGAGAATTATATGAATGTTTAGTAATGGAACATTTGGCAACTTTGTGATCTTGATGTAAGGATCTCAGAGATGGCCCTTCAGTATTTTGTAACCTTGTTGCTGGTATCCTTACGATTTATATTGATATTGTTTTCTGATTGCTTATTTGTACCCTATGACGATCATTAAGTGTTGTACCTTATGATTCTTGATTAACGTATCTTTTATTTTATGTATACTGAGAGCATATGCACCAAGACAAATTCCTTGTGTGTCTAATCACACTTGGCCATTAAAAATTCTATTCTATTCTATTCTATTCTATTCTATTCTATTCTATTCTATTCTATTCTATTCTATTCTATTCTATTCTATTCTATTCTATTCTATTCTTTGTTCCTTTTAATGCAGTTAAATATTTTACACAGCCAGTTTGGTGTAGTGAAGACATCAGACTAAAAAGGAGATTGTGGGAGATTGTGAACTCTAGTCTGACTTTAGGCATAAAGCCAGCTGGATGACATTGGACCAGTATCTCTCACTCAACCCTAGGAATAAAACATGGCAAATCACTTCAGAGAAGTCTTGCCAAGAAAACTGCAAGGATTTATTCAGGCACTTGCCAGGAATCAAAACTGACTTGAATGCATGCACACACTAATAAAATAATTTATAGCAGCTATGTACCTCATACCAATATTGTTTGCTTTGAATTGCATTAATAATTTATTCTAAACTGTTGTTCTAACATATTAAATTTTTATTTTTATTTGAGCTTCTGTGCATGCATTAAGATAACATTTTCCCTTAATGTCAAACAAACATACTTTGTCCAAGAAGTTTCTCCTTCGGAACTCAAAGTCTGGATGAGTACATAAAAAGACAGTCATATCCTAACAGTACAATAACCCAATCCCTTGAATTGAAAACAGTACAATAACCCAATCCCTTGAATTGAAAACAAATGAACCAAGTGTAGATATTTCATTTACAGAATAAAACAATCACCAATGATCAACCTAGCTGGAATCAATTGATCTTGCAGATTTTTTTTTCAGATAATGTCTGTTTTTTAAAGATAATGTCAAGAGACTGCATGGAAAACTTGTTATTATCTAGACCTAATTTAACTAAAATCCAAATGATTTAGTAATGTGTTGCTGTTGCTATTGCAACAACTGAATAATCCTAATCCTTGGCAACATTGCCTTCACAATCTACAGATATGAAGGAATCAATATTAAATTGTGAACTAAATCTTTAGTGGGATTAAAGCAAATTCTAGAATAACTTGGTTTCTAAAAATATATGTATTGCATCTTGTAAGGGTATAATTTCAGATGCTCAGCCTCCTTCTGCCCATTTTCAGATCCAGGCTAAATTCAAGGGTATTAGCTACTTTCTTAGATGTAATCTCATTGATGTAATCTCATTCCAGTTAGACACATGCTGGTTATGATCCTGTGAAAAGGAGCAGAAACAGGCTTCTAAGAGTCAACTTTTGCCAAAAGGCTTCAAAGGAGAGAATGATAATAAGTAATAAAAATTACTGAGATGAAAGCTAAACAAATGACAACTGAGGAGGTGAATCAATATACTACTAGACCCCCTAGAGAGAGATTCACACAACACTCTGTCCCAATCCCAAAAAATAGCCAGGTCTTCAGAAAGACCAATAAGATCAATATACATATGTGCTTTGGGGAAGGAAATTTTTTGCCAGGATCTGTGCAACAGAAAATGTGACTGCCTGGATTTCACACTTTCCCGCTAACCATTGTTGTGATTTTAGGCTATAAGGGACACTGATGGACTTATCTTGTGAGTAAAAAATACCAAACCATTTTACTTTTGTTTTCTCTTGCATTGCTGGACACTTTTTATTTATTGTGATGGTCAGTTCAGAGCCTAACACAAGAAATAAGAAAGGACTACCTTGCTATGCTTCACTAAGAGGAAATAGAAGGATTGGATGAAAGAGGCTTCAGTTTTTCTTGCTAGACCTACTCTGTTTCTTTCTGCTTGCCATTGACAAAGGATTGATGCACTTTGCTCAGAGCAGTGTTTTCATTTTCTCCTAACCTTGTACTGTTTTTTCTCTCTCTCTCTTGAGTAAATTTTCTACACCCTTGCCTACTCTTTTCTAATATATCCCATAGACTTCCAGAGCAGCAACCTTTAGATAGACTTAGACCGTGTATTCTTTCATGGGGAACATTTGTCACTTTCTAAATGTCTTCTGTTACCTGAATGACATCATACTGACCTTGCTGCATTACACATCTTCACATGTTAGCATTTTTGTGCTCTGAGTAAAGGCAATTCCAGTGTACACTTTTCTAGCATAGAAGAGGCAAAGGCTTTGAGAGGGGGAAAAAAATGGATGCAACAGAAAAACCACCCAAAACAAATACTGCTCAACCATGCAATTCAATAAGATGTTTCTTTTATTATAATAATAAATCAATGCTCTTTGGTAAATAAAAGAACCCCTAAAATGTTTATATTGCTGTTTTCCTTTTCAACTATTCCATATTTTTGAAATTTGATTCCCGTTGTAATCAACATATATATTATCTCAATGATAGTACATGGTACTAGTTTATGGTAGTACATTTTTTTTTAAGATATTGGAGAGAGGCTGGCCAAGCCAGGCAAAGGAGTAAAATGAGGAATTAGTGTGGAATCCCTACATGGGCATAAGAGAGTGAAGTCTAACTATCCTGCCCCCCACCCCCCCACACAAATGCCATTCAACTTTATCTAGTCTCATCCAGGTACAAGCCATCAGTCAGGGAAAATTCCTGTGTATAGGCTTAAGCCATAAAACAGCTCATTGAATTCTTCATTTGTGGGTCTGGTTGTTGTGCCTGATGTGGGGTGTGCATGTGTGTGGGAGAGGGAGAGTTTTTATTTGAACAAAATGGCTAAATAGAGTTGGCCCTTGTAAATATTTGGAGGGAGGAGCACCAAGAAACTTTGGTCTTGTAATCTAGAGTAGGACAGACAATACAAAAACAAGACAAACAATGAGATACCAGTTCCGTATATACTTTTTATTACAGCAATGAGATAAAATCTAACACAAACTAATATAAAGTAAGGAAGGAAAAAAAACAAAGAAAAAGCAAAAAGTTGAAAAAATAGAAAAGAAAAAAAAAGATACAAAGATGTGGCTTCTGATATCCTTCATAGCAGTTATAAATATAACTATATTTTAACTCTGTCTTTAAAGTTACATCATATTGCTCTTCTTTCCATACTTTTATGCTATTTAAATAATCAAAACCATAAACCACAAGTTTTTTTTTATTTTCACACAAAAGGAAAATCTTTCAGTCAACAATTACTTTGGACAATATTTTTCTCTAATGAAAGGAATCAATCCATCTTTCTTTAAAACTTAGAATTTAGCCTTTTCCAACCTAATGGTCTCAAGATATGTTGGAACTACCACGAACAAAATATCAAGCAAAGTTAGTATCAAATAACTTGATATTAATTTAGGAAGTTGAACACATTATAATGGCAGTGAAATACCACAGTCATTCTGTCCTCACGTATGGAACACAAGGATTTGTCCTGCCTTCACTTGAAAGTGAATTGACCTGGTCAACTCCTTATGGATTTATGACTTATTTTAATCTCAGTCAGTTATTCCTTAAAAGATAGCATATTGTTTTTTAGCATAGATAGTTTAGTATTCCAATGTTTTGATCACAGAAATTGGAGGGCTTTTTTGTCTATGCTAATTTAACTTAACAATATCAGATTGATTCTAATTTTTGTTATGAGAACAAACCTTGATTTCTTTGCCTTTGCCTTGCTACAAGACTTGCTGACTTATCAAACAAAGAACTGTTTCTTTTACAACAATATTTTTTAAAAGCAACCAAATGCAAAGAAACATCAATTCATGTAATTTGTATAAACAACCAGTAACAATATATTGTATTGGCAGTGAAAAGACCCATCTCACTGCTGGATCAGAGGAAGCATTTCAAAAAGAAAATTAAAAAGTCCCCACCTGAGTATTAAGTAACTGATTTTAATTGGGAAATAGTCCAATTGCTAGAATTCTTATAATTCCATCCCTCACAAAGTATCTGAGAATCTTGCTTGGAATACAGTCCTTTCTGTTTGAGGCAGGTCCCAAAGAGTTCAACATTTCAGCAAGTGAATTATTCCCCATTTAGAAGTAACTTATTCCATAAAATGTTTGGGAAGAAACATTCTTTGATCTGACAGGGAGGTAGTTATTTTCACTGATAACAGAGAAGATTATGGTGGCTGTTTTCAGGACATTCTCCTGAATCTTTATCAGTCTTACAGGAGTGATCATATTAAGAAAATGTAATTTGAATTGAAATACAGATGAGATTCTTTTTTCCCCCTCTTCTATTGTGGTCCGCTTTTTTGAGCATGGCCCTCAGAATGTCATTCCATACCCATGTTTGACCCAGTGGTGAAATCTCCACAGTTTGCCACTGCCCATGAAAGTGTGGTGCATGCCAAATGCCAGTAGCTTTTATTACTACTGGTGTAAACAGGTATCATTTGATCCCTGGTTTGACCCTTGAGCTAGAAAGATTATGCACCTGTGCAATAAAGCTCATTTGGAAGGAATTGGAAGTGCAGGTCTTTGCTTTATTGGCTACTTGTACAGTGCATGAAATTATTACTTATTCATAAAATTTTTATTTATATAGTTATTACAGAATAAATCCCAATATATGAATGAACCAATGTAGCAAAAAGAAAAAAGAAAAGCAGACCCAGCTATTCAGAAAAAAATTCTTCCTAAAAGCCAATTTTAACCATGTCCAGCAGTATTTGAATATTGAATAAGTAGAAGTGAAGGGCCTTTCCTTGCGTATTTTGTTTGAGCATCCTTGAAACAACCACCTACATTTAAGCTTTGGGATTTATGATATAATGATGGGGAGGCAAGCAATACCTTTCATCTTTGAACTTTATGATTGTAGTATAATTGTTGTGGTGCAGATAATGGGAACATTTTGGGAAATTAAATTATGCAAGCCAGCTTTATTGATTCTGTAGTACATGGAGATATTTCGCTCACGATGCTGTGTCATTCTAGTAGGAAACTTTCAGATTCTTTAAAAGTAAGTCAAGAATTAGGTAGAAGGTAAAATTATGAATTTCCCTCTTGGAAGAAAGTGGCTTAAATTCTATCCAATTATTTGCCATGACAACCATCTAAACACAAAAGGGCTAGAATGGATGTAGAATTCTGCCTCTATAATCATCCCTGTATGTCCTTCAAATCATAGATATGCAGTACCACTATCCGCATCTACTTCAGGGCCATAAGCCTACACAGTAATTACATGCTTTGGAACACTCCACTTAAGTGCATCAATAATATAGTGAGTGAACGCATTCTTTAATTCTGCACCTGTAAATGGAAAGAGAGAAAGAGAGAGAAAGAGGAAAAAATAAAGAAAATACCTGTTCCAACACAGAAAAGAAATTAGGCAACCACGTTATTTTTTAGCCTGCTCTCTAAGATATTGGGTTAAAGTCCAGACAATAGCTAATTTGAAGAGTCTGTGAATAAGCAATGCTTTGAATAATTAAAGCAAAAGAAAATAAATTCAGGTTAGACAATAGAAAAAGGTGAGATTAGAAAATCTATGTTAATAAAGCACAGGTTGATCCTGCCTATAGGCTCCTCATCATGCTAACATTTTATATGTACTGTACATTCAGGTTATCACTAGAAGGCCACTGAATTTAGTATAACTTATTAGATAATTGTTAGATGAAAAAGAAGAGGAGGGAGGGAGGGAGGGAGGGAGGAAGATGCTGCCTGCTTCCCACAAGGAAATTTAGTAGAATGGCTGTCAGAACATCAGAAGTTTTTATTTTATTTTATTTTATTTTATTTTATTTTATTTTATTTTATTTTATTTTATTTTATTTTACTTTACTTTACTTTACTTTACTTTACTTTACTTTACTTTACTTTACTTTACTTTACTTTACTTTACTTTACTTTACTTTATTTTATTTTATTTTATTTTATTTATTTTATTTTATTTTATTTTATTTTATTTTATTTTATTTTATTTTATTATTTTATTTTATTTATTAAAGTTATATGCCACCTATCTCACCTAGTGGTAACTCTAACTAACTTACAATCAATAAAGGGAACAAGGAGAAACATTAAAACAGATATTAACATTAAAATTGACTTCAAAATTAAGAAATATGGGGAGGAACTCAGATTTCCCTCCCTCCCTTCTTCCTCTCTTCCTCCCTCCCTCCCTCTCTCCCTTCCTTCTTTCCCGAAGCCACTGTACGAACACCATATGGACATACTAATTGGTTCAAGATATAGAGAGAAGAGTAGCAAGATTGCATTCTTTCACCTTTCTTATTCAACTTTTATGCTAAAGTGGTTACAAAGCAGTTGAAGAATCAGAGCAAAGGCTGAAGGAAGGAACATCAACAGTCTTCAATATGCTAATGAGATAAGTGTCCTCTCAGAAATCAAAGAAGGTATAAAACATCTGATCAAAGGGATTAAAGAAGAAATCAAGAAAGTTGGCCTCTTCCTGAGTATTTAAAAGATCAAGCTCATGACTACTGAGAGGAATGGAAATGTCAAAATAACAATTCACAGGACAGAAAGCATGTGAGAATTCCCTTTCCTGGGATCACAGATTGATCAAAGCAGTGAACAGAGTCCAAAAATAAAGCACTGAATTGCACTGGGTTGCATAGCAATGATGAGCAAGGCCATCAACTTGGCAACTAACTGCAGATTAATCCACACTGTCGTGTATCCCATAGCTACCTAAAGTTGCAAAGCTTGGATCATGAAAATGGATCCTATCTTTCAAGGAATTCTGGCTGAGAGGGTCCAGGAGAAGGGCCTTCTCTATCATGGCCATGGCCCTTTGGAATATCTTGCTCTCTGAGGTGAGATTGGCTCCCACCTTCCTGACCTTCTACAAGAGCCTGCCAGTTAGCTTGGTCCCCAATGGAGGAATTTTACAATGGAGGTGGATGATCAACTAATAGCAATCTCCGTTCCCTTCCCCAACATATTCTTCTTACTTCCTCCCCATCTTTAGTTATAACATGCATTTTATTGTAATTTTTACTGTCATGGGGCAAGTGAGGTCCTGTCCTTTGCTCCAGCACCTGCTGGGGATATGAAAAGAGCTCCCAACTGGGCATCCCCTGGGCAACCAGATAATCCTTTCAACCCGGAAGTGCCTCAGCATTTCTGACACGAGTGCAATGCGATTGTTCTTTTAATGTGATTTGATATATTTAGTCATATATTTATGGGTTCATTTTAATGTTGTAAGCTGCCCAGAGTCACTCTGTGGTGAGATGGCAACAAACAAATTAATTAATTAATTAATTAAACAAACAAATAAACAAACAGCTACTACAGCATACACAGCCAGACATTGCACTGGAAGGCAAAAATGACAAACTCCCACATTATTGATGTTGACTATATGTGATCAAGCTCAATGGAAAAGGCAATTCTGCTCAGAATAGCCAACAGTAAAAGGAAATAAGGCTGCCAAAAAACATTGGCTAGACACCATCAAAACTGACTCCAGCCAGAGCATAAAATAACTGAAAGAAGCTGTATAAGATTGGAAAATGTGAAGAGGACTAGACCATAGAGTCACTGAAAATCAGACATGATTGAATGGATAGGATTATCATCACCCCTTGCTTCAGGTGATTTGTTCTGAGAGGTCCATCCTCTGCCTTTCCTTCTGTTTGTTATAGTAAATTAGGGTTTTTTATTTGTTTGATCCTTTGACTCCCCTTAAAGTCCATTATTCCCGAAGATTGACACAGCAGTTTTCTTAAATTATGATCTATTTGTGTAAAACAAACTTTAAGAATTTCCTTCCTTCCTTCCTTCCTTCCTTCCTTCCTTCCTTCCTTCCTTCCTTCCTTCCTTCCTTCCTTCCTTCCTTCCTTCCTTCCTGTAGAATTCTCCAGTTCTTCTTGATCCAGGCTTTGGATGCCATTGCTATAGTAATCTACAGTACTAAAAAGCACATGCTAGCCAGCAATGGAAAGAACTATTTGAAATCCTTTGTCCAAATGCTCAGAAATTCCTACCAGTTTTGCTCTCTAGGACAGTAATTGCTAATATCCAAGTAAGATCACGATTAATACTTGCTACATTACTTAATTTGCATACCTCTGTAATCTTAATTATAGTCTCAGCAAGAATTTCACCTTCTAGTTGAATAAAGAATCTGAGAGATTATGCCTAAAGAAATTATCTCTTGGTGTCATCTAGTGGCTGCATTCCCCTACTGCACAAAAGAAACTCCATGTTAGTTTTCTTTCTTTATCCCACTAACCCTTTGTGTGTCAGTATGTGTGTGTGTGAGTGTGTGTGTGTGTATTGCTGAATATTAAATGTAAAAGAAAGAGGAATTCGTAGAATGGATAGCACCAAAGCATCTTTTTCTATTCTCCACCATGAAATAAACTACATCACGAAGTAATCTTATTAGTTCAAGACATGTCAGTGTAAAACTGATTTAACAATGCTGTGAAGATGATGGGTACAAGCCCATTTGTGTTGCATGATGGAATGATAAGGTGTTGTTAAGAGAAAGCCAGTGCCAATAAACATGTTTTGTCATTCTGAGTAAGCAGCACTCAAGGGATCTCAGGAATAGACATGCAGATGGCACCAAAGAGAGATGAAGAGTGGTAGAAAGTATCTTTGACTCTGCCTTATATCTTTCCTCTTTCTTTCTGTCTCAAGAAGCAAACACAGCAAGAGAAAGGGGCAGCAGTGAGAAGACATGTGAGCCACAGATGTGCACTGATGTAAAAATACACAAATGAGCCATAAAATGCAGATATTTGGTTGATAGATCAATGATAGATCAATCGATAGATGATAGATGATGATGAAGTAGATAGATAGATAGATAGATAGATAGATAGATAGATAGATAGATAGATAGATAGACAGACAGATAGATAGATAGATAGATGATAGAGAGGAGGGAGGGAGGAACTAGAACCATTGGTTGGTTTTTTTCCTTTTTTTAAAAAAATCTCACATGTCTCGAACTGAAATAACCAAAGTAATATTTATCAGCCAAGGTGTTCTGATAATCTTTTTAAAAAGCTCTTTTCTTGCCTGAACTCAGGCAATTTATGTGACAACAAAGGGAATAATTT
This sequence comes from Masticophis lateralis, assembly GCA_030761175.1. NCBI lineage: Eukaryota > Metazoa > Chordata > Lepidosauria > Squamata > Colubridae > Masticophis > Masticophis lateralis. The sequence goes on along the minus strand of JAUDYJ010000002.1, from coordinate 258,958,278 downwards.
TCATCCATGTGGCATTCCAAATATGAAATGCTCTGCCTGTGAAGATGTATCTGGTGGTGACAATTTATTCTATTTGCTTTTTGTTTAGTTGGTTGGTTTGGGTTCAAGCATTTTAAATGGCTGATCTGTTATATGAATTTATTATTAATTATACTCTCATTATTTTATAATCATTTTACTTTATTGTCTTTCTTTGGCAATTCTCTTGCGTTTTGTACGATACTCAAAAGAATGAAGGTTTTATGTATTTGTGTATGTGTATCTCTGCATGTATATCCACACATGCACACATATGAGATGATAGATAGATAGATAGATAGATAGATAGATAGATAGATAGATAGATAGATAGATAGATAGATAGATAGATAGAATTCTTTATTGGCCAAGTGTGATTGGACACACAAGGAATTTGTCTTGGTACAAACGCTCTCAGTGTACATAAAAGAAAAGATACATTCATCAAGAATCATAAAGTACAACACTTAATGATAATCATAGGGAAACAGTCAATATAAATCTTAAGGCTATAAGCAACAAGGTTACAGTCATACAGTGATAAGTGGGAAGAGATAGGTGATAAAAATGATGAGAAGATTAATAGTAATGCAGACTTAGTAACTAGTTTGACAGTGTTGAGGGAATTATTTGTTTAGCAGAATGATGGCGTTTGGGAAAAAACTGTCCTTGTGTCTAGTTTTTCTGGTGTGTAGTACTCTATAGCATTGTTTTTGAGGGTAAGAGTTGAAACAGTTTATGTCCAGGATGCGAGGGGTTTGTAAATATTTTCACAGCCCTCTTTTTGACTCATGCAATATACAGGTCCTCAATGAAAGGCAGGTTGGTAGTCATTGTTTTTTACTGTAGTTTTAATTATCCTCTGAAGTCTGAGTATGTCTTGTTGGGTTGCAAAACCAAACCAGACAGTTTTAGAGGTGCAGATGACACGAGCATGCAGATGTTCATATATATTCACAACCTATGTTCATATATTTCTGGAGGATTTTTTCCCTTTTTAGAATATAAATATAAGTTTCCCAAAAGAGCATAAATTCCTTTTCTCCTTATTTCATCTCCTTTGCATTTTTTTAAAACAAATTGACAGACCAACAGGAATTGTTGCATTCGTTCATGAAAAATCAGTGTATATTCATCCTCTAGAGAAGCTTTGCCTGAAGTCATTTAGGAAAAAATCAATTATTGTCCCCCCCACACACACACACTCATATGACCTTCCCTATATTATAAAATCAGTATCCACAGATTATTGGCATGAATTTTTCTTTTGAAAAATTTCAGTCTAGTTTCTTACCTTCTTACTTGATTGAAAACAGGATTCTCACCATAAAGATGTATAGAGACCCGATTTAATTATCTGGAAGCTTCCTTTCTTCCCAGTGTCATTTCAACTTAGTACTTAATGTAGAGGATGGCAATTCCACAATCCTCAGGCTCTGGAATATCTTCTGCTGTCCTCAATTGGAACTTCAAACTCCTCTCAACCATTTCACTGCCTCTTCCTCAGCCAATTTGCAGCTATTACTAGCACATTTTTCTTGAAAGTGTTTTTTAAAGTTTGATCAAACATAAACTCTTTGCGGCGCAGGACCCACTACCAGCCAATGCATTCATTTCCAAATTAAACATAGTTCCTGAAACTTCAAGAAAAACAGCAATAAATGCTGAAGGGGAAGTGGGTGTTTAGTGTTCAGTTTCTGTAGCATTAAGATCAATTGGGATCAAGTGTGTCTAGGTAGTCCTCGACTTACAACAGTTTATTTAGTGACTGTTCAAAGTTACAACGGCACTGGAAAAAATGACTTATGACCAGTTTTCACATTTCTGACCCTTGTAGCATCCCTACAGTCATGTGTTCAAAATTCAGATGCTTGGCAACTGACTCATATTTATGACAGTTGCAGTGTCCCGGGATCACTTGATTCCCTTTTGTGACCTTCTGATGAGCCAAGTCTGTGGGGAAGCCAGATCCACTTAACGACAGTTGCCTAATTTAACAACTACCGCGATTCACTTAACAACTGTGGCAAGAAAGGTTGTAAAATGCGGCAAACTCACTTAACCGATGTTTCACTTAGCAACATAAATGTTGGGCTCAATCGTGGTCATACGTCAAGGACTACCTGTATGCACGAAGGTGATTTATTTATTTATTTATTTTTCACATTGCTACATTCCCCATCTTTCTCAAAGAGGGGCTGTTTACATGTACATGTGAGCACGTTTCCAAATCCGTCTCCAAATCCAGATCTATAGTCAGTTCTCAGTTTGCCCAGGTGTATCTAAATGAAACAAGAACAAGGTTTAATCAGGTTTTGTTCTACAATGGATTACAATTCCAATTGCTTTGATTATAATTTATTTTTCTCTTGTTAATGGTGTTATATATATATATTGTATTTTTCGGAGTATAAGACGTACTTCCTCCCACCCCAAAAAAGAGGCTGAAAATTTGGGTGCGTCTTATACTCCGAATGTAGCTTTTCCGAAGCTTTTTTCCAGCCCTAATGAGGCGCTAGCGAGTGACGCAATCTCCGTGCTTTCCCTGCTCCCTCTGACTCTCAGCTGTGCTTTAGAAGCTTTTTTTCAGCCCTAAGGAGCTGCTAGCGAGTGTAGCGCTGTCTGTGCTTTGCCTGCTTTTCTCTTTGCTGCTCCCTCTGAGCTGTGCTTTAGAAGCTGTTTTTTATCCCCAAGCAGGGGATAAAAAGCATGAGTGTGCACTCAAAACCAGCGAACTAATGTGCTGCAGCTGACCAGACTAAGGATGCTAGCCAGATGAATACCTGGTAGGCAGGTTTCCCCCTTATTTTCCTCCTCAAAAATTAAGCTGCGTCTTATACTCCAGTGCATCCTATACTCCAAAAATATGATATATATATTCTCCCTCTCTCCCTCTCTCTCTCTGTGTATTTCATAAGGTTGCCCACCAATGCCAAAATGACTAAGCAACATACAGACTAAAACAAGATATAATACCAAAAAAGTGTGCATAAATAATAAATATAAGAAACATACATCCTAACTGAAACAGACACCCCATATCCACATATCAAATGGACATATCCAAAGGTGTTTACAGTTACGGTAAAAAAAAAAAAGTCAAGAGGTGGCTGTGATAATGTGATCCACATTAAAAAAAAAACTCTTATAGCTGCCACCTGTTCTTTCATCAGGAACTGTGATTCCATGTACCATGTATGTTTAGAAAAAGGGTCCCTCTATTCAAAGCAAATATGGAGAATCCTTGAGACTGGAAGAACCATGCTTAGATAGTAACTTAGTCTCACCAGAATTGAGGTTAAGCCTGTTGCCTCCCATCTAGACCCAACAGGATTGGGCCGCCAGGTACCAGAATAAGACCTTGATTCAACTTGGCTGAACAAGAGTTAAAATATACAGCTGTGTATCATCAACATACTGTAAATATCTGAATTTCTGTCAGAGTACGCCCTTACCCAATGGTTTCATATAGCTGATAAACTGGAAAGATAAGAACAATTACCTCTGAAATGCCCTGCTAATTAGAGGCTTTAGACTGGTCTACCAACTTGTCAATATAAACTGGAACAGGCCATAGAGAAAAGAGAAAAACCACTGCTATACTGCACCTCCCATGCTCAAGCTGATCTCTCTCTGTGATCTATGGTATTGAAAAATCAGTAAGAACTACTTACTGCAGCAAGAATCACATTTGGAAAAAATTGGAAACAAAAAAAAATGTACCCTCAGATGAAACAGCAATTAGGGAAATTCTAGAATGCGCAGAGATGGATAAAATGGCTATGGAGTTGAAAGAGAGAGAAGGTTCAGAATATTATGAAATATGGAATAAAATGTACAGTTGACTTGAAAATAGAAATCAGAACAAGAAATGTTTAACTTAATATTGATGAAACTTAAAGTAACTAAACAACATTAAATAAAGAGATGTAAATATAAATGAATATAAATGTGTAGATAAGAACAATAAATATTATAATGTGTGTGTGTGTGTGTGTGTGTGTGTGTGTATATAGATATAGATATAGATATAGATATAGATATAGATATAGATATAGATATAGATATAGATATAGATATAGATATAGATATAGATATATAGATATATATGTAGGTCTTTGGTTATTTGGGTCTTCTCCCGTGTAAAATTGGAAGTGTCTTGGTGACGTTAAGGGTCTTGGCGACGTCGTCAAGACACTTCCAATTTTACGCGGGAAAAGACCCGAATAACCAAAGACCTACATACAAACACCCGCGAAAACCTCAGAAAACATACACACACACACACACACACACACACACACACACACACACACACATTGGAGTAATGCGATTATTCTACTATTGAATAGTAAATAGAAATGATAGAATAGAGAACTACAGAGCAAAATATGTAAGTCAATACAAAATGCTGTAAAATTACCATTAATGTTACATATGTTCAATAGGTTATGTCTTGACATGTTTTGTTTTTATATATGTGTGATTATTTTTTGTGTTGTTTTTAAAGACAAACTGTTTAATAAAAACTATTTTTAAAAAAATCAGTTAGAACTAGGATGGTCAAACCTCCATTCCAGTCAGACTGAAGGTCATCAAAAAATGTGATCAATGTTTTATCTGTGCTATTTCCTGGCCTGACCTGACTGAAACAAATCTAGATCATCTTCTACTGGGATCTTGAAAGTAGGGCAACCACCTTGTCAACAATTGTAACCAAAAAGGAAAGTTGTCCAGAACTCTTGGATCCATCAATGGCTTCTTAAAGGGTTTGGTTAATAGAATTGTCAACTCACAAAGCATCCCTGGTCTGCTCTCAAGTTGCCATAGGCCAGGGGGGATGGGAAACCAGCGAAATGGCACAGCAGCCAAAGACAGATGTACATTCCATGCTTATCTCTCTCAAGGCTGTATCCTAGGGTTATCTACAGCAGCCAAGGGAGTGACCTCTACAACTTGTGAAATTGCTCCATTGGTGAATGTGATTGATGACACATCCTGAGGGGAGGCGAAAACAAACATGGACTTGGAGCAGAGCTTCCAAAATGTTCTTAGTTCATGGTGCCCTTAATATTTCAGTATTTTTTTCCATGCAGATAATTTGTGGGGTGACCAACAACGGGATGTCAACTATTATTGTGTTTCCTTCAGAAATTTAAAATATTGCATGGTATCCTTGTGAATTTACTATGGTGCCTCAAGCTGTCATGGTACACAGTCTCAAAGATAAACTGCTAGAGAACAAGAATAGAACATGGCAATCCTCTTATCCATTTCTGTGAGAATCACTACAACAAAGAATGCCAGACTGTTGGCATGATCCAGCCAGTGGTGGGTTCCTCCGGGTTCGGCCCGGTTCCCCTGACAATATGACATCACCGAACTGGTTCTGGCTCCCTGGCCCCCACCCCCTGCATTATTCTTACCTTTTATTTGGCCCAATCCCCAATATATTGCTGCCTCCTGAGTCCCAGCTGATGGGCTATAAGGAAAAAAACTGTTTAAACTCTTGCCGCGAGGCTTCAAAGGGCCACCCTACAGCTGATCAGTGGTAAAAGGCAGTTTGGTGGTAGACCGGTGCCTCCAAAAACAAATGAGTAGACCGGTGCTTGCAAAAATAAATGAGTAGACCAGTGCCTGCAAAAATAAATGGGTACATCAGTACAGCTCTGCAAGCAGTTAAAAGTTTGATAGACCAGTACCTCTGCTAAATCCTAAAGAATTGTCACATGACCATTAAGCCACACCCACAAAATAAGCCATGCACAGCTCTTTTGATGTTCTTTTGTTATATCCCTGAAAAGATAGATTGCCTTGGATTTAAAGAGTTTTATTATAAATTTGTAGGCGGAAGGGTTTGGATTTTTTGGTGTTTCTGAATATTTGCTTGTCAACAAGCTATCAACCAAACTTAGATTATTCTAAAGGTAAATTCTGTAAACCTATTTGGGAAGTGAAAATATTGCCCTCCTCCCTTCCTGAAAATGTTGTCTTTCTTCCTGCCAGATATTATTAGCTGCACATTAAAAGTTTGCCTGCTGCCACTGTGACCTTAGTTGACCTCTTAATTTCTTGAGTTCAAGTCCAATTAACCTTTGGGAAAACGCACAACTGCCCTAACCAGGCCAGTCAATAGAATCTAGTAGTAATCTTTTCATTTTCTGGTTTGTCAAAAGAGGCTGAGGTCCCACCTCAACCATTTTGCACAAAGGTGGCCATTTATCATTCTTTAGGAGAATGCACTGCACACACGGCACTATCTGTAGCGTGCTAATCAATTAACACGGTCATATCTTAGTCATGACACCCTATGGGCTGCCACCAAAGAAGGCGCCAACTGAAAAATTACTTCCCCCTTGCAATGTTTGCCGACTAAATTTCTGTAATGAAAATATTGATATACACTTAAAATGCTTGATGCCACTAGACAGATCTATGGAAGATGGCAGGGGGAGGGAAAACTTGTCTGCCAGACAGAAAAGCCTCTTCATTCTCTGAATCAGAGCATTTCCTTCTTCAAAAAGATTGTGAATAATCTGCCCTAAATATCTTACATCTCACTGAACAGAATATTAGCTAAAGGAACATGGGGGGAAAAGCATTCTGTGAAAGAACTTGAAGCAGGCAAGCAAATAAGACTCGAAAGTAATGCTAATATTGGCAGGGAAATTAAATATAGGCAGAGAAAAAAAAATATCAGAAAGTTTTAAAGGTATGCTTTTCCCCCCCTTTTCCGCAATGTTAGCTTTCCTAAACTCATCCTGATGAAACAATGAATGTATGATCTAGAAACTTTTTCACATATACATTTATTTTATTTTTGTTTATTTACATAAATATGAATATAAATAAATATATAAATAAATTAAATATATATATATATATATATATATATATATATATTTAATTTATTTATATTCATGTGGACTTCTGCTCCCAAAATTCCCCAGCCAAGATTGAGAAACACCCATTTAGGCTTCTAAAATTCTGTTTTTCTTTGAAACAAATTTCAAAAGCAATTCTCTTTCATTAAACAGCAAACAAGCCATTAATTTACCACCGATAAATGTTGAACATATCTCAGTTCTAATTTACATACAAACTGGGAAATGACCACTAAAGTAAAGACAAGGATAGAGAAAGCTCGAACAGCATTCTTCAAAATGAAAAAGGTCTTCTGCAGTCACGACATAAGACTAAGACTTAAAATCAGGCTTGTTAGGTGTTACATCTTTTCTATCCTGCTCTACAGAGTAGAGAGTTGGTCTCTAACAGAAAGCCACTTGAAGAGACTAGAAGCATTTGAAATGTGGACTTACAGACAGCGTAACGTATAAACTCGGTTGACAAAATCAGAAATGAGGAGGTGACAAGTCACCTGGAAAAACCAAGGGAAATCATCAAAATAATTAAAAAGCGAAAGGTAGAATATTTTGGATATGTGATGGAAACCTGGAAAAATATGGCATCCTTCACTTAATCCTCCAAGGAAAGATTGAAGGTAAACAGACAGAAGAATCATCATCATGGCTTCAGAATCTAAGGGACTGGTTTGGACAAAACTCAGCAGCACTTTTTCATGCGGTTGCTGATAAAAATTGGGTCGCCAACATGATCGTCGATGTCCGATAATGGATATGGCACAAGAAGAAGAAGACCTGGAAGGGGAAAAAACAGACAAGGTTGAGAAGCACTGATCTAGAGTATGGTTAATGGAGTATGGCACAAATTTAGTTGCAAGGTTGTTGAGTATGTAGACCAACATTTTATGTTTCAGAATGCAATAATGTTATCAATAAACTTCCTGCTCCTATTTCAAAGTGCTGGTAATAACTTACAAAGCTCTATGGTGCTGCACTGCATGCCACCTTGTCAGAATTGAATCTGCCTGTCTGCTGAGAACATTTCAAGAAGTCTGTTAAGAGTCCCTGCTCTCTCTTAAATAAAGGGGACAGGGAGAAGATGAAAAGCTCTCTCTGTGATGGTTCCCCCTTACTTAAGAGAGAACAGGGCTTCTTAATAGGCTTCTTGAAATGTTCTCACCATACACTCACTTCCCTCTGATGGTCCCCACACTTTCCAAGTTCTTACACTCAGAAATCCCTCATAGTTTTTAGAAGATCTTTATAGTCCATTTTATTTCACTAGGTTTTCAATCCTATTTAAGCCACAATAGCTTTTATATTTGGGTAGGGTTAATTTATTATTCTTGATAGATTATAACTGTTGTTTTTACAATAATAAAGTATTCTGCATTTGTATTATTTTTTTAATTTGTTGTAATCCACCTAGTCTTTTCAGCTGGATGGTCTATCAAAACAATAATATTAATCAGTCTCCAGCACCCTGCAGCTTCAATGACTACACACACTTCACTTAAATCTCAGGAGAAAAGATTATATAGGAGCGCCTCTATTTTCTATTTCAAAATAGGAATTGGCAATCACCGAGGTTTCAAAGTGATGGAAAGGTACCGTATACATTAGACAACCCCACCAATAGTAGCACTTAAGGGCAACACTTAAGCACCAAGACCAACAAAAACCAGACAAATTTGGGCACAGCATTCTTATGCAGAAGACATGTCATTTGCTGATATAGACAACCACTATCACACTTCACAATGCACCAGTCTGGCTGTTTAGGTGACAGAAACTGAGTCAGAGCTCCTGTTTGATACAGTCCATGAAGTCTAATCCCTGCTCCATTCAGGGACTCTACATTAAAGCATCAACATCTATTGAAAGAAACATACAGAGAGACAAACATCTCTCACTGTTTGGAAGGTTTGTTTCTAACTCACTTGATTCTGCTTTCTATGACTTCCATCCATTACTTGAACTCCTGCACAATGGAACAAGAGAGGACAAGTCTTGATTTTCTTCTGTGTCACACCCTTTAAATACTTGAAAGTATCTATCATAGCTCCCAATTGGGGTTTTTTTTTCCCTCAAGGACAATGTTACTCAAGGCAATGACCATGCTTATTTTTCAGAGAGATATTATGTAAGGGATGCGGTGGCTCAGTGGCTAAGACTCTGAGTTTGTCGGTCGGAAAGATCAGCAGCTCAGCGGTTTGAATTCCTAGTGCACATAAAGGGGTGAGCTCCCATTATTTCTCCCAGCTTCTACCAACCTAGCAGTTCTAAAGCACGTAAAAAATGCAAGTAGAAAAATAGGGACCACCTTTGGTGGGAAGGTAATAATGTTCCGTGTCCCTTTGGCATTTAGTCATGCCAGCCACATGACCATGGAGATGTCTTCAGACAGGGCTGGCTCTTTGGCTTTGAAACAGAGATGAGCACCGTCCCCTAGAGGCAGGAATGACTAGCACATACAGTATGTGCAAGGGGAACCTTTACCTTTACCTTTTATAATATTATGTGGGGTCCTTAGTGCTTTCTGAGCTTGGTGGTTTTATTTCAGACATTTCATTACCAAACTAAGCGATATCATTAATGCTCATAATATTATAGACTGCATAAGAAAATTATCTCCATCCTCAGCAAATTACAATTTCCAGGAGAGGCATTTTAATATGGAAAGAAAAGGCAGCTCTGGTTTCCAATGAGCACAGTGTATAATATGGAAAGGAACATATCATGTCCATGAGAAGAGAACCTGAATCCCTTCTACTCTCCTTAACCTCTCAGCAGTTTTTATAGCCTTCTGGACTGATTTTTAGAGTCAGGAGTGGGGCATTCTTGTTCCTCTCCTTCCTCCAAGGTTGATTCACTTAATGTTGTGGGAGAAGAGTTCTACTTTTTGGAGTCACTCAGGGCTTGAGACTTGCCCCATTCCAATTAACATCTACATGAAACCACTGGATGAGGTCATTCAACAGCATAGGGTGAGATACTATCCATAGGCTGATGAGATCCATCTTTATATATTTGTCCTGCCTGACCCAGTGATACGGTGGAAGTTCTGTCTTGGTGTCTGGAAATTGTGGTGTGTGTGTGTGTGTGTGTGTGTGTGTGTAACAGGCTTAGCTCAACCCTAACTAACAATTATATTTAGATATTAGGACCTTTGGTTCTTGATTTTCCATGTTAGTGCTGGATGAGATTGCACTACTATAACAAAACCAGTGTATAGTTTTGTTTAGTAGTGCTAAACAAAACCAGTGTATAGAGGGTTTAGAAGTCCCCTAGACTTGTTTGAGTGGCAGATGCAGCTATGGCTAGAAGACTACTTGTGCAACTTCCTCTTGTCACCTCCCAAATAAGTTGCTGCAATGTACTGTACATAAGGCTGCCCTTGAACATTTTCTAGAAGCTACAACTGGTCCAGAATGCAATGACTTAGGCATTTATGGGCATACCTTGGTATATTCATGTTACACCTCTGCTTTGTGAGCTGAACTGGCTCCCAGTGGGTTTGAGATCAATTCAAGATGTTGGGCTGTCAGCATCACAAAGCCCTACATGGAATAGGACTGTGATATTTGTGGAATTTTCTCTTTCCAATTGCTTCTATCCATCTAAGAAATCCAATAGAAAAGTATTGCTGTGATTTTCATCAATTAAAGACTGTTATCAACAAGTCTTAAGGACCTCCAGGCATGGGAGTCAAGGGGTCTGTCTGAGCTCATGACACATTGTGATTTTTATTGTTCCTTTGAGTCTTGCTTGCCGTAGCTATTTAGGTATTATGGATATATTACAGATAGGGGTGGGCTTCAAAAATTTTAGCAAGGGGTTCTCTGCCCAGTTGTTGGGTTGGCCTGGCCATGGTAGGCATGGCCTAGTCAGCCTCCTGCACCACAGGATGTGTTTTTCACTCCCCAGGCTCTGGAGGCTTTTTTCGAGCCTCCGGGAGGGTGAAAACAGTCTCCCCAGGCTCTGGAGGCCCTCTGGAGGCTGGAAATGGGCCTGTTTCTAACCTTCTCAAACTTCTGGTAGGGCCGTTCTTCACCCTCCCTGAGCCTCCGTGCACACCCTGCACTTACCTGCATCCAAAATGAGTGGCATGGGGGCTCCTGGGAGGGGTGAGGTGGGCCAGCCAGGAGTGAGATTGGGGGGTTCTCCAAACTGCACAGAATCTTAGCTAGAGGTTCTCCCGAACCCCTGCAAACCCCCAGTAGCCCACCTCTGTTTACAGATTGCTGAGTATGTTGTGATATTTTGTTGTGCAATTGTAATGTTCTGGTTGTTTTTATGCAGTGTTAGTCACCAAAAGCACAATGGGAAGATACTAAGCAGCCATATTAGTTGAACAAAGACTCCAAGATAGGAATGAAAGAAAGTAAGGTACAGTATAAAGAAATCTGGATACTCTTCTGTAAATATCTAAGATTTGATGGAATGCACATTGTATCTCACAATGCATGGTTGGAAGAAAGCAGACTCCTACATATGTGATACACATGCACTGAACCTATGCATCAAAGTCATTTTCTATTAGTGAATTGAAGCAGTAGTGCACAGAGCATTTTTTATGATGTCTGGGCATGTGAGCAGAGCTTCCCACTGCCACTGCTACCTCCCCTGAATTGAAGTATTTGCAAAACACCACCTTAGAAGCAAGGAGGATGGATGGCATGCTTTGCTTTTCTTATTTATTATTTAAACATATGTGTTTAAACAGTAAATTCAATGCCAAACTAGTACAAACTCTGTAAAAACGAAGAACATAAAACCCCACAGAAATATAATCAGCAACCAAAATAAAACAAACAAATAAAAATAGCAAACTGACACAACTATTACAGTGATTCAGCCATACATCTGAATTCAAAAGCTCAGTGACAAAAAATATATCATTAAGGCCTTGTGAAATGTTGGGAGGTTGGTGGACAATCTAATCTCCAGCTGGATGATGTTCAGGATGGACGTCATAACAGAAAAGGCTATCCTTCTTGGACCTCATAATAAATGGGACCTGGAGCTGATATAATCTGGACAAGGCAGGACCTCAAATAATCTAAAGGATGCTTCCCTTGAAGCTTCTTTGAAACAAAGCATGCTTCCCAAAGATGTTTACAAGGATGGTCAAAAAAGTCAAGATGGAAACCACACCACCCTTTTATAGAAGCACTCTGCTCCAAATTTACACCCCCCCCACACACACATACACATGCATATGACACACAGATTGCTCACAAGAGATTAATCTAAATTCTGATTTTCTGTATATTTAAGATGGATTGATAAAGCAGTGAAACTAAACTACGAAATACTGTAAATACATACACTTGCATTCAAATACTTTGGCTTAATTTTTGTGAGAACTTTCAGCTTCTAATATTTTAATGAACTAGTGAATATTTATAAGAAAGGAATTGTCTTAAATACTGGGAAATGCCAAAATAAACTAGATTGAGTAGCTGTGATTATTTACTGTTGATGGCTTCAAAATTTAAGATATTGTCCTTTTTCAATTTTGGTCAGGGACCAGCAGTGATGGTTATAAAATTTTTTTTAAAAGAAAGAATAAGAAGATTCTTAAAACAAGCAAACGGTAAATTTTTTTAAAAAAAACTCAGGGAACATAATTTGTGAGCTACATGTATTTTCCATTCTTAATTATAACACAAGAAACATTATCAATGAACCATGTAATCAGAAAAATAACACCCATTGTTATATTATTAATAAGCCAATATAAACTCTAGATGCCATAGAAATTGACATTTTGTACTAAGTAGAATAGATTAGAGTAACCAGAGAAAGGCAAATGGAGAATTAGAATCAATGACTTGTTTTCCTATTCAATACAAAGCCAAATATGATTTGTGCCTCAGGCACATTTTTTTTTCTCCTTCAGAATTAAGTATTTTCTCATCCTAAAGAAACACTTTGAAAGATATGGACAATTTTTTTAATACTTCAGTCTTCAGAACCCAATTAGATTTTCCTCCTCCTCCTTCTCCTCCTCCTCCTCTCTCTCTCTTCCCTCACACAACTCCGTAATACTGTACTAATGAAAAACAGGGGCTCTTTTATTTGCGATGGCCTTGGGGTCAATTATCAATTTATCATTGTGTCCTGCAGGTTTAAAATAAAATACTCTGTGCAGTGTAACCATTGTACAAAATTGACATTAAATAGATTCTGCAAGTATGGATTTAATAAAAAAAAATACAAAGGCGGTTGCCTAAAAGGATTCGACTTCGATAAATTCTATTTAACTACCTTAACTACATGATAGTGGAGAACTGCAAAACCAAATTAAAGGCATCATTTGTGCTACTGTTTTCTGTCTACATGCTATAGGAGAAACACTTACCTCCAGAAAATTGGGGAGGGGAAGAGTTGTTTCTGACTGCTTATTGCTTTACTTCTCTAATGTAATTTCTCTTTTACTTAATAGCATGGTCAAGGCAATATTAACCATTGTTAGTAGGATAATACTGATTTTTTTTTAGTTGCTTTACTTTGACAAAGGCTCAACCGAAGCGCTCACTTAAAGCTGTTTTATGAAACAATGATGGATACCGGCTTTCTAGAAGCAGGTGTGATCTGGTTGTCTCCTTTAGCATTTGCAATAACTGGGAGAGGTGGGTTGTGCATTTGCAGTGGGGAGACAATGCAAAGTACCTCACTGTAGCAAACCGTAAGGCTTCTGGGTCAGGATGAGATGCATCCAGTCACTTCTGCAATGCAAAGCAATTCCCAGAGGGAATCCAAACAGTCTTACATAGGTTTAACACTTGTACTGTTCAGTTTAGGAAGAACAAATAGCTTGTTTTAGTATGTATGTATGCAGTAGTGGGATTCTACCAGTTCGGACCGGTTCGGGCGAACCGTTAACGCTGACTTTCAGCCGTGAGCAAACCGGTTCTTTCTTTCTTTGAAGTGGGCCTGCCAACCTGCCCCTATGTTATACTCACCTATATTTATGCTTCCAAAGCCCAGATGATTAGGGCGGCAGAGTGGCTTGCCACTCCTCAGCTGTTTTCCTTGCTCTCAGCAACGCAGAAGTTCAATTTTCTGCAAACTGTGTATGCGCATGCACATGTGCGCAGCACATGCTCAGCGAATCGGTTGTTAAACCGGTAGGATCCCACCACTGTATGTATGTATGTATGTATGTATGTATGTTATTATCAGTCTTACCCAGATGGCAGGAAACAAATAAAGTAAAAAAGCTACTTCTACTTTATTGTAGAAAGAATCTTGCAAGTCTGAAAGTTCAATTCTTCCTCTGCTTTCTTTATACCTCCCAAAATTAGAGATGGTCTTTTGAGCTTTTTGCTCTGCCCACTATTCAGCTGAGGACTCTGCTATCTTTTATCTGACCATTTCCTAGGAACCCAATCTCTCAAGGTCATTCCCACAACCATTATAGTTAATGCATTTATACTGTATAGGTCTATGCAGTTTTCCGCTACTAAAAGCAGTAGAAAACAATAACTATAAGCAGATCACTAGGGGAATAACTCAGAGTCAAAAACTTCGTTCTTATTCTCTCTATCTCAGTGACTTGGCAACAGATTGACTTGGACAATAGAGGAAAGAGAAGAATGGTGTATGCTATGTATGTTTGCTATGTGTATCAGGTTTATGACAGAAGGAACGTTCTTCCCCTCTACAATTTTATTCCCCAACAATCTTAGTCAGAAACTATGGTAGTATGCAAATGTTAGCAGGGAGTGGCCAGAAACATTAAAATGGCAACCACAACAATGTGACTCAAACTCTGCTTTTTATGTGCATTTTTCAACAATCATTGATGGTAGCTATAATCAGATATCAGATATGTGTATGAAGATTCTCAGTCATCTAGGTCAGGGTTGTCCCAAAGGTGCTTTTTTCAAAAGGCAACTGGACTTTCCTTGAAGACGTACTGCTTCTCATCCAAAAAGTGTCTTCAGTTCTGATTGAATGGTAGAGGATGGAAGGATTTATATTCCTTACAATCATCTGGTCATTAACACTCTTTTTGAGAGTCTTTGAGGCTACTTGGTTTATCTGTGCCCTCAGGGTCACCTGAATAGTGAAATGGGTGTGGAACCTTATATGATTTGCTGAACGAAGCCCTCAGAACTTGTGGCTATCCTAACTGTGCCTTCCTCAAATGAGGACCCAGATTGTTGGGGGCAATGCTATTTAGTATACTGTCAATTGTTGTAAGCCGCCTAGAATCTTTGGAGAGTGGGCGGCATAGAAATATGATTAATAAAATAAATATAAATAAATAAATCCAAAAAAGACCCAACAGGAACTCCTCCATAACAGATAAGAAGAGAACAACAAATGATGCAACATTGTCATTTCATAAGTTGCAGAAATATCTGAAAAGTTTAGGATGATCAACACAATATATACACACATTTTAAACCCAAAAATACACTAATGCAGATGTTTGTCTATCCCAAGCATAAAACACCCAGACACAAATTGAGCAATATGATATATGCAGTACAAATGCAGTGAGACATGTACAGATCTGTACTTTGGAGAAACAAAACAACTACTTTACAAACACATGGCACAACATAGGAGCACACACCTATCAGGACAAGAGTTAGCAGTCCAACTGCATTTGAAAGACAAAGATCACGCTTTTGAAGACAGCAAAGCCCACATTGCAGATGGATCTTGACAGACTTGAACACTGAGCCCTATCTAGCAAAATGAAATTCAATATAGAGAAAAATAGTCTTACACTTAGGTAAGAAAAAACCAAAAGCATACATATAAACTGGGGAAAATCAGGCTTAATAGCAGTGACTGTGAAAAGGATCTTGGAGTCTTAATGGACAATCAGCTAAATATGAGCCAGCAGTGTGCAGCGGCAGCTAAAAAAGCCAACACAATGCACAATTGCATTAACAAGGGGTTACAATCAAGATCAAGTGAGGTACTAATACCACTCTATAAAGCCCTAGAAAGACCACACCTAGAGTACTGCATCCAGCTTTGGTCACCACACTATAAAAAAGATATTGAGACTCTAGAAAAAGTGCAGAGGAGAGCAACCAGGATGATTAGGGGACTGGAAACTAAAACATATGAAGAACAGTTGCATGAACTGGTCCTGGCTAGTCTAGTGAAGAGAAGGACTAGGGGAGACATGATAGCCATCTTCCAATACTCGAGAGGCTGCCATAGAGAGGAGTGGGTCAACCTGTTTTCCAAAGCACCTGAAGGCCAGACAAGGAATAATGAATGAAAACTGACCAAGGAGAGATTCAACCTAGAAATGAGGAGGAACTTTCTGACAATGAGAACAATCAACTAATGGAACAGAAGTTGCCTTCAGAAATTGTGGGAGCTTCATCACTTGAGACTTTCAAGAAAAGATTGGACTGCCATTTGTCAGAAATGGTGTAGGGTCTCCTGCTTGAGCAGGGGAAGGGACCTTATAGGTCCCTTCTGTTAATCTGAAGGTTGGAGGTGGCCATCTTGCAGGGCTGTGGTTCACAGAGAGAATTGGAGTTCTTGGAAACAAGGCCTACATGTGACAGATGTGTGACAGTGACAGAGAGGATCACTGGTTTGAAAGAGGGATCTAAAAGGCCATTTAAATTAAGATTGAACAGCCCTCTCTCAAGAGAGGGGGAGGGATACACCATCACCTATTTCTTATTTACAACACAGTCCTTTCAACAGTTCCAAGAAGCTTCCATACCCATTTGCATTTTTCAGATGACCCTGAGGGTACAGACACTGAGGGTACTCCAAGTGGCCTCAATGACTCTCAGAAG
Source organism: Masticophis lateralis (assembly GCA_030761175.1). Classification (NCBI taxonomy): domain Eukaryota; kingdom Metazoa; phylum Chordata; class Lepidosauria; order Squamata; family Colubridae; genus Masticophis; species Masticophis lateralis. The sequence goes on along the minus strand of JAUDYJ010000002.1, from coordinate 258,941,606 downwards.
GAATGCTAATGACCAGATGACTGCAAGAAATATAAATCCTTCCATCCTCCACCATTCAGTCAGAAATGAAGAAGCTTCTCAAATGAAAAGTGAAAGATTATTTGCCATTGTTCTCCTCTTTCCCTTCTCAATTCCCAGAACATTCTGCTTTATTTTATTTATTTTAACTACTAGGAAAAAGGATATTTCTGTGTCCTCAAATGTTGTTTATGTAAATGCTGCCTTGCAACTGTGAATGGCTATATAACATTTTGATGGCTTCTATGTAATAAAGTCTTATCTATCTACTATATGCATATATTTTGGTGCAAATGAAGAAGATAAGGAAATTGAGAAGATGTGTCCTTAAAATGGAAGGGAATATACTGTAAATGAATAGTAAAACAGCAGCAGCACAATAGAAATATGTTATGGCACTAGCCCATAGTTCATTATTCCTAACCTTACTACCGTGTTTCCATGAAAATAAGACCCTGCCTTATATTTTTTTGAACCCCAAAATAAGCGTTTGGCCTTATTTTTGGGAGGTCTTATTATTTTGGGGCGCATGGAGCAAGACAGGGCTCCTCTTACCGTCTTACCTGATTTCCTGCTCTGTCTCCCTAACCTTAACCAGAGGAAATGGCGGGGACCAACTGCACACGCGGCTAAATATTTTTGGAGAGGGCTCAATTTCAGGGGGGGGGTGCATTTTAGTGTACGTGCTCAAAAGCCCGATTGGGCTTATTATCAAGGGATGTCTTATTTTCAGGAAACATGGTATTAAACCTACCTTACAGCATGTACCCATTGTCCTCATTATCTGCAGATTACAAACTTCTTCAGGGTCTATGTTATGACTGTATACAAATTAAAAAGGTTTCCAAAGTGCTTTGCATCTTATGCAAGTATAAATGTAATGCCTCTCTAGAATTTGTTAAAAAGAAGATTTTGGGATGGGTGAGTATGGTGCGGAGGGGGCTTTCCCAAGAACCTAAAAAAGATGCTGTTGTCTAAGGAGTTTGTCCTTAAAGTTCAGGCAAAGCAGATATGTGGAACAATAAAAAATGAAGAGGTGAAGATGGGGCTGAATGCTTATAAATAAAATGTTCTTTCATGATTTTGGTCAAGGGTCAAGATTTTAGCAGGACATTTTGGGAACTTATAGCTGCATTGCCAGCAAATAAAATCCATCATTTAGGAGTACGATCTCTGGTGACCTGGAGATATCAGTCTACTTATAGACAGCTCTCTTGATGCTGATTGGACTTCCAGTATAATTTTATTCAATTTTTAATATTATTTAGTTAAATAGAATTGAATTGGAAGCTGGCATACTGCAAAGCAGAGTTTTATCTTCCTGAATTATCTTTATTAGGTTCTTGTTGGTTTTCTTGTGCTGTAGACTATGGGAGGAATTATGCAGTATTCTATTTTTTATTTCTATTCTGCTGCCAACTTTTATTTCTATTCTGCTGCCAACTATTAATTAACTTATTAACCCATGTGGGTTTTAATAGTATATTAAAGTAGTGAGTTTTAAGTAGGCAAAATGGTCCATCATAGGGCAGCAAGTTTTAAACCAAGGTTTATCAAACAGGCTAATTTACAGAATGTATCCAAAATCTGGGACCCATGATTTCTATGGGAATGAAATTGTGGCATTTTAGGCTAGTGACTGCTGCTGGACTGATGCTGCAGTTACACGATCTTCATTTTCAATGTTTTCTGCCAATTTCCAAGACAGTCTTGCAATTCCACTCTCCCTGCCAACCAGCAGCAGCCACTGCCACTTATCTGCCAGAAGGGAAGGGAAGGGAAGGGAAGGGAAGGGAAGGGAAGGGAAGGGAAGGGAAGGGAAGGGAAGGGAAGGGAATTTCTGATGTTCCATGCAGTTTCCCACAAGAAAACTCAGTAGGAAGTTGGAAGATATTCAGGCTTCCACTGTTTGTTTTTTTTTCTACCTATGATCATTTTGTTTCTCTGTTTAGGTAAGGAAATACCGTATGTCTGAAATGATAACCCAATGGGCATAGGTTGTCTAGCAATATTCATGAAAGGGTTAAATCTGTTTAGGTAAGGAAATACTGTATGTCTGAAATGATAACCCAATGGGCATATGTTGTCTAGCGATATTCATGAAAGGGTTAAATCTGGAATACCAAATTAGAACAGTCAATTATCCATGACCTAGTTCCCAGTGATTAGGGACAATTCTACGCCTTTTGATATATAATTATATAGACATAATATAATTTTTTTTCTGTTCATATTTCTCTCTCCCCCTATTTTTTTTCTTATCTCAAGTTTGTTAGTTAATTATTTTGATGTTTACGGATCTTAAAAACCAAGCATCAAGCTATATTTCTTGCTAGCTGAATTGAATGATGTCTATGCCTTTTCTGAACTGGATATAGGGACTGACTGGGAGCTTGCTTGGTGTAAAGTAAACTGGAAATTACTCACAGTAATTCTGCACCACCTACCAAAGCTCACTACAAAACCTCAAAGATGGAAGCAGAGAGATTCAGGTGATTTCCCCAGGGATGATTTTTACCCTGCTCCTAAATCACCTAGCCATATTGAAGTAATATAAAACCTGCCCTTACTGCTTTTATTTTGATGCAGCAAAAGCTGAATGATTCTCTAGAAGACAATAGAAATCACTTTAATGTAAAGCACATTGAAAAAGCTTAATTTAAATTTTTGAACCCAGATTTATTAGTTCTTCCTTTATTTCCAGAACTCCATTGACTTTTACATAAGTTTCTTATGCATTATATAAAGAATAAAGATCATAAGTAACTGCAGCTCACTTCTGTTTAACTTCTGTTAAATTAATACTTTGACTGGTCAGATTCACTGTAGTTACTACTATGTAAATGAAGAATTTTGTAGCTGACCTTTTTTTTAACCACCAATAACATCTCTGCAAATGTCATATACAAAGCCTAATTCAGAAAAATAAGGATCCTTGGGAGATATATTTAGTTGTTTTATCATCAACAACATTATAATCATCAAAAACAACATTTTTATTTCTACCCTTTTCTAAATCTGCATTAATGTACTATATAATATACTTTGGAGTTATACTTTGGTGGGATGCAGGCAACTACCCTGTTTTCCCCAAAATAAGACATCCCCTGATAATAAGCCCAATCGGGCTTTTGAGCGCATTGCAATAAGGCCAAGCGCTTATTTCAGGGTTCAAAAAAATATAAGACAGGGTCTTATTTTCAGGGAAACATGGCATGTTCAATTGCAAAGCAGTTTCAGAATTAGTTATCTTTGTTTTCATAAAATAATGAAATGTAAAAACTGAACTTCCATTGTGCTTGTAACATGAGGGCACACCATTTCTATCTTACTAAAAAATATATGAAAATGAACAAAAACATTATATTAAAGTTTGATTGACCAAAAATAGGAAAGGTCACTTTCAACTGATCAAATCATATGGAAAACTGTGATTTAGTGTGTAAAAAGAATAAATGGTAAAGGAGAGTGAGGGAGGCAGTGAATGAATAATTGAATGAATGAACTGAAAAAAGATTAGTTAATGTATGGTTCTGTACAGTTGAGAGAAAGAGGATATAACAGATATGAAGAAAGGTATTCTTATCTTGTGGAATGAATTGGTGAATACATGCAGGAAAGGGAAGATGCATGCTTAGTTATAAAAGAGAAAGCATAAATGTATTTGAAAAGGTACTAATTAGTATAATTTGGGCGATGATGAATATGAACGTAGAAATTCATGGGTTGGGTTTATTACAGGTTACACATAGAACAATCATTTAAGAAGAACTAGATGTGAGTTAAATTAATATAATTGAAGGAGAAAAAGATATTATGTAAGGTAACTGTCAGCGTTCCAAATAATGCACCCAAAGAAAGCAGAACTCTGAGGTAGGGAATTCCTCAAGGAACAATTTATTGGATACATCATATTGGCACATCTGGTGAAAGCCGACTCTGAAGTTCCCACGGCTTTCACCTAATTAAAAAGTAAGAGTTTCTCCTTTCCCCCAAGTCACTGGTCATGCTGTCCAATCCAGTCGCTGGCCTGTTGCTTGGTTACTTCACTCCTCCTTTGGTCAGGCACCTGTGAGAATGTCCTTGGTTCCCACAGGAAAAATTTATTGTTTGGGCTACAAAGCCCCATTTAACTGTTTCCTCCCTCCCTCTGTTGCGTGCCAACTCTGAAGCCTCCAAGATGGCCTCAACCAGGTTCATTTCAGGGTTGACAGTAACAAGAACGAATGAGCAGGGACTTGACAAGACAGAGTAAAAAAGTAATTTTGACCTTTTGGAGACCCAAGAATGAATAATAATTGTGATTTTGTACTGTCACCTGAAAAAAAGGTTTGTTTTCTTCGTTTCAAATATGATGTCTATTACTAAGTACACACAGAAAGGATTGACTATACATATAAAAATATTATGAAGGATAGAAAATGAATGAAAGTACAAGAGTGATGAGAAGTTCTGACTGAGTGAAATAAATGAGCATCAATGTAGAATGATAATAGAAGGAGAAACTTTGAATCCTTTATGAAAAAGTATTAGATCGATCAGTCTCTGAACAGATTAAATGAAAAGTGGAAATGCATAATGAAGTTGCTTAGAACAAAGTGAAAAGAACTATGTTGCTTTAGAACTGAGTGGAATTGCATTTAAAGGATGGGATAAAAAGGGATGCTGGGTAGAACAAAGAAGGGAAAAAGATTGTGGAAGAGGGGAAAATGTCTGTAAGAGAGTTGATTGCTGCAATGAGTACTCCAAAAATGAGGATGTAAAATACACAAGGATATGTAATATCTTTTCAGTTTTATGTATTATGGATAGTTGTATAAAGAACATTCACAGTGATGTTAGTGCTATGCTGGTGAAGATTTAAAAAAATACATGTGTTTTTTATATGCAAACAATATACTATTGGCTGACAACCTGAATGATTTGTAGGGAAATATATTAGATGGGTTTTAGGAGGAAGTGAGGAGCATTTGAATATACCAAACTCCAAGATTTTTTTTTTTATCTGATCCAGAAAAGACAGCTGAGCAAGAAATTAAGCAACTAGATGGATTTTATGCACTACACTGAAACGTACAGTAAACATGGAGAAATAGATGGGGATTTTTTTAATGATTGAAAGAGACATATCAGTTTAGGACAAATGTTGGTTGAAAGATAGTGGATACTATGTTATTTATTGTTAAGTATAAGAAGTATAAGTATAAAAAGAATGAATGGTAGAGAACATGTCTGGACAATTAGTTTTTGTCCAATGAAGTATAAATGTGTATAATTTCTACCAACCTGCCTTCCATTGAGGACCTGTATATTGCACAAGTCAAAAAGAGGGCTGTGAAAATATTTACAGATCCCTCACATCCTGGACATAAACTGTTTCAACTCCTATCCTCAAAATGATGCTATAGAGCACTGCACACCAGAACAACTAGACCCAAGAACAGTTTTTCCCCGAATGCCATCACTCTGCTAAACAAATAATTCCCTCAACACTGTCAAACTATTTACTAAGTCTGCACTACTATTAATCTTCTCATCATTCCCACCACCCATCTCCTTCCACTTATGACTGTATGACTGTAATTTTGTTACTTGTATCCTTATGATTTATATTGATATTGTTTCCTGATTGCTTATTTGTATCCTATGACTACCATTAAGTGTTATACCTTATGATTCTTGATGAACATATCTTTCCTTTTATGTACACTGAGAGCATATGCACCAAGACAAATTCCTTGTGTGTCCAATTATACTTGACCAATAAAAAAAAAATCTATTCTATAATGTCATGTTTCTTTAAAGTGAAAAATGGTACATAAAAAGAAACATAAAATAAATAGAAACATAAAGCTCCTGTTTGAGGGAGATGGACAGTTTAGAAATATGACATATAAATAAATAAGTTGAATTCAAGTGAGTAGTTAAGAAATATGGTTGGTAAAACAAGAATGGACAAGGCCAAAAATGAATAGAAACCAAATGAATATGATGTAAATATAAAAGTCAGTGATTAGTAGAAAAGTTGGTGGTCTCAGTATACAGAGAGAACAAAAGTAATGCCTAATTGCAAAATAAATAGATGTGGGTATTAGTCATGACAAAGAAGAAGACTTAGGAAACCATGGCTGAATGAATCTTTTTCATTTATTTATACATGCAAATTTATACAACTGTGCATTTCACAACAGTGTCTATGGGTGGCACTCAGAGAATTAATATCCCCAAAAGTCCTGCTGAGTAATATGCAAATTAAATATACCAAATACTAATAATAGTGATAAACTGCTGAGATCCTGAAAAAGAATGTAGTGAGAAGTTTGGAAGAAGTCATGAGAAGATATGAAGGCAAGGATGACTTCCAGGCACCAAAAAAGAATAGAAAGGTATAGTAAGTTGAATTGCTGTTACTTTTTCTTGTCCCATGCTTTTAAATTCTTTGGCTTACTATTTTTGTCATTCCTTTGCTGCATACTGTATATAACAATACTTACCCATAATAGTAATTAATAATAAATCAGACACAATCACAAATGCAAAAGGAGATAAGATGTAGAGGGAAGAGAAAAATATTTTCTCACTAACATTAAAAAATTACTGTATTAAAAAAATTGAAAAAGTTGTTGGTAACAGAAAATATTTTCTGCTGCAGTCTTAATACTTTAATTAATTAATACCTCAATTAATGCTCTGAATATACTGGAAATAATTGTACTAAAATTTGTGAATAGAGTCAAGGCCAAGTCTCCTTCTTCTTCTACAACAACAACAACAACAACAACAACAACAACAACAACAACAACGTATGTCTTGGGGGAAAATAATAAAGACACATTTTTTCATATTTTATCATATATTGTTGGAAACATTCAAACCACTCTGAGTTATTAGAATTTGCAAGTAAATAGTAAACACATGATAAAGACAAGAAGCAACAATATATTTTGAAGCAGGTCTTTGTATTGTGCATTGCAAATAGAAAAGTTTCAAGGCTATAAGGCACAATATTTGATTTTTGTCAATATGGTAGACAAAGGAAAGAACTTAACAACAAGCATTGTTTTCTCCAGGGAAAGTTCACACTCATTGATCTGCTAGGAAAGTGATAGACAACCATCATTGAATTATATATCTTGATTTGATCAAGAGTTCTTCTGCAGATATACATGGGTGCTTAGAAGGGGGGAAGCAGGAGGAATCATGTTTTCTTCTCGCCTTGCTGTTGTCGGTGTAATAAGTGTGAAATCGGTAAATATACGCACATTTACTACAAGCAAACAAGCTGTCCAGAATCTAATTAGGCACAAAACTATCCATCTGTTGTACATTATCATGGGGTTTGTTCATATGGATGTTGCCTCATTACTAAAGGGAGGGAGCAAATTGAATTGAGTCAGCCTTTCCTTTTACAGAAGGATCAAGGCCATAAAGTCAGATCCTTGCTGTGAACTAACAAAAGACCACTGGAGAAAGTGGGATGAGCTGAGGACTTTCCTTTCTTAAAGGCCACATGTCCAGAGTTTTTACGAGCCATCACGGTGTGTAAGTGCCATTGTTTTACATAATACAACACCAGCCGCAACCATATAAACCATGTTACCCTTCCCCTTGTTGACTTTTGCTTCTGTTCCCCTGTGGCCACTTCCTTTTCGATATTAGTTAGCTACTGATATATGCTGACTTAGAAGAGTCCCTGATTCTAAAGCAGGAGTTAAAAAGAAGCAAGATTTCACATTTATTGAAAGGTTTGTCTATGTGCAAAAAATGCAAAAGTCAGGGAAAATTTAATATATTGGCCAACTCAACACAATACCAGATTGCAATGATTGTGGAATCAAATGTTGATTGTTCTTTATTTTTTACATCAGTGTAATCTTATTTTTACACCATTAAATTTTCAAGGTGCAAAAACATAAAAATATAAGTAATATATAAGACTAAAGGATAGTTTAAACCAAAGAGAAATGTGAACATTCATGGATGCTTTATGTCCTGTAACCATCTCATTACTTCAATCCAACTGTTATTACAGAATGCATTTTTCTCTTTACCTGTTCGCTTCCTCTGCTTATTGGGTGTGAAATTGTTACTCCACAACAGTACACAGACACAGACAACACATCCACCTGGACCATCTGGAAAACAAATTGGCAACCAATTTGGGATTAGGGTAGCCTTCAAAAGGACTGTGCAAGCCTTCTAAATGATGTAGATAGATGTTAAAAAGAATTGAGGATAATCAATTTTATCAGATTATCATTCAGATTTATCTGATTATCTGTTAAAGTACAGTAATCATTTTAGCTAGAAGCAGTCCTTACAACAGATTTTCCAAGTAGGACAGAAACTATTACAATTAAGTAACTTCCATTACCAGTCTAGACAGATGAATCTCAGAAAAATATTTGCTACCCATTGGGAGAGAAAAATTGTATGTGATTTCTCTTTATACTGTATATTATATAAATCATATAATATAAGAGTTCATGAATTGGAATAGACATGGCAGGTCAGCCACTAGGGACTGTTTGGTGACTCAGACGATTTGGAGCCTGGGCGTGGCTTAGCTTGACTGTTATGTATAAAAGAGTTGGTTTGTCCTTGCATTATTGCTTCTGTGATTATATTGATTCTGTACTTCTGGATTCTGAGTTCTGGTTCTGGCTTCTGCTTCATGGGTATTGTATACATGCATCATACTTTATATTATTATATATAAAGAAGTTTCTTCTATAAATGAATCCTTCTGAATTATTTACTTGTGTGCTGGTTGGATTGCTGCAAACTCTAACATAATATTAAGAGATTGGTAAGGGTGATGATATATTGAGTTGATTTTTAATTAAAATATGTGCATACATGCTATTATTAAGTTCAGCAGAGCTAACGCAGCTTTCAGGAACAATGAAATCAAAATAAGAAAGTGATGTCTTCATCTTCATCTGCTTTTATTCTGCTGTTGGACGTAGTGATGCATGAATCATGAATAAAATTATTTGCAAGAATGGGAAAGAATGAAACATTGAAATGTTGTCATACTAAGCCATTATTATTTAGCATATGGCACTTACAAAAGTCATGACATCACTGATATACAAATACAAGTTGAAATAAAGCATCAATACTAAGCAATGTAACAGTGAAATAATCTAAGAGTTAAACAGGCTGAAGGCCTATAATCCTGAAATGATATGGCTGCTTTAATACATCAAGGAGCAGAGGTGGGTTTCAGCAGGTTCTAACCAGTTCTGGAAAACCGGTAGTGGAAATTTTGAGTAGTTTGGAGAACCGGTAGTAAAAATTCTACTGGCCCCGCCCCCAACTATTCTCTGCCTCCCAAGTCCCAGCTGATTGGGAGGAAATGGAGATTTTACAGTATCCTTCCCCTGCCAGGCCCACCAAGCCACGCCCACCAAGCCATACCACATCCACCAAGCCACACTCACAGAACCGATAGTAAACATTTTTGAAACCCACCACTGCCAAGGAGGGTTACCTCACTCAGATCCAGGGTGGGCTGCTGCCCTTGAAACAACCGGTTTACCCAGAACCAAAAACGTGAGTGTGAGTGCCTTCCGCCCGTGTTCTCAGCATCGAAAAACAAGAGATTATATAGGATGTGATAGCACCATGGTGGGTGGCGGGGCTAGTCCTGGTCATAACTACCGGCTTTCCCGAATCGGTCTGAACCAGCAGCAGCACACCGCTGCTCAGACCTGTATGAAGTATTTGCTCCCAAGTTTCTGTACAGTTCTAAGACAGCAGGTTTGTCCTACTTTTTCTTAGAAGAAGTAGGAAGGCATATTCTAAACCAGTGTTTCTCAGTCAGCCACTTTAAGATCTGTGAACTTTAACTCTCAGCATGTTACTGAGATTATGAAACATTGCTCTAAACCAGGGTGTCAAACTGTTTCTTTGAGAGCTGGATCAGCATTGTAGCTCTCCTCTGCAGGTGATGGGGGGGAGGGGTTGCAGGGAGCGGAGGGGGCAAATGGGATGGACGCCTCCTGCAGCACCCTTCTGGCTAAAATGGGTCATGGGGAGCGGGCACATGCGGCCTCCCTGCACCTCATTTTCAGCCTTCCTGGCCTCCTGCAGCATTCTGCTCTCCAAAAACAGTTTTCAGCCAGCAGAGTGTTGCGGGAGGCTGGAGAGGATGAAAATGGGCTGTGTGGAGACTCTATGAGGGAGCCCCCCATGCCTCATTTTCAGCCTCCCCAGACTCCTGCAGCATTTTGACGGCCAAAAATGGGCTCTGAGGAGGCCCCGCGAGGCCTCCACATAGCCAGTTTTTGGCCAGAAGAATGCTGCTGGAGGCTGGAGAGGCTAAAAAGGCATTGTGGGCCAGTCCTTTGATATTTCTGGGCCAGTCTCATTGGCCAGATTTAAGCACCCTGTGGGCCGCATCTGGCTCATAGGCCTTGAGTTTGACACCCCTGCTCTAAACTATGTTTCATGTGATAATGTAGGAGATCAGGAGCAATAATAAAGTCTAGCTGCTTATTTCTTTGAGGAAAAAACATGAAAGCAATACTGATACATTGCCAGTTTAGTCTAGTGGTTAAGGCAGTAGGCTAGAAACCAGGAGACTATGAGTTCTGATTCCACTTTAGGCATGAAAGCCAGCTGGGTTACTCTCAGGCCAATTCACTTCACAGGGTTGTTGTTTGGGGAAAATAGGAGGAGGAAGGAGTATAAAATATTAAAGATGGTACTGAACACATGTTTGCATCTAAGAAGCCCTGATTAATTAGATAGCAATCATTATGTAAAATGTATATTCCTTTATTTTCTTTCTATAATTATGTTATAGCTTTGATTTGTAAGTTGAATAATTGGGGTAAAGAGAAAATTCATAAACATTTAAATTTAAAAATGTGCATTAATACATTTTAATAAAAACATTATTCTTTTGGGGAAAAACCGGTAAGTAAAGGATTGAATAGTTTTACAGTGGGAAAAAGGTAGGCAGCACACTGACATACCCATATTTTATTATTCTTATTTGGGTCTCAATGTACCATAGGGGGTGTGATAGACAGAACGATGACTTCAAAATGGATAGGCTAAACATCTGGGGCTTCTATTGAGTTTTGAACATTCTGAACACACCTGTTTTTAACTTCGTTTTTTTTTAAAAAAAAACAAGATATAAAACCCCCACAATTCACATTTGTTTTGCAAAATTGTATTGGTGAGATATGGCGGTTAATAAAATTGGAATTAGAACCTTTACAAAGTGTGTTGTCTTACTACTGTACTAGAACGTTGCTATGTATGTAGATGTATTTCATATAACTGAGAAAATTGACACGTTTGATCTGTTGTTCTATGAATGATAGCAAGGGATTTTCATATATTCATCTAGTGTGCCAATTGCACCCCTTCTTGAATTGAAGGGCCTTGTTCATGGTCACTCGTGCCTTGGTAACATCATGTTTAGATTACTGCAAAGTGCTCTTCATGGGGCTGTCCTTGAAGACCACCTGAAAACTTTTACCACCTGTAAAAGAACGCAGCAGTATACATAGTGATAAGTGCCTCTAGGGTTGCCCACATAACACCTCGGTTGTGAAGCTTTGTTAGCTTCCATTTTCTTTCTGGCTGCAATTCAAGATGCTGATCATCACCTTTAAAGCCCTATAGAGCACAGAACCAGGTTATCTGTGGGACTGCCTCTCCCTAAGGTCATCACCCATCCAACCAGGTCAGACAGAGTGTGCACACTTCTAGTCCCTCCCTTAAATATGTCCATTTGATGGGAACTAGGAAGTGTGCCTCCAAGTCTTCCATAAATCATTTTTCCCCCAAGCCCTGGAATAAGATGAGGTGACTTCATATTGGAAGCTTTACTTGGCATCAGTTTTTTTGTTTTTTAATACATTTGTTTTTTATAATTTTAATATTATGTTTTTGGAGCTTCCCAGGGCTTGTTACAGGATGGCTGTATAAACACTTATAATTGGGACTGAAATAAGGAATATAACAATTAAAATGAAAGCTGCTGAAAAAATAATAACAGCGCCGCATTTCTCCCATTATACCTCATTTGTCTCTTCAATATTGCAGCTCACATTTTTAGGAAATGTGACTCCAGTTCTTTTTCTTCTTTATGATAACTGTGTAGGATACGGCATTCTGACTATTTACGGGAGAAACAATGGATTAATTCCTAAATTCATAATTATGTAGCAACATTTAATTTCCCCTGTAATCCCTAGATAGAGGACTGTAGTTGCCCAGAGAGGCCCGCATTTGGGTGGGAGGTGGGGGGAGACAGCTAGTTTCTTCTATTTCTGCTGTTACACTGAAAGAGCCAGGGAAAAGCAGGGAACCTATAATGCTTCATTAGTTAATTGTGCAAAGTGAGGCTCTTTAAGGGTAAATATGTGAAGGACATTTGCTGAATGGTCTTTGCCCATCATGCATATTATGGCCTAATGATGTTGGTAATGGTGGGTGGGTGGGTGGGGGGTTTTCCTGGAAAGTCATCTGTCAAATTAGCACATTGAATTATTTATTGGTTCAGAGGAACATGCTGGAAAGGTAGCAGCTGAGAAAGGCTTGAAAGAAAACATACAATTCTCTAACAACAGAACAACTGAAAGGACTGTTTTTGGATCAGGGACATAGAAAGGATTAACTATATGTGTAGCAATATGTAAACTAAAGACATAAACTTGTACATGCATATTTATTTCAAAGCATGCTTACTGCAAGACTGGTTATGGATATTATTGATTTGTTATTTAGCTCTCTCTATAGAAAAGTAGTAAAATCACGTTTTTCAAATGAACACTGATTTGAAATGATAGATGAGTTTAAATTAAATATAAATGAATGGCAGCTGCATTTTATGTTTCATTCATCCTGACAGCTACAGATATGATTTGGATGCATTGATTCATGCTGAGTATTCAAGCTATGAAACACTTTATATTTGAAGGCACAAAAGGTACTTTGGAGTATGTGGGAATGCTTACATAGCACTAATTAAATCAAATATATCTTTTTCCAGGAATGAGGGCAGAAACATAGGACGATCACTCATCTCAAAAAAAAAAAAAAAGATTTAACTGTTTTAAAGAATGGAAGACAAATGTTACATGAGCACTCCAATAACTCAAAGGAGATTTCTGTTAGAAATACAAGGGGCTGCACAGCCATAGCCACTATAAACTTAGATTGCATCATCTAGCAAGAGATAGTCCAGTGCTGGTCATAACATTTACTATATGTGATGAGAGTAGTGTCTTGTTTCTCAACTTGGCTTTGTAGAGTTGTTGTAAAGATAAAATGAAGGGGAAAGAAGGTCCATAATTTCTTAATCTCTACAAAAGAAGGTGAGGATTTAAAAAAAAATGTAATAAACAGAAATACATAAATAATGTAAACAAAGCACATTTAGAGCCAACAAGCTGGTGAGGATGAAAAAAATATACCAAGTGATCTCAATAATTTGATATATTTATATGCCAGCTTCTGTTCAACAGCTGAGTTCAGAGCATAGGATTATGTCCTCCAGTTGTCCTCATAATTGAAGGCTAATTTCTGCTCTTAGATCAGAGGTGAAATCCAGCAGGTTCTGACAGGTTCTGGAGAACCGGTAGTGGAAATTTTGAACAGTTTGGAGAACTGGCAGATACCGCCTCTGGCTGGCTCCAGAGTGGGGTAGGAATGGAGATTTTGCAATATCCTTCACCCAGAAGTGGGGAGGGAATGGGGATTTTGCAGTATCCTTCCCCTACCATGCCCACCAAGCCACGCCCACAGAACCAATAGTAAAAAAAAATGGATTTCACCACTGTTTTAGACCAACATCATATTGACTCTCAGATGCTGTGATTAATGTGGAGTGGGACTGGGAGACCCAGGTTGATGTCCTCCCATGAACATCTGGTTGAAACAGTTCTTCCAGGCTAGTCAATTTCAGTCTCCCTGGAAAGGTTGCTCTGGAGGTAGAATTGAGGAGACCTTCTCTACCTGCATTGTTTAGAATTCACAAAGGAAAAATGGAATATAAACATCAGGCTAAATAAGTAGGTTACCAATCTACAGTGGGTTTGATTCAATAATACGTTAGTGTATTATACCAATATTGGACATGTTTCATAAATATACCCCATGAAAGTTTAATCTGCTGATTCAAAATTGACCCTGCCAGCAAGCAAAATCAATCCCAAAACAAAAGTGTTTGGAAAGAAGGCATTCCGGTTGCTAATCTCCAAGAATTTTTCCTCAGTTTCTTGCTATTCCAAATTAACCATCTAGGCATCATGGTACCAAGAATGTTCTTCAAAGATCTTAAAGATTATGAAGAAACAAAGAGAAGAGATTGCATACATCTCATACGATTGCATACATCTCATACGTCTCATGCATACATTTCAAATGCATGAGACGAAATCATGCATTTGAAACGTATCCAGTGCAGACATTATTTATAGGAAGGAACTTCACAAGACAAGTTCGCAGCCACAACTATGTTGTCAAATATCCACTGTTTTCTTATGTGCTTTGTACAAAGAAGTGGAGTCCATTATCTTCAATTTTTTTACCTCTTCCATCCAAGGACACCCCTTTTTGAAAAATTGCCATTCTGTCCCAATAGTGATTGGAAATCACACATGTTTGTTTGTTTGTTTGCTTGCTTGCTTGCTTGTTTGTCAAACATGTACAAGATAGCAGGTATATATATAAACATAAATATAAACAAAGGAAATAAGTTCAGATAAATGGGGACGAGGATGGTAGGCATGCTGATGTGTTTATGCATGCCCCCTTTATGGACCTCTTAGGAATGGGGTGAGGTCCACGGTAGACAGTTTGAGGTTGAAGCTATGAGGGTTTGAGACTGTAACAATTAAGTCAGGTAGAGCATTCCAGGCGTTGACCACTCTGTTGCTGAAGTCGTATTTTCTGCAATTGAGTTTGGACCAGTTTGAGTTTGTATCGATTGTTTGCCTGTGTATTATTGTGGTTGAAGCTGAAGAAGTCATTATCAAGTAAGACATTGTAGCAGATAATTTTGTGTACTATGCTTAGATCGGACCGCAGGCAGCACAGTTCCAGATTGTCCAATTCCACAATTTCAAGTCTGGTGGGATTCTGTTGTGAGTAGAGGAGTGGAGTACTCTTCTCCTGAAATACCTCTGGACCCCTCAATTGTGTTAATGTCCAATATATAGTGTGGATTCCAGGCGGATGAGCTGCATACAAGAACTGGTCTGGCAAAGGTTTTGTATGCCCTAGTTAGCAGTACAATGTTACCAGAGAAGAAGCTTTGCAAGATAAGGTTAATAATTCTTAATGCCTTTTTGGCAATGCTGTTACAGTGAGTTCTGGGGCTTAAATCGTTTGAGATGAATACTCCTAAATCCTTGACAACGTGAGGGTTGTCTACGAGATCATTTGGTTTGGTCATTTTACCACATGACCAAACCAAATGTGTTTTCAAAGAACATGAAGGAATGAGGTTTGTTTAGATAACTTTACCGAAAATACCATGTACCAAGAAAAACTAATTAAGCAGAACGTTGTGAACCATATTTTTTTATTATTACTATTGTTATTGTTTTGCTGCATATTTTCAAATGTACTTATTCCAAGATAGAAATTCTGAGTAAAATTAGTCTCACAGATTTGGAAAGGAGGGAGATGGGGGGAAATTGTGATAATGAAAGTATCTCATCTCAAAATATATTTTCTCAATATATTATTCATTCCTCTATTGAAAGAATGCCTTTAAATAAATGAAGAATCTTTTGCTGTATTTTTAGTAGCTATTAATACGTGCATGTATTCATTCAAACTCCCCCACACACACACCCACCCAAAGATATATATCTTTTAAAAAAGAAATCAATGTAGACTATTTATAAAATTTAAAAAAATACATATATTTGGTGAACATCCTCCACTAGATGTGTGTTTCCAACCTTGCCACTTACCTACAGGCTCACAGTTCATTGAAAATATGCCTGTTTAATTGAATATCTTTTGTTTAAAATAGTCACATTAGGTTTGATGACCAGACAAAGGGAGGAAAAAAAGCCATTCAGCTGTATAACTCTGGGTAATTGAATTCCTCCTGCTCTCCCCATCTTTCACAATCAGATTGCTTGTCTGTGTTTTCCTCTCCTGTTCATTTGAATAAACTTTATGTAGAATGTTTCTCTACCTAAAGATGGAGAATTAGGTTTAATTTGAAAACCTGAAGGTCAAATATTTGTTTTTCTGCAGGGCTGGTATTATTTCTATGTTTATTTGTGAAGATCTCTTTCTCTCTTTCTCTTTTCCTATGCTGAAAGACAGAGAAAAGGGGGGGAGAAAAGGTGGGGAGCTTGTGGGTTGTTTATTGCCCTGTGAAAAGAAGAAAAGAGGCAGGTGATTAAGAGGAGAATTGCTTGCTAGTCTCCTTCACAAGCAGGCCACCATGTTTCTGGATATGAGGCCATCTAATATTTATCTGTTTGAGTCCATCCAAATCTGAAAAAAACAAGCTGGAACCTCTGAAACAAAGCCAAGGAAAAAGGCATCATTATTGTTAATTACCCGGCAAAAGAGACAGAGAGAGAAAGAGAGAGAGAGAGAAGGCCGTCTTGCTTTCTGCAGCAAAACATGAGTGTTGGTGGACAGCTGATACTGTAAGGGACAGTAACCTTTACTGTAAGTTGGTCTTGCTTTGATTAGCATTGTACTGTGAGATGATCAACCTCCATAAACAGCTAAATGTAACTGTGTTTAGAATGGCTGCTTCTGTGTGCTTCCCCAAGTGCCAAAAACAACCTGTGAATTGTAAGTAGCAGACATCTGTGCAGTGATTATGGACAGTATCTTAATCACTCTTTTTCCATACAAAATAAAAATGGAGAGGGAAAGTTCACCCATATCAAAAGTGAAAGATCAGTGACACATAAAAGAAACCTATTAATTGACCTATTTTATTTCATTTATATATTTATTAAATATATATGATATGATTTTTTAATGTTATTTTCTAAAAAGAACGTGTTCAAGATGGAATTGTTTATATTTTTGTTACTCTTTGACATGGTATAAAAGGAGTCTAAACTGAAGTCCTGTTTTGCCATTGTATGATGATTCACAATGAGACAAGCAGTTTCCTCCCTTCCACCAAAGTTAAACTCACAGAATCATTAAAACAGGATGGAAGAAGCTTCTTGGATGAGAAACAAAATCTTTTCAAAGAAAAAAACCCAAGAGAGTCCAGTTCCCTTTTTGGAAAAAGCACCTTTGGGACAAAAATAGATTTTGAAAACCTCATATCAGATTACTTATGCAGCCCTGCCTGAAATCTTGCTATGGAGCATGCAAAAATGGAAAATGTCACAATCTTGATGATGATGATGATTAATTATTTGAAAAAATGGCATTTACATCTGGGAATGCTGTGAGTGTTCTCCTACACACAGGTATTATATGCCAATCCCTTTTTTCCTCTAGGGCAAAAGTGCCAACTATTTTGGTATTATCATTTTAATGGAAGTCTTGTCAAGGGAAGACAAAAATGTCTATGGTTGCGTGTGAAGGAGATAGTGTTGACTTAGTTATTTGATTAAAGTATTTATATGGCTGCCTATCTGCTAGAGGACTCTGGATGGCAAACAAATAAAAACAACAACATTAATAGATGGCATAACAAAGAAATAGCAATAGCGATCAAGCCTTCTCCCAACTAAATCTTTCAAAAATAATAATGGATGAAATTGCTGAGGTGGCTAAGTAGTTAGAGTACTGCAGGCTTTGACACACTAAACAACATTGTTTCACCCATGGGATGAGCATGATCATTCTACCTGATCCAGTAAAACAGACACAAACCACTGGGGAGAGGTATTATTCTACTTGTAATTTGTGTATATGCAAACCAAGATGTCCTTTTTTACTGGATTTGGAGAATAGTGTATTGTATTTTCTTAATTGCAATTTTTGCATATTCTGCTTCAATGTTGTAGGAACTGTGGTTCCAAATATCTGTAATAACATGTAGAAATGACCTGAGAGACAGGAGGGAGAGCCACAGACAAGTCAACTGGCATATGAGAAATATTTCAGCCGTTCAAACCGGTAGTAAAGGTAAGTAGAACCCACCCCTAGTGCAGGGAATTGGACTGGAAGACCCCTAAAGTCCCTTCCAACTCTGTTATTCTGTTCTGTTAAAGGGCTAACGTATCAGTAGCTATAGTGAGGAAAAGTTCCAGCAACAACACGTGACCCCAGAATCTCTATACACACATTACTGCTTTTAAAAGTAGAAGAACAGAAAGCCTGCTTCATCTATCCTGTTCATTGCATGATTTTTTGTAAAAACATAAGATACATCAGGAGTCTGCAATTTTTCAGGTATTAGGTACTAAGACACAATTGTGTACGAGGGTAAAATATTCAAAGCAGTAATTTTAAAACATGCCAAAAATCTCACAATATTCTGGTATTTTCCATCCAAAGATGATAGTAACTTACTGTTCTTGTCTTCAAACTTGTCAATGTTTTAGCATTTTTGTCTTAATATCTCACAAGATTTTGGAGGGAGAATGCAGAAATCTCACAGGATTTTTCAATCTTGCAAAAATTGTTTGAAAAAGAACGGAATAATTATTTTCTATTTCAGATGCTATCCTGTTGAATAGCATCTGAAGGAAGAAAGCATTGCATGACATAGTATCCACATACACAATATCATCAATTTTCAGCTTGCAACATAAATAGACCCAAAGGTATGGGAGTATGATGGCTTTCTAGAAACATTGCAGACTACAGAAACCATTTGCACTTCAGTTTGAGATACAGACAAAACAGACTTATGCCCAACAGCTTGCACTTGTCTTCAACAAGGATGTTGTAATCCGCCAGCAGCCTCTGGAGCTGGCAGTGGAGTCAGACAGTGAGGAGGCTGGGGAGGTCAGTCCTGGAGTCTGGGAAAGGCTCCGATGAGGGCTCTGCATCAGAGGCAGAGATGGGGCCAGGGCCATCTGGGAGTGATGCACGGACTCCGGAGCCCCCAGAGTTGGACAGCAGAGACGCAGAGGAACAAGAGAAGCCTCTTCCTAGTGCACACCTGTGCAGAGCTGCCAGAAGGCAAGAGCAGCTAAAGCAAAAGTGATGACTCGGCAGTAAGGCCAGGAGATGATTGGCCCTTCCCCTAAGGCTTAAAAGAAAAACAAAGGCACTTGGGCCTTTTGCAGGAAAGCAATGTTGCTAACTCTGTTTCCAGTTGGCATGTCTTGTTTGTTTCTGAACTTTGTGGGGCTTTGCCAAGTAAGACTTTGGCAGGGTGTCAAAGAAGATAAAGGTTGGCGATTATCCCAAAGGACTTCTTCTGAAGGACTTGTTTTGCAACTAATTGGGATTCAGGTGGAAATGAATGTAATTCTCAGCTGTTACAATAAAATAGGGTTTTTTGGGGGGACTAATTGTGTATTGTAATGAAGCACTCAGTAAGTCACAACAAATGAAGGGACACAGGGCAGAAAACATTCTGCAGCCAAGAAGGCTCCACACACATTTGCACTACTCAGATGATCCTGACGACACAAGTATAAGCTCCAAGTGGCCTCAATGACTCTCTAAAAGAATACAAATGACCAGCTGTCTGCAAGGAATATAAATCCTTCCATTCCCAACCATACAATCAGAGCTGAAGAAACTTCTTGGATGAGAAATGAAATGTCTTCAAAGAAGAAAAAAAACAAGAAACTCCTCTTGCTTCCTGAAAAAGCATTTTTGTGACAACCATGACTTACATGATCGAGAATCTCCATAAACATAAATAGACTTTCTTTTCTGTTCCATTCCATATAGAAAGCTTGAGGGAGAAATGGATTCACTTTAACCTTGTACAAAATACCTGCAACATGGAGCTTGAAGGTATTAGAAACTGAGTGATGTTCTTCAAAATATTTCAGCCCATGGCAAAGACCCTTACTGTACCTAAAGGTAGGCTTGATTTGCAACCAAAATTGGACCCATAACTTCCTTTGCTTAGTGATGTAGCTGTTAAGTGAATCATGCCCAATTTTATGCCTTTTTCTGCTGTGGACATTAAATAATTCACCATGGCCAACAAGCAAATCATGAAATTATTAGAATTAGAATTAGAATAGAATAGAGCTGGAAGGGAGACCCTGTACCGTTTTAGACAAGTGACTGTCCAGTCTTTTCTTAAATGAATACAACTTTTGCCATTGACTTTGCATATTAGAACCCCCCTGGGAAGGTAATAAATGATGATCATGTAATACCCAGATGCTGCAACCATTGTAAATACATGAAAGTTACCAAGGGCTTGGATTTTGATCATGTGACCACAGGGACAATGAAATAGTTGTAAATGTGAGCACAGTGTCATCTTAACTTTGAACGATCCTGAAATGAATGGTCATAAGTCAAGGACTACTAGACTCGTACTAGAATAATAAAGAAAGAGGCCATCTTGAAGAATTTGAAGTCTGCCATGGGGAATTCAAATTCAGTATTCATATATTATTATTCTTTGTCTTTATTGTTTTGTCTTGTGCATTAGAATTATATTATTTCTCTCCTTTATATATTTTTCAGGCCCACACATGAATTGGTTAACTCTATCACATGCATACCAAAATTATTTTATACTTCTGTGAGGACATATGTAAACATGCGCTCTAAATCCAGAAAGTTCTGAGTCGGCATCATTGTTTTTCCCCTTTGTCTCAGAAGACGATAAAAGTTTGCCCTCTGTATTTCCCAGGACAACTAGATAATTTAATTAAGCATTTCAAAGGAAAGAAATAAATACCCCCCCCCCCCCAAACCACAGCTGAAATTATTGGTCCTGAATTTTCATTGACTTGTCTCTGTTTTTGTTCTTTGCCGGCCTCTCTGTTTATGTCA
Source organism: Masticophis lateralis (assembly GCA_030761175.1). NCBI lineage: Eukaryota > Metazoa > Chordata > Lepidosauria > Squamata > Colubridae > Masticophis > Masticophis lateralis. The sequence continues at coordinate 258,920,696 of JAUDYJ010000002.1, read as the reverse complement.
AATAATCTTTAGAGCCGCTCTTCTGAAGCAATAAAGTGAAAGCTTCCTGTTCTATTGATTTGGTAAGACCTTATTTTTGCACTAATAAAATGAAGCCTGGTTTGATAAAATAGACTTTTCCAAACTGGTGGCTAAGGGTTGAGCCCTTGTCTTGACAATTTTGGAGGAGGTCATCTTAGAGTAAGTGGGTCAGATCTGTGGTAAATCAACCTCCATGAACAAATCACTGGACACCATAAAAACCAAGAGTGGTTCTTTAAGAGAGCAGCTTGACCTCTCCTTAACCAGAAAATAGCATCTGACCTTCCAGTGACATTTATCACAATGTTTCAATTAAAACTTGGCAGCCAAACAAAGTGACACATCGCTCCGCTAACAGTTGACCTTGTTACAGAAAAGACAATTGCATCCAAGAAGGGGAGAAGGAAATTCTGTTTCTCTTATGAATATGAATCTGAGAATCATATTTAAAAAACATAGACAACCCTCTTAATTATAAAGAGGATAAGAGAATTATCTTAAACTTTGCCCTGTTCTGGGTGGTATTAAATAGCATATATGATTAATAGTTCAGATGAACTCCAATTTATTTTCTTTTTCAATGACTTCATTGTCTCCTTCTAAAAAGTTGCCTACTTGAAATCACAGGCTATGAAAATTCTTATTTTAAGCCTCGAGATACCAAAACAACTCTTGGTGGTAGTATTTAGAAACAAATCAGGCAAACTCTGCATGCAGGTAATTCAGTATTAAATTTATTATTAGGATTGAATTGATTATTAAGAATAATTTTCAACATTTGCAAATGATTTGACCAATGTTATGTTCATTTGGTAAACCTGTTGATAAACCTGAGATATTATAAGCTGCATTATATACTGTATCCATTTGGTAATTTAATACGTTCAAGCAATAGGCTTATTAAACCAATTAGGTTTACCAACTGCAATAGTAGGGTTTCTATTTATTCAGTTTACATGATTGGCTGATGTCACCCACTGAGGCCCAGAGACTTTAACCTGGATCTTTCTGGTCCCAGTTCAATACAACATGATGATCTTGTTTTCATTTAATTCAGGCAGTCACTAACCTAGTTAGATCTTCTGATCAGTGGCTTCTAGGGTGGTGGGTAGGGCCTCCCACCAGTTTTACTACCGGTTCTTGCGAACCGGTCCAAACTGGTGGCAACCCACCACTGGCTTTAAAGTAGCATTGTACTGGAAATAAAGAATCTTTACCACTTTGCCCAAATAGGACATAATATACATTATACTAGGAAAGTACCAATAAGATCTTGGATTGGGGTATTCATTCCTTCCTTCCTTCATTGTATGTATGTATGTATGTATGTATGTTAGTTGTATTGATGTTTGTACTTAAATATTTTTAACAATTGTAAACTGTCCAGAGGTATTAGGAGTCAGGCAACATATAGGTTTAATAACTTACGATTAATTTTATTAGTTGCAAAGTCAGTCATATATTTAAACTGGATTCAACATTTTTGTCTACCTATCAGGCTCTTCATAAAGACCAGAAAAAGTCAGATGTTATTGTTGTTGGTGATAAAGATATTGTCACATTATATAAGATGTTCCAAGCAAAGCAGTTGACTGATGGTGATCTTGTCCGTGCCAAAGGAGGTCAAGGTGTTTCCAGATGTTTTGGAATTGCTCCCAAGCACTTGTAACTATTGGTACTATACTTTTTTTTTTTTGGCCACAATCGTTATATTTATAGAATGTTGTATTTTGTTATTTTTCCAGCTTCTTTCTCTGTTATCTTCAGGTTTTCATCGTCATCATCCAGTGGTGGCATTCAAATAATTTAACAACAGGTTCACCCAGAATCAGGTTGGCTGTTGTGGGAGCGTGGCCCATCCCCATCTTTCAGCTCTGCTGCACATGCAGAATGAGCCTCCTACGAGGGCCAACCTGACCCTAGGTGAACCGGTTGTTAAATTTCCACCCTTTGCCAAAAGGCTGTTTCTGAGCACTTTGGTCTAGCGGCTGTTTCAGCCTTCTGGACGGGGCTCCTTTAAGAGAGGATGTTTCCGAGGAATAAGGAGGGGGGTTACCATAGAGACAAGGAGTTGATGCTCCTGAGAGCTCACTTGGGAAGTTGAAGAATTGGGAGAAAGTGAAAGGAGGGATTCCCCCCTCCATGTGGAGCTGCGTGCAGGGGATATCGATCAGTTGATCTGCAGGCTAAAGTGAGAGGGACAAGGAGTTAAGTTGGCAGCACAATCGAAGCTGGGGCCAATTTAGGGGAAATTGTGAGGTTAGTTTGGCCAGGCAAATTATTACACACACACACACACACACACACACACACACACACACACACACTATCAAAGTGGATCCTGGGCACTGAGATGGAGAAATGGACAATGGAGCAGGAGGCATGAGGGAAGGAGGAGGAGCAGGAAGAAGAAAGAGGTAAAGCGGCCTTCTCTTTCCCTTATGCCGGCCGCTCCATTGCCCATTTCTCCATTACAGCGCAGCGCCCAGGATCCACTTTGATAATGGGGGGTGGGTAATTTAACAACTGGTTAGCCCAAACCAGTGTGAACTGGCTGAATTCCACCACTGCCATGATCTTCTTCTTCTTCTGCCTCATTAGCCAAGAAAGGAGGGAGCAATAGCCTGGTTTTGCCATTAGGGCCAACCAATACTTGAAAACATATTCAATGCTATCAGATCATAACTGTAAATTCTGTAATGAAAAGTTTTTATATTCAGGCCATTTCACTAGCATTTGAAAGAAGGATTGAGCACCAATAGCTGATATCGACTTCATACCACTGCCGTAATTTAATTATAAGAATATGGATGAAATCAGTGGTGTCCAAAGAATGGGAAAAATAAGAATATTAGAAAATATGAAATTAGAATAAAATAATAAAGATAATTAATGAACCCAACAATATTTACATTATTATATGTATTAAATAATTATACAGCTTCTGTCTATTATAAGCACAAGGAAGAAGAGTTCAATCTGTACAAAGTTAGTAACCACCCCTCTCCTAGAAGAACAAAATATTTTAAGAAATATTTAAAAAAAGAGCCTCAGATAGCTCAACAAGCTAATAGCTTGTTATTAAGATTCAGCTGTCTGCAATTATTGCAAGGTTCGAGGCTCAAGGTTGACTCAGCCTTCCATCCTTTCTAAGGTAGGTAACTTAAGGACCCAGTTTGTGGGGGCAATAAGCTGACTTTGTATAAATATACAAAAGTATGAATGCTATTGCTTAACGCATTGTAAGCCACCCTGAGTCTCCAGAGAAGGGCGGCATATAAATCTAATTAAAAAAATAAAGCAGGATAAAATATTTCCCCTAAAAGAGAAATAAAAAATCTTAAGGGAGACAAAAACTCACAGCTTCATCTCCCTGCGCCCAGCAGATATTCGGTGCCCAATGAGAAGGACTGGGCCAGCCTATCTACTAAACAAAAGGCCTTCAGTTCCAGGGTGATGAGATTAAGACATGACTCTCCAGATAGGATTATCTAGCAGCACATTGCAAAATCACCTGGGGACATTGCATCACCCTCCAGGCTTCAACCAAATGTCAGAAAACCTAAAGGATTAGCTATAACCCCCTACAAAAGCCATTAGAATACATGTTCTTGCACAGGAACAGGAAGCTCAAGGGCAAGGCTCAAGAGAGGGTATAAATACCTCTTTCTCAACACTCCATGTGGTCAACTACAGCAGGACCATGTGCTTGATGGTTCTGCTCCACTAAACCATCTTTCCAATCAGTATCCATTTCCAGTGTCTTTTTCCCAGTTTGGAACTGAACCAGACGGATATTTCTTCCAACAAACCTATCTTCCAATGCACTTGAAGGCAGAACAAGAAGCAATGGATTAACCAATTAACCAGTGGAACAGCTTGCCTCCAGAAGTTGTGGGTGCTTCATCACTGGAGGTTTTTAAGAAGAGATTGGACAATCATTTTTTTCTGAAATGGTATAGGGTTTCCTGCTTGAGCAGGGTTTAGAAAATCTCCAAGATCCCTTCCAGCTCTGTTATTCTGTCATTCTCTCCCATCCCAGTTTATTATTTGAATGCTGCCCCTCCAAAAATCTATAAATGTACCACTCGAACTTCCCATGACTGCTAAGAAAATGACATTGCATATTAGAATATTCAGAGAACTTTTTTTTAATCCTATGCCATCCCTCTTATTTCTTTTTAAAATGTGTGTCTGTGTGTGGTTTTGATTTTTTTTTCTTTTGGCAAGGCAAATTCAAGTTGACATGCTGCATTTTCCTTCTGTATTTGCCTGACCATGATTCATTGGGCTAACATCTGCATTTTGTGAGACTTCAGAAATTGGACATATTTTAATACATACCAAAAGAAAACCCCAAGGAAGCAAGTTTATGGTAGCAGCCGGAGGTTTGAGGCAGAGTGGCCTCTTTCCTCTTGCACTATTGTGCTCTTCCTGTGGGAGAGCTGCAAATTAGGAGATACTTAAACCAATATTCTCTTCAGAAGAAAATAGCTGGTTGGAACAATCCTTTCCTATTACATTTGCAACCTGATTATACTCCTATTTCGTTTTTGTGGCATGCTTGAAAAATACAATAACCGAGATTAACTATATTATACCCTGACTTGTGTGATGCACACTATATAATTTAAATAGGAAGAAAAATCAGCAGAAAAAAAGATATAACTTACCACTCCTCACTTTAAATTATATGGTACAAGTGACTTATATTAGGCAATATTTGCATTCTCACTTTTTAATCTTCTAGCTTTATCTTAGGCTCTGGATGTGATGTTTTGGAGATTTACTCATATGTGTATGTTCCAACAAGGATTGATTAATTTTAAATATTGGTCCAGATCCTTTTAGTAACATAGTAGTGGAAATACTTTATTTATGTAATATTAGTAATTTAATTGTTAGGCAAAGCAGACCAGTGTTCTTAAAAATGGAAAGCAAGAATCGAAATGAAATCCATTACTTGTGGCCTTTTGTCTGTTCTACAATGTCCCCTTTATATTTTTAGGTCAAGCAGCATTCTATTTTTATTCCTATTCCTATTCCTATTCTATTATTATTATTATTATTATTATTATTATTATTATTATTATTATTATTATTCCAAACAAATATTCATTTAAAATGGTCACTATTTAATGAGATCATCAAATACCAAACTGCCAATTTTTCACAAGCTTTGGGGGCAAAATGTTGACATTTCATGAAATTTCTGGATTCTCATTCAAGATACAATAAGAACGAAATTTTTTCAAGTAAGACTATTTAATCTCAAGGGTGAGACCATTATAATTTATTGCTAAGAGTTTAACATTTTTAGTTTATTTAGTTTATTTTAAAAAATAAAAACATATTTTTTCACATTTTTAGTTTTATTTTTTAAAATCAAAATTTATTTTTCTTATTTTTCAGCAACGCTGCCCTTTTGCCTCCTACATACTTTGAAAAAAACATTGACATTTGTATTATGTTATTCCCACATACAACTTTAGCTAGAGCATCGAAGTTGAAAAAAATGAATGTAAGGTTTTAGGGGGGAGAGCTTACATTTTGATACTTGTTCAGGTAGCCAGAACCATTATTTTTTAATATGTAAAAAACTTACTAACTATGTAATGGAAGAATAAACAAACATAAGGGAAAATGCACTAAGAAGCTAAACTAGCCGCATCCTGCAGTTTTTAAACATCTTAAGAAATGTTCTTGTTGAAAACTTCTTATGAGACAGGAAGGCAGGACTATGTGTTCCAGCTTAGTTGACAAGTTAACGTGTCATTTGTCAAACACCTTACTCTTAACATTCAAAAATTCACAGCTTCTTGTGGGGAAAATGTAAAGATCATACAATAATGCCAGTATTCCTCCATGACCATGTTCTCTATCCTTAATCCTTTTTGATAACAATAATTTGTTTTTCTTACAAATGTTGAGAAGCTATTCAACAACAAAATCACACTTTTAAATCTCTGCCTATTGCAATGTTTGAACATGCCACAAAGTCCCACATAATGAACAACAATGATCTTATACAATTTTTGTAAGCATAGAATACAAATTACACTATCATCATCATCCAATCTGAAAAATTAACACAAAAACACCTATGCACAAACATAAGTTCATTTGTAAGTTTATGATGAAAACACAAATTCATGTTTCTAAGCAAGAAAACATTATATAGATGGACATAATTTATCAGAAATTAACTTATTGATATAACTTAAAAATAATGGTGGTCAAATGTAACTAAAACAATCTTTAATTAAATGTTTTTTCAAATATCTCTAGGATTTTGCAGTCACTTAATCTGTTTATCTATTTCCTATTAAGCAATTGAGGAAATTAATTCCTTTCTTTTCTCTGTAACCTTTGGACAATTGTGGTCGAAATTTGATGTTTCTTTTGCTGCCTTCTCTTGCTTAAGGTACATTCTGTTCCATTTTCAGAGAGTTAGAGGCTTATCCATCTTTACATAATTTTCTCCACCATGCATTGGATTGGAAAGATTTTTTAAAAAGTAAAATATTCATGCAATAAGGTTTACATTCAGAATGAGTGGATTATGACAGTAATTCCCTTACACATAAGACTATATGTCATTAGGTAAGAAGGTTGTAAAAGAAGAATCATGCTTATGGATAACCAGATAGTACTAAAAGGACTGGCATATGGAACATAATATTAAAGTATGTGTATCCAGGTCTGTCCCAAAAAGGCAGTTCCTCTTACAATGTTTTTGGTCCAGTGTGTCATAGTGCTGGTCCTGTCACTATCTAGAGTGTTCCCAAGCACAGATGGTATGGGTAAGGAATGCAGAGAGCTAGTGGCATCTGTGGTTCGATAGGGGGTAAAACAGAGCAGATGGTGGACATGGGATTAGAAGCCAACCCATTCCACTTTTGTGGGAAGGGCTTCCACTGCAACATTTAATTTGCCATTTTACCTTTTTGACCTCCCAGTACAGATGGCAAAAGAAAGAAAAGAGCTATATATTATTATACATTATATGGGAATGGATGAGTCGGGTTCCAGTCCATACTAGTTTACAATTTTTAAAAAATGAACAAAGATTAGCATTTTAGATGAAAGCATACACTTTACTGAGTAGCATCATAGATCAGTGTGCATACAATGCCAATAGAATAACATCCTAATACGACATCCCTGATGGTTCTTAAACCAATTTTCCCTGATTTGTGCAACCTCCCGATGCACAAAATTCAATTTCTAATTTACACAGTTATCCTCAAGTTGCCCACTACTTCTTTCATTTTAAAGGTGAACATTTGCCCTAAGATTTAGTCCTTGTCTTCTGTCCTCATACTATACATACCAAATGATGCGGTCACTCTTGAAGTGCATTTTATGGAGGAGATCATCTTGTAATTTACTTTGGAGTAAAACATGATTAGATGTTCCTGTCGAATAATGTTCTAGAGATTCCTGCCCCCCCTCCTCCCCAAAAAAGCTGTTAGTTACAGGCTAGAAATACCTTTTGAACTGGAATCTGAAAACAGATAGTAACTAATCTGATAACAGACTTGCAAGTTTCAGGGGGGAAAAGTCACAGAAAAAAGGAATTAAAAGTGTGATGCCGCTTTTAGTTTTTAACAGATTTATGATCAACGGGCTTAAGATAAATTTTAATAAGCAGTATTAAAGTTTAAGCATGTGGAATACATTTGGAAATTTGTCATTCGCCTTTAAGATTCCAAGGAATTCTAATATAAAAATGTGAACACGCACACATATGTGTGTATGTGTGTCTATGTTTGTGTGTGTATAGAATATATATATATATATATAGAGAGAGAGAATATATATAGAATAGAATATATATATATATCCTCACTCACTATTTTATTGTGTGAAATACTGATAGATTCATTATAAAATCAATGACTCTTTCACATGGTAAAATAGTTTATAACAGCTGAAACATCTCTGAAAAACACACTGGAGCCACCCAGGCAGCCAATTAAGAGAAAACATCTATTAAGTAAAAACAGGGCAGAACTATTGATTTTCTTAACCCCGTGAAAAGAGAATCAATTAGATAAGAAAGACTAATGTTATGGCTGCAATTTAATAAACCTGACATGAAAAAAAGGAGGGCTATTGATTCCTGACATGAATTTTGAATTTTATTGAAATATACTGAACTTCACTTGATTTGGAACCATTTTACCCAAGAAGAAGTGTTTGCAGGAGTGAATGCCTTGAACAGTATAACATCAAAAGGCTTTGACAGATCTGGTGATGATAAATTAAAAAAGAGACTCAAATTAAACCCCGCCCTATGTGTGCCAAAAAAAGCACACACACACAGATTTGGAAGGACTCAGTAATGCTAGTTTCAGTAGTGGGTTTCAATTTAGTTTGCTACCAGTTCGCTTGTGCATGCGCACGACTCTTCGGCGCATGCTCCCGTCATCACCGCCGCTACCGTTTCACCCAAACCAGGGTGAACCAGTAGAAATCCACCCCTGGCGAGTTTGCATATTGAATTGCAGGAGCCGTTGATAGCAGTTAATATATCCTGGGGAAGGATGTTTCTGCCTCTGTTTGTGTGTCTCTCTTTCCACCCTTTCACACCGAGTGCTCCAGACTACCACCTGTCATGTTCAAAAGCAAAGTCAGTTTTGCCAACCAGCCGTGAATAAAAAATAAAGCTTTATATAAAACACAAGGGCATATTATGCACCATTGTGTGCTGGGCTAAGTGCTAATTTATCTGGCTTGTTCTCTTCAGCAAACATTCACAGAGGCACACGAAATAATTCATCTAATTATGTAGCTATTTGGGAGAAAAACAAAGAAAGGTGTTTTTTTCCCCTTTCTTTTTTGTCTGTTGCAAACGTACCTGAGGCAACAATACCTTTCTGTGAAAAATACAAAGAGAAAGAAAGAAGAGCTGTAAAGCTGTAACAATTTTTAGAACAAATGCAACTTTTGCCAGAACCAGCTGCTTTTCATAAATAGATGAGTACTTTCATTCATTTTTTTTAATAGACCTTAATTGGAAATGTCGAATAAGCCTTGTGCCTTTCCTACTGAAACATCTGGTGTAAAATACTTTATCCGTATATTCTTTTTGTGCTTTTATTTTTTTCTTCTTCTATTGCTTGTATTTGATCCCTTTTTTCCTTGTTGTATATATGGTCCTTTTCAGCAAGAGACAGCTGCTATTCACATTAATTGCCAAGGCAGTCAATTATACTTTAAATGAGCCTACTTGAGGGCAAATGGTAGCCTAAATTATACTATGGTCCTTCTGTCTACAAACTGTTATATTAAGAAATTAAACCATGGTAAATATTATTCAAAACAATATATCTCATCAACATATAAGTAATGGCTTTATACCTTTATGTTAACAAATACAAATTAATTGACTTTTGCACTGCAAGGATATTTTATGAAAATAAACATATTTTTTTCAAAGCATCTGTTCCTCTTTTATATATAATTTTGATATGCTGTTTCTCTGTGTTGACATCTTAAATCAGAATAATGACAACTGAATGTTCCTTAGCCAGGTCCATAGGTGGATGGATTAAAAAATAGATATGTCTATAAATCTTAGAAAATATCTTCATTGGACATATTAACTAACCTGATTCTTAAGGGCAGCATTTGAAAAAAAGCAACGGGCTTCTTGACTCGAATCAGCTTTGTAGCCATACTAAACTGATTAGAAATAAAAAGAAGAACAGGTGTCATCAGCCATGTATATATTTTGCATAATAACACTTCATAATTTCTCGCGGCTCCCAAGCTATCCAGATCCTCTGGGAGACATATAATAATCCAGGTTTAGGCAAGCAAACTGACCTTGGTGTAAAATTAAACCAATTTGCATTTCATGAGTTGTCACACTGAAATACAGATTGAACTAATTAATGGCATGGGCCTCTGGGACATGGTACATTGGTTTCCCACCCTGGAATGATAGAAGAATCCAATTCTTCTAGAAAGCATCACATTAAAAACCATACATTCCCCTCCCTCCCTCCCCCATTCATAACACTAAACATACAAACATGTCTATCCCGACAGATAATATTCCTGCCCTCATTAATAAATAATTATGTCCACAACACAGAATAAAGTAAATAATCCCCAAATATGGTTTTCATAGAATTATCTTTTAATCTAGATAAGTATAACTCTCCTCATATTGACTTAGGCCCTCACTTCATCTCAATCCTTTTATTCAACCACCGATTGAATAAAATTTTGAAAAATTTTGAAAAAATTCAGAATCCTCTTTTTCTTTCAACCTGTACGTCATTCTGTCCGCTTCAGCACACTCTAATACTTTATTTATAATTTGGATACTAGCCGGTATCTCTTTTCTACTGTTGGGCGAACACTATTCTAGCTGTGAGTAAAATACGTAGAGTGAGATACCATTTTTTCTTACTCATCCCCTCCGGGTGAATACCTAGTAAATATATCTCAGGTTTCCATTGGAGGTCCACATTAGTAATTTCCTTAATCCAATTCCTAATCCTTCTCCAATACCTCTTTGCCATTATATAAGTCCACCATTGATGGAAATATGTACCTCTGGTTTTCCCATATTTCCAACATAACTCTGATGCACCTGGAAACATTTTAGCAATTCTTGCTGGTGGGAGGTGCCACCTATACAACATTTTGTATACATTTTCCTTGAAAGATGTTGCCGTAATCATTTTAATATTTCCCCCCACATTTGTTGCCATTTTCTAAAGGAATCGAGTACCCAAAATTCCTCCCCCAGACAATCATAGTGTCTTTTACAACCTCTTCTTCTATCATTCGCTCAAGCAATTGTGCATACATTTTGGTTATGTATTTATGGTCCTCTCCCATTAATATTTTATCAAAACTCTGTTCCATCACATGTATCCCATAATTATCTCTATCCTTCCTGTAACGAGATTGAACTGTAGCATAGGTCCACCAATCTAGCCTAATTCCTTTATCAGCCAAATCTTCCCTAGATCTTAATATCCCTTGGGCATCCACAAGCTCTTTATATCTATAAATATTATCCTGTAAATATTTAAGAGTTGTTGGATATATCGTTGCTTCTGTTGCTGAGAACCAGGTTGGGATCTTGGTATAAAATTTTCCTCTAATTATGTCCCAGGTTTCCAGCAATATTCGCCTTAAATAATGTCTCTTAAAATACTTATACTGTTGAGCTTTCTCTCTCCATAACAGTGTGTGCCAGCCATGCTGTAGATCATGTCCTTCTAAATCTAATAAAGACCTCCTTTTCAATAACACCAATTCTTTCATCCAGGCTAGCAGTGAAGCTCGGTAGTATAGTTCCCAGCAGGGGAGACCAAAGCCTCCCTTCTCTTTATGCTCTTGTAACATTTTGAGCTTCACCCTAGGCTTCTTCGCCTGCCAGATAAATTTTAGCACGACTCGATCCAAACCTTTAAAAATCCTTTTATCTAGACTCACCAGAGCTGATTGAAATAAAAATAGCCATTTGGGTAAAACATGTGTCTTAATTGCTGCTATCCGTCTCATCAAAGACAACTGTAAATTTTTCCATTTCTCCAGGTCTCTTACAGTCTGATCATATAATTTAACAAAATTGTCTTCCTTAATTGTAGAGCATTGGGCTGTTAGCCAAATTCCTAGATATTTAATTTTATTTACAATTTGAACATCCAATCTAGATTCTAATATGTCCTTCTGCATTTTTGGAATATTTTTGACCAATATCTTAGTTTGGTCCTTATTCATTTTTAATCCCGCCTCTCTACCATATTCTTCTATCATCTCTATCAACTCTGGGCCCGACTCCTGAGGGTCTTCTAGAATGAAGACGAGATCGTCCACAAATTCCTGTATTTTAAATTCCTGCCTTCGTATTTTAAGTCCTTTGCCGGATTATTCCTAATTTCCTTGAGAAGGGGTTCCAGAGTCAGAATAAATAAAAGCAGGGAAAGCTTCTCGTTCCCCTACTAATTGTAACCTCCTTTGTTTTCCCCCCATTAACTAGAACCCATGCCACCTGGGAAGAATAAATTGTTTGTTTCGCCTGTGTAAATTTTTCACCAAATTCCATTTTACGAAGCTGGGTTGACATAAATTCCCAACTCACACTATCAAATGCTTTGTAAGCATCTAAAAAGAGAAGTGCCATCTGTTTGTCCGAGTGATGTTCATAAAACTCAAGAGCATCTAATATTACTCTCAGGTTATCTCTCAGCAATCTATGCAGTAAGAAACCATTCTGGTCTCTATGTATGAACTGATTTAAAAAAATCTGCAGTCTTTTTGCTAGGATGGATGCAAACAATTTATAATTGGCATTAAGCAAGGCTATTGGTCTATTATTCTTAATATAGGTTATATCAGCCCCTTCCTTAGGAAGGAGAGAGAGATATATGTCTCTTCCCGGGATTTTGGCATTCGTCCATCATTCAACATTTCGTTAAAGATGTCGCGCAACTGGGTCCCAATCACTTCCCAAATTGCCTTATACACCTCTACAGGCAGTCCATCTGTTCCAGGGGTTTTACCACTCTTCTGTTTTTTCAGACTTTCCTCTATTTCCCCCTCTGAGATATTTCTATTCAATATATCTATCTGATCTGGTACCCCTGGCAAGTTCTCTAGGAAACTGAATTGCTTTTGACTAGTGTCTTCTCTTTGATAAGACTCCTGAAAAAATTCATATGCCACTTCTTTTTTTTCTCCATTACTGGCCACTAAATGACCCAATTTGTCCCTTAACCATTTAATCTTTCTGCTTTCTAATTCCTTTTTCAAGCTGCTTGACAACCATCTTCCCGCTTTATTGGCATGTTCAAAGTAGTTTTGCTTTGCTCTCTGAATTTTTTTCACTAACTCGGCTTGATCCAATAAATTCATATGATGCCTTGCCAATCCTCTTGCTTCTTTCACTATCTTATCTGTTGGTTCTTTTTGTAATCTCATTTCCCATTTCTCCAGTCTGTCTGTCCACTCTAACCTCTCCTGCCTATCTTCCTTCCATTTTTTAGCCATATATTTAATCACAACCCCTCTCACCAGTGCCTTAGCAGTGTCCCATATTATTTGTGAAGATGTGTCCTCTCGTCTGTTCTCCTGGAAGAAAAGAGCCAGCTCCTGTTTTAACAGCTCCACAAAATCCTTATCTTTGCATAATTCTTTCCTCCTCATCCATCGTCTTCCTCTGCACTCTTCTTTCCAGGCAAGCACTAAAGAGTTGTGATCTGCCCAATCATTCCCTAAAATTTTAACCTCTTGTACCATTTCTCCTAATTCCAATGACATCCATATCATATCAATGCAGGACCATGAGTTATGCCTGGAGGAGAAAAAGGTAAACTGTTCCCTTGTCGGGTAAAAGTTCCGCCACATATTCTGTAGTCCAAATTTTTCCCTTAGTTGATTCCAAATTACCAGCAATATCTTCCTACCTTTCTTTTTCACTCACTTTTCCAGATTTATAAACCTTCTCTCTATCCATTACAGCATTAAAATCCCCCATAATACAAATGTGTTCATATTCTAATTCTACCAATTTTTTATATACCCTTTTATAGAATTTCCTTTGATTACTATGAGGAGCATAAATACCCACCAGCAAGATACGTCTACCATACATTGTTACTTCCCTCTTCGTCTGAGTATATCTTTTTAGATTCTATATAAATTTGAACATAAATTGCCACACCCTGTTTCTTTTGGTCTGCCAGAGATATGTATAACTTCCCCAGTCCTGAACATCTTAATATATCCATGTGTTTCTTCCTGATGTGGACCTCCTGGAGACATATACCAGTTTTTAATTTTTGTAATTTTGAAAAGATCCTATTTCGCTTTCTTGGGGCATTTAATCCATTAACATTAATTGATATCAAATTTCCAATCTTCTCCACCTCTTCATTTCACTGTGGCTTTTGCCTTTGATGTTTGTCTTGTTTCTAGTCAGGTTTCTGGGGTTTCATCTTCACTTATATCACTCTTTCCTCCTTTCATTGTCTCTTTCATTTCTTGCCCTTTTCCGTTCTACTGCTTTTCTGGTTCTCACAGCTCTTTTGTTTCAGTTCTTCTCCACTACTGTGTTCACTTATATTAAACTGGTTTTCGTAGAAATCATGTGCCTCTTGAAGGTTGTTGATTTTCACCCTCTTATCCTGCCACGTCATCATTAAACCCCCTGGGAGCAACCACCGGTAAGGAACCCTATATTTTCTTAACTGTTCTGTCAAGAATTGGTATTTCTGTCTTTGTTCGTGGGACCTGCTTTAATATCACAATTTCTCAACCCTTATAAATAATTTTTGATTTTTGAATGTCTTAATGCTTAATTTAAATTTTGAATTTTTAATAAGTATTATTTACAGACATTAATAATTAGAGGAATGTAATTTTTAAGGTGGGAAAATGTGATTTCTATAGAAAAATTACAAAAAGTATGAAGAGAATGAATAAATTTTTGAATATTAATAAGAACTGTTTATAGACTTAATTATAGAAAATTGATTTTTTTTTTGAAAAAAAATTATTTGTTTTTTAACATAAAGCATAAAACAGCATCTTTTTAGAGCAAAGGTTTGGATCCGTTATACAATAAGTATAAATTCCAAATTTCATCAATTAACATCTTAACAGAAGAGAGAGAGAGAGAGAGAGAGAGAGAGAGAGAGAGAGAGAGAGAGAGAGAGAAATAAAAAAGACAAGAAAACCACAAGAAAAAATAAAACAAGGCTAAATCCAATTTTTGTCATTCAATTTAACATCTTATTATAGCATTTAACATTTTATTATGTAATCACCCTAAATCTTAAATTGGGTTTCTGAAGTAAGGAGAATATATGAAATACTGATTGTTAAAATGATAAATGAATATTACAAAAAGCTGTTTATATTTGAATTTTAAGGTTTTTTACAGAAAATTGATTTTAAAGTGGTTTAAAATGTTGCTTTTCATAGAAAAATAAGAAATAAGCATGAAATGGGAGAAATTCAAAGAAAATTTATAGTTTAGGAGAGAGCAGGTGAGAAGATATTTGTTATAATACATTTCTTTATTTAAATAAATAAATAAAATAATATATTTCTACTTTAAATTAGTAGGAGACATGGAGGAGAATATGTTGAAAAATAATATCGGTAACACATGGTGAACTAGCTAAAACTAAATAGCCAAATAATAAATGCAGGAATGGAGGAAAGCATAAAGTTGGATAATAGCTAAATAAGTATGCTAAAACAAAATGTTATGAATCAGTTAATTAAATGAAAACTAGTAGTGAAGAGAAGTATGATTTTGGTGACTAGATGATTAAAATTAAATTGTGAATTAATCAAATATAAGGTTACAAGTGGAGGAAAACATCTTTGGAGTACAGCTGAATAAGGTGTGAAGAAACTTAGGAGGAGCGGAGGAGATAATGCTGGAGAGCAGTTAGAGCCAAACTGTGAACCAGTTAAATATAAGGTAAGGAGTGGAGGAAAGCATCCCTGGAAAACAGCTAACTAAGCTGTGAACTTGCCAAAAATAAATTTAGGAGGAGCGAAGGAGATAAAGCTGGAGAGCAGTTAGAGCCAAACTGTGAACCAGTTAAATATAAGGTAAGGAGTGGAGGAAAGCATCCCTGGAAAACGGCTGACTAAGCTGCATTCAGCCAAAAAAAAAACTAGGAGGAGTGGAGAAGAAAATGTTGGAGAGTAGTTAAAAATAAATTGTGATCCAGCCAACAAATAAAGTTAGGAATGGAGAAAAGCATCCCTGGAAACCAGCTAACTAAGCTGTAATCCAGCCAAAAATAAACTTAGGAGGAGTGAAGGAGATATTTTTGAAGAATAGTTAAAGACAAACAGATAGAAGTAGAGGAAAATATTGCTGGAGAATAGCTATATAAATTATGAATCACTTAAACACTAGAATTAGTTGTAATGGAGAAGAAGCTTTAACTAGCAAAAATAAAATATTTTGGGTATAATAAATTATAGGTGGAAAAGTGGAATACATTTTAAAGTGAATGGATTTTGAAATGTTTTTAAGAGAGGAGTAAAATATTTTATGTCGGACTTTAGATGTGATTTTGAAGAAACATTGATTTGATTTGGGTCTTTGAAGTAAGGAAAATATATGAAATACTGATAGTTAAAATGATAAATGAATAGTATAAAAAGCTGTTTAGATTTGGAATTTAAGATTTAGAATGACATACAGTAGAATGTTAAATGCTAGAACAAAATGTTAGATTGAATGATAAGAATTGGGTTTAAATTTGTTTTCTTTTTCCTTTCTTTTTCCTTTTTTTCTTCTTTAAGATGTTAATGGATGAAATTTGGAATTTATACTTATTTTATATCGGACCAAACCTTTGCTCTAAAAAGATGTGTTTTCTGTTTTCTATTTAAAAATAAATAAAACAATTGTCAAAAAAATAACCAGGAGGAGGAGAAAGGTGAAAAGATTTTTAACATTTAATTTTTAACTTGGTTATAAACATTAATGTAATTTATTAGCTATATGCTAATAAAACTGTTCAGTGGTAGCATTGGATTCTACTATCAAATATGAATGCAGAAGAAATTTATGTCCAAAGTCACATATAAATAATAATTTATTGCACTTGAAGTGAGTAGCACATTTTCTATCAACTTAACATACCTCAGTGAACTACTGTAGGGATAAAAACGGGAAATACATATTAAGGCTCTTTTTTAAAACAACAACAACAACCCTGTTTCAGAATCCTAACTTAAATTACTTTAATAAACAGAAATATATGAAAGTGATAGATAAGAACCTTATTTTATTTTTAGTATTTTAAAGTTGCTACTTCAATTACTTCTAACAGGAAACATTATGTCAGACCATTGTGGGGTTTTTAACTGTATTTTTCCTGTGCAGATTTTATTATTTAAAATGGCTAGTATTTCATAATGTGGAAATAGAAACAGGGTTTTTTTAAAAGAGCTGTAATATGTGTCTAACAAAGCAGTTCAGCATCATTATGCTGCTCTCTTGTCTTTTTGTGGCTGAGTAATAAATAAAGGGATGCAGTGGCTCAGTTGCTAAGATGCTGAGTTTGTTGATCAAAAGGTCGGCAGTTCAGTGGTTCAAATCCCTAGTGCCGCGTAACAGTGTGAGCTCCTGTTACTTGTCTCAGCTTCTGCCAACCTAGCAATTTGAAAGTACGTAAAAAATGCAAGTAGAAAAATAAGAACCATCTTTGGTGGGAAGGTAACAGCGTTCTGTGCATCTTTGGTGCTTAGTCATGCCTGTCACATGACCACAGAGACATCTTCGGACAGCGCTGGCTCTTTGGCTTTGAAATGGAGATGAGCACCAGCCCCTAGAGTTGGGAACGATTAGCACATATGTGCGAGGGGAACCTTTACCTTTACCTTAATAAATAAAATGTTGCCATGAATGAAATATATGCAGTTTGACTCTAGACATAAATTCTTGCCATTTCTTACACCAGTAATGAAATATGAAGGGTGTGCTGCATTTGGGATCTGAAGATCAGGTGCGTCAGATCAGGTGTGTGCATATTGTGGGTATCTCTTTCAAAAAGTTGCGTTTTTCCTGACTTGCATAAACTAGCCAGGCAATCCCAAGTAAACATATGCTTCATAGGGCACCTAGTCACATCCTGTTGGTATCTTCTTCACTCAAATATTTATTTTCCTGTGATTATATGCCTCACGTGCAAGCCCAGTAAAAGATGCAACTCTTTACATATGTAATTGCTCCTGTCTGCAAAGCGTATTTTCAGATCTGGATTTCAAGTGCAGTACATCCAGTGAAACAGATATACATTGGTTCACTAGTACTTGAATAGAAATCTCTAAGGTGATATTTGGTGTGCCAATATGTCTAAGCATACCCTTGCTGGAGAGAATCCTGAACTATAATTCACCTGGTCAACATCTAACATCTATACTCCCAAGAATAGTGATGACCTCTTATTTCTTAGAAAATAAAAAAGATGCCAGACCAATGTCTGGTTTGGAAATATATAAACATATAAAGCTATAATTGCACTCAACAATGAACTAAAGGGCCACCATCAGTGAGCTGTTTGACAGTATTACTTGGTCTGTTGTGTGGGTGTTTGGGTGGTTTAGGAGTGGGGAATTTGTAGTTGGTGGGCAGGAGGTGTTTGGGGATTGTTATGTGTGTTGGACCTGGTCTTTGGTGTTAAGTGAATTTCGTTGTATGGGTATACTGGGTATACATGTACAATGACAATAGTTATTATTATTATTATCTTTATTAAATTAATTACTTTTAATTAAACATTAAAAAATGCATGACAAATGCCATTGACTGATGCTAATGGTTGATACGAGTTGCTGCCAGCGTCCTAGGTATCAACCAAATACCATCTTAAGATGTACGATGTTCCAAGTAGCTCAGTTTTTTGTAGTTCTGCTGGTGGTATTGCAGGAAGCTGCAATTTGCTGATGTATGTTATAAAATTCTTGGACATGGTACCAAGTGCCATGATGACAATGGGTATCACTGTTACATGTCTTATTATTATTGTTGTTGTTGTTGTTGTTGTTATTGTTATTGTTATTGTTATTATTATATCTCTTTTATTCATTAAAAATTAAACTCAGTCAACTGGATATTTAAAAATATGTCACAAATACCATTGACTGGTGCTAATGGTTGATACGGGTGGCTGCCAGCGTCCTAGGTATCAACCAAGTACCTTCTTAAAATATATGATGTTCTGAGTAGCACAGTTTTTTGCAGTTCTGCTGGTGTTATTGCAGGAAGCTGCAATTACTTGAATGTCAATAAATTGTATGTTTCGGTATTTGACAA
Source organism: Masticophis lateralis (assembly GCA_030761175.1). Taxonomy (NCBI): domain Eukaryota; kingdom Metazoa; phylum Chordata; class Lepidosauria; order Squamata; family Colubridae; genus Masticophis; species Masticophis lateralis. Next base: position 258,901,855 of record JAUDYJ010000002.1, on the reverse strand, counting down.
CTATGATATCTGGTGTGTTATGTTCCAAGTGACAATCCGTCTGTATTCGAAAGTCCCACAAGATCTCCACCTTCTCATTTTCTATAACTTTTTCCACTTTATGTTCCCATGACTTTTTGGATACAAGAAAGTTGTATTTTTTACATAATGACCAGTGGATTAATTTAGCAACTCGGTCGTGTCTAGCTTTGTAATCAGTTTGTGCGATTTTGCTACATTCACATATTAAATGTGAAACAGTTTTGACTTTGTTGTTGCCAAGTTGGCAGTTTGGATTGTCAGTGGATTTTTGTATCTTTGCTTTCATGGCATTAGTTTGTAGTGCTTGTTCTTGAGCAGCCAGTATTAAACCTTCCGTTTCTTTCTTGATGGTTCCCATTTTAAGACATGCCCATGTAAAGTTGTCATCACATTTTCCTTCAATGTTTTTCAAGTGCTGTCCATATAAAGCTTTGATTTTTCATCCGGCACCGAATCTGCCCGGCTCCTTGGTTCTCTGAGGAGTTGAGGGAGATGAAGCGCCGGAAAAGACGCCTAGAGAGTGGTTGGAGGGTGAGTCGATCTGAATCCGACCGAAAACTAGCTAGGTCCCATCTTAGGACCTATTTGGTGGCGATAAAAGTGGCAAAGCGTAATTACTTTTCCGCTCTTATTGCATCGGCAGATAACCGCCCAGCCGCCTTGTTCAGAGTGACCCACTCCCTCCTACATCAGGGAGCGCGGGAGGACCTCTTGCAAGGGCGGGCTGAGGATTTTGCACAGTATCTGCACGATAAAGTCGCTCAGATTCGGGAAGGCTTGGACTCTGACTGGGTAGATTCCGGCGAGGTGACTGAGGCTGGTCTTGAGAACATTATCTGGGATGAGTTTGATCCTGTGACTTCCGAGGACGTGGACAGGACTTTGAGGAGTCTAAACGCAACCACATGTTTATTGGACCCGTGTCCTTCCTGGCTGGTACTGGCCACTCGGGAAGTTACACGAGGCTGGCTCCAGGGGATTATAAATGCTTCTTTGAGCGAGGGTTTCTTGCCTGCCGCCTTGAAAGAGGCGGTGGTGAGGCCCCTCCTCAAGAAGCCTTCTCTGGACCCGGCTGTTTTGGCAAATTTTCACCCTGTCTCCAACCTTCGCTTTATTGCGAAGGTTGTTGAGAGTGTAGTTGCGCGCCAGCTCCCACAGTATCTGGATGAAACCGTCTATCTAGATCCGTGCCAGTCCGGTTTCAGACCTGGGTACAGCATGGAGACGGCACTGGTCGCGTTGGTGGATGATGTCTGGAGGACTCGGGACAGGGGTTGCTCCTCTGTCCTGGTCCTGTTAGATCTCTCAGTGGCTTTTGATACCATCCACCATGGTATCATGCTGCGTCGGTTGGGGGGTTTGGGGGTGGGAGGCACCGTGCTGCGGTGGTTCTCCTCCTATCTCTCCAACCGATCGCAGTCTGTGTTGGCAGGGGGGCAGAGGTCGACCTCGAGGCGCCTCGTTTGCGGGGTGCCACAAGGGTCGGTCCTCTCGCCGCTCCTGTTCAACATTTATGTGAAGCCGCTGGGTGAGATCATCCATGGTTTTGGGTGAGTTGCCAACTGTACGCTGATGATACTCAGCTGTACATCTCCACCCCTGACCATCCCAATGATGCCCTCGAAGTGATGTCCCAGTGCCTTGAAGCAGTGCGGGTCTGGATGGGGAGGAACAGGCTTCGTCTCAACCCTTCCAAGACCGAGTGGCTGTGGATGCCGGCATCCCGGTATAGCCAGCTGGTGCCATCGCTGGCTATTGGGGGTGAGTCATTGGCCCCCACAGAGGGGGCTCGCAACTTGGGTGTCTTCCTGGATTCACGGCTGTCCTTGGAAGGGCATATGGCGGCCATGGCCAGGGGGGCCTTTTATCAGGTTCGCCTGATGCGCCAGTTGCGCCCCTTTCTGGATCGGGACTCCATGTGCACAGTCATTCATGCACTTGTCACGTCTCGCCTGGACTACTGTAACACTCTCTACATGGGGCTCCCCTTGGGGTGCACCTGGAGGCTCCAACTAGTCCAGAATGCGGCCGCGCGGGTGATTATGGGAGCGACAGGGTGCTCCCATGTGACACCTCTCCTGCGCGAGCTGCACTGGCTTCCGGTGGTCTTTCGGGTGCGCTTCAAGGTGTTAGTTTTGACCTTTAAAGCGCTCCATGGCATGGGACCGGGGTACTTGTGGGACCGCCTGCTGCTACCGATAACCTCCCACCGGCCAGTACGCTCACACAGAGAGGGCCTTCTCAGGGTGCCATCAGCCAAGCAATGTCGGCTGGTGGCCCCCAGGGGGAGAGCCTTCTCTGTGGGGGCACCTACCCTATGGAACGAGCTGCCTCCAGAAATTTGTTTGATCCCGGACCTCCGCGCTTTCTGAAAGGCCCTTAAGACCTATTTATTCCAACAAGCCAGCCTTGCTTGATCGATTTTAATGGGGTTTTAACAAAATTTTTGCTATTATTGATTTTTGGGGTTTTAAATTGGGTATTTTAATGGGGTTGAGACTTTTATTTGGAACGCCAACGATTTAATTCAATTTTAAAATTCTTTTAATGTTTGTATTATATGTGTTTTAATTTGGTTGTTCACCGCCCTGAGTCCCCCTCCCGGGGAGAAGGGCGGTATATAAATTGAAATAAATAAATAAAATAAATAAATATGTAATCTGTCATCCATCTGTTTTTCCTTATATTATGCCTTTGTTTCTGTTGTTTTTATAATATTCTCCGTTTTCACAGCCTGCCGCAATTTTTCTGTACTTTGGCTCACATAATCATTCAAACTTTGTTTTTCTTCTTCTACAGTTTGATGGATTTGCAATATTCTTTTGCCCCCTATTTTTCTTGGCAGGTACAACCTGTTGATGTCACTTTGTGGATGTAAAGTGTGATATATATTGAAAAGTTTGCATGTTTTCCAGTCCAGGTTTTCCAGTTCAGCCAAAGTCCAGTTGATGATTCCATCTGAGTACATATCACTGTATTATACTACTACTACTACTACTACTACTACTACTACTACTACTACTACTATTATTATTATTATTATTATTATTATTATTATTATTATTATTTAATCTGTAGTGAGATTCACAGCCTTTGAGGCTGGTTAATAGTTCAGCAGCTCGAGTCCTAATCAAGGACCTAGGAACTGTTAAGGTATCATCGGAGGATGTAAGCTGTTCCAAGTAAGGTGGATTTTTGTAGAGTCAAAATGTTCAAGTCCAGTAAATTTAGAATTTCTAAATAGCAGGATAGCCCTTTGGGTATTGCTCCAAGGGCTCCAATTACAATCGGGACAACACACGATTTCTTTTTTCACAGTCGCTCAACTTCAATTTGCAAGTCCCGGTACTTTGTGATTTTTTCTTGCTGCTTATCTCCAATCCGTGCATCCCCAGGTATTGCAATGTCAATGAACCATTTTTTCTTTTCAACTACTGTTATGTCAGGTGTGTTGTGGACCAAGTGCCTGTCAGTCTGAATCCTAAAATCCCACAAGATCTTGAGTTTCTCATTCTCTAAAACTTTCTCAACCTGATGTTCCCAGTGGTTTTTGCTGTACTCAAATCCAAACTTCTGGCACAATTTCCAGTGAATGATCTTAGCAATGCAGTCATGGCATCAGTTTGTAGTCAGTTTGTGAAATTTTGCTACATCCACTGATCAGGTGGTTGACTGTCTCATCTTTCTCATTACAGAGGCGGCATTTGCTGTTGGTGGTAACATGTTGAATTTTTGCCTTCATGCAGTTTGTGGCTAGGGCTTGTTCTTGAGCTGCCAAAATAAAGCTTTCTGTTTCTTTTTTCAGTACTCCTGATCTTAACCAGTTCCAAGTTAGTTTCTGATCAGCTTTGCCTTCAATACTTTTCAAGTATTGGCCATGCAGAGCTTTGCTTTTCCAATTTTCAGCTCGCTGCTAAATTACTTCTTTCTTATATTCTGCTTTTGTTTTAGTTGTCTTTAAAAGGCCTCCTTTATTTACTTCCTTAATCATTGGTTCTTCACTTTTCTGGATGTAATCATTCAAGCTGTGTTTTTCTTCTTCCACAGTCTGCTTTACTTGTAGGAGTTGTTGTTGTTGTTGTTGTTGTTGTTGTTGTTGTTATTTCTTCTGCTCAATACAAGGACAAAGGTAACAGTGGGTTGGGGGATAGGAATAGAGGACATAATCAGTCATTTGAGATAAGTGGTTAATAAGTGGCCATTTACAAAAGACACAGTCCTTCCAACTAGCAGTGCAAGCATTTACAATACGTTCTTTCCAAATTTTAAATTTTGTTCATCAGCCTCAAACATTTAGGGACTCCTAAATTAGAACCATTGAGAATTTTGAAAAATACTATACACACACTTATTTAGAATAAATGACCATATGGTGTAAAGATAGTCCTCGATTTATGACCAAAATTGGGACCAGAATTTCCATTGCTAAGCAAAGCAAAGTAATGCCAGATTAAGCAAATTCATTGTTTGCTATGGCACAGTTTTGTCAAAAACTGAAAGTAAGGGCTGATTTTCAGCAAACACAATTCCATTTTCATCATGAAACACAATTATTGTGAAGGCCTTCTTGGACTCTTCCAAGATGCTTCTCCACATGCCAGCTTGGAGGATGAGCCAGTTCCAGGCACATCAGGGGGGATGGTTGCAAAACACCTGGAGGGCAACCGGTGGCCCCGAGCCAAGATCGGCAAAACCAAGCATAGCAGAGCAGTTGCAGGGGAAGTGATGAGACAAACAGCTGGCTGAGTGTGTGACTGTTGAGACACAGCTGCAGCAGGACAGCCCTGAGGCATCAGGCAGAAAGAGCATGCAGTTACAGCTGGCCAGTGCAAATGAGGAGGAACTGGCCACTCCACCTGATCCAAGATACACAGAGTGGAAAAGAGGAATGAGCAACAGCAGTCAACCTGGCTACTCATGAGGTGGCAGCCTTGTCCCTCTAGATGGGCTGCACTGGCACCGGACAACACCTATTTAGCGCAGCAAGAGGATAGGAATGGAGCAGGGAATAATGCTTCCATTTTGGTGCCTAGCAATCTTTGTTGATCTTCCTGACTTAGTGCATGACAGGCTTTTGATTGACCTTGTCTTGGAATTTGATGGTGGACTTTACTTGTGTGGTCTGCTCTAGCTTTATGGATTCATGCAGAACTCATTTCAGAATTGGATTGGGACACTTGTTGAGAGGTTGACTTATTGCTGGACTGAAATTCCCTGGGTAAGATTTCTGGAGGGCTTGAAAGCCTCTATAAACCTCTTAAATCTGCCATGGTGTGTGTGTGCATGTGAGCGGGACAATTATGTGACCACGGGATGCTGCAAATGGCCATAAAAGTAGTAATGTTGCTAAGTGCCCAAAGTGAGGAAACATCACAATGAATTTGGAACATAGTTCTCCATTTTCAGGCTGGTTATAACTTTGCATGGCCATTAATTGACTGGTTGTAAATTGAGGGCTACTTGTATAGTGGAGGTTGCTATACGAAAGGCAATTTGGTTAATTTGTATCTGTTTCTCTAACTGTTTCTGCTTGTTGGAATTATGTGCTGCCCATCTCATCTGGAGGTGACTCTTGGCTTGTTTTATATTAGTGTGTAGCTTTTCACTGTACATCATTTTGCAAGAACCTATTTCCAAAGCAATAGACCAAAGTCATTTCACAAGGGCCTGTCCAACATTTGCTTCTACTTTTCTGTTCATTCCAATGCCACAGGAAAAGGTATTTATCATATTTTTCAGATTATAAAACACACTGGAGTATAAGAAGCACCTTAGTTTTTGGGGAGGAAAATAAGAAAAAAATAATAATCTGCCTACCCGCATCCATCTGGCTAGCATCCTTAGAAAACATCCTGGAACAGGTATGTTAGCCTGATTCAGCACAAGCAGCTGATTGAAGGGTGGATTGGCCTCCTGGAATACCCCCAATCAGCTGTTCCCAGAGGTGAACTTTAGCAACAGGTTTCCTGGTTGTGAGCCTGCATGAAAACAGCCTCTCAAATGGAGCTTTCAGACGCTGAAAATGAAAGCCAAGGAATGGGCAATGGTCTGTGGCAATCCTTGCAGTCTGGAACAGGTATAAAATGTGACAATCGAAGGCCAAAGGGTGGGGACAAAGGGTGGGGCCAGCAGGTGGACAGGACTACATTAGGTATATAACACACCCAAATTTTCACCTCCTCTTTTGGGGGAGTGCATATTATACTCTGAAAAATATGGTAAATCTAGTGGACTTCCCCATCCCCTTGTTTTAGTTGGAAGCAATAATACATGTAAACCTATCTGGAAGCGTTAGCAGATAGGAAAAATAACACAGGTAAAAAGGGAAGCAGGTAATAGATTCTGAAACAGCACAGTAATACAAACAAACCTGGAAGGAGAGGGATGCTTGATGAGGTCAAGTTAAATGCAGTAGCAAGGATTCTCCATCCCCTTATTATGGACAAAAGATAGTATTACCACACTGAAAAGATACCTTTACAACCACTATCACTCAGTGGATTGAGGATCTGATTGCACTTGCTACCTTTGAGGAGGTTGCCTATAGATGTAGACTTTGTATGGACAAATACAATGAAATGTAGCAGTCATTTATACAAAATATGGTAGGTTAAAACTCATGGTACTTATATAAATGCACTAGAAATATATATATATATGCTTGAAGAATAATTGCATTAGATTATATAGATTTGTAACTATTTACCGTTAAAATGATATACTATACTTTTTTCTTTGTATTTTTCCACTTTCTTTTAAAAGCACTTTTCAGGTGTTATTTTCTTTTCTCTGACTATGTATGTACTTTTCTTTTTTGCATTTCTTCTATTTCTTTTGTGTCACTATTTTAAAAGCAACAAAAGAATAAATTAAAAATGTTAGACCCAGCAGCAATATTTATACCACTACCCAAATTTTACAAGCTTTACCTTTAGCTAAGTTATGGATGAGCCCAGCCTCTTTAATTCGTATTATGTGGACCCAGAACATAGGTTAACTCACAAATGAATTGTGTGAACCCAACCAGCATAAGGTAGCAGGAGACATCTTGATTAATAGAAAAGAGTAGATTTTATAGAATTCTTACTTAATTCTTAAATGTTTGAAAACACCAGCTGAAACAAAAAGGAAAGTGTTACAAGAGAATTTGAGGGCTGCACTGTGATACATTTGTGAGATCCCTGATGTTCTTTCTTGTTTTCTTCCAGACATTTCATTACCCAACTAAGTAACATCATCAGGGTTAGAAGGAAATGGGGTTTGCTCTCTTTATATACACATGGCTAGCCCTATCAATGTTGGTGGGAGTGTTTTTGGTAAGTCCTTGATTAGACTGTTGTTTACTCTTTGTTGGTTGGTTGGTTGGTTGTTTGGTCAGAATTGGTGGTTTCTTGATTGAAGTATTGTTTATGTGTGAGTATTGGTCCAGTGTTAATCCTGGTGTTAATTTCTGCTTATCTAGATGTTGATTGCTAGTGGGATACTCTTTGATGCCTATCTCCCAATGTGGACTGCAGTCATCATAAATTATTCATTTGTATTCTGCCCTCTATTTTCAGTAAGATCTAGACGACAAAACAAACTGAAATTCACACAATGCTGAGTTACTGAATGTTTGTCAGTTTCTACTGAAATATGTAGTAATATCTGAAATACCTGTCCTAAGCAGTGGTGGGATTCAAATTTTTTTACTACTGGTTCTGTGGACATGGCGTGGCTTGGCTTAGTGGCATGGTGTGGCTTGGTGGCATGGCAGAAGAAGGTTACTGCAAAATCCCCATTGCCTCCCTGCTCCAGGGGAAAGTTTCTGCAAAATCCCCATTCCCTCCCCATCCCACTAACCTGCTTTCCAGCTCTGTTCTCCCATGCAGGGCAACAAAAGAAGACCCAGCCAATCATCTGAGACTCGATCAGCTGAGACTCAGGAGGGCCAGAGGTGGTATTTGCCGGTTCTCTGAACTACTCAAAATTTCTGCTACCGGTTCTCCAGAACTGGTCAGAACTGACTGAATACCACCTCTGATTCTAAGTACCTGTCCTCATGCCACTTTCAAGGAAACTGTAGCTTTTCTTCCCAGCTTTGAATAGTTCCAACAGGATAAAAGTTTCACGCTAACTTATATATTCCAGTTTCTGTTACTTGTTACAATGTTACACATTTTGGCAGGTTTAAAGTTAATAACTTGGTTAATAACTAACTAACTAGAGAAAAATACAAATTTCTATCCAGACCTTTCTAATTGGTTGATTAATGCTGAAGATAAAATGAATGCTCAGCATCCATACACTTTCTGCTCCTTCTTCTCCAAATTGAGGTCAACTTTTTTCTTGAGCTGTTTCTTTGCTTTTTATAGAACGTAGTTTCAAACACACCTACTTTCTGTCTATTACCATCTCTTGAATCCTTACTTGTTTGTTCTGAAGTAAGCCGCTTTTCAAAACAAATACTGTATTTGTTCTACCAATTATCATTGAAAAGCGGCTTACTTCAGAACAAACAAGTAAGGATTCAAGAGATGGTAATAGACAGAAAGTTGCTTTCAGAATTTCTTTGAGTGGAGGGATGAATGTTTGTGAAATTGCCACTAAGAAGTGTGCTTACAAGGCTAAATAAGGGTGAATATCACATCTTTTGATTGTTGTACAATCATCTTTCCTTTGTCACACCCTTCAGTAAAAAAAACAAGGGAAGGTATTGCAAGAGAATCCTTTCTTCTGAGTTTGGGTCACAATGTAAAAGTGAGAAGGAAGGATATCTTTAGCATGAGTGGTTCCATCAGTGATGAAAACATTAAAAACATCATCAAGATAAATTCAAAAGTCATTCCAAAATGTGATGAGAATAAAGCAGAAAAAGAAAAAAAAACCACCTTCTTTTGTAAGGAAGGAAAGCAGAATATTGCAAGACAATTTTAACAACATCATTTTGTTCTGGTATCTTCACAATTGTCTTGCTTTCTCCTCTTCTTTTCTCAACCTTTTCCCTGTGGTATATTTTCATTCTGTAGTTTGATGCAAATTCAGCAATAAAACACACACACACACACACACACACACACACACACACACAGCCAGACAAGTACTTTCTCAAACATGCTTTTATGGACGTTTAGAATGATACATTGAATTAAGGCCATCGGTTTAGTTGTTTTTCAACTTAGATGAGAATCTATTATATTCATTCCCACTTATCTGATAAGCAAAGGAATTTAGATGAATTCTTCATTTTATGATATAGTATATAGACATGAAGTAGTGTTTAGACAAGTTTATTCTGAATTCCAATAAAAAGCAATGAGTCACTTGGACCATATGTGAAATGATATATTTAAAATTATAAATAGAAATATTAAGAATATTATATTTTCAGTTGTCTGGATGTGAATTACATTCCTTCATTATGAAAAGCTTCTCTTCAGAATATCAAAATAGCTGAAGACAGCAGATGCTGGAAGGGTTGGCTTTAAAAATGTTAAAATTTATTTTATTATATACTTAAATATATAGACACACCAATAGCTACATCAAAAGATGTGTGTCTCTGGTTGTGCATATACATATGACTTTTATAACTTCATTCCATTATTTGACAGTTTTGACAGACATTATTGATTTGGCCAGCCACTGCGGCTAACTATAAGGGGACAATGTGACAGTTTTATGTAACAAAAGCCAGAGTGTCATGTCAGCTGAACAAAGTGTTGTACAAAGTGACAGCAGGACAAAAACGCCTTTCAGACTTAATTTTCTGCTTCGTTCCTTCTCCCCTGAAATGCAGTAGGTGACACAAATTAGCAGGATCGAGCAAAAGGTCTACCTTAGTTTCCCTTGTTATATACTTGATTCTTTTTCCCTGAAAGCTGTGTGTGTGTGTGTGTGTGTGTTCAAGAAAAATTGAGCAGCTTATAGTAATCAACCTACCCCTATAGGAGAAAATATATCCTTTATCAAGGAGCTTTATATATTTTCCCAGGTGGCTTTTGGGAAGGGATGAAAAGGAGGGAGGAAGCGCCCCCTCCCATCTGGTAGGTCATGCCTACGAGACACATTCTGTCAAATCTTAAAAGCAACTACAGCTTTGCCTGTGGGATACCTATAATTATTATGCAGCACGGCCTTATGCCTGCTGTAGCTCATTGTTCCACTAACACAAGCCTGAATGAGAACACTGGCTCCAGGCTGTGAGTTGATAAAGTGCAACTTTTCGATTTTGCTCCAGCATTGTGTCAAAGCCATGAGTGACATCTTTGGCCTACCTTTGGGCTGAGCAGATTGAATCTGTCACACTGAGTTAAACAATGACTGGAGGACATAACCTTAGCAGGCCCTGTCATTTTTTTCCTAGTAATTCAATCTACATTTAATCAATGAAAGTAATTTCTTGTTTGTTTAAGTCTCATATTTGTGGGTCTTGAGGATGCTAAAGAAGCCTTCTTCTACCCATACTTCTTGAACCTGAGCTAGCACGTCAGCAGTAAAAGAGACCATAGGAAGAACGGCTGTTACATATTATAGTCTCTTTCAGTCATATTTGATATTTATTGTTCCATTTGCTACCCTAACTTTGCCAAACTCTAATATTTAGTTCATTTACTTATTTACTCATTCGTTCATTTTTAACCCATTGTAAATGAAAGACTGATTGGTTGACATGTATACCAATAATATGGCCATAGTTTGATATATTTTAAACAATCAGTCAAAAAATAAAAATCATGAAAACAATTTAGTAACCAAAAGTGCTATTTAGCCCCTTTTCATTTTTAAAAAAAAATTGATTTATATGCCGCCCTTCTCCAGAGACACAGGGCGGCTTACGATGTGTTAAGCAATAGCCTTCATACTTTTGTATATTTTACAAAGTCAGCTTATTGCCCCCACAAACTGGGTCCTCAATTTACCTACCTTAGAAAGGATGGAAGGCTGTTCAGTTTTGCATTCAGATAATTCTAAACCTAATTGACAGAGGAAGTTATCATTTCTATTGCTGATATTTACTCTGAACAGACTATTCTGGGGAATAACAGTATCCCAACAGTAAGAATACTGTTATTTACTTAGCCTCCAAATGTATCCTATCTCATCAACAATATCCCGTGATCTTTACTTTGGATAAGCCAGCCAATCTCAATGTACATACAAAAAAAATTGAAATCACAAATGGCAAGCACCAACAATCAACTAGGAGTACATTCAACCCAAAATGGCATTATAAAAACCAAATCCACCAAGAAAGTAAAACAAAGTGAATTTGTTTAAACCATTTCACAAGCTTTCTTCCAAATTAAACAAAGACCAAGATTTCATGTAACACTCTATCTGCTAGCTATTCAATGAAAGAATATCTGTGTCCTATCTAGCTGCTGCTTCATACTTGGTCACTTATAAAATATTTTTTTCACCATCTTCTCACAACAACCAATGCATGTATATAAAATAATCCACCCAAAAGATTATGTTATATATGCATCTGATGATAATACATATAGTTCTTAAGGTGCATTTTTTTTTCTGGAGAAGATAAAACTACTGATGATCATCTCACAAGAATTAAGAAGATAATGTCCTTACTCTTGCTATATAGTAAACTATATTATTCCATATTCCATATATACATCGGGATACCCTTTGCCTTTGTTTCAAGCCATTCCTCTTAATGAAACCAGCCAGGAGTCACTTATGCAAGTTCAAGGACTTTATTGATTGGTTTGCTGGCCTTAATCAAAAGCTGCCTTCCATTCCACTCATAGTGATTAAGTATAAGGGAGGCTGACATTAAGCCCCTGAGTTTTTATTAGTTGCATCAAATGAAGCAGTCAGCATTTCCAACCTGACATTGCCAAAAAAGACAGAAAGACAACAATGTTGGAGAAAATTTGGAGATTATAGAAATGTTGAACAGTTTTTATTAAATCTATGTAAGTTAACAGAGAAGCAGCACAGGAGGAGGAATCCAGTTATTGCTTTCTGTGTTTTGGAAATGAAGTGTCCATTCTTCATTCTTGAGGTGTACATGGAGAGGGATCCACAGGAGAATGCCCAAAAAGTCAATAAGGCTCAAGATTGACTCAGCCTTCTATCCTTTCAAGGTAGGTAAAATGAGGACCCAGATTGTGGGGGCAATAAGCTGACTTTGTATTAAAAAGAACACTCTTGGGAGGGGGGAGGTGAAAGCCCTACTAAGCAGGTATATAGAAAAATATGAAGGCTATTGCTTTATGCATTGTAAGCCACCCTGAGTCTCCGGAGAAGGGCGGCATATAAATTAAATTTTTTAAAAAATATCATCAATACAATTGCATGGGAACTACTGTCCTCTTGACTTTTTAAAACCTTTCCTGTAGATGCCATCTCTCATGTGTGGACCAGATTAATCACATGGACCAGATGGAACCAGATTAGTCCTAGACTTCAGAAAGGCTTGCACATCTGTCTAGAAACTACTGGTTTTTTAAATGCCAGAGACAATATGCTTGGACTACAAAAGAGAGTGAAACAAAGCAAGGCAGCCATTTTGTCTTTAAATCAAGGGGGCTCCCTTTTGGTTTATTTTATTTTTTATTATATTTATTAAATTTATTGACCACTCATGAAGCAGATTGGGAGTGTAGTTTGCTTAAAGCTTCATTAAGGAAATTTCCTTTCCAAAATCTGCAGTCTTTGTTAGCATTTTAAAGAGTTTCTAATAATTCAAACTTCAGAAATAAAAAGAAGGTTGAATTCTAGATTGGACCTGGAACCTATTATTTCCAACTATTCAGCACATCATCCCACCACAGTGGCATAATCCATAGGAAGCAAACTCAAGAAGGGCTACTTTTCTTAAACAGTAGTAGTAGGGTTAACATTTTTTCACAGCAAATAAGAGAACAATTATTGATAAAAATAAATAAAAGTAGGCTATCCTATACAATCGTTAATTGTCATGGATTTTGGATTAAATTTAGAAAAATTAGACCTAAAAAACTTGCATAAAAATATGAAATACAATTTTCAAGTCCTATTCATTAGATAAAATATAACAACAAGAGAAGAGGGGGATGGAGGGAAGAAAAGTTGGTATTGATGTCATTAAATCTGGATAATAATTAAGAATGAATAGAGGAGGAAGTAATTTTTTTAAAAAAAATGGATTGGGAGGTATCACAACTTTTCTTAACTTGAGGTTAAGATGTGGTTAAGAATTCCTGTAGATTTCAATCTCAATATATCTGCAGCAGGGGTGGGTTCTAAATTTTTTTACTACCGGTTCTGTGGGCATAGCTTATTTTGTTGGCATGGCTTGATGGACATGTGACAATTATTTAGGATTTAGTAGAGGTACTGGTCTACCACCGGTTCGGTGACATCATATTGTCACCACTACCTGCTCGGGAGAACCTGGCCGAACCGGGAGGAACCCACCACTGATCTGCAGGCATTTGTAAGACTTTACTTCTAAATATACTTACTGTAATTCAGAATTAAAACAAAGAATGCTATTCCCACCATTTTTGAAAATATAAAATTTTGCTAATAATATGGTTATTTCAGCCTTAGGTAAAGTCCAACAGGTCTTTGGCATTCAAAGAATAGAAATGGATTGTCCCTCTTAGTAGTAGTCTTCCGTCACTGGAATAATTTCCCCTCTAAGGTTAGATGCACGTTGATTTTATTAATGGCTTGGGACAAAATGACAGGAACATGTTTTGTCCCACATTTTGTGTTTAAGAGAGCAAGTCATTTGATGACAGCTACAAGTTTATCTGCAGCTTGTAATCATTTGTTCATTTTTTATTGATTTTATGAATGAATTTATGATTTTATTTTTTTTATCTCACATATCTTCCAGAATTGGAAGAATAGGCAGCATATAAATTTAGATAAATAGATAAATGTACAGATGGTCCTTAACTTACAGTCAGTTGCTTAGTGACTATTCAAAGTTACAACAGCACTAAAAACAAGTGACAACGAGTCCTCACACTTACAACTATTGCAGCAGTTGTAAGTTACGTGATCAAAATTTGGGCACGTATTTACAATGGCTGCAGCATCCAAGATTCATGTGATCACCTTTTGTGACATTCCCAGCTGGCTTCTGGCAAGCAAAGTTAATTGGGCAAGCCAGCTTGACTCAATAATTATACGATTCACTTAACAACTGTAATAAAAGGCCATAAAATCAGGTGGAACTCATTTAGCATCTCTCTTGCTTCAAAGGTGGGTTTCAGCAGGTTCTGTCCAATTCTGGAGAATCGGTAGCGGAAATTTTGAGTAGTTCAGAGAACTGGTAAATATCACCTCTGACTGGCCCTGCCTCCATCTATTCTCTGCCTCCCGAGTCCCAGCTGATCAGGAGGAAATGGGGATTTTGCAGTAACTTTCCCCTGGAGTGGGGCGGGAATGGAGATTTTACAGTAACCTTCCCCTTGTTGTGACCTAGGATTCCTGAGTCAGGAAGTCCCAAAAACCTGTTTTTTAGTCCCAAAAACCTGTTTTTTAGTCCCAAAAACCTGTTTTATTGCAACAGCTGTGAATTATGTTCATTCACAGCTGAGTCCCAATTAGTTGCAAAAAGTCCTTTGGGAGAAGTCCTTCAGTATAATCACCAACCTTTATCTCCCTTGACACTTTGCCAAAGACCTACTTGGCAAAGCCATGAATGCCCACAGAACTGGTAGTAAAAAAAAAATACTGAATCCCAGCACTGTCTTGCTTGGTAATGGAGATTTTGGTTCCAACTGTGGTCGTAACTCGAGGTCTATTTCTAATGAGAAATGTAGCAGATCTCCAGAAAACATAAGAAATTAATATTTGGTGAAATCAATAGAGACTGAACTTGATAAAGTTATCTAGGTGAAGAAAAATAAATTTAATTTGTTGAAACATCCTGAATACGAATCAAGCCTGTGCAAAACCCTGTGCACAGGGTTTTAAGCAAAATGAAAACAAAATATATTGTAAAAGATAGAAAAGAATGCTGCAGTAAACACATTTATTTTATTGTTTTGCTTCTCAGTATTACAATTTTATTTTAATTTTGAAACCTCTTCTCTTGCCAAAAGCTCAGGGAAGGTTATATTTTAAAACAATTCATTGAAACTTCCTGCAAATATATATATATATATCTCAACATATATGAATATATATATATATATATATATATATATATATATATATATGTATGTATGTATGTATGTATGTATGTATGTATGTATGTATGTATTCATATATGTATTCATATATGTTGACTTTTTTTTCTTAATTGAGAGCGACTGACATTTGTGCAATTTTACCATCCCATTAAAATCCAATTTCTACTCCGGAATGTGAATTGGTGGATCTTTTCACCTTAGCTGATAGTTCCTGCATTAATTCAGAGTATCCTTCTAGCCCCTGCAGAACAAAAAGCATTTCTGCACATAGTTGGTGAAATCTTCACAATTCTGCTGTTAACCTACTTCTCCTCAAATGACTGACTTCAGTCCAATGTGCACACTGTGGATTTGAATAGGGCAATAGCAGGAGACTAATTACACCGGCATTTCAGAGAAATTACATGATAAATTTGCATTGGCTGTGTCTGCATCCCCATTCATTTCTCCTCCGCATGCACTGATGATTTGAATAAAGAAGGGAAGCTAGCTGCTGGCTAAGTTTCAGAATTCAGATGGCGATTTTGCAAATTGTCATATAATTTTATACAATTTGGCTGTAAATAATTTCGGAAGGAAAGAAGGAAAGTATATAGGAAGGAAGGAAGGAAGGAAGGAAGGAAGGAAGGAAGGAAGGAAGGAGAGGAGAGGAGAGGAGAGGAGAGGAGAGGAGAGGAGAGGAGAGGAGAGAAGAGAAGAGAAGAGAAGAGAAGAGAAGAGAAGAGAAGAGAAGAGAAGAGAAGAGAAGAGAAGAGAAGAGAAGAGAAGAGAAGAGAAGAGAATTTTTTATTGGCCAAGTGTGATTGGACACACAAGGAATTTGTTTTGGTGCATACATGCTCGGTATACATAAAAGAAAAGATACATTCATCAAGAATCATAAGGTACAACACTTAATGATAGTCATAGCGAACAAATAAGCAATCAAATCATATTATGAAACAGTCAATATAAATCATAAGGATGCCAGCAACAAGTTTACAGTCATACAGTCATAAGTGGGAGGAGATAGGTGATAGGAACGATGAGAAAATTAATAGTAGTGCAGATTTAGTAAATAGTTTGACAGTGTTGAGGGAATTATTTGTATAGCTGAGTGATGGCATTTGGGAAAAAATTGCTCTTGTGTCTAGTTGTTCTGGTGTGCAGTGCTCTATAGCATCATTTTGAGGGTAGGAGTTGAAACAGTTTATGTCCAGGATGCGAGAAAGGAAGGAGCTGAATTTCAACATTTATCCTTCTCTCTGCAGCTCTGCATCATGTGAATCTGAAACAAATGTTTAGGTTGGATTAATAAACCAGATGCAAGAATACAGCAGAGTTGTTCAAGACAACAGAAGCAGAAATCAGGGTTTAAAATGAATAACAACCAAGGAGATGATCATGAGGAGAATGAACATGGAAGAAATAATCCTTGACAACTGTAAACTCATGAGAAGAATTGACCATAAACCAAATTGAGAGGAATTAGGGAGAGAACATTTAAATTTACCTTTCTTTCAATACTTAGCATATGGAAGAAGCCTTACCTTAAGCCAAGGGTGTCAAACTCAATTTCATTGAAGGCCACATCAGGATTGTGTGTCCCCTTGGGGGACCAGGGTGAGTGTGGCCTGACATCACTCATGTCAGAGCACCTCTGGTGGCACAAATGCTCTGCCAGCAAAAATGGGCTCCCATGCTCAGTTTTCAGCTCCGAAGGCTTCCTGCAACCCTCTGCCAGTGAAAACAGAGCTCAGGAGGCCTCTTGCAGCCTTCGTGAGCTCCATTTTTGTCTGCAACTGCCTCCTGCAACCCTCTGTCAGTGAAAACAGAGCTTGGGACAGCTGCCCGCAGCCCTCACAAGCTTGTTTTAAGATGTGATGGCCTCCTACAACCTTCTGCCAGTGAAAATGGAGCTCGGGAGGGCTGCCGACCTCCATTTTCACTGGCAAAGGCACCACAGGCTGGTCCTTTGCTGTTTCCAGGGAGGCCCCGTGGGTCAAATCTAAACACCCCCATGGGCCGGATCCAACCCCTGGGCCTTGAGTTTGACACCCCTGCCTTAAGATTTCTATTGGCGTTTAGAATCCAGTGTCTCCATCCATCTTTCACATCCTTCTTTCTCTTATTTATTCTTTCGCCATATGAGGGAAATTGTTTGTAATTTATTTTAAGATTGTTTGCCATCTAGAGTCACTTGTTGAGATGGATAGCTGTACATACTGAATGGATAAATAAGTGAAGGAATAAAATTGTTTCCTGGTTGGATTCTCTTCCTTTTAACTGTATAGTAAAACACGAGTAGTAGAAGTTTCATTTAGCTTACAATTTTATGTAGCAACCCCTGTTAGTTATAAGAACAGTTATCATCAATTTGGGCACACAATTGTCAAGTCCAAGGAACCAAGGATGACATGAGGAATTATTTCAGGGTAGTTTCTTTATTATTGCTTGCCTAGACACAAGAATCTTGCCAAACTAAAGCATTTATCTGCATAACTATTAGATATTTTCTATGAATTGCCTTAGGTGGAATATGCCTTTGTTCTCTTTCTGCATACAAAGTTTCTAAGTCAGTGTTTCTCAACCTTGGTAGCTTGAACATGGGTGGATTTCAACTCCCAGAATCCCCCAGCCAGCAACGGGGGTTGGATTCTGGGAGTTGAAGTCCATCTTCAAGCTTCCAAGGTTGAGAAACAGTGTTCTAAGTTGTGTTGTGTCTTTGCTCCTTGGGAATGATCCCCTCCCTCCTGTGACTCTGGACTACATCTCACGACAGTACTAGCCAGAGTTTAACAGAAGCAGGTTTTCACAAATGAAGGTGAGTATATGTGTCTCAAGATAATGTTACAGGATCCAATCTGGTTCTCCCTGAAGATGGGCTCCAGCATGAATCTGAAATCTCAGAAGACCAACCCATGTTGGACCCTACAAGCAGGTTGTTCACAAAGTCCAGATTCACTTTAGCAGGTTCATGTTATGATATGCAAGCTAAGATTTCAATATAGAGGTTATCTCACATGTGAACATTCCAACCAGGAGGTCTTATCAGCAGACTTATACATATAGGTTGTATATTTGAGACTTTTACAAACATTCTGACTAGGCACATTTCAGACAGTTGTACAGCATGTGGTATGATATTGATTGATTGATTGATCCATCCATTCATTCATTCATTCAATTTCTATAGCTGACTCTGGGCAGCTTATAAATCTAAAATTATAAAATTAAACTATTTATAACACTTTAAAACACTAGAAAATCTGAAAAATGAATAAGTATAAACAGAAGCCATAATGATTAATCAACTAATAGTAAAGCCAAATAACAGGTCCCTTAACACATTCTAAGCCTCAGGCCTGGGTACAAAGCCAAGCTTTTAAAGTTTTACGAAAAGTCAACAGGATTGGGGTCATTCTAATGGGAGAATATTCCATAAGCAAGGGCTACAGCAGAAAAAGGCCATATTTCTAGTTCTTTCCAGTGTACATTTCTTGGCAGCATGTCCAATCTGTTGGATCAGATTTGGTGAGTAGAAACTCTTGGAAAAAGATGGTCCCTTAGGTAATGGTACCAAGCTATGTAGGTCTTTAAAGGTGACAACCAACACCTTGAGTTGCATCTGGAAACATACTGGCAATCAGTGCAGCTCAGAGAATGGTGGTGTTACATATGCCATGTAGTTGGCACTATTTACTACACATCAGGGGTGAAATCCAGTTTCTGGAGAACCGGTAGTGGAAATTTTGAGTAGTTCAGAGAACTGGCAAATACCACCTCTGGCTGGCCCCAGAGTGAAGTGGGAATGGAGATTTTGCAATATCTTTCCCCCAAGAGTGGGGAGGGAATGAGGATTTTGCAGCATCCTTCCCCTGTCATGCCCACCAAGCCACGCCCACCAAGCCATACCATGCCCACCAAGCCACACCCACAGAACAGTTTAGAAATAAAAAAAAATTGGATTTCACCACTGCTACACATACAACTGCATTTTGCACCTGTTGAAGTTTCCGAATGCTGTTCAAGGACAGGTCCATGTATGTGTTGCTCCAGATTTAAATTACATTATGATGATGATGATGATGATGATGATGATGATGATGATGTTACTTTTAAACTTGAGAAAATAAGTTATAGTTTGCTATCAAGGATTTTTCCAAATGACGCCTCATTATTTCTTTACTCTTCGAAGGGATTCCATAGGATGATACTGATAAGCAGAACAGTGATCAAAAAGTCACTGCTAATACAGGGATTAAAGCACAAAACATGCTAAACTGAAATATTTATCATTAAATATTGTCAGAAATGATAAAACAAATTAATTACATTTCCACTGATTACCTAGGAACATAGCCATTTGTTCTCTGATACATGTGTACACCCACAGCCACTCCCCCCCCTCTCTCTCTCACACACACTGTAGTGTAAGAAAGGATCACATACCATGCAATCAATTCGTCTCTAATCCATTGTAAATTTCTTAAAAGAAAAGGATAGGATATTATACAATACAAAAGCTTTATTTGGATACAGACAGCATATAATTTAGTTATATCTTTCTGCTTAAAGTCTTCTAAAGAAATAATAGATATAAGCCAAGGACTAAGGACGATGTTTATAAACCTTGTTGATGCTTTCAATACATCTATGAATAACATAAGATAAGAAAAACTCATGTTGAATATAAGTCTGAAATGAATACTCTTCATAAGAAAAAGAAATGCATGTTGAATGAAAAGGTCAAATCTTCCATTTTGTGTAGATAAACTGTCAACATTCTTCACACATTGTAAAAGGGAAACTGAGGTCACATTCAAAGCAACTCTAGTAGCCAAGAAGACAAATAACAAAGCTTTTAGAAGGTTGGGGAGGGATGTAGTATAAATTTATGGAATTCTTTGGGCTTTTAGAGCCGAGCAAAATGGTGAGATATGGAATTATAGATGGGATTGTAGAAACGAAAAGCTATGGTTGATGTCAAGGCTCTTGTCAAGACTCTACCAAGTGGGGACAAGTAAGCAGAATTGATGAAGATAGTAAACATTTCCTTTTTCCTCACAGGGGAAAAAATGTTTGTGGAATGTTAACAAGGCCATGATCTTGGAAGATCAACATAAAAAGAAGGAATATGAGGTACAAATATGAGTATCTTCAGGAACTGAGTGGAAGATTAAGGTTAGCATTAATTATAATATGGCCAGGAAGGATGAAAAATAATAATAATTTTAAAAAATAGAAGGTCAAGCACTTCCATTCCTCCCATTCAGAAGATTGTTTTTAGACTCCTAATCAGTGGAATTTAAATAATTCCAACAACATTCAGTGACTGTATTTCTAATTTCCAGAGAAAAACATCTTGTATTTATATTTACTCCTTGCATCTGTGTTCAATTATATAAATACAAGTTTTTGGGTGTGTATTTGTAAGTGAATGATTGTAATGAGTTTCAGAACAGTGGTTATTTTTGTTGAAAAGGTAAGATGGTTTGAGATAGAAGACAACTGTGTGTGTCAGTTAGTTAGATTTACATGATTTATAGAGCTTTAATAAATCTTAAATTTACATATATTCTTCTTGTAAATGTCTGCCCATCAGTTAGCAGAGATAGA
Source organism: Masticophis lateralis (assembly GCA_030761175.1). Classification (NCBI taxonomy): domain Eukaryota; kingdom Metazoa; phylum Chordata; class Lepidosauria; order Squamata; family Colubridae; genus Masticophis; species Masticophis lateralis. The sequence goes on along the minus strand of JAUDYJ010000002.1, from coordinate 258,881,099 downwards.
AAGATGTGTCTAAAATCAAATAACCTAGGCTAAAATTGAGTTGGAAAGGAAAATATCCTTAAAAAACTAAATTAGCAAAGGAAGCTGTGATTTTTCAGAGTAAGGTTGAGGGGTCAGAAGGACAAAAAGAAGGGTTCGGATAATGGCAACAACTGCCTGATAAAAAGATGCACAAGCCCTACTATCATAAGTACATTAGGACACATATTTCCAGGATGAATGTAATTTTGTTCATAAAAGAATAATACAAGACTTTGCAAAGGCTTTTCCATATTTGCCTCAAGTTTCTTTGAGACAGAAAGACAGGATAAAAATTCAGATTAGTGAAAAAATGGAAAGCCGAATTGTAGAATCTGTGGGGGATATGTGAATTTCAAAAGAGAATTAAAACTGAGTTACTAATCAAGATGAAATTATGAAAAGTAGAGCCAAATACATGTCTCCCCCCAGAGGTGGTATTCAGCAGGTTCTGACCAATTCTGGAGAACCAGTAGCGGAAATTTTAAGTAGTTTGGAGAACTGGTAAATATCACCTCTGACTGGCCCCTCCCCCATCTATTCTCTGCCTCCCGAGTTCCAGGTGATCGGGAGGAAATGGGGATTTTGCAGTAACCTTCCCATGGAGTGGGGAGAGAATGGAGATTTTACAGTATCCTTCCCCTGCCACACCCACCAAGCCACGCCCACAGAACCGGGAGTAAAAAAATTTGAATCCCACCACTGGTCTCCTCCTCTCCAGATGCTTTAAGGGAAAACCATGTTAATGACTTCCTGTAGAGAATAGTTCTTGATCTGAAATGTCAAAGTCTGAGAGAACTTTCAAAAATGAAGTGCTGTCTCCCCAGAGATAATAAAACAACAACAACCAATAGATTTAAACATACAAAAAGAATTACAATATTTTATAAGATTGTGAGCTATAAACTTCCTGGTTTAAACATTTATCCAGCCTCTTACAGCCAAAACAAACAATGTACTTGTGACAATACGACGTGTTCTCTTCTATATTGGGCCACATGAATTCAATGTAATATTTCTCTATATTTCTACAGACACTTCTTTCTGAACAAAAGATTTTCTGTCTGCATTTCTTGTCATTTTTTCTTTCAAGAACAATCCTATTCTCAAACTCTGTGCAGAATTCAGCTATTATTGTTTAGGGTCATAAAGGTGTATTGTAGGATGAAAAAATACCCATACTTAGCTCATTGTCTTGACAGAAATGGAGTACTAAAGTGAGAAGCAACTACACTTATAGTAGAACGTGAGTTTTTGAAGTTAAAAGTGAAAAAGCTGGATGTGGGCTGAATAACACATTCAAAGTGAGGTTTGGAGCTTCTTTTGGTAATAGATGAATCTATCTACTATGGGTTAGAATGGATTCTTTTTTTCCCCTGGTCTCTAGTTTTGTTCCATCTAATTTTTGTTACGGGTGTTTGTATGTAGGTCTTTGGTTATTTGGGTCTTCTCCCGCGTAGAATTGGAAGTATCTTGGCGACGTTTCGACGAAGTCTCATTCGTCATCTTCAGGCTGGTGTTCTCGGCTTCGTTCCTAGAAGAACGAAGCCGAGAACACCAGCCTGAAGATGACGAATGAGACTTCGTCGAAACATCGCCAAGATACTTCCAATTCTACGCGGGAGAAGACCCGAATAACCAAAGACCTACACACACGCACACACACACACACACACACACACACACACACACACATATATATATATTCTTGTTGCATATCAGTGTGCATTTTCATCTAAACATATACTGCAGTTTAAAAAGAGAGAGAGGCGTTCATTTGTTATTGCAAATTGCATTTTAGAATCCAGGAAATGTGATTATTGGAAGCTTAGATCCCATTTCAGTTTGGAAAGTTGTATTGCAACCAATGCTTTTAATCACTTTTAATTTATAGAACTGAGAGTGAGCAGTAAGTTTTCCAAGTTTTCTGACATCAAATTATTTAGAGTGGTTAATTAGAAGAACAGCAGTAAAAGGGCAGGTGATGTAAGGATGCACAAAATGTTCTGTTTTAGAATGTTTTAAGCCTGAAAACAGCTGTTCCAAGCTTATATAGGTCATTCTGAGTGTTTCATAAAATCTGAAATAAGATTCCTCTTAAGGATGTGTAGATGTTAAACTATGATCACATTACCATACATTACCAGCATCTACTGCATGCCACATGTGGCACGTGGAGCCATATCTGTGGGCATGTGACTGTTGCTCCAGCTTAGCTCCAGCATACATGCACATGCAGGCCAGCTGATTTTCGGGCCTTCCAGGCCCACCTGAAGTTGGGAAATGGGCCATTTCCAGCTTCCGGGAGGGAAGGGGATGGCCATTTTCACCCTTCCCAGACTCCAAGAAAGCCTCTGGAGCCTGGGGAGGCTGAAAAACAAGCCTACCAGCCCACAGTGCCATCGCGTGCCAAAAGTGGGGGCAGCGGGGGAAGTGTCCTGTGCGCATGCAAGGGGAGGGGTCGGGTGCATTAAACTATGGGTGTGGGCACATGCATGTGACCCCCCCCCCGTGCTCCCCCGCTTTTGGCATATGATGAAAAAAAGGTTAGCCATCACTGGTCTAGAGAAAGGGAAACCTGGCTTGCTTGCTTTTTTAATCCTCCATGTTATAATCGTTTTTGACATTCTGAAATACCTGCTCTAGGTAGTTGGAAATATGCTCTACATGGCTTCATTGCTGAAATGACTATTTTTATTGCCTCTTTGTCTTAGAGGCTTATATTCATTTCAAAATATTTCTCTTTTAAGGTACATGTTTTTATTTTTCTATCTGTTATCTTTATATCTGTTGTTTTATTTAAATGTTATATGCCCACGTCATTCTTTTGTGATATGGGTGACTATACAAATTATATAAAAAATAAATAGATCAGTTCTTCCTCTGTTGTCCCAGTGGAGTCTTTTTTTATTCATTTTTAAAAAATAAGATTAGGTTCTCTATACTAGGTATCCCCATCCCCCAGGGTGCAGCCTGCTACCATGTTTCCCCCAAAATAAGACCCTGTCTTATATTTTTTTAACCCTGAAATAAGCACTTGGCTTTATTGCCATGCGCTCAAAAGCCCGATTGGGCTTATTATCAGGGGATGTCTTATTTTGGGGGAAACAGGGTAGAAACCAGGTCACAGGAGAAATGAGCACGCTCGCATGCGAAGCTCCACTTACATGAGTGGTGGACAAGTGCATGCACATGTAGCTCGACCAGCACAAGCAAAAACTGAGCTTTGCACACAAATGCCCTCTGTTTGAATGTCTATCATTCATGCAAGCTTCATGTGCAAGTGCAAGTGCCTGCTCCTTGTATGAGTGGAACTTCGTGCATGCACCCTCTGCTCACGCACAAACTTCATTCGTGCAAGTGGAGGACGTGTGCACATGCTGCTCACCCGGATGGAACTGGGTGCACGCACACGCGCCTGCCATTCACATACCCCTCCTGCCATGCCAGGCTGGGCTGCAAGGCTGAAAAGGTTGGGGACCACTGTTCTACACTTCTTGTGAGATGTCACCAGTAACGTTCAAGCCATCATTTTCTTGTAATTAATTTTTTTTAAAAAATGGGTGAAATCATATCGATTTGGCATAACATCTAGTTTATCCCTCTTAATGATATTAGTAATGACAAAGAAAAATCAACTCAAAGCAGATAAATGTATTTTATCAGCCGAAATGGGAATGTACAGTCTATCTTTAGACTTAGACTTAACTGTATTTAGACTTAACTGTATTTAATAATACAGTTTGTATTATTAAAAAGGTAAAGGTTCTCCTCGCATATATGTGCTAGTCATTCCCAACTCTAGGGGATGGTGCTCATCTCCATTTCAAAGTTGAAGAGCCAGTGCTGTCCGAAGACATCTCCATGGTCATGTGGCTAGCATGACTAGATGCCAAAGGTGAATGGAACGCTGTTACCTTCCCACCAAAGGTGGTCCCTATTTTTCTACTTGCATTTTTTACGTGATTTCGAACTGCTAGGTTGGCAGAAGCTGGGACAAGTAACAGGAGCTCACCCTATTATGCGGCACTAGGGATTCGAACCGCTGAACTGCCGACCTTTCGATCAACACTTGTTTCTTTTTATACTAGGGATCAATCTTCATGGGACAGAGAAAAAATTGTACAGTTGTTTTCCAATATTGTTACTCTTGATTATCTAATATAGACAATAATAGGGATCCAGTGGAAGACTGAATCTTGAGTACAGAATATTGAACCCTGCATTATATTGACTTTTGTTTAAAAAGTAGATTTTAAAATGTAGTTTACATGTTATTGTAAAGAGAACACATTTTTTCTTCCATACCTACTAATAATACCCATATACATATATGTGTTCATGTACATATACCCAAATGTATATGCACACATATACCCACCTACATTTACCGATTTCAGATACATACAGAAACATGCTCATAGTAGAAGTAGCATATACATATTGTGGCATATAATATACAATGTAGTCTAGATCAGATTTGGTTATGCCTTTGAGTACTATTGAGAGGCTATTACAAGACTTGCTACCAGTGTGATGGCATCTGAAGATAATGATGATATTACAGAAATGGTTGGGCGGTGATACATCAAGGAAAGATGATAAAACACAGAGAACGTAACACTATGGCAGAGCAAGGCAGAGACAGACATGGGGGAGTGAAGCAAGAGGGAGATGGATTTGCTAATGGCAAAATCCAAGAACCAAGACAAGAACTGTTCCCTGGCAAATTGGAGAGATTTATTAGGCTAAGAAGACATGGTGAAAATGATGAATTATCGCTCTTTAAGCCAACCCTGAAGCTGAGGGTTGGCTCAGTATAAGAGAGATAATCTCCCTGAAGGGAGATTATACTAAATACCTCAATCCATAAGACATTATATTTCACATATACATATTTGCTGAAAATCCAACATAATTCTTGCTTCCACATACATGACATTGATACATACACAGCTTTTTAAAATTTCTCTTTAGCTTTTGTTTCCCATCTTAGCAGAGCTAAGTGGTTTTTTTTAAAGTGCTGTGTAGAAAACTACTTCTGCTATTTCAACCTTTCTCTTCTAACTTGATAGAAAACATTTTTTTTAATAAAAAAAATCAAATTGAAATCTTTCATGGCTGCGGAGCTACTAGATGTCTGATTGGATTGTGCAATGAGAGGCAAGAAACAAGAACAATAATCTGTCCAGGAGTCTTAAATGTGCTTTTTCAAAAGGCAACTGGACTGTTTTTCCCCTGAGGAAGAAGGAAGGAAGGAAGGAAGGAAGGGAGGGAGGGAGGGAGGGAGGGAGGGAGGGAGGGAGGAAAGAAAAGATGTTTCACTTCTCATCCAAGAAGCTTCATCGGTTCTGGCAGGATAGTAAGGGCATTGGAAGGATCATATTTCTTTCTTTTTCCTCTGGTGTTTTTCATAGCAGAAACAGGAGGAAGTTGAGGATTTTGTAGCAACTTTCATTAAAAACACCATCAAAAGAAACTTAAAAACACCCTGAGATTGAGTTAGAAAAACAGAAGACTTAATTTTTTTCAGGAAATGGGGAACAAAGTGTGTGTGTGTGTGTTTATGTATAGGGTGCGGGGGGGGGGGATTTGAAGATAATTGTCAGCTTTTCTCTACATGCCTAAAATCAAAGAACAATTTAATTGGTTGATGATATAAATCAGTGATGGCTAACCTTTTTGCTGTTGCATGCCAAAAGCGTGGAGAGCATGAGGTGGTCATGCACATGCATGCCCCCACCCATAATTCAATGTCCCCCTGTGCCTCACCCCCCATGCATGCACACAACCCCCCACACTCCCCCCACTTTCGGCACATGATGACAAAAAGGTTACTGATAGATCCGGAAGGCCTGTTTTTTTGGTCTCCCCAGGCTCCAGACGCTTTCTTGGAGCCAGGGAAGGACAAAAACAACCTTCCCCACCCACCCCTGAAGGCCCTCTAGAGGCTGGAAACAGCCCATTTTCTGACTTCCAGTGGGCCCAGAACAGAGGTGGGTTTCAGCAGGTTCTGACCAGTTCTGGAGAATCAGTAGCAGAAATTTTGAGTAGTTTGGAGAACCGGTAGTAAAAATTCTGACTGGCCCTGCCCCCATCTATTCTCTGCCTCCCAAGCTGATTGGAGGAAATGGGGATTTTACAGTATCCTTCCCCTGGAGTGGGGTGGGAATGGAGATTTTACAGTATCCTTCCCCTGCCACGGCCACCAAGCCATGCCACACCTACCAAGCCACATCCACAGAACCAGTAGTAAAAAATTTGGAAACTCACCATGGCCCAGAAGACCTGAAAATCAGCTGGCCGGCATGCGCATGCACACTGGAGTTGAGCTACGGCAATGCTCGTGTGCCCACAGATATGGCTCTGCATGCCACCTTGGCACACATGCCATAGGTTTGCCATCACGGATCTAAATATTAGGCAACTTTTGGAAACATCAAAAAGTTCCAATATTGAATATTCCAAGGGGGACAATTGGATTGTCCTGTCCTGTTGTAAAAATGTTGTATTGGTTACTTCCAAAAACTGGAAACCATTGAGAAGTGTGAAAGCAAGGCTAAATAATACAGGTGTTTTCTTAAATATAACATTATGTAGTTAAATTTATTCCAAGGGGGAGAATTAAATTCAAGTCTACCATTTTATTACATTATATCTGAGAGATAATAAGTAAATGCTTCTACTAAAAAAATAGACATAGAAGTTTACTCTCAAAGGAATTACAATCTCTCTCTTAATCTGTTTCTTCACCACAAAAAAGTAGAAATTTGCTTCTTTAATTCGTAAGTAGCTTTAAAGAACATAAATGTATTTTAGTCAGGTGAATCCTCTCATGATTTTGTCCTAGGAGATTAAGTGTACAACAAAGCATCAAGATAAATAGTCCATGATTTCAATAGTCCAAAACCATATTTGATCTGTGCTACTATTCTGATGTATAAACTGGGCAGAAATTTGAATTTTCGAGATTAATGTTATAACATTAACAACCAGATATTAAAATGCATCAGGGCAATGTGTTTCTGCCCTTCCCTTGTATTGTTGTTTCCAAGCTCACTCTAACATGTTTACAGTTGCTAGCAGCGCACAAATCTCACATAGTATTTAACACCAAGAGAAAGATTGCCAGAGAAACCATTAGAGCAGAAGAGTGAAGAATAGAAGTAGAAAAAATTTCTGTCAAATTGTAAAGTACTAGGAAGCCCAGTTCTAGGTTAGTGTGTTGAAATGCCACAATAACAACTGTATCGTTAAAGTGTATTATATCTTTGTATAATGTTAGACTTGATAAAAATCTTTCAAAAATCTCATTTAGATGCTGTTTGACTTCTATTACCTCTCACCATTCAATGTTTAAAATGCTTCTACATTTCTTTTTAAATAGTTTTTGTTAAATGATTTTACATATATAATAAAAAATATATTCAAAGAAAAAATATGGTAAAGTAAATGTGAAAAAAACAAAGAGAAAAGAAAATGGAAAAAAGGAAAAGAACAGAAAACATTAAAGATCATAGATAGATGTGTGTATGTATATATGTGTGTGTGTGTGTGTGTGTATGTAAAGTATATACAGTATATATACATGTATACACACATACACACATACACATACACATACACATAAACATACATATATACCATGCTAGATCAGACCAAAGGCCTACCTAATCCCGTAGAGGGTTCCCACAACGGCCAAACAGATGTCTCTGAAAAATGTTTAGGGAATACAATAATGTAATAACATTATATTACCTTATAACCTGCCTGATTATAGTCCCAACAACTGGTACACATATTGTCTCCTTTAGTTAAAATAATATTTAACTATGATGATCTGCAACCATTGATTTTTCATGGCTATATCACATCAACAGAAAATTGAAAAATGAAAATCTGCAGGTTTGATTCATTCCATGTTTGTAATAATATATTAGATTTCTTGACCTGGAGTACTTCAATGCTGGCATGTAATTTAAATGGGAGCAGTAGTTACTTACATGTGCCTTCAGCTTGAGAAAAAAACAGACTCATTATCTAACGTTCTCTACTTTGTAGAGACTTAGTTTTCATCCTGTTCCTAGCCCCAAGACCCATTTATAACAAAAGGAAAAGAGTTATCTAAATATATCCTTTAATCCAACCCCTGCCTCTCCCACCCCATGATGCATCTATTCCAGGAACAACAGCAATAATATATATTCAGGCCCGTTTTTCTTTTACTGAAATATTCTTTAATAACTCACTAGTGTGCCACTTCATAGGATACAAATATAATAGGTTTCTGCTATGGACCTGGGAGGTAGAGAGGATTATGCACCTTCTTTTTTTAATATAGTAGAATCCTTCTGAAGCCTGGCTCATATGCATGGCAGAAGCATAAGTCCAAAACCATCTTCAATACCTGGAAAGCTCATGGAAAAAATATTCAAGCTACAAATCTGCAAATATATCAACGCAAGCAAAGTTATATACAAAAGCCAACATTGGTTTGTCAAAAAACAACAAACTGATCATGCCAAACAAATCTTATTTCATTCTTTGACATTAAATTAGTGGACGAGTGAAATCCTGTGGACTTGGATTTCAGTAAGGAATTTGACAAAGTAGATCACAACCTACTTCTTGTTAAATTAGATGTGGGATAGACAGCATCACCACCAAATGGATTCGTAACTGGCTGACAAGCTACACTCAATGTATAGTCCTTAATGGAATTACATCTACATGAAGGGAAGTAAACAATGGCATATTCAAGGTTCTGTATTATGCCCAGAACTCTTCAATATCTTCATCAATGATTTAGATGAGGGGCTAGAATGGTAACTCAAATTGGCAGACAACACCAAACTAGCAGGAATAGTCAACATCCCAGACGATAAGCTCAAGATCCAGAAGGATCTTGACAGATTTGAAAGTTGGGCCATATCTAACAGAATGAAATTCAACATAGAAAAAAAGTAAGGTTTTACACTTAGGCAAGAAAAACCAAACAAACAAGTATAGAATAGGTGGAACCTGGCTTAATAGCAATAACTGCAAGAGGGATTTTGGAGTTCTAGTGGACAGTCATTTAAATATGAGCCAGCAATGTGTTGCAGCCAGCAAAAAAGCCAATGCAATCCTAGCTTGCATTAACAGAGGGATAGAAACAAGAGTATAGGAAGTCTTAGTACCATTTTATGAATCCTTCGTAAGACCACACTCTGAATACTGTATCCACTTTTGGTTGCCACAATATAAAAAAGGTATTGAGACTCTGGAAAGGGTGCAGAGAAGAACAACAAAGTATCTATCATTGATACTTTGTGGTCAAACGTTGATTACATGCAATTTGTACTGGTGATCTTCCTGTCATATGCTAACATGTGACTTCTGGGAGTTGAAGTCTACACATCTTAAATTTGCCAAGATTGAAAAACATTGACCTATGCAAAAACTCAAAAGGGAAAAGATGGTAGTGTTTGATAGATTGTCCTTTATCCTGAAAGTCACATCAGCATCATCTGTTTGGGAAAATTCCTGGTTCTTTCTCCTACAAAATAATGTCTTGGTCAGACATGCATGAGCAATAAGAAGTGTGGCAATTTTTGTTTTATCTCATTTTTCAAGCATTGTGAAAGCCAAGCCATTTCCTGCATTGAAGGTGTTTTGCTGAGTTGAATATAATTAAACTCTTACCATCAATTCTGACAGAACATCCTGAACATTGTAAAGAGGCAACCCAACTCAGATTGTTTGCACTAAAGATAATATTTGACATCTCTTTATCTTTCTGATGGAAGCCTGTTATCTTACATACAGTACAATCCACAGGAGTAGGCTAAGTTTATTGTGCCTTGATTGACAGATTAGCAAAGTGATAGACTTTGACATACATGAGAGCAGCGTCTTGATTCATTCTGAGAAAAGAACATTTACAAATGAAAGCAGCCACACAATAGGAAATTCTTTTGATTTGGCTGCCTGGATAATATTTATATACAAATATGACAGCTGCTTCTTTACACAAAGTATATGACTAGGCCTGCTCAGATTTAGCAATCCAGGTATTTGTATCCTAACTTTCAAATGGGAAAAACAAGGACAGGTTTGGACATTTCTTAATTTATTAAATTTACTATGCTAACAACTACAGACATGTGGTCGGTTTCTAAAACTGAATGAAGTATGCAATCAGAATGTCTATGGAGATTCTCAGTCATCCAGGTCATGGTTGTCCCAAAGGTGCTTTTTTCAAGAGGCAACCGGACTTTCTTGTCCAGTTGCCTCTTGAAAAGAGCACCTTTGGGATATGTAATCAGAAAATACACCGGTAATGGTCCTCTTTCAAGATCCTCAAAATTGGACATTGAGATTATGAGAAAACTACAATGGTTCCTCTTTCTATTCTAATGGCTACCCAAGTCAAATGCATTCTGGGATAAATAGGGATTAAGAAATCAACATGGTGTAAATCACTGTTGCTCAATCTTGGCAACTTTAAGATGTGTGGAGTTCAGCTCCCAGAATTCCACAGCCAGCATGCTGATATAGGCGCTAGAGGTTTGGACTAAGAATAGAGAAAGCTAGGTTTAAATGCACAGTCATCTGTAGCAATAGCAATAGCAGTTAGATTTATATACCAATTCACAGTCCTTTACAGCCCTCTCTAAGTGATTTCCAGAGTCAGCATATTGCCCCCAACAATCTGGGTCTTCATTTTACCCACCTTGGAAGGATGAAAGACTGAGTCAACCTTGAGCCTGGTGAGATTCGATCTGCCAAACTGCTGGCAGCCAGCAGCCAGCAGAAGTAACCTGCAGTACTGCATTCTAACCACTGTGCCACCTCAGCTCGTGCATATGCAATTCACCATATTATTTTTTTTCCCACTTACAGATTTTTAGCCTTACGTGCCACATAGAGTTTGAGTGAGACGTGGATAACCAAATATCAAATCTGCAACTCCTGGTGCAAAAGTGAAATATGAATGTGACGAATAATATAATTTTAAAAGCTTGATTAGAATTCATCATAATTCTAATGTTCTAATGCAGGTGTGTCCAACCTGTGGTCCATGAGCCACCTGTGGTCTGGACAGCTAGTAATGCACCCCATAAGATCATAAACTTTTAACATTGTCATGTGATTTATATACATTAACTACATTATATATTTTATATGCAACCCAAGACAATTCCTTTTCACTCAATACAACCCAGGCAAGCTAAAAATTTAGGCACATATTTATGTGTGTATGTGTATGTGTATTTGTATATGTGTATATGTGTTATATTAATATATCAGAAACTCAGTCTTTTAATGCATTTTAAATCTAGATCATATGCTATGTTAGCATGTTTTGTAATTACAGAGTGTTCTCTGCTTTAGATATTAAGATGATCAAATAAAATCAAATTGTGTACATAAGAAACACCTACTAAAAAAAATCTCTTCCATACATATTTGGACAATATCATCATTCCCCACTTTGATATTATTATTACTATTATTATTATTATTACTATTACTATTATTATTATTATTATTATTATTATTATTATTATTATTATTATTATTATTTAAATTTGTTTGCCACCAATCACACCACAAGGCAACTCTTAATGTATCTTAGCATTATTTAGGGAGAAGGAAGATTTGCATGACATGCTATAAATTGGTAAGGCTTTCAGATTCCCATTTAATATAAATAATATTTGGAGGTGGTGGCTGTAGTTTTATATAGTTAGAATAGAATAGAATAACAGAGCTGGAAGGGACTTTGAAGGCCCAACCACTACTTAGGCAGGAAATCCTATACCAGTGATGGCTAACCTTTTTGTTGTCGCATGCCAAAAGCGGGGGGAGCATGGAGGGTTGCGGGTACGTGTGCCCACATCCATAATTCAATGCGCCCCACCCTCCCGCACATGCGCACGTGACCCCACACACTTTCCCCTGCTTTAGGCACACGATGGCCCAGTGGGCCCGGTAGGCCCGTTTTTTCCCCTCCAGAGGCTTTCTAGGAGCCTGGGGAGGGCAAAAAAAAAAAAAATCCCCATCTCTCCAGAGTCCTTCCAGAGGCCAGAAACAGCTAGTTTCCTGGGACCGGAAGGCCTGAAAATCAGTTGGCTGGAGCGCGCATGCACTCTGGAGCTGAGCTAGGGCAACACTCATGTGCCCACCAATATGGCTCTGTGTGTCACCTGTGGCACCTGTGCCATAGGTTTGCCATCACGGCCCTATACCATTTCAGACAAATGGTTATCCAATCTCTTCTTTAAAAACCTCCCAGTGTTGGAGCATTCATAACTTCTGGGGGCAAGTTGTTCCACCAATTAATTGTTCTAACTGTCAGGAAATTTTTCCTTAGTTCTAGATTGCTTCTCTCCTTGATTAGTTTCCACCCATTGCTTCTTGTTCTGCCCTCAGGTGTTTTGGAGAATAGCTTGGGAGTCAAGCTCTTCTTTGTTACTAGATTTTGTTTCACAATTTTCCTTCCTGTTGGCCACATTGGCAGGGAATGATATCGTTCAGGAAGAACTGAAGGACAATATTTTCCCCATCATTGCCTTACATTAAATCTATAGTGCAAATAATCTGTTTTAGATTTTGTGCAAGGACTGTGCATCCTATTCAGTATTCAGAATGCAGTTTAAGGGTTTTAAATTCTCTTAGTTGGTTTTTGGATTGTAGAGGATGACAAGCCTATTTTATATGTACAGGTACTTATGAGGCATTTCCAACCATCTAGGCATTTCAATTAGTAAGTTTCTCCAGCTCAGTTTTCACCAATCTATTTTTAATCCAAAACTCTCAGGATTCTCACCCACCATTGGTTGAAATTCTAGGGCATGACTTAAATTACTGAGAGTTATAGGTCCTAAACCAATAATGTTGTTGTTTTGAATTTCTTTAGGACTGGCTTTTACAATTTATAAGTACAACTTTCAGATAAGCATGGCAAGGACCTCACTTTTTCCTTCTTCAAGCTAACTGGCTAATGAATTACATGCAGATGTACAGTAACCAAATGATTTCAGTTTGCCTAGGAAAGCTATGCAGTTAGTGCTTGGATGGGCACCACAGAAAATCCCAAGACTTCCTAGACAAGGAAGTAAAAGGAATATCCCCAAGTAGACAATGACTCCTCATATTGTTGCCAAAATAACCACATGGTTATATCCATAAACTGTTTGATTTGAAGGAAATTTTAATTTTTTAAAAATATCTGAATCAGTTCCTTTCTAATATATTATGAAGATACGATTCTCTTGTTCATCTCTATCCAGGCAAAAGTTCCAATTGTCAGAGAAGTAAAACATTCCTAGTTGTAGTGCAAATAATCAGCAAGACGTAGTGGAGAAACAAACGTTCACCACTTTTGCCTCTGCAATCATGAGACTTCGTCAGCTCCAATGATGATGACAAAACAACTCTATTGATTGTTCACACAAACATGATTTCAAAGTTTACAGATATTATGCAATCACCTTCATTCATCAGGATGTGTTGACTTCTGCTGGCTTGTTCTGGAATCTTATCTTGCAAGGGTGTTATTTTTAAATAAAGCTATCACACCTACTTCAAAAGTACCTTATCTCCTTTTCTTTCTTTCTTTCTTTTTCCCCACTTCCTTTTTTAAAGTTGCAATCAGCAGAAATAACATTATCAATATCTATTGAAAAGTTAACTAAACAAACTCCAGGGGTGATAAAATGTAGCCATTGTAGGAATTTCTTCTACTGTATACAGTGAGTGACATTCAGACAGGTTATACATAGGAGTAATATAGAAAATATCACATAAGCAGGATGCGTTAGGGAGGATTGCATACTGTTTCTTGTTAGGTAAAGACTTGTTCCTTATCTTTCAGTTCTAATGGCAATAGAATTCAAAACAGTTGCTTTAGATTTCTTTCATTAAGTAGTTTTCTTTCTCTCTCTCCTCTCTCTCTTTCTCTCCCTCCCTCTTTCTCTTTCTCAGTGTCTATGTTTATATGTGTGCATATCACCTGATCTTCCCTACCACACTTGGTTACTCTCAAGGGTGGGTTCTACTTACCTTTACTACTGGTTTGCAATGGGGCTGCGTGCTCACATGCGCTCTTCTGCGCATGCACAGAAGCGTTTTGATAATGTCGAGGTCTGTGGGTGAAGCCTCCCGCTGATTTTACTACTGGTTCTATAAAACCAGTGTGAACCAGGGGCAACCCACCACTGGTTACTCTGCTTTAGCAGAGTTTTTTTCATGTATTTTTGGTGCATTCAATTTTATTAGATTTGATCCCAAAGTTGCAGTTACCTAATGAGGTTTTCAAATGGGAATTTTTTTCTCAAGAAATTGATGCAGCTCATAGTTTCTTGTCTTCCAACATCTGTTTCAAAATCTGTCCTCAGAACAAAGAGACTGCACTACTGAAATTGATGAGCCAAATGATAACTTTTATAATGCATAATTTTTTACCATCTTCCCTCTACCAACCCAAGAGGAAATAGGCCCTATTAATAAATCCTCTGTGATGCAAACCAATTCCATTTCTACCCGTAAAATCACATGGCCTAAAATCAAATCCCCAAAGTTTGCTATTTTATTATCGAATATTTGTAGTTTAATTTTTGTCTAGTTTTTGGGAGAAGGAGGAGGGCAGGGGAAAGAGAGGTTGCTAGAGGAAATGGAATCATCCTGGTCACAAAGGCTTCTTACTAAAACTGATGACACATTTTCCCTGAAAAAAAAATATCCATCATTGTACTATGCAATTTCTTCTAGATGTATGTGGTGGTATGCAATTTTTTGCATCCTGAAAACTGTATCTCAAGTTTAGAATAAAACAATGAATGATAAATTGGGTAATTTGTCGTTAATCTTTAAAAGGACAAGAAAATCCTTTAAGTGTATATTATAGGTGAAATTTGAATTGGGAATCTAAAACCTCATTGGATGAAAGCCACTTTTCAAGTTACAATAGCTGGAAATCACACCAAAATTGCAATATAAGGGGTAAAGATCCAAGTATTAAATGTAGTGTTCCTAACAGCTAGATTTGATGTAAGGAAGGTGCTCTAGATCAGGGGGTATCAAACTCGTGTTGTCACATTGTCATCACATGGCGTATCATGACTTTTTCCCCTTCACTAAAATGGGGGTGGGCGTGGCCAGCACATGACAAATCTGGCCCTCAGGCCACAAGTTTGACACTCCTGCTCTAGATTGTTCATCTCCTTACTCTTTTTCCCTTCAAAACTAAGAGAATTGTTTGCTTAATCATTGATGTCAATGTTTTTAAATAAATGCCTATAGCTTATATATATTGCGATTGCAACTTTTTAATTCCACTTGACTGTTTCTACCCACACAATGAGCTGAATCCCAGAATATGAATCCATAAACAAAATGAAACATTATATTTAAAAAAATCCCTGTATTTAGTGCTACTTTAAACTTCTGTTGCCTCACCTGTAAGATGCTTGTTTTTTTAAAAAAATGCAGTTCTTTTAAAACAGGTTTAGCAACTTGTGATCTCTCAGTGTCCAATTTAACTTAGGACATCTGCACAGGAGTAACTGGGAGCAAAAAAATCCCAGGATGGTAGCTTTCACATATAATTGAAATTCCCTTTAGATCTGTTAGCATGGCATGATAGATTTTAGAAGAAATGACAGTATAAGTGAAAGGTTTCCATGTGGAAAAGCTCTCCTGTTTCCATTCTTAAAAATCCCCCAAACTCCACAAATCAAATTAAAAAAAAAGATTTTTCAGTTCCATTTTTTCTGATTACATAAGTATATTACCAGATTTTATTGCAGCCTGCTGGTAGCTTGGGGCTTAAGCTGTCCAATTGTCTTTTAAAAATCAGTTATCCCATTCAAAAATAACACTTGTTTGTAAGTATAATAAAGTTACTCCTTAAATGTGGACAACTTAAGATATTGTGTCTGTCAAAATGAACTGATGATGCATTGTATTTAAAGGAGACTTCAGATAATACCAAGGAGAATGTTCAGATAATACCAAGGAGAAAGTATGTTATTTGCTTAATGTGGTTACCTGTACCAACAGATATTATTCTACTTGAATATAGTTAATCAAAGCAATTTCTTCAACTTCGGATATGTCTATTGGAGGCAGTGATTGAAATAAATTGGAAAGACAACCACATGTTAGTTCAAGCACTGAAAGAACAGAAATCACAATTTAAAACTGACTTATTTACTGTCTTACTTACTATAATTTGTTTTACTAATAACATTAAGCCTATATTTTTCCACCAAAGAAATAAAATAGAACAGAATAACAGAGTTGGCAGGGACCTTGGAGCAGTGGTGGGATTCAGCCAGTTCGCACCACTTCGGGAGAACCGGTTGTTAACTTTCTGAGCAGTTTGACAAACTGATTGTTGGAAGGAATCATTAGGGCAGAGAACCGGTTGTTAAATTACTTGAATCCCACCACTGCCTTGGAGGTCTTCTAGTACTGCTTAGGCAGGAAACCCTATACCACTTCAGACAAATGGTTATCCAACATCTTCTTAAAAATTTCTAGTGTTAGAGCATTCACAACTTCTGGAGGCAACTTGTTCCACTGATTCATTGTTCTCACTGTCAGGAAATTTCTCCTTAATTCTTAGTTGCATATAATTGGCCCAGCCATCCTGTCCCATGCCTGTCCCATACCAAGCCTGCATAGCTCTTGGATATCACCCATTCCAGAAGTAGTTTTATCATCAAATACTATAGTTTGAAATACTCCTGCACCAAACTGTGACTTGTTATTCTCAACAATTTTATTGTGCTTAAAAAAGGATTCTGCTTTTCAGCTGTGTATTCATGATGCGTGAGAATTTCTTTCAAATTTCTTTCCGTACGGTCTCCCTGGTACAACAGAAAGACAATGAGCCAAATAATAAAACCTATGTCATGACTTTCTACCATGGAAACTGTGATTTCTATACATAGGCACATAAGGGTAAAAACAAGGGATTTGCAACATAATATCCCATCCCATGTTTAGCCCTTTCCTTTTTTCCCCACTTTCAGCGTTTGTACTGGTTTTTTTAAACCTCCTTCGTGACCCAAGATGGTTAAGGGGATTTTAAATATATGCTGGTGTCATTTTCTGTTACATTTCTTTTCACTCCCGGCTGCACACACTTCCTAATCTAGAAATGTTGTCTCAGATTTAATTAGAGTTTGGAAAGTCAAGGAGGCCACAAACTGCTAGAAAATAGATTGGGCAATGAAAGGTCCTCATAATTAAACAAATGTGAGAACATTGTTCTTCCCTGATTGAAATCCCTGAGATGCACTTCTTTGAAAAACATTTCAAAAGCAAATTGGAATTCACCAGGTCAAAGAACAACAGGTAAAATCTTTTCAAAATTTTTTTAGTCTTTTCCCCATAAGAGTTGTCGTCAACTGTTGGACCAACCTTGCTGAGAGTAGAATGTCTGTCTGTATATATAGTAATAACTAAACATATTTGTAACTGATGAAATACCTCATTTTTCCCCAGAAAGTAAAGAATACCACTGATCTTGAGTTGAATGTCTAGAGATATGTTAGCAGTAGCAATAGCATTTAGACTTACATACTGCTTTACAGTGCTTTACAGCCCTCTCTAAGCAGTTTACAGATTCAGCCTATTGCCCCCAACAATCTGGGTCCTCATTTTACTCACCTTGGAAGGATAGAAAGCTGAGTCAACCTTGAGCCTGGTGAGATTTGAACTGCCAAATTTCAGGCAGCCAACAATCAGGAGAAGTAGCCTGCAGTACTGCACTCTAACCACTACACCACTGTGGCTCATATAATGCCACCAGAAAGAGTGCTAATGATCAAATGACTGAGAGGAATATAAATCCTTCCATCCTCCACCATTCTGTCAGAACAGAAAAAGCTTTTGGGATAAGAAGTAAAATGTCTTCAAAAAACCCCAAAAAAGCCCAGTTGCCTCTTGAAAAAGCATCTTTGGGAAGGCCACTGCTAGCATCTACAACAAAATGCCATTATGTCAAAGTAAAAGCATGTGTGTGACACCATTGACAAACTATTGAACAAACCACATACCTATGTAATTTTATCATAATGTCTGACCCAAGAATGCAAATGGCTAAGGTTGGCATGATGATGTCATCAAACACACATTGTCATTTGCCTTTGCCTGCCCCCTGGAGATTCCCATAGAAGCAGCCTTAGAAGTTTCTATGTTATAGGCAGCTATTGTAAGATTATTCCCATATGCAAGAGTCCCATTAATGTTATTATATCGGTATGCTAAATCAGTTACAACTAGTCTTGAGCAAGAAGATTACCTTCTTTTAAACATTAACCTGAATTTATCATTGTAAGGTCTTGCATTTGATTATTAGCTCCTAACCACACCAGATACAGGACAGGTCAAGCAAAACTGATTTTGTTCTGGCCCAGGTGCATGATATGCTTCCTTTGAAGTACTGTTGTTTCAAGACAACATCTAGACTTCAAAGAATGTTATTCCAGGCGAAAGATATGGGTAGGCATGCAGCGCTGCTACTAGGAAAATTTCTAATAAATAAATGTCAGATAAACTAATCAAAGTTTGTTAAATACCAGTCTTTTGTGCAGGTGATAAAGTTCAGTCGCTATCAGAATGGTGCAATGAATAAACCTGAACAAGAAACGTGGACGCCCATGTACTTACTTTGTCAATACCATTGGCAGAACAATGGTGGCTATCAGAAATGAGCCCCGTACTGTGTCAGAAAAATAAAATAATCAGACATAGTTGTCATCCAGCCTAACTGATGTATTTAAGAAAAAAAATACCAAAACAATGACTGCCTTGTATGTTGGGAAATTGAAATAGACCCGAAGGCTCCATTCTTTAGCATGTTTCTTAAGGAACATGAACTTAGTGGACAGGTCTGACTGAAGGCTTTCTGAAAGAGCAAAATAAATCAAGAAATGGATAATGTTGTAAAGTAGGGAGGGACAATTAAATTTATTATTCATTTAGAAAGAGATAAACATTTTTATTAGGGGAAGACTTCACTTAAAGCACTTAATGCTTTATAGAACTATATAGAGATATGCAAAACTAAAGTCAAGAGAACCTAAGAACTTCTATTCACTTCCATTCTTATACATTTATTTATCTTTATAGCTACAATATAATTAAATATGACCTCCAATGTTACATTTCTACTCATGGCATAATGGAAATATGAAAAGAATATGTGTATGAATTATATTGTAAGATTCAGTTAGAATTTACTAAATCCCTGACTTCTACATCTTTAGACCAGGTTCTTCAAATCTATAAACCACTCTCCTTTAAAGTCCCTAGATCTTTTCAACAAACCAAAGCAATCTACATTTTGAGAACATAAAATAGGACAAGTATATTTGTGTAATTGTAGCATTAAATACGGATGGACTTTATAAACTGTAAATGTGTAAATAGAATAGAATAGAATAGAATAGAATAGAATAGAATAGAATAGAATAGAATAGAATAGAATAGAATAGAATAGAATAGAATAGAATAGAATTTTTTATTGGCCAAGTGGATTGGGCACACAAGGTGCCCAGTCTTGGTGCATACGCTCTCTGTGTACATAAAGGAAAAGATACGTTCATCAAGAATCATAAGGTACAAATAAGGTACAAATAAGCAATCAGGAAACAATATCAATATAAATCGTAAGGATACAAGCAACAAAGTTAGTCATACAGTCATAAGTGGAAGTATAATTATAATACATACAAAGAAGACATACAAAGAAGAAATTTTAGAAATCATTAAAATGGAAGAGAGAAAGAGAAGGTAGTTCAACATTTTTCTGAGTTAAATTTAAAAGATGTCTTGTCACTTTTTCAGGATCTATCCACATTTCCTTTTAATCTATTCCCTTTATTCCTTATCTTTACGTCCATTTAAAGCTGTATGAATTATTTCCTCTTCCGGGTCACATAACATTTTGTGAACATTCCTGATGGTTCAGTTGATGCACAAATCACAAGCTATAAATATGTAAATTGTACATTTTCATGCTAACACCAGTTCTGTTTCAGAATTCTCAAGACTGAAACCAATGTGGCCATACATTCAGATGTATGCAGATATGAATAGCAGATATAAAGGTAGTATATCTGTATATACTAGATTGTAATATTCTGCAAGATCTTGTGATATTTTTTAAAAAATAACAAGTTCCTAAACCTATGACTGATGAAATTCCATATCAGCATTATTTTCTTACAATTTTTCACTGGACACTGCAACTTAAGTTATCAAAATGGGGAAAAACTATACCATGTGAAAATACTAGAAATTGATATTTTCTGTTTGTCTAATTATTCAATATTTATTTATTTATTCAAGAAAATTTATATTGCTGTCCAAATCACTTTCAGTATGTCTGGGCAGCTTACAAAGATAATAATAGTAATCCAATAAAATAATAATAATAAAAACCTAATAATAAAAAAAACAATAAGAAGTAATAACACCCCCCCCACCCTCATCCATATGATGACAAGAATCAGTCAATCAAATAAGCCACTTGATGGGCTCCATCCCCCTCTGGGTTCCCCGGGCCTGTTAGGAAAACAAGGTCTTCAGGGCCTTGCAAATGAGTGTCAAAATGGGATCCAATCTGATCTGTGTGAAGATGATGTTCAATGGAATTCAAATCTTTATTGTCAGTGCACAACATTTGTACAATGAGATTGGCTGAGCTCCCTCAGTGCACCCCCCCAACACAATACAACTCACAGTGAAGAGAGAAAATCCCTAACCCACTAAATCACATTAACAAAACACCCAGTCCTATTGCACCAGTGTGAACATGTTACACATTGCGCCGGCCCTGCAGTCCATCATACTACATAGTTATGATGTTATTTCTCAATCAGGAGTCTGATAGCTCACGGATAAAAACTGTTCTTCAGCCTGTTTGTGCAGCTGGCAATGCTTCTATATCTCCTTCCCGATGGTAGAAGGGTAAAGAAGTGATGACCTGGGTGAGAGTTGTCCCTGAGAATTTTCCTCACTCTTCTAAGGCAGCGAGCCCTAGCGATCTCATCTAATGGTATCAGGGGACAGCCCACAATGTTTTGTGCTATACTCACCACCTGTGGCTGTCAGACCAGCATGCCATACTGTGATGCAATAAGTGAGGATGCTTGTTATTGTGGACTGGTAAAAGGAGGTCATCAGTTGTTGTTCCACCTTGTTTTTAAACAAGACCCTAAGGAAATGGAGTCTCTGTTGGGCCTTCCTGGCCACCTGGATCGTGTTTTTTTTCCAGGTGAGGTCTTCGCTGAGATGGACTCCCAGGAATTTAAAGGAGGAATCTCTCTTTACACAGCTCCCTTCAATATAAAGTGGGACAGGTTCCTCTCTCTTTCTCCGGAAGTCCAACACCATCTCCTTGGTCTTGCTGATGTTCAGGGCAGGTTGTTTTTTAAGCACCATGTGGATAGTTTTTGACTCTCTTCCCTGTATGCTGTTTTGTCTCCACCTGTAGTAAGACCCCGTATAGTGATGTCATCTGCAAACTTAAGGAACACAATAGATGGGTCTGACGGTACACAATCATGTGTGTATTGTCAATACAGGTAGGGATTGTATTCAATAGGGAGACAGCCACCATAGAGAAGGCCCTTCTTCTTGATCCCACTAGAAAGACCTCCTTAGGAGAGGGACCCATAGCATTCCCTGTCTCCCTACTCTTCTAGGTCAGGTAGATGTGACTAGGAAAAGACAGTTCTTCAAATAACCTGGCCCCAAGCCATGTAGGGCTTTAAGGGTGACACCTTGAATTAGCACCTTGAATTAGACCCAGAAGCAAATCAACAGCCAATGTAGCTTCCGCAGATGACACATGTGCACATCTAGTCTCTTACAAAATCATATGGGCTGCTGCATTTTTAATCAATTAAAACTTCTGGATATTTTTGAAGGGCAGCCCCATGTAGAGCAGGGTTCTATTATCAATTGTTCATACATGCTTCCCCAGATACATTTGTTGGGTTCCTGATGTTATCTGAACTTAATTTTAATTTTTTAGTCTTAATTTTATCCATCTCTTGGAAAGAAGGAAAAGAAAGATTTTCAGTTTTTTATAGAATCAAGGATCAGAAATGTGACAATTACATCTCAGAAAGAAAGATACTCTACAACCAGTCTCCCTAACTCATTGGCTCATTGATCACTTTGCAAAGTTTCAGATCGTTCCTTAACCCTATAATAATCTTTTATTATATGAAAATAATTTAATAAATATTACTTTAACTAGTAATACTAGCACATATATGCGAGGGGAACCTTTACCTTTACCTTTTTATTATTAACAATAATATAGACAAAATAATAGAAAATTAAAAAGCTGAAGTGTTCTGGGCTTTACAATTCAAACAGGCAAGGATAATACTCCAGACCAGTAGTGAGTTCCTCCCGGTTCCATCCGGTTCCGCTGAGCTGGTAGAGGTGACGATATGATGTCACCGAACTGGTTCTGCCCCCCCCCTGCGTTATTCTTACCTTTTATTTGGCCCCCACCCCTGATAAGGAAAAACTGTTTGAACTCTTGCCACGGGGCTTTAAAGGACCGCCCTACAGCTGATCAGTGGTAAAAGGCAGTTTGGTGGTAGATTGATGCCTCCAAAAACAAATGAGTAGACTGGTGCCTGCAAAAATAAATGGGTAGATCAGTACAGCTCTGCAAGCAGTTAAAAGCCTGGTAGACCAGTACCTCTGCTAAATCCTAAAGAATTGTCACATGACCATCAAGCCATGCCCACAAAATAAGCCATGCTCACAGAATCGGTAGTAAAAAATTTTAGAACCTACCCCTGCTCCAGACTTAACAATGTTGATAACAATACAAAAAAGTCTGGATAGTGAATGTGATAGCAAAATAGAAAAGAAAGAACTGGAGAAAAATCACAAAATACAAAGACCACCAAATAGAGGTAGAATGATTGTGGCAAAAGAAAGCAAAGATAGCGCCAATGTTAATAGGTTCCTTTGGTGCAATCCCAAAACCCCAGCAACAATGGAAAAGATAGCGATCAAAATAGGCAACCTTTAATAACTATAACCAAACAGATCACGTAGATCCAACAAAACCACTCCAGGAATGCAGTTGCCCTGAAAAATATGGAGCCAGCCAAATAGTATCAGGACAGACCATGCCAGAAGTAGGTAAAAGCTCTTTCAGTGGGAATTGGCCAAGAGCCTGAAGTGTGACTGTGGTACACCAGAACAAACGGTAATACATATAGTTCAAGTATGCCTTCTCGGGAAGTTTCAAGACACCTGGGGGTGATCTCATCACAGCCACACAAGAAGCAGTTAGATGGTTAACTTTCTTAGATATTGAACTACAATATCTTTACTATTGCAACTCTATGTTGCCATATTATGGTGATTTTATCATAAGGTAAAGGTTCTTCTCGCACATATGTGCTAGTCATTCCCAACTCTAACTCAAAACCGAAGAGCCAGCACGTCTCCATGGTCATGTGGCCAGCATGACTAAACACCAAAGGCGCATGGAACACCTTCCATTACCTTCCCACCAAAGGTGGTCCCCATTTTTCTACTTGCATTTTTTACATGCTTTCGATCTGCTAGGTTGGCAGAAGGTGGGACAAGTAATGGGAGCTCACCCCGTTATGGAGCACTAGGGATTCGAACAGCTGAACTGCCGACCTTTCAATTGACCAGCTCATCATCTTGGCTACTGAGCCACCACGTCCACTGATTTTATCATAGTTTACCCTAATTTAGCATTTTAACTTATCTATTGTATTTGTGTTTGTATATATAATATGTTTTATTAGTGTTAGATATCAGTGATTACATGACCTTCGTAGATGCCACACGCTAAGTAAATAAATAAATTAAGTAGTAATGGATAATACCATCAACACTTGAGGGTCGATAGTGACCACTTTGGAAAACCCTGCTCTAAAATAATGAATAATCAGCAATGCCATCCAAAACATAAAGCAAGATTACAGGCAAAAGGTATCTTTTCTGGTGGCAAATGAACAAAAAATACTGTGGAATACATTAATTTTGATGCGTAGATGATCAAAGCAACCATTTAGGAGATTCTCTCATCTCTTTCCGTAGTTTGTTCAGCTTTGGACTAATTAGTCTGCTTTGAGCAGCCCTCAATGGGAAATTGCTCAAAAAGGATTTCCAGCCTTTGTTTGTGATGGCAAACCCACAGCTTCAGGTCCACCCCTGAAAGACATAGACTGTTAACATTTCTGATTTTTGTCCGCTGTAAGAAGTCAGAAATGGAATGATAACAAAAGGACCAAAATCTGTTGAGTTTCAACCACTCAGAAGGAATTATCCTTTCCAGATATTTCATCCAAATATAATTACAGATAATAATTGATAATAGTGTTGGTTTTTACCTTTTTTGGAGAAAAAAAACCATAGATGAAAGATCCACACTCTTATCCCCAGCCTTATTTATTTGAAATATATAAGATTTCATAACTGTATTAGTTAATATGTACATGGTTTTTGGCTTTGATCCCAACTCAGAAGTATTAAACTATTTGTGATTTAAAATTGCAGATAATGAAGGACAGATCTGAATAATCAGAAAACACTGAGGCAGAATTAATACCAATATGAGTTGAAACTTTTTGTATTTTTTTTTCTGTGTTCCATCCTAAAGCAGGGTTTCAAAAAAAAAAAAGTAAAAAAGATGCAAAAGATCAGAAATTTAGAGATAGGGGTCAAGCACAAGAAACTAGGAACAGGAATTGACTTCAAAGCACTAATTATTTATACACTTATTTCATGCTACTTTTACACAAGAATTTAATTTACTAATGCTCAAGCCAAATTGGCACTAGGTAAGGATCAACAGAATTCACAGGGGGCTGGACTTGTGCGAACATGACTCCAAACTGATTATATGTTTGATTCTTTCTCCCTTCCACCCCAGGCTCAGTCTGATCACCTCCAACAATAGAAACATGAAAGAGTTAGAATAGAATAGAATAGAATAGAATAGAATAGAATAGAATAGAATAGAATAGAATAGAATAGAATAGAATAGAATAGAATAGAATAGAATAGAATAGAGATGGAAGGGACCGTGGATATTTTCTAGTCCAGCCCCCTGCTCAAGTACAAGAACCTTTACTATTTCAGATAAGTGGCTGTCTAGTCTCTTCTTAAAAGCCTCCAGTGATGAAACTCCCACAGCTTCTGAAGGCAAGTTATTCCACTGGTTAATTGTCCTCACTGTTAGGAAGTTTCTCCTTCATTCCAGGTTGCTTCTCTCTTTGATTAGTTTCCAACCATTGTTTCTTGTCCTGCCTTCTGGTGCTTTGGAGAATAATTTGACTCCCTCTTCTTTGTGGCAGCCCCTCAAATACTGGAATACTGATATCTTGTCATCCCTAATTCTTCTTTTCTTTAGACTAGTCAAACCCAAATCCTGCAGCCGTTCTTCATACGTTTTAGTGTCTGGTCATCTTGGTTGCTCTTCTCTGAACTTTTTACAAGGTCTCAATGTCTTTTTCATAGTATGGTGACCAAAATTGGTTGCAGTGGTCTTACTAGGGTTTTATAAAACAGTACTAACACTGCACATGATCTTGATTCTATGCCTCTGTTTGTACAACCCATTATTGTATTAGGTTTTTTGGCTGCTGCTGCATACTGTTGGCTCATATTCAAGTGATCATCCACTATGGACTCTAAGGACTCTATGGGACCCCCACAGCCTAACTCAACCTTTCTCTCTTGCCATTGTTATAAAGCAAATCTTTTTGAAGAGATATTTATTTATTTATTTGTTTGTTTGTTTGTTTGTTTAATTTTTATACCGCTCTTCTCCCGAAGGACTCAGGGCGGTGTACAGCTGCAATAAAACAACATATAGTACAAAATTTTAAAACACTTTAAAAACGTATTAAACAATTTGGCTCCAGATTAAAACTGAACGATTAAAACACTCATTACAAATCCTTATTAAGCCAGGCCAGCTTGTTGGAATAGTAGAGTCTTAAGGCCATGGTTTGCATGCTAGCTGCACCCAGATGTTGGGGAAAAAAAGTTATTTGCATATTCAGACACAAGGACTTTTCATTGTATCTAAGAATTTGTTGTTGTCAGTCGTGTCTGACTCATCATGACCCCATGGACAACGTTCCTCCAGGCCTTCCTGTCCTCTACCATCCTCTGGAGTCCAATTAAGCTCACACTTACTGCTTCAGTGACTCCATCCAGCCACCTCATTCTCTGTCATCTCCTTCTTCTTTTGCCCTCAATCTTTCCCAACATTAGGTTCTTTTCCAGTGAATCCTTCCTTCTCATTATGTGGTCAAAGTATTTGAGTTTCATCTTCAGGATCTGGCCTTCTGTAGAGCAGAAGGGCTGATCAAATCAGTTTGATTGCCTTGCAGTCCAAAGGACTTGCAGGAGTCTTCTCCAGCACCATAGTTCAGAGGCCTCAATTCTTTGGCACTCAGCCTATCTTAAGGTCCAACTGTATCTAAGAATATACCATAGCTAAACACCAACCACATTCATTAGCTACCTGTCAATGGAGAAATTGCTAATGGTGATGAAAAAAATTGTCAAGTTGGCTAAGAAAAGGAAATAGGTGGGTGGGGAAGAAATGAAGAAGCATCTATTTTAGGTGATAATAAAATAACAGAGTTGGAAGGGACCTTGGAGTTCTTCTAATCCAACCCACTGCTTAGGCAGGAAACCTTACACCTTACACTTCAGACAAATAGTTATCCAACATCTTCTTAAAAACTCCAAGTGTTGGAGCATTCACAACTTCTGGAGGAGAGTTGTTCCACTGATTAATTGTTCTAACTGTCAGGAAATTTCTCCTTAGTTCTAAGTTGCTTCTCTCCTTGATTAGTTTCCACCCATTGCTTCTTGTCTTGCCTTCTGGTGCTTTGGAGAATAGCTTGACTCCCTCTTGTTTTGTTTCTTTTATTGTTTTATTTGATTTATCTTCTTTGTGGCAGCCCCTGAGATATTGGAACACTGCTATCATGTCTTCCATAGTCCTTCTTTTCATTAAATTAGACATACCCAGATCCTGCAACTGTTCTTAATATGTTTTAGCCTCCAGTCCCCTAATCATCTTTGTTGCTCTTCTCTGCACTCATTAGAAAAGTGCTAATGAACATTTAAGTGAAATATTTTTTTTTAACATAAGTCTTTGGCGGCAAAAGAAGAATGCATTGGTATCTATTTCTCAGTCTACTTCTACTTAAGCTATTTGAGACCATTCTGATTCACATAGGCTGTGAACTGTCACAGAGTTAACGGTATCCTGAAAGGCAAGGACTATCAGTTCAATTTAAGTTGTCTGTAGAAAGAAGTTCATAAATAAATTCGCTGACTCTCCTGACAAAACATTTTCTGAGGAACATGAAATTATAGGTGCACTTTTGACAGCCAAATTTACATGCAGAGCAGTCAAAAGAATTTTATTAACATAAACAAGTCAAAAGTATCTTAATCCCAGCTCAAGGGACATAGCCTCCTTTAAAAGATGAATTCTTGACAAGAAACTTATCTTACATATAATTTAGCTTTTTCAAGGGCAGAGAAATGTGTCAGAAGTTTTTAATCTTTTTTTTTTTTTAGAACAATAGCAGCCCAAAGAAAACTACCACAAGTCTATGTGGGATGACAAACATGTCTCACTATTTAATAGATTCCTTCCTTAAAGGTCAAAAGTGGCCATAATTTTGGAGAGGCAATAGCCTTTTGCGAGGAAATGGTTAATGTTACAGACAACACTTTGGTCTCCAATTATTTATCATGTTTCATAAAATCTGAAGGTGTTTAAACAAAGGCAGCTGAACTTGGCACCCAGGTCAGGTTACAGTTTCACACCAAACTAGCATAGAAAGACCATTTGGGGTCTTTGTCACTGTACTCTCCATAGTGGCTTCTCTGTTTGGTGAGAGCTGCCTATAAGAGTTTTTCTTGCTTGAATGAAGGGAGTTAATACCAAACAGTCCTTTTTAACTGTTTAATCAAAGCCACTGAGAACATCAGAGGTTCATACACTACTACTCTGTCTTTATTACTATTCACTCCTTTCATTTTCTCTCTCTTTCCTCTTCTAATCCTGCCCCATCAATATAGAACACATTTCAATCAGGGGTGAAATCCAGCAGGTTCTGACAGGTTCTGAAGAACTATTAGCAGAAATTTTCAGTAGTTCAGAGAACCGGCAAATACCACCTCTGGCTGGCCCCAGAGTGGGGTGGGAATAGAGATTTTGCAGTATCCTTCCCCTGGAGTGGAGTAGGAATGGAGATTTTGCAATATCCTTCTCCCAGGAATGGGGAAGGAATGGGGATTTTGCAGTATCCTTCTCCTGCAGTGGAGTGAGAATGGAGATTTTGCAGTATCCTTCCCCTGCCACGCCCACCAAGCCACGCCTATTGCGCCACACCATGCCCACCAAGCTATGTCCACAGAACTAGTAGTAAAAAAATGGATTTCACCACTGATTTCAATCTAGGTCCAAATAAAATACTCCGATCTGAGGACAAACCGAGATGAAATCAAGAACTAGAAGATATATATATATATCTTGATTTACATAGGAAAAAACCCAGCTGAGAGAAAAATACACATAAAGGCCTATGAAAAGACAAGAAAATAAATATTTGACCTTTACAGGGAGGAGAAATGAGATGAGGTTGTGGCTAACTGATGAGGACTAGTTAGTCTGAAATAAATCTATCTTAGTCTCCCGTTAGTCTCCCAATAGACAGCAAAATGTTGGTTTGATGTCTGAAAAAGCCTAGAAACTAGTGAATGGGATTTCACTGAGCTATGGCTGTATAAAGATCTTGATTTACATTGGAAAAAACCCATCTAAGAGAAAAATACACATAAAGGCCCACGAAAAAGCAAGAAAATAAATAAATAAATAAATTTGTTTTCTGAGGTTTTCGCGGGTATTTGTATGTAGGTCTTTGGTTATTCAGGTTTTCTCCCGCATAAAATTGGAAGTACCTTGGCGACATTTCAATGAAGTCTCATTCGCCATCTTCAGGCTGGTGTCTTTGGCCTTGTGCTTCTAGGAGCAATGTGTGATCGTGGTTGTTTCTTCTTTTTAACTGCCAGTGGGGGCATGAACTGATCAGGGCTGCATAAAAATTAGGGCTGCATAAAAAGCTTGGTTTATGTAGGATGAACCTGGCTAAAGAGAAATGCACATAAAGCCTACAAAAAGGAAAGAAAGCAAATACACACACACACACACACACACACACACACACACACACACACATGTTTTCCCCAAAATAAGACCCTGCCTTATATTTTTTTCAACCCTGAAATAAGTGCTTGGCCTTATTGCCATGTGCTCAAAGGCTAAATCGAACTGCCAAATTGCAGGCAACTGGTAGTCAGAAGTCACCTGCAATATACAATACTGCATTCTAACCATTATGCCACCATGGCTCTTAATATACACAGTATGTTAAGATATAACTTTATATTTTAGGATTATATATTTAGGTTATAAATACACCTTATTTATAACCTAAATATATAATATATAACCTCTAACTGATTAACCCTATGAAACATAGCCTTGTCAAACAAAAGTTATACTTTTGATTAAAGCAATGTGTAGAGCTGTATATAAGGAAGAGAAATCAGAATATATATATATGTCTTTGGTTATTTGGGTCTTCTCCCGCGTAGAATTGGAAGTATCTTGGCGACGTTTCGACGAAGTCTCATTCGTCATCTTCAGGCTGGTGTTCTCGGCTTCGTTCTTCCAGGAGCAATAACCAAAGACCTACATACAAACACCCGCGAAAACCTCAGAAAACATATATATATATATATATATTTTTCTGGCTCGTTAGCCGTCCTCAGTAGGCCACCCAGCTATATAGGTCTCCCAGAATGCAGCACAAAATTTTGCTTGCTGCCAGAATGAAAAGATGGAGAAAGAACCCAGAAAGTAGTGAATGTGATTTCGCTCAATTGTGGTTCCAGAAAAATCTTGGCTACGTAGGAAAAACCTGGCTTAAAGGAAAAAACACACATTAAACCTACGAAAAGTAAGAAAATAGACATTGGGCCTTTACAGTGAGGAACATGAGATGTGGGTGTGGCCTACTGAGGTCGGCTAACGAGCCAGAAATAGCTATATAGGTCTCCCACAATGCAGCACAAAATTTTGCTTGCTGCCAGAATGAAAAGATGGAGAAAGAACCCAGAAAGTAGTGAATGTGATTTCGCTCAATTGTGGTTCCAGAAAAATCTTAGCTACGTAGGAAAAACCTGGCTTAAAGGAAAAACATATATATATATTTCCTATATATATTTTCTATATATATTTCCTATACATATTTCCTATACATATTTGCAGATGGCTGATTTGTCAGGCTATAAATTGGTGCACTTTGCTAATTATTTCTAAAAAAAAAGGGGGGGGGTGTCTTTACTAGATATAGGCAGATACTTCAACCTACGATCCCACTTTGCCAGAACAACTTTTCAATTTATCACCTTTTATAAGGTTACCATCAAAACTGAAGAAAGGTTTCTAGGCTAGATTGGACTGGACAGAAATTATAATTAGGTTAATTTACTTAAATGAACTCTTGGCCTGAGAATCTAGTAAAAAGACCAGCATACTTACATTAGGACCTATAAAAAGAAGAAATTTGTCTCTGTTCATGCCCACCACATTATATAACCTCCAACTGATTAACCCTATGAAATATAGCCCTTGTCAAACAAAAGTTAGTATATTTTTGATTAAAGCAAGGTGGAGAGCTGTATATAAGGAAGAAAAATCAGAATATGTATTCTTGACAGAAGGATATATATATTCCCTCTCCACTAGCAGATATAATATGAATTTTATTTAAAGAAAATCTACATATATTATTTGAACTCACTCAATGCTTCTGGCATTGTTATGTCATTATATATGACATTTTCCACAGCTTGAAAGAAACAAAAGTCAAGCTGTAATGATATATTTCCTGCATTGACCTTGTTGAATAGAAATCATGTTTGATTGATTGCCAGAATAATAATAAAAAAGAATACCCTTGAAATAGAAATCTTCTAACTTTTTATTACTTAAGCTTTAGGAACAATGTTTTGAAGGAAAAGGAAATAATTCTGGCAGGCTTGCTACCAGATTTTTTAAATTTTTCTTCTTGCTTCCAAAGTCATACCATTTTTCTTCTCCGCTATCTTCACTCATGTCTAGGAAAGATAATTGTGAATTCCTTCATAAAATGTCATTCAAAGAGACAAGTTTTTTTTCTCATCCACCTCTCCCCATTTATGTCCCTGGGGACTTGATGAAAGACAGAGCAACATTCATCCCCAGCTGAAGTAACATTCATCCCCAGCTGAAGAGGGGCTGGCCATTTCCACCAAGGACATTATTATTCACTATGAACAGGGAAACAGGATAACTCTAAAAACCAAGAAAACATAAGGAACTGAGGATGAGGTTCATTCTCCAAACTTGTGGGTTGGTTTCTGAATGTTTCATTATCAGGCTAGGTAACATCTCCAGTGGAGTTTAGGGGAATAAGGATCTCCCCACCAAAGTTATCTTATTATTAAACATGGAACAACCCAAGCAATTTTATTTTCCTTAGTTACTCTAGTCCAGGGGTAACAAACTTGCATCATCCCATTGTCATTCCGTGACGTATCAACACTTTTTTCCCTTTTGCTAAACTGGGGGTCAGTATGGTAGCCAGCATATGATGCATCCGGCCCACAGGCCACAAGTTTGAGACCCTTGCTCTAGTCCCTAATAAATGCTTCCCGAGGCCACCAAGTTTCCCTACTCTTCTGTTGATATTTCTTTGGGTGAAAAACTGCTACTTATATTTCTGTCTATAGCAGCAAACTAACATTTTCCAATCAGGCCTCTCTGGGAATAGAATGGAATCAGTTTTGAATCTACTCAAGGCCACCTCTATTACACCAAAAAGTGCCCCAATTTGTCCTCAGAGTTCTACCAGCCTAAATCTTGGAGGTTGATGAATGTTTTTCTTCCCCATGAAAAATATCGTTGTTTTTTCTAACATGTTCTTAGAATGATTTAGGATTTTTAAAAGACTCCTAGGAGATAGCATTTTTTTCTTCAAAGAAGCATTCTTTTTTTTAGCTTTCTTTAATGTTTAAGGTGGTGGAAGATGCCATTGTTTTCTGGGCCAGATCTTTCTATCATCTCTGCTAGTAAACTACTAGTTGAAAAAGTCCTGTTGTCTTGTCTTTAGGATTGCAGGGAGAAAGGTTGCATGCCATTGGAGAAATGGTTGTATAATGAAAGACAGAATATTCATACATAGTATAACCTTGAGTTTGCTCTCCTCCCATTTCATTAAAATTTTATTCTGAAAATAAATTTCAGAAGCAAAGGCTCATAAAATTGAATGAAAACTAGGAGGAAAAATTGGGGAATGTTTCTGCACATCATCTAGGAACTGTAGAATTGTAGCCTATGAAATATGACTCAACATGGGTTTATGATTGGCTATTTTTATTACTGTGCTTTGAACTGATTTGCAGATACTTAATTATAATTCTACTTTACTTTTGTTTTGTTTACTTTTAGGTACAATGCCTTGAGCCACATCTTGGGTAGAAAGGCTGACTTGAAACTCTATGGAAGAAAAAACAGAGACACTAGATTTAAGGCATAAAATAAGTTTGCTTCAGCTATTGCAGAAAGAAAACAATAGTCCTATATCACATTGGTTATAATTGTTACTGCGTGATGAAGCATGCTTTTGTTGTTCAGTTATTTTGGGCCACCTTTCAATCTTGAAACTATTGTAAAAAAGCAAACAAACCCTATTTTGAATGAAGACATTTTCCTTCTAGCTATAAAGGTAGTTCAAGAAGAAAAACTGTGCCACTGAAAATTCTGCTTGAATCAGGATTTGGCACTGTGCAAAAAGAAATAAAAGCAGGCGGAATAGTATGATTTTTTAAAATTATTTTTTCCTATGAAACATGAACTGTTACAAAATCTCATAATGATACAGTTATTGTTAAGTAATGTTTTCTTATCTATTTAAATATCATACACCATCAATGATTAGATAGAATGCTAATATATGGCTCCATAATATCTATGGAGATTCTCAGTCATCCATCTTATGATTGTCTCAGATATGCTTTTTTCAAAAGGCAAATGGACTTTCTTTGTTTTTCCTTGAAGACATTTTGCTTCTCATCTAAGAAGCTAGGAAAAAGTAGAAGAAAAAATTATTACGGACTATGAAGAGATTTAATATTTTTATTATCTGTAACAATTTCACTGCAACCTAGGACTTCTTCCTAGCTGTTTCACACCTGCCTGTAAGGGTAATTATTCTTTCTAAGTGTTGTTTTTCATTTTATAATCTCTCTACACAGTGCTTTTAAGATTCCAGCTGTCAGTGCATTATTTCAAATATATATTATCTATGCACTTTTTATTTGTTGTGAGTTGTTTTAAATACAGTTTCTTCCTCCCAACATTGACTACAGACATTTTCTCCTTTACAGTTGCTAATATGGTGAACATTCCACCTAATAACTAATCATGTTTTACAAGTTCATTCCACTTATTAGCTACCTATTATTAACATTCTATCTAATAGTAAGCTCAGATGCTGGAGTGCCACAACATTGCTTCCGAATGATATTGGTTCACATTCAAGCAGAAATAAGGCTGTGAAAAACAAAACATTGGTTTCAAGTTGGGGGCTCACTAGCTACATAGAAATATATAGAAATGTGAATTTATAGAAAAGGACATTTTATCATATTCACCACCACCGTCATGATAGGGTGAGTTTTTAGAATGTGATTTTTCAGGTGTAAAAATTCAAAGTCTAAGTAATTAAATCATCCTAGAGTTGGAAGGCACCAATTAGGCCAATTAAATCTTCTCAATTCAGGAATTTAAATTAGAAATAGCAACAGCAATAGCACTTATATACCACTTCACAGTGCTTTACAGCCCTCTCTAAATAGTTTACAGAGTCAGCCTATTGCCTCCAACAACCTGGGTCCTTATTTTATGGACCTTGGAAGGATGGAAGGCTGAGTCTACCTTGAGCCTGATGAGATTTGAACTGCCAAATTGCAGGCAGCCGGCAGGCAGCACAAGAGTACTGCATTCTAACCACTGCACCACTGTAGTTCTCTCTCTCCTCTAGATCAGGGGTATCAAACTGGCAGCCTGTGGGCCAGATGCATCACATATAGGCCACGCCCAGCCCAGCTCCGTGTATGGGGAAAATGTTGTGAAACATCATGTGACAGCAATGTGACACCGCAAGTTTGACACCCATGCTCTAGATAAATGACTATCTAATCCCTATTTAAACTTATTCAGTGAAGGAGATTGCTGTACATCTCTGAGTATGGGTAATCCTCAATTTATGAACATTTCTGTTGCTAAGTGAAACATTTGTTAAGTGACTTTTGTTCAACTTTACGACCTTCCTTGCTACAGTTGTTAAGTGAATCATGCAGTTGTTAAGTTAGTAACACAGTTGTTTATTGAATCCGGATTCCCATTGACGTTGCTTGTCAGAAGGTTGCATGACCCCCAGGACACTGCAATTGTCATTAATATGAACCAGTTGTCAAGCATCCCATTTTCAATCACGTGACCATGGGGATGCTGCAATGGTTGGAAGTATGAATAATGGCCATGTCACTTTTTTCAGTGGCATTGCAACTTTGAACAGTCATTAAATGAACTGTTGCAAGTCAAGGACTACCTGTATTTGCTCCTGCTATAGAAATGCTCTTATCAGGGACATCTATAGCAAGCCTACATATCATCAGTATGAAACAATGCTACCATATTTTTCGGAATATAAGACATGCTCTTTCCCCCCAAAAAAGAGGGTGAAAACCTGGGTGCATCTTATACTCTGAAGGTAGCTCTGCCCAACCTCTCAAACGGAGATTTCAGAGGCTGAAAAAAGCCTTTGAAATGAAGCTTCAGAAAAAAAGCTTCGTTGAGCTTTGAAAAAGCAAGGTGCAGAGCTCACAACCAATGAACGTGAAAATTCACCTCTCGGAAGCTGACTGGGAGTATTCTGGCAGGCTGGTCCACCCACCAATCAGCTTTTTTTCTTATTTTCCTCCCCAAAAACTAAGGTGTGTCTTATACTCTGGTGCGTCTTACAGTCCAAAAAATACAGTAAATAAAAAAAGGGACAATGTTTGCATCAGGTTGTTGGGATATATGTTTTATCATTTACCACTGCTTACACTCTTCTGCAAGAGATGCTATCCATATCAAGGATGATAGACAACAGGTTCAGGTCTTGATCTGAGTGGCAGAATTCTAACTAGCATTTTCTCAAGAATTATTGAAAAAATATCAGAAATAGTTCCCAAAAGCTTTCAGTCTCTCTTCATGATAATCTCACTGCACTTCTTTGACTGTATTCCAGTTTATCTAAAAGCTACAACTGGTGTTCAGAGAACATAGTAGGTGAGTATAATATCTGAGATTAGATCTTACAATGCAGACTATATTTCTGTAGATAGTCTAAAACTGCATGTGTTTGTTTTGTTTGCAAACAAATTCTGAATTTATACTCAGTATTTAATTAACTATTATGGCAATACCTTCACAAATACTATCACCAAACCATATTACTTTATTTCTCTTCCTAAGCAAAGGTGAATGTTCCAAAACATTCAGAAGCCAACACACAAACTTGTAGAATGAACCTCCACTCTCATCCTACATCCGAGCTACAGATATTCATCACTATCAAATTCAGTTTAAAGGGAAGAGTCAGTTTAAAAACAGAAATTGAATACAAATTGTAAATCTAAGATTGTAAATTTGGATTGCACTCTCTTTCCAACACTGAAGAACAGTCCTCCTCCTCCTCCTCCTCCAGAAACATTAATGTATACTTCCTTCCTTTTATTATGTGTGAGTTCCCTATAGTTTATATACAGGGATTGCATAAAAATACATAAAAATACACCAGAGTATATTTTCAAAATTGCCAGATGCCTAGAATTTTCTCCATCATGTTTTAATCTTTTCCTTAAAAAGCTTCTGTTTCTGTAGTGGGAGCAATTTATGAAACATGCATCTTTCAAATTAATTCATTTTCTGATGTACTCCTCCTTAATTTTGATTTTTCCACCAACTTCAGATGGACCCAGGAGTATACTAAATTTAATGAAGAAAGAAAAGAAAGCTTGTCTTTTAACGTGATTGGAAGAAAGGCCTGGGGAGAAACCTGTGGATGCAAAAACACTTGCAAATGTAGCTTTCTTTCAATAAACTGAAGCAATTATGCAGAATCATTTTTGTTCAGTTCACTTGGCTGAGGATTCTGTATATTGTGCCTCAAAATCATTTGCTTAAATCAACTTCTATTTTATGCCTGTTAGTCTAATATTCACCAAGGAAACGACAGTGGTAAATTAAGAACTATTTCATCCATTTGGGGCTATTTATTGCACAAGTTCATGAATTAATATACCAGTCTCTATTTCAATTATTTATTATTGTAGCAATATTAAAACTTTGTTTTATCTTATTATTTGCATTCCAAATATTTCTCAATACGCTAAATGCCACTGTGAGTTGGTGAGATGTGGATGAAAGGATTGTTGCTGTGAGGAAAAAAAATATGATGTAATGAATGCAATGTTCACTCCCTTGAACTTCCAGAGGGAAGGAAAAATATAAAAATCAAGCAAAGAAAATGTTGTTTTCAAGGTAATTTAGAGATGCTAGTTTGCACACATTACTGAGAGTGTAGTTGTGCATACTGGGTTTTGGTTGTTCTTTTGTTGTTGTTGTTAGTTAGTTGCAAAGTCATGTCCAACCCATTGTGACCCCATGGACAATGTTTGTCCAGGCCTTCCTGTTCTCTACCATCCTCTAGAGTCCATTTAAGCTCATGCCTACTGCTTCAGTGACTCCATCCAGCCATCTCATTCTCTGTCGTCCCGTTCTTCTTTTGCCCTCAATCTTTCCCAGCATTAGGCTCTTCTCCAGTGAGTCCTTCCTTCTCATTAGGTTGCCAAAATATTTGAGTTTCATTTTCAGGATCTGGCCTTCCAAAGAGCAGTCAGGGTTGATCTCTTCTAGGACTGATGGGTTTGATTGCCTTTTAGTTCAAGGGAGTCTCTCGCAAGAGTCTTCTCCAGCACCATAGCTCAAAGGCCTCCATTCTTTGGCGCTCAGCCTTCCTTATGGTCCACCTTTCACAGCCATACATTGCAACTGGGAAAGCCATAGCCTTGACTATACACATTTTTGTTGGCAGGGTGATGTCTCTGCTTTTTAGTATGCTGTCTAGTTGTTTGCTCTTGTACACTGGCAAAAAAGAGATCAAAAGTGACTAGTATTACTGTTAGCAAGAAATATTGCATATGAGCCTGGTAGAACTCAGTCAGGTAGGCTTCTTCTGTCCTTCTGTCCTACTAGCAAGGCATTCTCTAAACATCTTGATTGATTAAAAACATGATGGTTGGTGGAAGTCAGTTAGCTTCTTTGATGTCAACCATGGCATATTTAAAAAGAGTAAATGGTAAATTGCATGAATTATTAAACAAGGTGAAAGAACCAATAGACAAGGGTGGTGTGTGTGTGTGTGTGTGTGTGTGTGTGTGTGTGTGTGTGAAATTGAAAGAAAGAGGACATTAATATTAAGGAAGATTAAACTTGTGGAACACAATTGATAAATACATGCATGGGAGTGAAGATTTAGATTTAATTATTTTTGTTTATTTAATAACAAATTGCTATTTGTTATTAAACAAATTGCTATTGCTATTGTTAATAGCAATAGCAATAGCAATAGCACTTAGACTTATATACTGCTTCACAGTGCTTTCAGCCCTCTCTAATCAGTTTACAGAGTCAGCTTATTGCCCACAACAATCTGGGTCCTCATTTTACCCATCTCGGAACGATGGAGGGCTGAGTCAACCTTGAGCCTGGTGAGATTCGAACTGCCAAATTGCTGGCAGCCGGCAGTCAGCAGAAGTAACCTGCAGTACTGCATTCTAACCACTGCGCCACCACAGCTTAAATTTATTTGCTGCCTATCCCTGTGGAGTAGGGCTACTCTAGGTGGCTTTTATCTAGGTGGATAAAAAGGAAGAAATGAAACGAGGATAAACAAAAGAGAAGTGAAGGAAAAGGGAAGTGAACAATGAAAAAGACTACAACAAGAATACATCAAAATGGTAAGAAAAAGATGGATGGATAGAGAACAGAGAGAAATGAGAGGAAGTGGAGTCTGCCTTCAATCCAACAGCCATCTCCACCATGGAACTCCCGTATTTAATCCCCAGGTCAACCGGCAGAGCCAGGACTTCCTTGAAGAAGGGCAGGAGGTTAGGAAGTTGTTCCAAAGGACACACACTGTGGCAAAGAAGGCTCTACTTCTGGATCCCCATAATCAGAGTTATTTTATGAATGACATTGATACTTTATGAATTCTTTTTTGAATGCCATTCTGTTATGAATGACAGGACTAACATAATATATCAGAAAATGCAAGCCGGTGTCCTTTAGGTTCCATAGTATATGGAATCCTATGAAAGTATACATATTTTCATCGATATACGGGTGATACTTGCTTTGATATTCAGTTCACAATCCTAATAGGAGAAGCAGAGATGGACTTTGTGGGGAAATATTCAATATTAGAATAAAATCCATGGGAGAAAAATGTTTTGTTAGGTAACATGAATGGATGGATGTGGAATTTGATAAGAAAGTACACAAAAAAAGTGTACTTTTTTTTTTTTTCAGAGGCAGGAGAATAAGAATAAAGATTCGTTCCTGCTTAGGAAAAAAGTTTCATATAGTTGATTTAAGCATAAGCCTATTCATTGACTTATGGATAAACATTAAATATAAAAAACCCACAAACTACTGTTTATTAAAAGAAATTCCCTTTATCAACACTACTATGGAAGAACAGTAAGAACAATCAAACAGCGGAACAGCTTACCTTCAGAAGTTGTGAGTGCTTCATCACTGGAGGCTTTTATAAGAAGAGACTGGACAGCCACCTGTCTGAAGCGGTGTAGGGTTTCCTGCTTGAGTAGGGGGTTGGACTAGAAACCCTCCAAGGTCCCTTCCAACTCTATTATTCTGTTAGATCTTAACCTAAAATTTGAAAAGACAAGATCAAATGGAACATTCTAGTTTCTCTTTCAAACTGTTCAGAAAGCTTCCCTCATGGGCATTAAATCGATTTGATTACAAGAGAATCTGTATTCTGACAGATCTTATTAAAAGAATACATGTTAGTGGAACCATTTAAAACGAAGAAATATGTTTTCCTTTCTGACAGCCTCAATACTGAAATTTCATTACATGCTCAGTAGGAAATCATCCAAATGAAAACAAGTTGGGCACCACATTACTATGAATTTTAGAGGGTATTTATCCATTGCAACTTTGTCATCAAATATTGCCTTTGGCCTATGGTTATCATCGCTGTGCATTTACATTTGAATTGGAGAAAAAGACACCTTCTTTTTGTCTTCTCTGATTAACATTTTTAAGCTCTGTAATTTTCTTGCTGTTTGGAGAAACAAAGCACCCAGGCTCAGAGAGAAAACCCATTCAACAAGATATAAATATTTGCTATTCAGGAAACCTCAATGAGGGTTTAGTTACTTTAAAACTAAAAAGAAAAAAGAAAAGAAAATTACTAATAATGATTGCTTTTCAGCTAATGAAATGCTTTTATGCAAATAAGTGAACCTTAAATATGACCTGGAAACAAAAGACTGCTTAACAGTTATTATTAAGCAATACATTAGGAGATCAATTAAACAGAATTTCTTTTTAATGAACAAGCTATACCACAGTTGCCATGGTTACCCGATGAGAGAAAGCCCTAGAATCCTAATTTGTAATTTTAAGATCTAAAAAGTACTAGTGTGGTGATGCTATAACAAGAAAGCTGGAAAGCCAGAAGATAAAAGTACAAAGAGTCGTGGACAATTCCCTTGCATCCGATTTGAAAGTGAGCTTCAGAGAACTGAACTGTTATTACACATGTTGAAAATACCCCGAGTCGAATTTTGAAGCTAGGAAACAGGGTTTCTTACTCTGTACTGCCCAATTGTTTGTTTGTTTTTTTCAATATATGAGCAATGATGGTGACAATAAGATATTCTTGGGGATTTTATTTTATTTTATTATTATTTTATTTATTTTTCTGGCCTTTATTATTTTTAGAAATAATTTAAGGCGGGAAACATACCGGCTTCTGATTCTGAAGGTAGAAGTAGAACTGCATAGCTTTCAATAGGATACTTTTATTCACCATTAATTTCAATCAATATTTTATGCTATCTAATATAGTTCATGTAACTTTATTTTAATACAAAGCACTCTGGCCTCGTGTTGTATGCAATCATGGCATTTGCTTTATGACTGCGGCATTTATTTAACAATTCCAGCAAAAAAAAAGGTCATGAAAAACAAGTCCGGTCGTGTGGTGACTCACTTTATGACAATCACAGCTTTCAACTGCAATTGCCAGCACAATTACAGTTGTGATTCCAAGACTACTTGTAATGTAATGTGTAATGTCTTGATTTTCATGGTGTTAAGTATTGGTGCAGAATAATTTGAAAATTATTTGTTTGCTGTGGCTGATTGAAATACTTTTTAAAAACTTTTTATCGAAATTATCATATATAAACTACAATGGAAAATAAAGGTAATGGGAAAATGGGAAAAGAAAAGAGAGGGAAAAGAAAAGTGAGGAATAAGGATAAAAAAAAAAAAGCACTGACTTCCAACCTTTTTCAGCCCAGTAGAATATGAACTAGAATTACTCCCTCAACCTTTTTCTCTATCAATTTAATTAATACTAACCATTTCTATAGCACAGGGGTACCCAGCCCCTGGGCCCCAGGCAACTCTACTGGTAGGTGAACATATGTGCTTGTGCAGCTCCACTTGCATGAGTGGTGGGCACTGGCACTTGCAACCCCACTGGGACTCCCAGCGGGTACTGGCACTTGAGGCCTTACCTTCTCTCTCCCCTCCTCCCACACTGGGCCACCAAGCCAGAAAGGTTGGGGAACGCTGCTATAATAATAAGATAATTTAATAAGCAAAACCCAAAGTCAATATTTCAATGTCTAGAAGTGGTTTCCACATAGTAACAAAACTGGATATATTCTTTTCTCTAATTAAAAAAGTCAATTTTGCCCTCTTTGTTAGCCCTATAATTTTTTTCAATCCTTTCTATTGTGGAGATTGGATTATTTTTCATTCATATTTTCAAAATATCCATACATCTTTGCTACCTTTGTGATAAATTGCCTTAGCCAAAGAAGGTGAATCCAAAGATTTTTTTCTATTCACTGGGCATTCACTGGGTACCACAGTTAAAAAAGACAATGGCAAATTGCAGCAACTTCAGAAGGTACCAAGAAGGTGAAGGATCTGGAAACCAAGTTCTACTGCATTTCAAATGTAGCATGAGACACAGACTAGGATTTCTAAGAATCTTAAGAACTATATTGTGTCAAAGGACTTTAGATTATTTTATGTGCGTACTTGGGTGTCATATAACCTTAAACTGTCTACCATAGACCTTACATGTTTCTTAAGAGGTCCCTAAGGGGACATGCATTAAATGCACTAGTGTGCCTACCATTCCTGTCCTACTGTCCCTATTTATATGTAATCATTTTATGTATTTAGAGCTATGTTTTGCCTATTAATATCCATTTATTTGTGCCATTTTTTTGTCCATGTCTATGTCTATACTGATACTTTTTTCCTTGTACTTGTTGACAAACAATAAAATAAAATAAAGTGAAGTAAAGTAAAGTAAAGTAAAGTAAAGTAAAGTAAAGTAAAGTAAAGTAAAGTAAAGTAAAGTAAAGTAATGTAAAAAGTAAAATAAAATAAAATAAAATAATAAAACAAATAAAATAATAAAATAAAATAAAATAAAATAACATTTGAGGATCAGATTTAGCTTTAAAAACCTTATGGTAGTGGGTATCAGAGATGGTATTCAGCCAGTTCGTACCAAACCGGTAGCAGCTACTGTGGGTGGGCCTGGATGTAATGCTGTCATATTTAGCCACGTTTTCGAGGCTGGCCACATGTGTGGAAGGCTCATATGCAAGCAAAGCGCATGCATGGAAGGTGCACATGTATGTGTGAAGCTAGCGTGCACATGCGGGGTGAACCAGTGATGAGAATACCCATCACTGGTGGATATATTCTTGTGTTCAAGAATAGCTTTGGTAATATCATTTGCTCTTTCAGAAACAGATTTAATTGGTTCCCCAAAAACATCCAAGCTTTGAAATA